>CM035408.1:166487683-166617641 GCA_020310875.1 Ceratopteris richardii | reverse complement strand
ACAAGTGCGTGAGTGAGAAGCACACTAACATGCACACACATACACACACACGCGCACACACGGCAAGACAAAGAGTGAGAAGCAATGAGTTCTTAGATTACTTTCCAAAAAGCTCATACAAGTTCAATTCAGTTACAAGCTAACCTCAAAAATGAGCTCTCTAGCTCCTTTTATAGTTTTTGACTAGCTTTGGCCCTGTCCAGACCTAATGTCCGGCTAGTTAAAAATTAGGTTCCAGGGACTTTTTGAGGGCCTCAAACGAGATCCAAAAAAATATGAAAATTGTCAGGTAGATACTTCTAAAGCTCCTCAAGCTCAAGGACTCCTTGGCTTGCACAAATGGAGCTACAAAAATACGAAATGGTATTTACAATGGTTTTTAGTGATTAAATCACTATTTGAGTAGGGATTTTCTCTGTTGATTTGTCGTACACATCTTTGAGCTCCCTACTTGCTCTTTCTTCTTGTGTGCTCCACTCCTTGATGTCTGAAAAATTTAGATGGCCTACCTGCCAGATCTTCTTTGGCTACTGTGTCTGCTTGTGCTATCTCTTCGTTCCGACCCTCTTTGTCTTGTGGCTCCTTCGGTTCCCTGACTTCTGCCAACACCCCCCCACTCGTCGCGTCTGTCGCCCCTGACAGACCCTTGTCTCGATGCTCGTTGAACGTAATATTGGACAACGTCGGAAGCGAGGTGATGTTCTTCTAATCTGAGCCCCCGTGCTAGATCTGTTAATAATGCATCCCAATTCACTGGTCCTGGTACGTCCGGATGTGGCACCCGCAGTTGTTCTGAATGGATGGTTCTCTCCACAGCGAATAAGTGGAGGAGATGTGAGGGCCTGGGTACAAATATTTCTGAGTGATATTCCCAGAATCCCGTTATGAACATCTCCTCGAATGTCTGTTTAAAACAAGCTGGGAGGTACTTTATTCTGGCGTGCCAAGCATATATTACCTCTATGGATGGGGTTGTGCTCATGTCGTATACCAGATCTTGGTTTCCTGTAAGAAATCTGACACCTGAGAAGTGGGGGTCTTTAATATTCTTGAACGTCCTGAAGGTGATTAGCATTAGTTCAAAGATTTTCATACACATTTGTGCCATCACATCGGGGGTATTCCGTAATCGAGTGCTCCAGTGTCTGATGGTAGAAATCATGTAATTTACAGTGGGAGGGCCTTGTGGTGGTGCTAGATAAACATAATTTAACCACTTTGCACAACCCTTGACGTTCTTGACAGCAATTGTAAACTCTGGCCAAGTGCGCCGTCGGAATACTGGAACATAACAAGGATTGTATTTAATAAAAAGGGGCATGTTAGTCCAGGTACGAACCATTTCCGGGTAGGTTTCAAGAAGACGGATTCTCCAGGTTGGTTGATGAATGGAGCCTTTCTTCGCACTTTCTGGGATATCCTCTGGCCCAAATTGTGTGGCAAAAGTTGGAGGTTTGCCACAACTGCGTTGAATCTCTGCATTGTAATCCGCAAGGAGCACACAATATGGCACATATTGATCATCATTGGTGCCTGATCCATCTATGATGAGACATGCGTTGAAAGTATTCAGACTTGATGATGGTGTCTTCTAACTTTGCCATAGATTGGATTTGAATGGCCACTCTATCTTCATGGGTTGTTGCTTGTCTTCTCTAGTGTTTGGAGCCATTCACGGTACTTCAACTTCCAATGTGTCCATTCCTTCTGAGGTCTGTGCACCACCGTGGCATCGGCATAGGAACGTATGGTTCCTCATATGTTTCATCCACCTCAATGGGTACTAAATCCTCCGGTTCGGGTTCTACAACTGGGGAGGGCTGCCTTTCATATTCTAGTAACTTTTTCTGGAGTTCAGCCACCTGCTCTGTCAATGCCTTTACTTCCTCTGAAGTCGAGGCCGTTTCTATTACCTTGGTTGGAGCCTCCTTTTCCCTGAGCTGGCTACGTAGCTCATCTCGTTCCCTTTCCAAATCATCATGTGCTTCTAATAAATCCGCATAACTTTCCAAGATGGTTTTCATTGTTTCTGTGGGAACCGCTTTGAAATGTTCTGGATCGATCTCATGGGGGGACCCTTCCATGGCTGCTTCCAGGTTTTCTTCATTTTGTTTCTGCAACCGTTTATTTTCTTCAAGTGTTGTAGCCATATGCTTTCGAAGTAGAGTTAAATTACGCCGGACTCTCAGTTATCTGTTTGGTACACCTCCAGCAAGGCTTCTAGTTGTTTGACACCTGGGTTCTGTTGATGGTTGGGGTGTCTCTAGGAGTGTTTGATGGGCTTGCTCGAGAGTGGTGTGCGTTGGTTGAGTTCCGCATTTTCTTCCTCTAGCCTTATGAGTCGTGTTTGTAGTTGCTGATGGTTTGTTGTCAGCTGATGATGGCGGCCTTCTAGTTCCCTGTACTCCCGCTGAAGTTGATATACACATTGATGTAATGACAGGAATATACTATTTACATTAATAGATGCAGTTAAAGATGAAGATGCAGGGGGAATGGGGAAGGGGAAGGGAGTTGTGAATGCGGTGGAGTCAAGTGGTGAAGTAGGTGGAGGGGGTATGGGAGATTGAGGTTGTGTGGGGGGTGGGGTGGTACTAGGCGGGTGATGTTTCCATTGTGTCAAATGTGTGTGTGACTGTAAAGATGGGGACAGTGGGTGGGGTGGAAGTGATATTTGTGAAGAGTGTCGTGAAGGTGGGCATGGAAACTCCTCCAAATTGGATACCGGGAGAGAGAGGAATTCCCATGACAACTGTGGTAGTGGTAGAAAAGGGCGTGGTCGTGCCGGTTGGTGAGGTGAATTGTGTAGTGAGAGGTGAGGTGGGTGGGGAGAGTGGTTCCTCCTGATGTTCTTCTGTTTGCATGTTGCCTTCCGGTTCTGATACATTGATGTGTATTTGTTTTCCAGATCGCCTAGGGCGGGCAGGCACACGTTTCTCAAATCGATTAATGTATGTCATGGCCTCATGTATGGCCTCATCCAAGCCGACTGCCTCTGCGTGTAGGTTCATGGATTCGATAAACATATCGTCCACACCTTCCTCAGCCAATAGTTGGCTCATGAGCACCTTGCCTGATTCAAGTGACATTTTGTGTTGTTCCTGAACTCGCTTCATGGTTTGGTACAATCTTTTTATTTGTGCCGAATATGCTGGGGCACTTGCTAGCTCTGAGAGTTCATCATATTCTTGATGTTGTTCTTCGTCGGCTTCTTCTTCTTCTCCTCCTGCCTCTTGTTCATCTCCTTCGACTTCTACGACGACTGGTTGTGTCGGGGCTGGTGTTGTTGTGGTGGGGTGTGGTTCCTGGGTCTGGTCTGCTTCTGTTTCAACGATTAGATTCGTAGATCAGCCTGGCAACTTCTTCATCCGTGAGGTCATTGAGAGTAAATCCCTGTGGAAATTCCAAGTCTGATGGAATGGGGGGAAACACCAAGTTGGGTCCTTCTGTACTTGGTCTGGGAAGACGAATGGTGAATGGCCGAACACGCCTAGTTTGAGGAGGAGTCACCTCAGGTGTGGTAGTGGCTCCCCTTGGTTGAGCACATGGTAATTGGACGCCCCCTCTCATCTTCTTCGATGGAGGACCCGCTGTTGATAGTCGCCTTTGGAATTCTTGGGCCTTGGACCACACTAGTGCTCTTTGAATGGGCACGTCATATGCTAGGCACTGTAAATTATTCTTGTTAGGGCACAACAGCCATGAAGTACATTTTTCTGCTTCTTATTCCAGCGCTGATGGGCTAGGTGTATCTGATCGATGACCCAGTGCGGTATGTTGAGGGTGAGGTTCTCTGTTTCTGCCAAGTATAAGCTGAACCATATTTTCTTAGGGGGCATAGTGAATCGTTCTTGTGCGGGAAAAGCAAAATGTTGCATAACAGTTCGTAAGTGGAGAGCAATGGTAGGCGTCATTGCCACCATGTCCTTCAATTTATTGAGATCCTTATGCTTCATCCTACCCGGGACCATTGTTTCTTTCTCGGTGGGAATGTGCATACCTTGCATGTTCAATGCCTCCCGTACCAGATTGAGGGTCAGTTTGAATCTCTTGAGTTCGTGTCCTGGCAACAATGATGGTAGTACAAAAGTACTATCGCCTCCCTTGACCCTGCTAGGAGTTATGGTACTTATGAAATAGGAGCAGCGTAGAGAATCAGGTTTAGGCAAGTGTGCTCTGAAATATCTATCCAGGCCTGCCTTGGTCCAAACTGATCGCATTACCTCTAGCATTCTGATAGTTCTCGAATTCCCGAGTGAAAAAGTGGTAGCGTCCCCATTTGCCATTAAATTCAATTTCTGCTTCCTAGAAGTAGGTGCCGTCACCCAATGGCCCTACTACATCACTAACCAATGAGCATGTTTCCCCACTTGAGAAGTGTGTCCCTGAGGAGGGTCCTCGATAGGAAGGACATGCACCGCTTGAAGTTCTTGAGGCCTTCGGTGAGTGGCGGTTCCAGAAGAATGGTTTCAATGTCCACAATCTGTGCGCTGGACCCTGCCTGGGAACTGGGGCCTCCAGCTTCTGCCATCGTTATTGCTTGCGAGCTAGTTCTGTTGAGAATACAAAGCATGCGTTACTATTGTAAGGGACAAGATAGAACGCGTGTTGCCCCCGTTACAATATTATTGTGATGTGAGTAATGGGTTAGTGGGTTAGTAAGTGCATGATGACCGTGTGTGTAGTTAGGAATTGGGTAGACCTAAGAGCTAAGCGGAATGATGTGGTGTGAGAGTGAAGTAGTTAGTAGGTGGACATGGATTTACAATTGGGGTCCGGGGTTTATTACAAGTTTTAGGTTGCCAAATGCAATGGATAGGTTTTGATTTTGAGTTTGTGGAGGCTCTAGAGAGTGTGATAGGGTATTTAATTGAAAAATGGGGCGTTTTAGGGACGGTCCCTAAACGCCCCATTTTTCAATTAAATACCCTATCACACTCTCTAGAGCCTCCACAAACTCAAAATCAAAACCTATCCATTGCATTTGGCACCTAAAACTTGTAATAAACCCCCGGACCCCAATTGTAAATCCATGTCCACCTACTAACTACTTCACTCTCACACACATCATTCCGCTTAGCTCTTAGGTCTACCCAATTCCTAACTACACACACGGTCATCATGCACTTACTAACCCACTAACCCATTACTCACATCACAATAATATTGTAACGGGGGCAACACGCGTTCTATCTTGTCCCTTACAATAGTAACGCATGCTTTGTATTCTCAACAGAACTAGCTCGCAAGCAATAACGATGGCAGAAGCTGGAGGCCCCAGTTCCCAGGCAGGGTCCAGCGCACAGATTGTGGACATTGAAACCATTCTTCTGGAACCGCCACTCACCGGAAGGCCTCAAGAACTTCAAGCGGTGCATGTCCTTCCTATCGAGGACCCTCCTCAGGGACACACTTCTCAAGTGGGGAAACATGCTCATTGGTTTAGTGATGTAGTCGGGCCATTGGGTGACGGCACCTAATTCTAGGAAGCAGAAATTGAATTTAATGGCAAATGGGGACGCTACCACTTTTTCACTCGGGAATTCGAGAACTATCAGAATGTAGAGGTAATGCGATCAGTTTGGACCAAGGCAGGCCTGGATAGATATTTCAGAGCACACTTGCCTAAACCTGATTCTCTACGCTGCTCCTATTTCATAAGTACCATAACTCCTAGCAGGGTCAAGGGAGGCGATAGTACTTTTGTACTACCATCATTGTTGCCAGGACACGAACTCAAGAGATTCAAACTGACCCTTCAATCTGGTACGGGAGGCATTGAACATGCAAGGTATGCACATTCCCACCGAGAAAGAAACAATGGTCCCGGGTAGGATGAAGCATAAGGATCTCAATAAATTGAAGGACATGGTGGCAATGACGCCTACCATTGCTCTCCACTTACGAACTGTTATGCAACATTTTGCTTTTCCCGCACAAGAACGATTCACTATGCCCCCTAAGAAAATATGGTTCAGCTTATACTTGGCAGAAATAGAGAACCTCACCCTCAACATACCGCACTGGGTCATCGATCAGATACACCTATCCCATTAGCGCTGGAATAAGAAGCAGAAAAATGTACTTCATGGCTGTTGTGCCTTAACAAGAATAATTTACAAGTGCCTAGCATATGACGTGCCCTTCAAAGAGCACTAGTGTGGTCCAAGGCCCAAGAATTCCAAAGGCGACTATCAACAGCGGGTCCTCCATTGAAGAAGATGAGAGGGGGCATCCAATTACCATGTGCTCAACCAAGGGGAGCCACTACCACACCTGAGGTGACTCCTCCTCAAACTAGGCGTGTTCCGGCCATTCACCATTCGTCTTCCCAGACCAAGTACAGAAGGACCCAACTTGGTGTTTCCCCCCATTCATCAGACTTGGAATTTCCACAGGGATTTACTCTCAATGACCTCACGGATGAAGAAGTTGACAGGCTGATCTACGAATCTAATCTTGAAACAGAAGCAGACCAGACCCAGGAACCACACCCCACCACAACAACACCAGCCCCGACACAACCAGTCGTCGTAGAAGTCGAAGGAGATGAACAAGAGGCAGGAGGAGAAGAAGAAGAAGCCGACGAAGCACAACATCAAGAATATGATGAACTCTCAGAGCTAGCAAGTGCCCCAGCATATTCGGCACAAATAAAAAGATTGTACCAAACCATGAAGCGAGTTCAGGAACAACACAAAATGTCACTTGAATCAGGCAAGGTGCTCATGAGCCCACTATTGGCTGAGGAAGGTGTGGACGATATGTTTATCGAATCCATGAACCTACACGCAGAGGCAGTCGGCTTGGATGAGGCCATACATGAGGCCATGACATACATTAATCGATTTGAGAAACGTGTGCCTGCCCGCCCTAGGCGATCTGGAAAACAAATACACATCAATGTATCAGAACCGGAAGGCAACATGCAAACAGAAGAACATCAGGAGGAACCACTTTCCCCACCCACCTCACCTCTCACTACACAATTCACCTCACCAACCGGCACGACCACGCCCTTTTCTACCACTACCACAGTTGTCATGGGAATTCCTCTCTCTCCCGGTATCCAATTTGGAGGAGTTTCCATGCCCACCTTCACGACACTCTTCACAAATATCACTTCCACCCCACCCACTGTCCCCATCTTTACAGTCACACACACATTTGACACAATGGAAACATCACCCGCTTAGTACCACCCCCACCCCCCACACAACCTCAATCTCCCATACCCCCTCCACCTACTTCACCACTTGCCTCCACCGCATTCACAACTCCCTTCCCCTTCCCCATTCCCCCTGCATCTTCATCTTTAACTGCATCTTATTATGTAAATAGTATATTCCTGTCATTACATCAATGTGTATATCAACTTCAGCGGGAGTACAGGGAACTAGAAGGCCGCCATCATCAGCTGACAACAAACCATCAGCAACTACAAACACGACTCATAAGGCTAGAGAAGAAAATGCGGAACTCAACCAACGTCCACACCACTCTCGAGCAAGCCCATCAAACACTCCTAGAGACACCCCAACCATCAACAGAACCCAGTGTCAAACAACTAGAAGCCTTGCTGGAGGTGTACCAAACAGATAACTTGAGAGCCCGGCGTAATTTAACTCTACTTCGAAAGCATATGGCTACAACACTTGAAGAAAATAAACGGTTGCAGAAACAAAATGAAGAAAACCTGGAAGCCGCCATGGAAGGGTCCCCCCATGAGATCGATCCAGAACATTTCAAAGCGGTTCCCACAGAAACAATGAAAACCATCTTGGAAAGTTATGCGGATTTATTAGAAGCACATGATGATTTGGAAAGGGAACGAGATGAGCTACGTAGCCAGCTCAGGGAAAAGGAGGCTCCAACCAAGGTAATAGAAACGGCCTCGACTTCAGAGGAAGTAAAGGCATTGACAGAGCAGGTGGCTGAACTCCAGAAAAAGTTACTAGAATATGAAAGGCAGCCCTCCCCAGTTGTAGAACCCGAACCGGAGGATTTAGTACCCATTGAGGTGGATGAAACATATGAGGAACCATACGTTCCTATGCCGATGCCACGGTGGTGCACAGACCTCAGAAGGAATGGACACATTGGAAGTTGAAGTACGTGAATGGCTCCAAACACTAGAGAAGACAAGCAACAACCCATGAAGATAGAGTGGCCATTCAAATCCAATCTATGGCAAAGTTAGAAGACACCATCATCAAGTCTGAATACTTTCAACGCATGTCTCATCATAGATGGATCAGGCACCAATGATGATCAATATGTGCCATATTGTGTGCTCCTTGCGGATTACAATGCAGAGATTCAACGCAGTTGTGGCAAACATCCAACTTTTGCCACACAATTTGGGCCAGAGGATATCCCAGAAAGTGCGAAGAAAGGCTCCATTCATCAACCAACCTGGAGAATCCGTCTTCTTGAAACCTACCCGGAAATGGTTCGTACCTGGACTAACATGCCCCTTTTTATTAAATACAATCCTTGTTATGTTCCAGTATTCCGCCGGCGCACTTGGCCAGAGTTTACAATTGCTGTCAAGAACGTCAAGGGTTGTGCAAAGTGGTTCAATTATGTTTATCTAGCACCACCACAAGGCCCTCCCACTGTAAATTACATGATTTCTACCATCAGACACTAGGAGCACTCGATTACGGAATACCCCGATGTGATGGCACAAATGTGTATGAAAATCTTTGAACTAATGCTAATCACCTTCAGGACGTTCAAGAATATTAAAGACCCCCACTTCTCAGGTGTCAGATTTCTCACAGGAAACCAAGATCTGGTATACGACATGAGCACAACCCCATCCCATAGAGGTAATATATGCTTGGCACGCCAGAATAAAGTACCTCCCAGCTTGTTTTAAACAGACATTTGAGGAGATGTTCATAACGGGATTCTGGGAATATCACTCAGAAATATTTGTACCCAGGCCCTCACATCTCCTCCACTTATTCGCCTGTGGAGAGAACCATCCATTCAGAACAACTGCGGGTGCCACATCCGGACGTACCAGGACCAGTGAATTGGGATGCATTATTAACAGATCTAGCACGGGGGCTCAGATTAGAAGAACATCACCTCGCTTCCGACGTTGTCCAATATTACGTTCAACGAGCATCGAGACAAGGGTCTGTCAGGGGCGATAGATGCGACAGTGAGGGGGGGTGTTGGCAGAAGTCAGGGAACCGAAGGAGCCACAAGACAAAGAGGGTCGGAATGAAGAGATAGCACAAGCAGACATAGTAGCCAAAGAAGATCTGGCAGGTAGGCCATCTAAATTTTTCAGACATCAAGGAGTGGAGCACACAAGAAGAAAGAGCAAGTTGGGAGCTCAAAGATGTGTACGACAAATCAACAGAGAAAATCCCTACTCAAATAGTGATTTTAATCACTAAAAACCATTGTAAATACCATTTCGTATTTTTGTAGCTCCATTTTGTGCAAGCCAAGGAGTCCTTGAGCTTGAGGAGCTTTAGAAGTATCTACCTGCCAATTTTCATATTTTTGGATCTCGTTTGAGCCCTCAAAAAAGTCCTGGAACCTAATTTTTAACTAGGCCGGACATTAGGTCTGGACAGGGCCAAAGCTAGTCAAAAACTATAAAAGGAGCTAGAGAGCTCATTTTTGAGGTTAGCTTGTAACTGAATTGAACTTGTATGAGCTTTTGGAAAGTAATCTAAGAACTTCATTGCTTCTCACTCTTTGTCTTGCCGTGTGTGCGCGTGTGTGTGTATGTGTGTGCATGTTAGTGTGCTTCTCACTCACGCACTTGTGCCTTCACTTGCTCGAGGTCTTCATACCATCCTCATGTCTTCCCGGATTGACATTAAAGGAGGTGCTACTCATCACTGAGCTACACATACATTACCATATCAGAACCTGAACCTCATCAGCTCCGGAATGTCAGAGTGTTTTTCCTCTCTGTCTCACCATACACACTTCGGCAGCAAACATTGATAGAATTCTTTTAGTCCGTCCTTGCTCGAGCGTAACGTGCTTTATTGAATTCAAGGCCTGTTTCAATTTTGTGTACAGATGAAGATGCACGGACGTCGAAGAACACAGGCGATTGCTGGTGTTAGCTTCCCTACGCTGCATCACGACTTTGCGGAAAACGCCTTCTGCTGTTAGATTATGGAGTAACACATTCAAATTTTAAGCATCAGACTCTGCAGGCGAAGGAGGCAACTGAGGTAAAGATCCGTCAGAGCAGCACCCGATCATACGGACGATGATTTCTACCCTGAACGGCTTAGCTCCTTATTCGGAGAGGGTGTGAAAGAACTCTTCAGCTCGGAGGAGGTACTCATGTGATCTGTGACTATTCGCTCTCTGAGGTAGAGAGAGAGAGGGAAATTTCGAATCAGAGAGAGAGAGGGACGATCTCCACCATAGCTGTAGCTGCAATATGTGTGATTCCCCGTGGTCTGGTCGGATCTTGCAACAAGGGACATACTTAGGCCCCATGAGAAGCGGCGCCATGTGTTCATAGCATCTCCGCACCAGAACTCAATATGGTTTCTCATCAATCGCCATAGAGACAAGCTTCAACAGGTTCCAGACACCAACAATACTGAGAACACAGGAGAGATTAAGTGGCAAACGAGTCATCGCGATCTGTCTGCTACATCTGCTAGTTGGCCCCGCGATCTCAGGCGGCCCCATTGCAACTCTGGTCGAAAGAGCAAATAAAAGAATGTTCCATTCTAATCTTCAGCACTTCACATGGATTTGGCGCACGGGTGTAGAGGGAGAACTACGTTTTGGCGCGCTTTTGGAGGCAAAATCCACTGATTTGCAGGTGAAAATCCGGTGCTCACTGGAAATGGAGACAGAGGGAGAGTAGTCGCAGAGTGAGAGAGTGTACAAAGAGCGTTGCTCTACTGTATACACCTGACAGGTGAAGCTCGGGTCTTAGAGAGAATGACGAGGAAGATTGTCCTTCTCCAGAATTCTACAGCGTGCAGTGGGTGGTTTTGATACATCGCATCTGCAGTAGACCTGCAGGAGATAAAGAGAGGGTGACAACGAGATCTTTCTGGCCCACTCTAATTTTGGAGACACAAACACTGAATCATCTGTATTCGTTCGTGAATAGTCACTATAATAGCCATAGAAACTGAATTAATATGTAAGGCACCATTTTTAGGAACTGTGCAAGCATGAAAATAGCCACCCGTAAGATCTCTTGAGTTCGTATGTTTGACATCAGCAGTGAGTTTACCACACGATCGAATAAATTTACACTCACTTGCTAAAGAAATCAAAGGCAACACATTATTCCCTTGAAGAGTTTAGGCCACACATAAATTACGCACTACTATTGTATTGCATGTGATAGTTTGGGCTCCAAACACATACACATCACCTTGTTTGCTTGTTAGTCTTACTGCGTCCAAAACAAATCATCTTTTTGGCGACTCCTTCACTTATATATGCACTATTTTAACAAACCTCGGCAAAATCAAGATCTTGTTTGCATTGGCCCTCAAGTACTCAAAGGATTTTAATCCTCAATTGGCAACGTTTTGTAATCTCCCAAACATATCATTGGACACTAAGTGCACCTCATTGTAACATCAAGAATATAAGAAATATTGTGTGTGTGTACTACTGTGGGTTGGTGCCTACTCGAAGGCTCCATTGGTGTACAATGGGCTAATCTAAGCCCTCTCCTCTCGTGTCGACTCATCTTGGTGTTTTGCAAGAGTAGGGCTACTCTAAGCCCCCTCCCCCCTCCCCGACAATTTTAAGTGCGGCATCGAGTCGTTCATTTCAAGCTTTGCAATTATTTTGAAGCAGCATTTTTGGCACAAGCTTTTGGTAGTGTTTCTAAACATTTTCTCTTCCAAACTTGTGTATTTGGCAAAGATTTTGATAGTGTTTCTAAACACTTTATATTCAAAGCATTGTAATGACCAAAAGTGAAGGTAGCTCATCATCCATGGCTAACTTTTTACCCTCTTTCACCCCTATTTTTATGCCTAAGGATGAAGGCCTCAATGGCCAAAATTACAATTTATGGAAAGATGTCATGCGCGCCTATCGCTATACGAATCTCCTTCATGAAGTAGTAGGTGGGTCAGAGCTCGAACCCAATAGGGATACAACTTAGAAAATTGGCATGTGTGGAAGTCAAGGACAAAAGAGCTTTAGGTCAGCTGTTACTTGCCTGCGACGAATTGACGAAAGGACATATCATTGCCTGCAAGATGTCCAAGGATGCTTGGGATACATTATGCGCTTTGTATGAAGACAAGACCCCTTCCAAGATATATGCATTAGAGGCCGAGTTTCATAATTTGACCCATTACGACACACGACACAATTACCAAGGTCATACCCCAATTTGAGGATTACAGCGTAAATTAGCACTATGTGGTAGGCAAATCTCTAGTGAAGACATGGCCATTCGGCTTCTCAACAAGTTACCTAAGTCGTACGAAACATTTGTCACCACTTTGTATAATCGCGCCAAGTGTTATCTTGGGAAGAGGTTCGTCGACTATTGCTCCACGACTCGCGAGCCAAATTGACTTCCTCACAAGAGTCAGCCATGAAAGCCAAAGACCCATTCAATAAGGGCAAAACCAGAAGTCATCAGGCTAGCAATGGATCTAAGGACGGATCACATAACTCATCGAAGAACTTCACCTGTAATTTTTGTGGAAAATCAGGACACTTAGAAAAGTTTTGCTATAAAAAAAAACAATCATCGAAGGCTTCTACGTTTAGGCAAGCAACCAAAGGCTCCCAACATAGATCCCACTACTCGAGTGAGGAACTTTTCATCTCCACAGAAGCCAATGCACTAGTGACTTCTAGCTCCCTGCATGAGTGGATCTTTGATAGCGGAGCTAGCTCCCGTATGTCCAAAGACAAGGACTCCTTTAAGGAACTGGAACAACACACAGGAGAAGTTTATCTTGGCAACAACAAAAGTTTACCCATCGAAGGAAAAGGGAAAGCTCAAATTTCCAACCATGAGGGGGAATGCAAGTCTTTATCCAATGTTCTCTTTGTTCCAAACTTATGTATGAATCTCCTTTCCGTTAGGGCCATTACAGATCAGGACAAACAAGTATGGTTTGATAACACCTCAGTTAAGGTAGTTGATCCCCATACAAAGGATGTCATTGGTCAAGGTATAGAAGAAAAGGGCCTCTACAAGCTATCATGCTTTGTATCCAAAGAATCAAACTCAAGTTTCTGGCACGAGAGATTTGGCCACACTTCTTACTTATCAAAATCTCTTCATCCCAGCTTTGTGAAGGGATTGCCAAAGATCGTGCAACTTACTGATGTCTTCCAAGCTTGCACCCAAGCCAAGCAACACAGGGCCCCCGTTCCCAAGGAAGCTTCAACACGAGCAAGGAACCCACTAGCCCTCATCCACATGGACTTATGTAGACCTATGAACACCCCATCCTTGAGTGGATCCCTCTACTTTTATCTTCTAGTAGATGACCACTCTCGATTTATTTGGGTGTACTTTTGAAGTCAAAGGCAGACACATTCTCTAAGTTTCAAACTTGGATCAAGGAGGTTGAGAATGAAGCTTCAAATAAATTCAAAACCATCAAATCAGATGGAGGTGGTGAGTTTATCAATCATGACTTTGATAACTTTCTCACCCAGAAAGGGATCAAAAGATAAGTCACTCAGCCTCATACTCCATCATAGAATGGAGTAGTTGAAAGGAAGATACGCAGTGTGATGGAAATGGCACGAACAATGCTTCATCATAAGGATCTACCCTACAAGTTTTGGGCAGAAGCCGTGCATACTGCCGTTCACATTCTTAATCGAGTATTTACATGTGCATTACATAACAAAACACCTTTCGAACCCTACTATGGAAGAAAAACGAATGTGAATTACTTTCGAGTCTTTGGTAGTGAAGCTTTTGTCCATGTACCAAAGAAGATAGAAAACAAGTTACAATCAAAGTCCAAGAAACACATATTCATAGGCTAAAGTGACCAATCAAAGGCATACCGTCTATATGATATGGAAAACCACTCCATCACCATTTCAAAGGATGTGATTTTTAATGAAGCTTCATCATACTCAAGAAAAGATTCAAGTACAAGTCTTAGTCCACCTATCTACACTTCAGAGGGGCACTCAGTATTTCCAAACTCCAACTCAGAAGCAAGTACTTCACAACAACCACGCCGCTCACAAAGGCTTCTTGATAAGAAACAACGTGAATAGAGTCATTATGTTAATTATGCTCTAATGCACCAAATTCAGCAAATCCCAGAGCCATCCAACTACAAAGAAGCTCAAGGCCAACCAAAGTGGGAAGTAGCTATGCAAGACGAACTGGATGCAATAGCAAATAACTAAACTTGGACATTAGTTCCAAAACCAACCAACCATCAAGTCATAGGAGTCAAGTGGATATATAAAGTCAAATACAAGTCTAATGGAACTCTAGATAAATATAAGGCCAGATTAGTCGCTAAGGGATACAAGCAACAACATGGCATTGAGTATGAAGAAACGTTTGCTCCTACTGCAAGATTCACAACCCATATGAGTCATCGTAGCACTAAGTGCTCACATTAAGTGGCCCCATTTACCAGTTGGACATCAAAAGTGCATTCCTCAATGGCGATCTTCAAGAAGAAGTATATGTTGAACAATCTGAAGGATTCAAGATCAAAGGCAAAGAAGATCAAGTCTACAAGCTTCACAAGGCACTTTATGGACTCAAGCAAGCTCCTAGGGCCTCGTATGAAAATATTTACAAGTTCTTTGAAGACCAAGGATTTCACAGAAGCAATGCTGATGCTAATCTCTATATCTACTAAAAGGAGTCTTTAGTAGCCATCATCATTCTCTATGTAGATGACTTGATCTTGAGAGGCTCAGACAAAGAACGCGTCCAGCTTATCATCACATAGCTTCATCTTGAGTATTCTATGAAAGATCTTGGATTACTCCACTACTTCTTAGGTATGGAAGTTTGGCAAACAAAAGAAGGTATCTTTCTATTACAGAAGAAGTTATGCTCTAATCTACTTGTTGATATATTTAGGTAGTGATGTGTGTGAACACTCTAGGACCGCCGGGGCACTTTTTTCCCTCTTTAGGAGGTTTTTTTCCCCCGGCTTGTATATACGCCTATTGCCCTAATGGGCTACTAATCTTTTTACATTCTCTAGTAATACATTCAGTCTTGTGTTTTGTGCTCCAAGCTTCTTCTTCTTCCTTGTGCTGTTCGCGTGCTTCCGCAGACGTCTAACTCCAACAATTGGTATCAGAGCAGGTCGTTGCTTCTTCTAGGGCGCCGTCGACACTCCTCCGTTTGGCAGTCTCAGATTCGCACAAAATTTGGTGAGCATACTCAGGGTGTTTCCGAGATCAAAACAACTTCGCTTTATGGTGCCGAAATCGCGATCTGAGCTCGTTTCGGCCTCCGAACGCACTATCGCAGTGCTTGTACAAGCTATTTCGTCCTTTTGTGCCAAGGTATATACCAGTTTCTGTTCGCCAGTTTAAGCGTCTCGAAGTCTGCTACAGGTCTAGCAGAACTCGTCTGGGCAATTCTGTTCAACTTTTTGAGATACAGTCAATTTTCTGCATCAAGGTATTTTAGTCACCGGCCATGGCTGAAAGCAGTGATGTATTCCGTATGTTGGCTGTTGAGGATAAGTTGGATGGTACCAACTACCCATTATGGGCTTATATGATGCGACATGTACTGGTTGCAAAAGGATTGTGGAACATTGTGCAGGGTGTTGAAAGACGTCCTGTACACCTGTAACGACAGGTACTGCAAATACAGGTGTTGGAGCTGATGAAGATGGTGTCGAAGATGATATTCCGCAGATTCCTGTTCGTGCTGCTGTTTCTGTTGCACCTACTGCAGAGCAGATTTGTTGGGATGGCAGAGATGCCCAGGCACATGCATTGATAGCTTTGTCTGTCAAACGTGCCATTATTCCTCATATTCGCTCTTGCAGAACAGCAAAGGATGCTTGGGATACACTTACCACTTTGTACCAGGCTAGGAATGAGGCTCGCGTTGCTTACCTCCGAAAACAGTTGGAGAGTGAGCACATGAATGAAGGTGATTGATGGACAGTTTTCTTACAAAGATCAAAGACCTGAAGGAACAATTGATTTCTGCTGATGAGGTTATACCAGATAGCTCACTTGTGCAGACCGTTCTGAATGGCCTTCCTGATTCATATCAGAGTTTTGCCTCTACTCTTCGATTGATGATGAAAGGCAATCCGAATGCCTTGTCATTTGAGGAATTAGTCTCTATTCTGTTGCAGGAAGATCAGTCCAGGCAGAACAGGTCCATTATGCGTGTTGCAGATCAAGCTTTCCTGGCTAGTCAGAAGGGCAAAGGAAAATGGAGCTCTTCTACTAGTAAGCAAAAATCTGCAAATGCTGCACAATCGAAGAACCAGGATAAAGATGAGAAGAAATCAGAAAAGCAGAAATTGTTCTGCAAGTACTGTAAAGGAAATGATCATATTATAAAGAACTGTCCAAAACTGGCTTGCTAAAGAGGCAAAGAAGAAAGAGGCTGGAATGGTTGTTGCAGAGGCCTCTACACCAAAACAGAGTCTGTAAATCTTGTGCAGGAAGAAGAATGGGCGTTTTACTACTGTCTGCAGTTTTGACCCATCTTCTCATGATCAGTGCATGTCTGCAGTAGACTCAGATGTTTGGTACTTTGACAGTGGGGCGACCAAACATATTACCTCGCAGCGCAGTTTCTTCTCTTCACTCGAGCCTGCCCCTACAGGGAATACTGTCACATGCGCCAATAACTCCTCTATCCTGTTATGGGAGTTGGTAAGATCATTCTAACTACTGTTGATGGTAGTTCTTTCACTTTGTCAGATGCTTTATTTGTGCCAGGGATCAAAAAGAACCTGTTATCAGTTTTTGCATTAGCCAAGATTGGCTTGGTTGTGAAATTCGTTGATGACAGGTGTACAGTCCATGATCTCTCAAATGGCGATGTGATTATTGCTTCTGGCATTTTATGTCGTGGGCTGTATAAGCTCATAGACTATGAAAGATCTGTGAATGATTCGGCATGTGCAGTTCATGATTCTCAGGCTATGTCAGATGCAAAGCTTTGGCATGCACGCTTTGGTCATCTGAATTTTGCTAGTTTGTTACGCCTGCAGAAATCTGAAATGGTGTCCTCTTTGCCCAAACTTGAGGCACCTGGAAAACATGTTTGTGAAGGCTGTATTTTGGGCAAAATGCAGCGTTCTTCCTTTCCAAAAGATGGTTCAGTTCGGGCTATGCAGAAATTGCAGCTTGTACATAGTGATGTCTGTGGTCCTATGTAGACACCCTCTTTTGGAAATTACCTTTACTTCATGACTTTCATTGATGATTTTTCCAGGCATGCATGGGTATATCCACTCAAAGCAAAGTCCGAAGTGTTCATGTGCTTCAAACAGTTTTTGGTTTTGGCTGAAAATCTGTCAGCATGTAAAATGGGCACCCTCCGTTCTGATCGAGAGGGGGAATATATGTCTTCAGATTTTAATGCATTTCTGGCTGAACGTGGGATAAAACACTAGTGTACAGTGCCGTATACACCTCAACAGAATGGAGTTGCTGAACGAAAGAACAGGTCACTCATGGAGATGGCGAGGTGCATGGTCAAAAGTCAGGCTTTACCACATAGTTTCTGGCTTGAGGCTGTCATGTGTGCAGCATATGTACTGAACAGGTGTCCTCACCAAAGCGTTGCAGTCCATCACTCCATATGAGGCTTGGCATGACCGCAAGCCATCTGTTGCTCATCTGTGTGTTTTTGGTTATTTGGCATATGCATTAGTGCCTGAACAACATCGCAGAAAATTGGATGATAAGGCAGTAAAATGTATTTTTGTTGGGTATAGTTCTGAAAGTAAAGGCTATCGTCTGTATCATCCACAGACTAAACGCATTCTGGTTAGCCGTGATGTTGTCTTTGTGGAAGATGCTATTCAGCCATTGCTTTCATGTACTAAGGAGACATCTGTTAGCTCCAAAGACATGTATGATACTTTGATGCCTCTTTTTACAGGTGGACAGGCTAGTGTTGGTCCTAATGAGGCAACTTCTCAGCCTTTGCAGGTTTCATATGATGATGCAGATCATTCCATTTCTGATGCAGATTTACATGATGCACTTGTTGATGAGAGAGCTGATATTGAACAGGCAAAAACTATGCCAAAATGGCTGGTGCAGACTTTGCGTGACAGCAAATTAGATGCACCTTTGTCATATCGTACTCGTTCAGGCTCTCATAGTACCTCCTTTGCATCAGATTGCTATACTATGGCTGCATCTAGTCTCTGTGATGAGAATGAGCCTGTTTCTTTTGATGAAGCACAAAATTCAGAAAATTGGATGGCTGCTATGCAATCTGAATATGATGCTATAATGAAGAATGGTACATGGTCTTTATGTGACTTGCCTCCTGGCAAGAAGGCCATTGGCACTAAGTGGGTATACAAGCTGAAGCGTAAACCTGATGGTACAGTTGACAGGTATAAGGCTAGGCTTGTTGCAAAGGGTTATGCGCAGGAAAGAGGCATTGATTTTGATGAGACCTTTGCACCTACATGTCGTATGACTACTGTTCGGAGCATTTGTGCACTTGCAGCCCATCATGGTTGGAATGTACATCAGTTGGACATTAAAACAACATTTCTGAATGGTGACTTGCATGAAGAAGTGTATGTTTTTCAGCCACGTGGCTTTGTGCAGAAAGGGCATGAAAACCAGGTGTGCAGGTTAAAGAAGGCGTTATATGGTTTAAAGCAAGCACCACGTGCTTGGTATGAGAAAATACATGCCTATCTGATTGCACATGGTTTTGAGAACAGTCCAACTGAAAGCACCTTATATGTTAAGCGTGCTAATGATGTGCTTCTGATCATTGTTGTCTATGTAGACGACATGCTGCTCACTGGTCCTCTTGAGAAGCATATTGCTGATTTCAAGGCTAATTTGCATGCCTCATTTGAGATGTCTGATTTGGGGCATTTGCATCACTATTTGGGCATTCAGTTTATGCAAGTTGATGGTGGAATGGCTTTATGTCAAACGAAATATATTGACACATTATTGCAGCGTTTTGGCCTTGAAGACTGTAAGCCTATTGCCACTCCTATGGAGATAGGTTTACGATTGAGTCTTCATGATGCTGGAGATGCATTTGATGTTGTTCTCTATCAGCAGGCCGTTGGATGCTTGATTTACTTATGCATTACTCGGCCAGATATTCAGTTTGCTGTCTCACAGATGAGCAGGTTTATGCATTGCCCAGGAGTCACGCATTGGAAAGCGGTTAAGCGCATCTTTCGCTACTTGAGTGGTACTCGGCTACTTGGGTTGTTTTATCCCAAGGGGGGATCACTACCGCCAGATTTGCATGCTTTTTCTGACTCAGATTGGGCTGGTTGCTATGACACTCGTGTGTCCACCAGTGGTTTTTGCTTCATGCTTGGTAGCTCATGTATATCTTGGTTGAGTAAGAAGCAGCCTACTATGGCCACTTCCAGTTGTGAGGCTGAGTATAGGGCAGCTTTCACAGCGACTGTTGAGTGTGTGTGGCTCAGACGCCTTATGGCTGATTTGGGTGTTGGCCAGTCTTCTGCCACCACCATCTTCACTGACAGTCAGAGCGCATTGGCAGTTGCGAGGAACCCTGTGTTCCATGCTCGCACTAAGCACATTGAGGTGCATTATCACTATGTCAGGGAGAGGTTCTCTACTGGGGAGATCAGCTTGGCATATGTGCCCACGCAGGAGAACATTGCAGACCTTTTCACGAAGGCTCTGCCTAGGGAGAAGTTTGAAGCTTTCCGCAAAGCTTTGGGCTTACTTCCTTTTGTGGAGTGATTTCCACATAGCTCGGCACTTCCTTATACATGAGTGCCAACTCCTTGTTCACCGCATCACTTCCAGGGGGGATTTGTTGATATATTTAGGTAGTGATGTGTGTGAACACTCTAGGACATTCAGTCTTGTGTTTTGTGCTCCAAGCTTCTTCTTCTTCCTTGTGCTGTTCGCGTGCTTCCGCAGACGTCTAACTCCAACACTACTTTCCAGATATAACATGGACCAATGTCGCTCAATTTCTACACCACTTGATCCAAACATCAAGCTTACACTGGAGGACTCATCATCACTTGTGGATGTGCATACCTATCGACAGCTTGTTGGCTCATTACTCTATCTTGCCAACACTAGACTAGATATTGCTTATGCAGTTGGTATACTCAGTCAGTTTGCACATCAGCCTCGTCAAACTCATTGGGATGTTGTTCAGAGACTACTTTGTTACCTTGCCCTCACCCGACATCATGGTCTTTGGTACAGAGGGGGCATCGAACTCGCCGGATATTCTGATTCAGATTGGGCTGGTGATCCTGATTCTCGACGGTCTACTTCTGCGTACATATTCTTACTTGGCTCACGACCTATCTCTTGGGCTAGTAAGAAGCACCCTACAGTTGCTCTATCATCTACCGAGGCCGAGTACCAAGCATCCAGCTTTGCAGCATGTGAGGCCATCTGGCTTCGACGTTTATTATCTGACATTGGTGTTTTGCAGGATACTCCGACATGTCTTCGCAGGGACAACCAGTCAACCTTGGCCATCGCCAAGAATCCAGTGTTCCATGCTCGAACGAAGCACATCGAAATCTAGCACCACTTCATCGGCGAGAAGCTCATATCTCAGGAGATTACTCTAGAGAAGTGTACCTCTCAGGAGAACCTGGCAGACATGTTCACGAAGCCTCTACCTCCGGTTTCACTTCAGTGCTTGGTGGACCTCTACAACATTCAGTTGCTCCAAAATGGAGCTGTAGAGGGGGTGTTGACGACATGATCAATCCTACTTCATCTACATTTGTATCTGCATGAGTGCATCTCCATTTTGTATCCAGGAGGCACTCCATTTCTTGTCTATTTCCATTTTATATTGTATTTCCTTTGTATTTGGGTACCTTGCCGTGTGCTTCTACCAGTTGTATTTATTCTCCTTTCAGGAGACTTATCCCACATATGATGTACTTTTGAGAGCCCCTCCCAAATCTATAAAAGGAGGGCCTCTCCCCTCATTTTGTACTTGGTTAGAAGCTTGAGGAGCCTACTCCATGCTGTTGGCAAGCTCATTTCTAATCCACATGAGTTTACCCACTTCATGGTCTACTCATTTTGTGTCTCACACATTCTTTGTTTTATGAGAGTACTTAACTTTTCATTTTGCTTCCACTTGCGTACTCTCTTCAGAAAGTATTTGCAAAAACTTCCTTTGGATGAACGACCACAATAGGAGGGGGGTGCCTAAAATCAAGTGGTCCATATGCTCCAGCCAAAGAGATAGTGGGGGCCTTGGCATTCTTGTGACAAAATAGTTGATTAAGGCCTGTTGCAACGAGGAGGCCTCGTGAGCCAAACTGATGTTTAGAAACAAGAATGTGTTGACTTTCGTGGGATTCCCCAATTGAAGAATCTTGACATTCTGACCCTCTTGGTTTTTCCGATCCCGGTCTTTCGGAAAGGCTCTAATCTTGTGTGCACCCTATGGAAGAGTTGGAACAAAGTCAAAACCCTCACAAGATTAAGTGAAGATTGGACGTGGGCAGCCAGTATCAGACAAAATGACTCTATCTGGTTTTCAATCCATGACATCCAGATCATGGAACATTGGCACATTCGAAACGCCAAGAGACTTTGGAACAAAGGCTTCAAAAAATGGAAACATCTCTGAAAACAAGACACCAACCAGTGGATCAACT
Organism: Ceratopteris richardii; assembly: GCA_020310875.1. Lineage (NCBI taxonomy): Eukaryota > Viridiplantae > Streptophyta > Polypodiopsida > Polypodiales > Pteridaceae > Ceratopteris > Ceratopteris richardii. The sequence goes on along the minus strand of CM035408.1, from coordinate 166,595,832 downwards.
TCAAGGATATTGACCCTAGCATCAACATTACCTATGAAGAATGGAATACTTTACAAAGTAGATGTCTTGCCTTCTCATTGGACATGACATGTCGAGCCCACTTGGTCTCAGATGGCACAGTGGTAATTGCATAGCGAAGATCCCAAACATCAAAGAAACCATTGATTATCAGGTTAACCTCAATAAGAAGTGGTGCTTGTCGTGGACACGGCTGCTGTGGGACATGAAGTTCATGGCTATCTAGAACCCTCTCATCCAAATCAAAAATTCTATCCTCTTATGACAAATTCTTCATCGTGGAATCTAGACCAACCTAGTGCTAGCAAAATTCTTTGGGTGCCTCCTTGGAGCAACCGTTGCTACCGATCCATCGAAGATATTTCTCACAGATTCTTTACTTGTCCCAACTCCAATAGGCTCTAGCAGATTGTGGGAAAGAAAATTAGAATTCAAAAACATATAAGTTGTAAACAAGCTCTACTGGGAGAAGCAATCGGCTAGTTGTGACTCTCTAGAATTCCATCAAAGGGGAGGTCGTATGGAAGATCTGGCGGGAAAGATGTGCTTATAACTTTGGCGCTTCCCCCAAAGAGTGGTCAATTGAGAAATCGATGTTCCTCCTCGGCAAAAGAATCAGTAACTACAAGAAACCCCCCCCCCCCCCCTCCTTTTCAGGCATCATCAAGTGCTCTTTTTTATCAACAACAAGCTTAAACCCAAGTGGGCCCTACATGAAGGTGATGACAAGGTGACTAACCTTCTATGTAATGCCATCTAAACTCTGTAAAAGCTTTCCCTGCTTTATGGGATTCGAGGGATCCTGTGGGCACTAATCCCCTTCACTTGTACATTCGTTTTAACTAATAGAAGCCTGAGAGAGTAGGCTAAAGCCCAACTTCCTTTAAAAAAAAAAAAAACACACACACACACGTAAGCCAAAAGTAAAGAATTTTGTTAACAAATGACACCTTAAGTTTATGAGAAAAGATGTCATAAAGTATGATGATGACTTTTCTTATGAATGCACTTTCGTTGGATATATATAATTATAAGTCTGAATAATGTGTTTAAATATTAGGTCTATTTCCTAACATCAAATGCAAACGAGAAGAAAAACTTTATACGGCATTTGAGAACCTCCACAATGGATACATGTATTAATGCACAACACTGTTTAAAATCCACCCAAATCTGCCTTCTCAACTATGGAAGCAGTGAATCTCAATTTTCGTTCTTCAATATTTTTTCTCGTTTCTATTTTTTCTGGTTTCTAATAAGCACTACTACTTTTCTAGAGCTTCTCACCATAGAACCTAGTGCAATAATGATCTATGACTCTCCACCGAATCCAATAATACATAGATCCTTCTCCTAATTGGATTGAATTCTATATTTGATTTATCTTCCCGTCACATTAAACCTTCCACTAGATTCATAGTAGTAGGTGTCTTCCTTCTCAACTATGGAAGCAGTGAATCTCAATTTTCCTTCTCAATCATTTTTCTGGTTTCAAATAAGCACTACTAATTTGCTAGAGCTTCTCACCATAGAATTTTGTTGTTTTTTTAATACCTTAACGAGATACATGGACACATTTCCAAGCCCATGTTGCTTGTAAAAAACAGTTTGACAAAATCCAATCAGAAAAAAAAATAACAAACTAGTAAAATCAACTAGTAAAAGGGTACTAGATAAAAGATCAACTGGTGAAAGGAGTATTGGAAACTAACACTTCAATGCCTGAGATTGAAATGATATTGTTTTCTTCTATTGCTCCTGAGTGCGAGGCACTGGAGATCTCTTTACCATATTAGTTCCTCTTCAATCTCTTTCTCATCGGTCCAACTTTGAGATTGATATGATATTGTTCTCTTCTATTGCTCCTGAGCGTGAGGCATTGGAGATCTCATTTCAATCCCTTTCTCTTTACCATATTTCAGGCATTCGAGATCGGATTTCAATCTCTTTCTCAACGCTTCATCTTTCCGTTTGCGTGTAAACCTGAAGTTTGCACTCAGAGGTAACAGCAACACAGTCCGTTGAATTCTTCCCTCTGTGTGTATTGCTTCGTCCACAATTAGAGAGAATCGAATACTAACACAAGAAACATTTCTTAAAGGAAGTTGGATCATTGAGATCTACGTTTCCTGTTAAACGTGGGTATAACACCCATCACACCATCAAACCCCCGGAATCCCACAATACAAGGGTTAAATACTAGCAACCACTAGAATACATAGTGCAAAGCTTGCAAAGCTAGATACGGAGAAGAAACAATCCTCAGGTGAGAAGGCCCAACCATCCACCAAACGGGCTTGCTTAATGTCTCACCACTTGCAGTGAGGAGTGTCCAACTGTAGCCAACAGGGGTTGAAGCCCTACCCTCAACATTGGGAGTCGAAGGAGGCAACCAACTGAGGAAAATATTTCTAAAAGAAGAGAAATGCATCATCGATTTTCCTCGGAGTTTCTTTCAAACTATTTTTGAGGATGGTTATTAACAATAAAATCCACTATCCTCGAGCAGCATTGGTATGTTGAGAAAGGACTCGTGAACGAACATCATATCTAAGGAGCATATGTGCATCATTGAGGCAGATATGATATGTGCATGACTGAGGAACAACGTATCTAAGGAGTGTCCACGCATGTTAGCTCTGCTAGCTGGGCCTTCCACCTCTTAAGGTAGGGGTGAAGGTTGAATCTCCACTTACCATAGGATAGTGTGGGCATAACACAAATGTAAAACCATGTTATTTCAAGTGAAACCAATCCTCTCTTGTGTTGCCTTTGGACTGTCTAACCCTTGCTTTCTGGGACACAGTAGGTCTAGTGGGTACTATGTCTCTTCACTTGTAAAGTTGCAATTTCAAAATTAAAGCTTGGGGGAGTAGGCTTCCTCTGAACCTGTGTTTAAAAAACATATGTGAGGAGCATATGTTTAGATTTGACTTAGACTTTGAAACCGTACTAATAATTGTGTGAATTTGAACTAGATATTTGGAAGGAATAGGACCCATCTCTGTGTTTTCTATTTTTTTCTTTGGCCTATCCGTACATGTAAGTAAACACCTTTGACACTGTAGACCTTTATCAAGCTTGGTTGATTAAAACTTGACCTTTTTCTTGACCCCTTTATCAAAACCAGAGGCTCAAGCTTTGTTTTCTCTCTATGGAAGAATTACAATAAGGTTAGATAGTTTGGTAGGATCGATGAAGATTGGAAGTGGGTGGCCCATATGAGATAGAATGATTCGATTTGGTTCCCTATCAAGGGCATTGGTGGTGTGGAATCTTGGAAGCTCCAAAAAGCTAGGAAGCTTTGACACAAAAGTTTCCATTTATGCAAATACCTATAGAACTAAGAAACATGCCAGTGGATTAGATTTGAGGATATTGATCTCCCTATAAGAGTGGACTATGAAGAATGGTGCCTATTGTAGTGTAGATTCAATGGTTGGGAGCACTCAAGACTCAACTCCCCATTGGTTAGGACCCTCCTCACCATGAGGGTCTTAGATGGCACAATGGCAATAGCCTTGGTAAAATTTTGAGATTCAAGAAGAATGTGGAATTTCATGTCACACTTAATAGGAAGTGCTGTGTGGATTGATAGAGCTTCAAATGGGATCTTAAGATCCAATCCCTTTGGCATCCCCTCATCGAGATAAAAAAGTCAGTGCTAATGTGGCAAATCCTCCATGAGAGAATGTGGAACAATGTAAAAGCTAGCAAAATTTATGGGGTGCCCCATGGTGCAAACCATGCCTTCCTGGTAATGAGGAGTTGGGACACATATTCTTTACATGCCCCAAGTCAAGTTATCTCTGACGGGCCCTTGAGAGAATCATGTTTCCAGAGGGACAAATCAAATGGAAGGAGGCATATTTGAGTCAAACAAGAATATGTCCCTTAGCATTATGGAATGCTATAAGAGGTGCTATCTTCTAGAAGATCTAAAAAGAGAGGTTTGATGCCAATTTTGGAAGCCTTGTAAAGAATGGTCGATTGAAAAATATATTTTCCTTTTAGCCAAAACATTTTCCAATTGTAAGAAGCCCTTGCCTTTTAGACATCATGGATTTTTCTTCCTTAAGAGAAAAAAGATCAAAAGCAAGTGAAACCCACATGAGGTGGATGATGGGGTTATCAACTATCTTTTTAAAGTTCTCTAGTGATGTATAAGCAACCCCCGCTTGGTGGGATTTCGGGGATCCCATGGGTACTAGGCCCATTCACATGTAGAGTTGTTATTTACATTAATTAAAGTTTGAGAGGGTAGGCTATCGCAAAACGTCCTTTTGGAGAGAAAAAAGACAAACCACCAAAACTTGACAATTACACTCTGCTTGACTGCCAATAGAATTCATCGTTGAGTCTAGTGAGCTCCATATCTTCAAGAGCTCTTCAAAAGCTACAAGATATTTAAATCAAACACGCAGGCAAGGAGCAACACTTCTTTGAACTTGAGTAGATGCTAGCCATAACTAGCTAGAAACAGTGACTAAATGTATCACCATTTTCTTTTCTCAATTATATTGTACGGAACATTTCCATCAAACATGAGATATATACCTTCTTTTCAAACTAAAGAAAATGCAATTAAGTCAAAAGCAAAAAATTTGGTTAACAAATGATACCTTAAGTTTATGAGAAAAAATGCCATTAAGCATGATATTGTCTTTTCTTATAAATGCACTTTGGTTGGGTATGTATAATTATAATTCTGAATAATATGTTTAAATATTGTGTGTATTTCCTAATATCAAATGCAAGCGAGTAGAAAAATCTTTATAGTGAATTTCAGAATCTCCACAGTGGATACATGTGAGCTAGGTGGATTCTTAATATCATGTGCACAACTTATGCATGGACCGAAAAAAAAAGAGATGGATGCATCAGTTATTTTTCTCTTTTCAAATTCATTGTTTTTCTCTTTTCGTAACTAGGATAGTGAGAATAAACGTATTCCTCTTCATGAAGATGAAAACAACAATGAATTGTGCATGTGCATGTGGACTTGCACCTTTTATGTTTTTTATGCACATGATTAGTCACACGAGTACAATTCAGGAGGCAAGCATTGTGCCCCTCATCATCTAGGAATAAAATCAAATATACGAGGTAGCTGGCGTCTTCGGCCTGCTCATGTACAAATACAAACATGAGGGTCCCCTATTGGTGAACCGTTATAGAAAATAAGTTACACTTAAAATTCGCACATTTACAACATTTTGTAATATTAACTACTTACAGATTAGAAATCGAGTCGTATTGCAAGCCTCTCCATTACAGATTAGAAATTCGCACATTTACAACATTTTTGGGTAATATTCACTACTTACATATTAGAAATCGAGTTCTAGTCTGCATTACAAGTTATGATATGTATACTCACTTCCATCCACATTCCAAAGTGTCATATTATATTCATGGTATGAACTCATCTTCGGATGAGTTTCCACACGGCACTTTAGTAGTGCACTTGCTTCATAGTAGAAAGTAAGACTCTTGAGAAAGAGGCAAGAGACAACTCGAACGTGGTTGGGAGAAAGAACTGAAAAATGACTCTGTCTGTCAATTGGCAACTCGCAAGCAAGAAGATGTAAAATTGGTATGAGAGTGGTGAGGATCTCATATAAGCTGCACAACCATCATGAAGATTTTTACTATTGTGTGGCACTCGAATCAAACCCAACACCTACTCCAAAGGAGGGTGCTGAGTTATCCATGTTGATGCTTTCTCTTGTGTCCAAAGTACAGAAGATTTTTGGTACAAGTAAGTATCGTTTTAATTTAATTCATATCCTTTTGCCCACGGCCAGGAGCGCCAAGTGGGTTATGGGTTGCTATAATCCACATAACCAAGGAGAGGGGGTAGAGATCTTGAAGCTCTCAATCTTCTCATGAGAATTTCTTAAATGAGGATGTTTATCGGGTTGCCACCCACAAGGGTAAAGAAGGAAAGCATACTTGAGCTCGCTCTCCTCATGAGACAAAGAGATCATAGTTGTCTGCTTCTCAATGAAGACAATCACGCATGTGGGTGAGAGGAAGGCCATGAGAGCTCTAGGAAGAGCTCTTGTAAATTAGGTGGGTGTAAGGGCTCATTCAACTAAGTAACACTCGAGTACATGCTTGTCATTGAGCCCATGAGGGAGAGGAGTAATTCATTTGTCTCCCTCCATTGAGCTCATCAAGATCTTATCTTACGGACATACCCATGAAGGGTCATGTATGAGAATATTGATGGGAGAGGAAGAAAGGATAACATCCTCATTCTAGGTATCTATTGAATTTGAATTTCTACCAATCCTCATTTTCGGAGGAAGAAAAGAATGTGTTTGCATAACCAATTTTGGAAGGAACATTATGTGAGTGGGGAGTACGAGATGTGTACTCCTATTAAAGTTAAGGATTCCCTCAAGGTATAAGAAATTGTAATCTTTAGATGCTTTCAAAATAGCCTATTTTCATGATTTTCACATAACTTTCAGGAGCTATTTCTTGTCTAGTAGCCGTTTGGGGAAGGGAATATGTGTTGGAGAAAGTGTATGAAAAGCCTAAGTATTGGCTTGAGTCCCACAAAGTCATAGAAGAAGCCTTAAAATGAAGACTATGTAAAGTTCACTTGTGAACTACCTCTTGTAATTTTTTGAAGAGTTTACTTAATGTAAAAGTAAGAGAATCTTAAGTGGTTGAGTCCACATGATCAAAAAGGGAAAGAGGAGCCATGAATTCGTGATTTGTGGTAGGTAGAGAATCAAATCAATCACTAATTGATTGGAGAGTGATTGACGGAAGTTAGCCTCCCAAACTCAACTATAAAAAGATGGCAGTTTTAGTCGTGGTTAGAGAGACCTATGTGAAGACCTCCAAGAGCTGAGCTTTATGCCATATCAAGGTGTGATTACAAGGCACACATATGTATCAGTAAGTCATTGTATTGTACAAGCAATATACTTTCATTTTCATGATTATTTGAGTTCATATGTCCATGTTCTTGTGAAGTGTACTACTCACTGCCATTACTCTCAGTTTTCTTAGTCAGATTGCAGAGATGTTTTCTCTGAGCTTGGTGCATCATTTTCAATGATTTAACTTGGTAAAGTTATCTCTATAAGTATACTATATGCTAACAAATTTTCATGTCATATGGATGTTTCAAGTTGCAGTTATGTTCAATTGCAGTCAACAATGTCTATTGATCTTCACTTCTCGGTCAGGTACCCGACTTTTTGACTCATCTTGTCAGAGCCATTTCTCAGTAGTTACGTATCCAAATTCAATGATTCAATGCTTGTATGATTCAGCTTACTGTCGAGTATAACCATACAAATGTTCATAATCATTGGATTTCTAAATTTTGAGTTATGTTCATTTTTCTGCTCACTGGTCTCAAACTATAGTAGCCGTGAAAATCGGGATGATGTCATTACTTGTTAAAACTCATTCTCAGTGTGTGGTTTATTATTTTTTATGCGATTTCTATTCAAAGCTAGCTCTCTAAGTTATCTAGACTTCCCCAAGAGGAATTAAGTTAATTGCTGTTGTGCTCAGAGAATTATGCAAAACACTGGACAGGTGTATGAACCAAGAATAGCAAGTTTTCACCTCTAAGCTAACTCCAACTTATCTGTTTTGATCTATCTTTTTGAGAGTGATCTTCCAAGGTACATAGGGTGTCTAATACATCCATTGGCAAGCTAAAAGGGCCCACCATATACTCCTAGAGTTCATTTGGCTAGTGTAGATAAAGGATTTTGCAACACCTCTTCATCTTCAAGCACATACCTATCCATCTCTCCACAGTGGTATCAGAGCAAGGTAGAAGTTTATCTCCAAGGTAGAAGTTTATATGGTTATGTGGCTGGAGATGAAGTTATGCCAAGTTTCAGGAACAAAAGTCAACCAACACAAGAAGAGCAAGAAAGATTGAGCACATGGTGCTCCAAGGATGCACTTGCAAGGTCTTATCTTCTCAACTCTATCTCAGATTTTTTGTTGCCTCACATTAGAAGTTGTAAGACATCTCAGGAAGTGTGGGATGCACTTGAAGCTTTCTTTTCTTCAAGTACTAAAGCTAGGAAGCATCAACTATGGCTGGATTTCACAACTCTCTAGAAGGCTCCCAAACAAAATGTGACTGATTTTGTCACAAAGCTCAAGGACATAGAAGATCAGTTGGGAAGCATTGGAGAGGTAATAGATGAAGAGCAAATTGTAAGGCGTGTCATCAATGGCTTGAAGGCAGATGACAAGTGGGAAGCATTCACCACAGCTATGGATTTGTACATGGACATGCATGTACCTGATTTCAATACACTCATTGGAAACTACTTACTCAAGATGCAAAGCTTATCAAAAATGGAGAAAGCTCTAAAGGTAATCAATCTTCAGCTTTATACACTGATAAAAGCAAGTCCAAAGATAACAAAGGAAAGGCAAAGAAAGTGGATGATGAAGCAGGTACATATAAAGCTAACTATGCAGGTAGAGGAGGACATGGAAGAGGTAGAGGAAGAGGAGGTAGACAAGGCAGGGGGAGATCCCAAGACTCCAACCCATGTTCTATTTGTGGACTAACTAATCATACAACTGAAAATTGCTTTAGGAATTCCAGGAATCAAAGAGGCAGAGGATACAATAGAGGAAGTTATGGCTACTCAAGAGGAAGGTTCAACAAGTACCATGGCATTTACAACAACTACAATCATTCAAACTATCAAGGAGGCTACAAAGGAAGGAGAGCCTACAATAACTACACAGAAGACTCAAACAAAGAGGATTCATTATTGATCATGAACATGGCTATGCCACAAGGTAAATCTGATGAGCATGTTTTCTACATAGATTCAGGTTGTTCAAATCATGTGGTAGGAAATGTGGCACTCCTATCAGATTTAGAAGATCCAAGGAATAAGCATGAGGTACAAACAGGAGATGATACAAAACATCCTGTGGAGAAAATAGGCAATGTCAAAGCACCTGATGGAAACATCAACCTACTCAGTAAGGTACTCTATGTCCCTACCATTACAAAGAATTTGATAAGTGTTGGGCAGATAGTAGAGAAAGGGTTGCAAGTCAGGTTCACAAAAGCAGGAGCATTTGATGAAGATCCAAGTCAAGGATTCAGAAGAATTGCAAAAGCTGAAAAGGCAGGTAGATTGTTCACATTTGAATTACAAGACACTAGAAACATTTCTCTCTTTAATTATGGTAGTCAGACACTCACAGAATTGGAAGTATGGCACAAAAGGTTAGCACATATTGATGAAAGGTCATTAAAGCAAATTTGCAGGGACCAAAGTGTACTTGGACTCCCTAATTTTTCAAAACAACATATGATTTATAAGTGTAGTGCATGTCAATTTGGAAAGTCTAACAGGTTACCGTTCATGAAGAAAGGTTATATGCATGGAGATCTCTTGCAGTTGGTTCATACAGATGTATGGGGACCTAGCAAGGAAGCTTCAATATCTGGATCAAGGTATTATGTCTCCTTTATTGATGATTGCAGCAGATGGACTATCCTATTCTTTATGAAACACAAAGATGAAGTTTTTTCATGTTTCAAAAGATATTTGGCTCTTGTGGAGAATCAAACAGGTAAATCACTAAAAAGGCTAAGGTCAGATGGAGGGGGAGAATACGTCTCCCATGATTTTGATTCTTTTCTTCAAGAAAGAGGAATCAAAAGAGAGGTAACTACAAGGTACACTCCTGAGCAAAATGGTGTGGCAGAAAGGAGGAATAGGACAATTGTTGAAGCTGCAAGGTCTATGTTAAATGAAAAGCATTTACCTAATTACTTATGGGCTGAGGCTGTATCTACAGCCACTTACTTGATCAACAGGTTGCCTTCAAAATCCCTTGATGGGATGACTCCATATGAGGCTTGGAATGGAAGAAGACCAAGCTTAGATCATTGTAAAATTTTAGGATGTATTGCTTTTGCTCATGTTCCTTCACAGGTTAGAGGCAAAATGGATCCAAAGGCAGAAAGGTGTGTATTTATTGGATATGACAACAATCAAAAGGGCTACAGGTTATACAACCCTACCAATAAAGGATTCTTGGTAAGCAGAGATGTAGTTTTTGATGAAAACAATTCATGGTATGAAGATTCATGCAGGAAGGTCAATTTACCATATGATTTGAAGGAGATTTTCCAAAGCTTGGTAGAGAACAACCAAAGATTGAAGAACAAGACACCTTGGAAGATGATGAAGAATCTCAAATGGAAAAGATCAAAGCATGGAAGTCTAAAGGTAAAGAAAAATTGCAAGAACTTGGACATGAGGTAGAATCATCACATCATGGCCTAAGAAGATCTATGAGATAAAAGCAATAACCAGAACGGTATGGGTTTGACACCTCATTAGTAACTAAACATTCTATCTACATAGCAGAGGACATAAACCAAGAGAAGCCATCATCATTTGAAGAGGCCAAAGCAAAAACAGAATGGAAGCATGCAATGAAGGAAGAGATTGAAGCATTGGAGGAAAACAACACTTGGTATTTGGTGCCCAAGACTTCATCCATGAAGGTAATAGGCTCAAGATGGGTCTATAAACTCAAGAAGAATTCTGATGGTTCCATTAACAGGTATAAGGCAAGGCTTGTAGCAAAAGGCTTTGCACAAACTCAGGGAATTGATTATGAGGAGACCTTCTCTCCTGTGGCAAAGATGCCTACTATTAGGGTTTTGCTTAGTATTGCCTCTTGATCCTTCACTCTTTATCAAAAAGAGTAATTCTGAGGCCATCTACTTATGTGTATATGTAGATGATATTATATTGACAGGAAATGATGCAGATGGTATGAAGAAGATCAAAGATCAGATGAGAGAAGAGTTCAAGATAAGTGATTTGGGTTCACTTACCTACTTCCTAGGCTTGGAATTTGTCTACAAAGATCATGGTTTGTTTCTCACTCAAAGAAAGTACATTAAGGACATGTTGGCAAAATTCAAAATGCAAGATTGTAAGATTGCAGGTACTCCAATGGAGGTCAATCACAAATTGAGCTCACATGAAGGTGAACTCATAGAGGACATCACATCATATCAAAGTCTAGTGGGTAGTCTCAACTATGCCACATTGACAAGAGTAGATATATGTTAGAGTGTGAGTGTGCTAAGCCAATTTATGCACACACCCAAACCACATATGGATGCTTCCAAAAGGATTCTCAAGTACCTCAAAGGAACCATAAATGAAGGACTTTATTATCCTTATGTATCTGATTTAGGTTTGAACCTATTTTCTGATGCAGATTGGGTTGGCTCCAAGGAAGATAGAAGGAGCACTTCAGGTTATCTTACCTTTGCAGGTTCAAAGCTTATTTCATGGTCATCCAAGAAGCAACCCACAGTTGCTCTCTCTTCTACTGAAGCTGAATACAGAGGTCTTGCCATAGCTACTCAGGAAGCTATGTGGATGAAGACATTATTCAAAGATGTTGGATTGGAGTTTGGAACTCCAACTATTTTTTGTGACAATATGAGTTCTATTAATTTGGCTGCTAATCCTATTTTTCATGCAAGGACTAAACATATTGAAGTTCATTATCACTATGTACGAGAGAAGGTTCTAAGCAAAGAGATTCAAATATCATATGTGTCCACTCATCAACAATGTGCAGATATTCTAACCAAAGCATTGGATGGTACAAAGCTTTGCAAATTCAAGGCTATGATTGGTTTGCAGGTAATCATGGAAGATTGAAGACCTCAAGCATACTTGGCTTGAGGGGGAGCTGTTGGAGCAAGTGTATGACAAGCCTAAGTATTGGCTTGAGTCCCACAAAGTCATAGAAGAAGCCTTAAAATGAAGACTATGTAAAGTTCACTTGTGAACTACCTCTTGTAATTTTTCGAAGAGTTTACTTAATGTAAAAGTAAGAGAATCTTAAGTGGTTGAGTCCAAATGATCAAAAAGGGAAAGAGGAGCCACGAATTTGTGATTTGTGGTAGGTAGAGAATCAAATCAATCACTGATTGATTGGAGAGTGATTGAGGGAAGTTAGCCTCCCAAACTCAACTATAAATAGATGGCAGTTTTAGTCGTGGTTAGAGAGACCTATGTGAAGACCTCCAAGAGCTGAGCTTTATGCCATATCAAGGTGTGATTACAAGGCACACATATGTATCAGTAAGTCATTGTATTGTATAAGCAATATACTTTCATTTTCATGATTATTTGAGTTCATATGCCCATGTTCTTGTGAAGTGTACTACTCACTGCCATTACTCTCAGTTTTCTCAGTCCGCTTGCAGAGATGGTTTCTCTCAGCTTGGTGCATCATTTTCAGTGATTTAACTTGATAAAGTTATCTCTAAACGTCTAATATATGCTCACAAATTTTCATGTCATTTGAATGTTGCAATCTTCAGTTATGTTCAATTGAAGTCAATAGTGTTTGTTCATCTTCACTTCTCTCTCACTTGTCAGAGCCATTTCTCAGTGGTTACTTATCCCAATTCAATGATTTAAAGCTTATTGGATTCAGCTTACTATCTAGTATAACCATACAAATTTTTCATAATCATTGGATTCCTACATTTTGAGTTATGTTCATTTTTCTGCTCACCGGTCTCAAACTATAGCAGCCCGTGAAAATTGGGATGATGTCATCACTTGTTAAACCTCATTCTCAATGTGTGGTTTATTATTTTTTATGAGATTACTCTTGAAAGTTAGCTCTCTAAGTTATCTAGACTTGCCCAAGAGGAATTAAGTTAGTTGCTGCTGTGCTCAGAGAATTATGCAAAACACTAGATAGGTGTATGAACCACGAATAACAAGTTTTCACCTCTGAGCTAACTCCAACTTATCTGTTTTGATCTATCTTTTTTAGAGTGATCTTCCAAGGTACATAGAGTGTCTAATACATCCATTGGCAAGGTAGAAGAGCCCACCATGTACATAGAGTGTCTAATACATCCATTGGCAAGGTAGAAGAGCCCACCATATACTCCTGGAGTTCATCTGGCTGGTGTAGATCAAGGATTTTGCAACACCTCTTCAGCTTCAAGCACATACCTATCCATCTCTCCACAATATGAAGCAAGATTTCTCTTAGTTTGGTAAGAGAAATCATGCACACCTATAGTCTAGTGTATTGAATTCCATGTGCAATTAAGATATACAAAATATACCTCAGTATGATGGGAGTTTGAAGCTCCACTAAACCACCTTCCATCACTCTTTGAGAAAAAATTCAGCACCTGAATCTAAGAAATTCCCATTTTGGAAGAGGGAAAAAGAGGTGCACTAGCTATGGATGGATGGGAAAAAGTATATATATTAAAAATATGGTATATGGAATTTGATTCATTAAAAGGATAAGTTAAAGAGGAATCTTAGTTCCTAAAAATCCCGCTTCTTCCACTTTTTGAATAAATTTGAGATGCTAAATTTTGCCAAAGTCCACTTTTGGGAGTAAGAAAAAAGATCATTTAAAAGGCTTCCCATGGATTAGCACATACATACATGAGGTATGGTGTATGAATTACCATGGAGAAGAGAAAAACCAAGAGAAATCCACATTAAGAGTGGGTTAGAAGCTTGCTAAAAGCTCCCATTTAAGTTTCTGCATAAAAGAAAAAAATCTTGATTTAGGCCTCTTTTGGGAGGATTTGGTAGCACAAAAATAGGGATTTGCATGAAGGGAGGATTTGGTAAGGTGAAAATAGGCCCAAGCATCTTCATATATTGCTCTCTGAGGTTATGGAGAGAAGTTTAGCATTTGCTTGATGGAAGAATGCTTTTGGGCACCCCAAAAGTCACATTTTCACACTTTTTCCAGCCCTTCCAACACTCCACTAGTTTGGCATGTCCCGCTTGAAAAGGTCATATCTTGGGCTAGAAAACTCTAAATTGGATGTGCTATGGCGCGTTTTGAAGAACACAAGGTCTAATTTAAGTTCACAAAAAGATGTTTTGGAAATTATGTAGTTTTACAGGTCTTAAGAGGTCTGGAAAGTCTGAACAGTTTTTGGCAACTACCTTTCGGGAGCCATATCTTACAAACTGGGAAGGCGATTCAAGAAAATTTCACTTTGATCCACTTGCACATGATATATATTTCATCTTAGGATTATTTTCATGTTCTAAAAAGGTTTTTCCATGTTTAAAGAGGGATTACAAATGCATTTTTGGGTAAATTTGCATTATTTTGGTAATCATATGACCATGCTTTATGTTTTGGGAAGTGATCCGATGTTTTCGAACACTTAAAAGTTTATATTAGGATCTGAGGAGGAAGGTGGAGAGGTCTCAAAGCTCATCAAAAAGGATTGGATGCATGCAACTCCAATACCAAATCATTCAGGGACATATGCTTTATGCTTCCAAGCATCTTACTTTATTTATTGGCATGCTCTGTATGTACATGCATGGATTAGAGTGCATATATCCAAGTTGATCACTATTTCAATTCTAAAAGTATGGATCAACATGCAAGAAGTACACTTTTTGATTGTTTACAGGAAAGATGATTGCAGGAACTATATGGTGATGCAACAAAGAGAATTGTTGCTAGCATTTGTTTTTATGTTTTTGTAGGTTATGGAGTCCATGTATGAATTTATGGCATGCATGACATGGGCCTATCAAGCCCTATGTTTTTGGATGACCTGTGTGCCATTGAGCTTATGCTTAAAATTTGTGCATCTTTCTCATCTGTGCATCTTTCCGTTGTGTGTAAATCTGAAGTTTGCACTCAGAGTCCATTGAATTCTTCCCATTTGTCAAACCAAGCAGCTTCATATTTTTTAGTTAGAGAGAATTGAATACTTACAAAAGAAACATTTCTTAAAGGAAGTTTGATCATTGAGATCTACTGACAAAAGAAACATTTATGGAAATAGGTGATGGAAACCTTGCAGTGCACCACCATAAACAATCATGTCTACAGTAAAAAGTTTATGGCAGTAGGTTTAGAGGCTTGAAGGTTCAGAGCCACATCTTTACGCACGAGTAGCTATACAATTCGAGCATAATAGCTATAACTCTTCGCTTAACGATTCGCTTTGATCACTAAGCAATACGTTTCTATCATATCTATTGTGATCGTTTTCAAAAGAATTTCTCATGATGCTGCCATTTTTAACCACTGTAACCATTTTTAGAATTACCAAAAAACCTGACATGCCTTCTCAAGTTTAAAAACATAAAGAGAAAAGAAAAAATAAAGGATCAAACCCCATGTGGTAGGAAAAACCCAACGATGTAGTTTAATATAGCACACTAAAAACTCTAATGTAAATGCACAATAAGGCATGCCCAATGTGTGGTACTCAACTTTGCAAAACTTACTATTCTCAGACGCTTGGAAAAAGATGGGGAATCATAATTGCTTTTGTCAAAACACTTTAGTCAGATCCTTTGTCAATCTATTTTTGTCAAGCATGCATGTGCGAAGCCTTAGTTCAACTACAACTTACTATACCAAACTTAATGTACAATGGCATTATATATATATATATATATACATATATATATATATATATATATATATATATATATATATATATATATATATATATATATATATATATATATATATATAAACTCTACTCCAATGAAAAGTAAGGCACAATATTCTGCTACATTTAGGCATCTCACTTGGGTCTTCATTAGATGGAGCTCTAATATTCATGGAGGGGCTAAACAGTAGACCCATGATAGGATAGAATCCATCTCAAAAGCCATTGGAAGCATCCCTTTTCCATATGTTGGCTTACATAGTTTAGTTTCATCTATGTTTCCTCGTTTCATTTTTGTTCGACGATGCAAGAGACCGGCACTAAGTTTGTGAGCTCTATACATATATCTAGTGTTAGGCCGCCGAATGGTTTTATGCATTATTCATAATATTCATAATAAAAGGGCTGAAATGATGTAACCGATTGAATGATTAATATGAAGGGAAATGTATATGTGTCGCTTAGCAGCAAAGTAGAAGCACAGTAGGGCCTTGCCAGACTACGCATGGCGTAGCGACCGAACCGCTTTGTGTTGACTTACATTATGGTTTGAAGTATCACTTGGTGCTATATTCATCTAAATGAGTTAAGTGTTTGATTTTAAATGAATTAATTAACCACACAGTAAGTTTTGGTTAAACATTGATGAAAGTTACAGTTTTTTGAATGATGATAATGTTCATTGTGGTATAAGTATATATGTATTGCCTACTGTAAGCGAAATGGAATTGGTAAAAGAGCGCTTGTGAGGAGTGAGTTGTGTTCTTAAAGCTGAATATGGTTGTGTAAACCTACAATCAATTTCAATAACATTAGAGATAGTATTCTATAAGAAATGATAGTGATGGAAGTTATGTAAAGCCGTGGGGGAAAAGTATTATAGGGCCTCTATTTCAACAGACCCCTCTCCAACCCAAGAACCTTGTAGGAAAAATCCTTTAGTTCTCCTATTTTGCTAGGACCAGTCCAAGCGGGATAAAGAGAGAGCACTTAACACTAGCACCAACCATGGGGCTTGATATTTGAGTTAGAAGTATAAGATTCACTTTGCAGAATAGTTTCATATGAATCTCAGTAGAAACAATTTTGTAATCATGCATGTAACATGTCCTAGTGAAATCTACCTGAAATACCAAAATGATAGACACCCTTGGAAAGCAAACAGCGTGTTTGGGACACCCCCACATGGTGACAATGAAGGCCAATCATTGATGGAGGAGGTGTGACATGAACCAGTGGGATCGCACCACAGCATTTCCTTATTTCTGGGTTGTAGAGCATAGTGGAATTGAGTCCAATATGATTTGATGAGAATCCAATAAGTGGTTGATGTACTAAGCTTGGTGACAATGCAGTACCTTCCGAAGCAGGTTCGAAATTAGCATAAGAGTCTGATGGCAGTGGTTTGGTGTTCGCTGACCCTATTGAGTCCGGTGAGGATTCGGTGGGTGCAAAAGTGATCAGAAACCGTAGTGAAGGAACTAATCAACTTGTTGGAATCCTTGAGCTAATTACGGATCCTAACCCTCAACCAGAAGCATCTATTGAGCAACTGGTGCAAGATGAATTCTCTAAGTTGGGGAGTAATTGGCAAGTTTGAATTGGTGATTATTTGTCAAGAGAGTGGGACCCTACATGTTTCTTCAAAATCACATTTTGAGAGGGTTTGGTGTTGAACCATTACTAGTAGGATTAGAACATAACAACATGTTGCTATCTTTGGAGGGGTCATCGGATAGCTACATAATAGGTCAGTTTATAAACACTTTTGAGGCACAACAATCTAAACAATCACCAAATGTTCATCTCGAGGATATGGAAGATTATCAGCAACAACAACAACAACAACAACGACAACAACAACAAGAGAAGTAACAACAATAAGAACAACAACACCAACAACAACAACAACAACAACAACAAGGTGGCCATCGAAGACCTTCCACTCATGCAAGGGTCACCTATGCAAAGTTTGGGGGTTTCCCCGGTGATCATCCAGATGCACATGTACAAACTTTCGAAATTAACTATGGAGTGCTAAATAATCCAACGGACCCAGCATATAAGGCCATCGTCTTCCAATCTACTTTAGTAAATGAAGTAGCTTGATGGTTGACAAAGTATGATATTAATCATTTCAGACTTTACGATGATGTGAAGAATGCTTTCTTACAGTGCTTCAAGTTAAAGAAAAATGTGGCAGAGATCCTTGATTACCTACAAAATAACAGAGAGAAACCACATCAGCATGTACAAGAATACGAAACCCTATTCCATAACCACTTATGGAAACTACCATCGGCTCATGCTAATTTTTCGAATGACGTAATAACCCAATGGTTCGTTAATGGTTTGAATCCCCAATTGAAATAGGTAATGATTATTCATTGTGTGGGTGGAATGACTCTTGATGCAGTAATCGCTATGGCACTCCAACTAGAAAACAAAGTGGGTGGTTTTACTGAAGACCTAGAATGGTTAAATGTTGGGACAAATAAAAGTGATGATCTATTAAAATAGGTCTATTGTCCTAAATGTAAAAACCCCAGACATGCCTCTAGTAATTGTGCCCTTAATCAGAGTTATTGTGCAATCTGCAACATCGCTAGCTAGGCTATAGAAACTTGCCTCTATAATGCCAAGACACAGAATTGACTTACGGTGAATGTTGCTTTACAAGAACAGAGCCAACTAGCGACTAGCTATGTTCCGTCGCACTTGAGAAACACCACTTATACTAATTATACCAATTAGAGAGGTGGGAGCATACGAAATTTTAACTAGACTCAGTGGAATCAAGATGAATCCGATAGAGTTCAAGTTTACCACTTCCATGCTAGCACTTTTGTGGGGAAGTGGGAGACATCTGAAGGCACTATAAGGATGCCCAGAAGTATGATACATGGAAGAAAGAGTGGCAAAACCCCATGGACAACATGGTGCAAATTTTGGCAGTAGATACGTAGGCAACACAAGTGCACACACATTCCGGTAAGATGCTCCATCCGGTACTAAAATTTTTGAACCAAGACTAAAGGAACAACAATGTATGTTCACTAAGGCAATTGGATGGGCTAGAGAAGAACTGTTAGTCTCTGTTGATCTTGTACGAGTCACTCAACAGCAAGTTGGACCATCAAAATCTACACCAAAGCTATTTCAATTCGGTCAAGAATTTCATCAGAATCAACATCAAACTTGAGTAGTTCAAGTGCTGCTTGGGACATCTTATCCAGAGTTTTGATCACAATCCCCTTGGGACAATGATTAAATTTGGTACCAGAAATTTGGCAACAATTTCAATAGCACATTGATGTGAGCTCCTCCTGTGCACATGCTACCACTACAATTAATCCCAAAATGGATGCTACGATTGATTATGTTGTTCCCTTAATTATTGTGTGGTTCAAATATCATAAAATATCTCAGGTATTAATTGATGGAGGGCCAAGAGTGAACATTGCCACGGGAGCACTTTGTTAGAAGTTGGGATGGAATCATATTGAACTTGTTAACTTTTTTGCACATGTAGCCGATCAGTCATGGGTTCACCCAGTTGGGTAGGTATGAGATATCCCTATTATCCTACAAGGGGCAGTATTTTAAATGACCTTCATAGTGATGGAATTGCCCGAATCTATTTAGGCTACAATCTATTATTCGGTAGACCTTGGCTCAAACAAGCGAAAGTGCTACAACATTGGTCCTTCCATGAACTTTTTTTTAAATGTAACCACCAGAAACATATGGTTCCCCTTGATGATATGAAGCCTTGAGATTTTCATGCACGACCTTATATTGTCGAGCTTGTGCATATGCTCGAGGGATTGTTTGTTTGATGATGAGGAAGATGCATTCTCAAATGCTAATCACGATTTGTCATCCTTGGGAACCATCTTGCCCCCGGTAAAGATTAAGGTTGGACTAGCTACTACATTCCAGGCAGATTTTCTTAGCCTCCTCCAAGAATTTACTGACATCTTTGCTTGGGATTATCGTGATATGAAGGGATTGGACCCTCCTATTTACCAGCATTTGTGTAGCTTTAAAACCGGATGTACGACCTATTAAGCAATAGAGCTATATGAACCTGAAGTATGCCTAGCAGGTGAAACAAGAATTAGATAGATTACTAAAGGTTGGATTTATTGTCCCCATCAAGCATGCGGAGTATATTTTGCCCATATGGTGTTGTTTTCTGAATTCTATAGAGTACCCATTATGTTTAAACCCGCATAAGTGTATTTTTGCGGTGGCTTGTGGTAAACTTCTAGGGCATATAATATCGGAACAAGGTATATAGATCGATCCTGATGAAGTCCGTGTTATTCTCGATGTGAAGCCGCCCACAACCCCCAAAGAAGTTATGCATCTCCTGTGAGAGATTTGCTAGCATGGCTACCATCTCCACTGGCTCCCCCAATTGACCATACCTCTTACGCGCTTGACTATAGTCCCACCATGGAAATCTTGTTGGACTCATGAATGCCAGCTCAACTTTGATCGAGTGAAAACTTTGCTCACACAAGCATCAATTCTCCAGCCATGGAATTGGCAACTATTGTTTCATGTGTTTGTGGATGCATCTAATATTGTTATCAATAGGGTTCTTATGCAACAATAGAATAAATGGTATAGACCAGTGTATTATGCAAGCCACCACCTTAAATGAGTGAACGCAAATGATTATGTCACCTAATCGGAATGTTTAGGCTTAATAAATTCCATAAAGAAGTTTAGACACTATTTACTCCGTCGAGAATTTACCTTCCATGTTGACCATGTGACTTTAGTCTATCTTGTACGGTAACAACATTTGGGTGGGTGTGTAGCTCACTGATGAGTAGCACCTCCTTTAATGTCAATCCGGGAAGACATGAGGATGGTATGAAGACCTCGAGCAAGTGAAGGCACAAGTGCGTGAGTGAGAAGCACACCAACATGCACACACATACACACACGCGCACACACTGTAAGACAAAGAGTGAGAAGCAATGGAGTTCTTAGATTACTTTCAAAAAGCCCTTACAAGTTCAAATCAATTACAAGATAACCTCAAAAATGAGCTCTCTAGCTCTATTTATAGTTTTTGACTAGGTTTTGGCCTTGTCTAGACCTAATGTCCGGCCTAGTTAAAAATTAGGTTCTCTACCCTATTTGGAGGTTCAAACGAAGTCTAAAAAATGTGAAAACTGACAGGTAGATACTTCTAAAGCTCCTCAAGCTCAAGGACTCCTTGGCTTGCACAAAATGGAGCAACAAAAATGTGAAATGGTATTTACAATGGTTTTTAGTGATGAAAATCATTGTTTTTGTAGGGGATTCTTCTGAAGATTTGACATACACTTCTTGGAGCTCCCTACTTGCTCCTTCTCCTTGTGTGTCCACCTCTTTTATATGCGTTAGTGTCCTGAAAAAATGTTGGCCTACTTGCCAGATCGTCGTTGACTGCTCTGTCTGCTTGTACTTTCTCTTCTCTCTGACTCCCTTCTTAAGCTTCCTTGCCTAGTGAGTCCTTCAGTTCCAACACCCCCCCCTCTCTCTCGTCTGTCGTCCCTGATAGACCCTTGTTGGGTGGGTCGTTGGATGTAGTACTCAACAACGTCTTGTGCTAAATTATGTTCTGCAATCCGCAACCCTTTGGCCAAGTCCATGAGTAGAGCGTCCCAATCTACTGGCCCGAGAACCTCTGAATGTGGTATACGTAACTTTTCTGAATGGAGAGCTTGTTCCACTGCAAATAACTGCAATAAATGTGATGGTCGGGGAATGAATATCTCTGAGTGATATTCCCAGAATCCCGTGACAAACATTTTTTCAAACGTTTGTTTAAAGCAGGCTGGTAGATACTTGATACGTGCGTGCCATGCATATACAACATTAATAGATGGGGTTGCGCTCATGTCGTAGACGAGGTCCTGATTTCCTTCATTAAATCCAAGGGCTGACAGATGAGGTTCCTTGACATTTTTGAAAGTCCTGAATGTGACCAACATGAGCTCAAAAATTTTCATGCACATTTGGGCCATGACATCTGGCACATTTTTAAACCTGACCCCCCAATGCCGAATCGTCGAGATCATGTATCCTATGGTAGGTTGGCCTTTGGGTGGTGCTAAGTAAACATAATTGAGCCATTTCTCATGTCCTTTGTTTGTCAGCACCGTTTTTGTGTATTCTGGCCATGACCTTCTTCGAAACACAGGGCAGTAGCATGGGTTGTATTTGATGTACAAGGGCATGTTATTCCATGTTCTGACCATTTCTGGGTAGGTTTCCAGTAGACGAATCCTCCACATTGGTTGATGAATATTGCCCTGCTTGGCACTCGCTGGGATGTCTTTCGGTGTGAATTGTGTGGTGGAGGTTGGTTCCTTTGAGGTATGTTGCTTTATTTCGGCATTGTAGTCCGCCATTAAGACATAGAAGGGAACATACAAATCGTCGGATGTGCCGATCCACCTATGATGAGAGAGGTTCCTAAAATATTCCGATCTTATGACTACCTCTTCCAAGCGTGACATAGATGCTATCTGGACTGCCACCCTATCAGCATGGGTTGTGGCCACTTTTTCCAACTTCTGCATCCATTCAAGAGCCTTTATTTCAATGGTGTCCATGCCCTCGTCTGTTTGCTTGCCCCCTGGTGCAGGCATGGGAACATACGGGTCTTCGAAAGTTTCCTCTATCTCGATTGGCACTAGATCTTCAGGCTCGGACTCGACAAGGGGAGAGGGCTGACGTTCGTATTGCCTGACTTTGCTGCGTAATTCTTCGAGTTCTGCCCTGAGTTTTGTGACTTCTTCGGATGTGTCGTCTGTGGCTGTGGCTTTGCTTGGTGACTCCTGCTGAGTTGCCAGTTGCTTAAGTAGATCATTCCTTTCTCGTTCTAACGCTGCATGGGCCTCTAGGAGGTCGGCATGGGTTTCTAACACAGTTTTCATATTCTCTGAGGGAATGGCCTTGAATTTTTCTGGGTCGATTTCCTGCGGGGAACCCTCCATAGCTGCTTCCAAGTTCTCTTCATTCTGTTTCTGCAGCCGTTTATTCTCTTCGAGAGCTGTAGACATGTGTTTTCGTAGGAGGGCCAGGTTGCGTCTGAGTTTGAGATTCTCCGTTATCTGGGAGTGTAGCAATTCATCCATATGTTGTCTTTCCTCTGCATCTGACTGGGATGGATTGGCTACTAACTGTTCATGTTGTTCCTGTAAAGTGGCATGTTGTTGTTGTAGTAGCTGCTTTTCCCTTTCGAGATCAATGAATCGGAGTTGAAGTTCCTCATGGCTTTGAAAGAGTCGTGTGTGTTGGTTATCAAGATGTTGGTAGTGCTGTTGCAGTTGCGACATACACTGATTCATATTATTAAATACATTATTGATAGGGGTGGATGCGGGTAGGGTGTTGAA
Source organism: Ceratopteris richardii (assembly GCA_020310875.1). NCBI lineage: Eukaryota > Viridiplantae > Streptophyta > Polypodiopsida > Polypodiales > Pteridaceae > Ceratopteris > Ceratopteris richardii. The sequence goes on along the minus strand of CM035408.1, from coordinate 166,572,927 downwards.
TGCAGAGGGGAAGGGAAAGGGGAAGGGAAGTGGAAGTGTGGATACGGTGCTGGAAAATGGTGATGTGGGAGGTGGGGGGATGGGAGATGTTGGGGGTATGGGGGGAGGGAGGGGTGTTGAGGTGGGTGAGATGTCCATAAAATCAACCGTGAATGCGGTAGTGGGAGTGATCGTGAATATTGGAATTGTGGGTGCCGTGATAGTGGTGAAAGTGTACAGTGGTGTGTGCAATTGTGAATACGAACTGTCGGGGAGTGTGATCGGGGGGGGGGGGTTGAGATTTTCTGTGGCAGCAGTTAGAACTACTGTTTCAATGGTCGTATGTACAAAAGAAGTGGAGATAGGGTGTGTGGGTTGTGTGGGTTGAGTGACGGTTTGTGCTTCGGTATGGGTAGTGGACTCGAAGGCGGTGACAGTAGTGGTTACACTGGTTGTGGGAGGTGAATGTGGTGGAGATGGAGGCAGGGGTGGCAACGGGGGTGACGGAGGTGCACTTGATACATGGGTTTCCTCCCTATCATGGACAATGTGTGCGGTGCCCGTGGTTGTAGATGTGCCTTTTGGTTCTGATACTAATACATTCATCTGCTTTCTTGCTCGAGGGGGACGTCTACCGTATCTTCGCTCCGTTCTTCGTGCTTCTGCAAGGGCGGTATGCACCGTCTCAGGTACTCCTAAAGCCTCAGATATCATGTCAAGAGTGGCACGGTATTGCTCGTCTACGCCTTCCTCCTCAAGGATTTGATTCATGAGGGCCTTGCCTGCTGCTAGGGACAGTCTATGTTGCTCTTGAACTTTGTTCATGGTGTCATAGAGCTTTTTCAATGCTTTCGTATAAGCTGGGGCCCCTTCAAGTACCTGTAGAGCTTCCTGATCATATTCCTGCTCTTCTTCATTTGATTGCTCCTCGTGTTCCTCCTCTTGTTCTCCTTCTTCTTCACCCTCCACATTGACGATATCTGGTTGTCTGGGATGGGGTTGGTCTGTAGTAGTTTGTTGTCCACTAGCTTGTTATGCCTCGACTTCTGCATTAACAGCCTCAATGATTCTGGCTACCTCCTCATCAGTTAAGTCTTCTAAAGTGAATCCATGCGGGAACTCTAGGTCGGTTGGTACAGGTGGAAACACTAGATTTGGTCCATCAGTGCTGTGTCTTGGTAATCTAATACTGAATGGTTGCACCCGCCTTCGAAGTCGTGGAGTGGTCTCCGGAGTCAATGTCACACCGCGGGGTTGTGCGCAGGGCATCTGAACAGCGCCTCTCATTTTCTTGGATGGTGGTCCTGCGGAGGATAATCGGCGCTGAAACTCTTGTACCCTGGTCCAAATGAGTGCCCTTTGCACTGGTAGATCATACGCGAGACATCTGTACACAATCCTGGTCAGAGCGCAGCATCCGTACAGTACAGACTTTTGTTTTTTATACCACCTTTGATGAGCCAAGTGGATTTGGTCGATAATCCAGTAAGGCATGTTGATTGTCAAATCAAAAGCATCAGCCAAGTATAAACTAAACCATATCTTTTTAGGTGGCATTGTGAACCTCTCTTGGGCGGGAAATGCAAAGTGCTGCATGACCATTCGCAAATGAATGGCGAATGTAGGCGTCATTGCCACCATGTCTTTTAACTTTGTGAGATTCCTGTTCTTCATATTGTCGGGGACCATAGTCTCTTTCTCCGTAGGAATATGCATACCTTTCATGTCCAGAGCTTCCCTTACCAAGTTGATAGTTAATCTGAAACGCTTGAGCTCATTGCCCCTTGTGAGAGATGGGAGGACAAAGGAGCTGTATCCCTTTTTGTCTTTGCTCGGAGTAAGGGTGCTAATCAAATAAGAGCATCTTAGAAAATCCGGCTTTGGCAATTGGAATTTGAAGTACTCGTAGAGTCCTGCCTTCTTCCATATAGGTTTCAATCCTTCATTATTCTGCAGTCTCTCAAATTCCCTGGTGAAAAAGTGATACCTGCCCCAGCGCCCATTGAATTCTATCTCGGCCTCCCACATATAAGTGCCTTCACCTAGGGTTCCTGCCACATCACTGAACCAATGAGAGTTTTTACTCACTGGCATAGTGTGCCCCTGTGGAGGATTCTGGACCGGTATTGCGTGAAATGCCCTCAATGCCACTGGGCGTTCCTTCAATTCCTCCTCAACGGGAAGCCTTTCAATGTCCACGACTTGGGGGCTGGTGCCTACCTGGGAGCTAGTTCCTGCCGTATGAGCCATGTTACTGCTTGCCTCGTGATTCTGTGAGAATATAGAAACATGTGTTAACATTGTAAAGGACAAGATCGAACTGTTTTTGTCCCCATTACAACATTAACATGAGGTTCAGGAGAGATTAGTGGGTTAGTAGGTGCTCGGTGCTTGTGTGTGTAGTTAGGGATTGGTTAGACCTAGGAGCTAAGTGGAATGATGTGGTGTGAGAGAGACGTAGTTAGTAGGTGGGCATGGATTTACAACTAGGGTCTGGGGGTTTATTACAAGTTTTAGGTTTCCAAACACAGTGGATAGGTTTTGATCTTGACTTTGTGGAGACTCTGGAGAGTGTGATAGGGTATTTACTTGAAAAATGGGGCTTTTTAGGGACCCATTTACAAGTGATTCTACTTGTGCTCATGGAAGAATACGTGTTCGTGCGTGATGTGTAAGACTGGGCCTCAGATGTTCACGTGAGTGAAACATGTTGTACAGGGTTTGGCCTTGGTGTAGCTATTTGAGCCCGCAAGCAAGCCTTAGGCACCCAGATTTGTCGTGATTGTGGGCTAGCCTTCATTGACTTCTTGGGTACCCAAATAGACTTCACTTTCGCAGAAGAATGTATGAAGGACTTCTTATTAGTGTCGTGTTGTTGATTACTAATAAGAGGTTTTGGCCGTGGTGTTGGCCTGGTCGGAACAAGGTGTTCGCCTTTTCGCTTCCATACTTGTTTCATCGGCTGAAACAATCTGCTTTGCTCCTTTTTTTGGCCTCCAGTATAGGTAGTGTTCTGCTTCTTCTGTATTCGATCTGCCTTTGGTTGCTGCATCCCTTTGGCCTTTGGAACAGAAGGGAGTGCCTTCTTATCCTTGACTCTGTTGTTGAGACAATCCTCTTTCTGCATCATACATTTTTGGACAAGAATAGCATTGTCAACTTCATGTGCACCCCTGGAAGGACCAGGAGTTTGTGCTTTACCTAGTTCCTTGAGTGCCTCCTTTTCCAATTCAACTGTAATTCGGCTATGATTTACCCATACCTGAAGAAGTCCACTTCTTAGGTTTAGGTTGACTGCATGATCATAGATCCAGTCCTGACCCAAGACAAGAGGCTCAGTGAGGTCCTCATCTTGACAGACTAGTACTTTGACTGTCATTACTTCGTCTTGAATGTAGATGGGAAGTTCCACCTCGCCCATGCAAGGGGTTTCCACACCTCCCAATCCTATGAGATATGCTTCTATAGGATTGACCATTAATTTCAACTCTTGGCAGTAAGACAATTTTACAGCACTAGTGGTTGCACCTGAGTCAATCAAGGCTCTTACAGTCCTTGCACCCTTTCCTTGTCCTATATCTAAGGTTATAAAAGGACGTCGATCAATTATTCTATGAGAGCTGATACCTGAAACTTCACACATAGCCACGTGATATCCTTGGTCTGCATATGCATCTAGCCTAGGTTGCTCTCTGCCTTGTCTTCTTAATTTCATTCTCCGTATGCGCTCTAAAGCTTCTGCTTGAGCTTCTTCTTGAATTTGCTTTTCTTCTTCTTTGCGTTTCTTAGCAATATTGAGTCGACTTAGCATTTCCTCTGTGAGAGGTTCCTGATATAACTTGACTCTGCATCCGCTAATGTAGCTTGGGAGAACATCACCCTCTAATGTGGCTAGTTGCACTGCTCCACTTGTTGAGATTCTGTTAATAATCATGGGTCCATAGCCTCTTTTCTCTAGTTTTCTCGCATGTTGTTTCAAAGTGTAGACTAGTACTAGGTCGCCTGCCTTCAAACCTTTATCCTTAACGTGGGCATCAAAGTATGCCTTCTGTCATTTCTTAGCTGCATATATCCCTGCAGCCGCCCTCAGTCTTGTTTCTCCTAATCGTTCAAGGTCAAAAAGTCTAGAGGAGAGTTCATGACCCGTCCATTCATGCTCTTGTGCTACTTTCAGTGTAGGTATTAAGAAGTCCAACGGTAGCACTGCATTTTGGCCAAATACCATCTGAAAGGGGGTGGCTTGGAGTACCGTTTTGTAGGCGACTCGGTATGCCCAAACAGCATGGTGTAGCTGTTTGTCCCAATCAGAGCGTTTATTGTTCACTAATTTCGTCAGTACATTGCATAAGATCTTGTTGGTGCTCTCAGCCTGACCATTTGCTTGAGGGTGATAGGGGGCAGACTTCGTATGAACTACCAAGAATTCTTGGAGCAGATTTTCAATAACTTCATTCAAGAAGTGGGTGCCTCTATCACTGACTAGCTCTATAGGTAGCCCGTATCTTGTGAATACATTCTCAAACAAGAATTTAGCAGTTCTCTGAGCATCGTTCTTTGTCGTAGCTTTTACTTCCACCCACTTGGTGAGATAATCCGTGGCCACAATGATATATTCAGCATGTGAACCCTTGGCTGGGGGATTAATAGGGCCTACAAAGTCTATTCCCCACTTAAAGAATGCACATCCACCCATCATAGGTTTCAGTGGCATCTCATCTTTGCGTATAGGATATTGAGTTCTCTGACAAACATCACACCGTTTCACATAGGTATGTGCATCCATGTGAAGGGTCGGCCACTAGAAGCCCGCAAATAGTATTACCTTGATCACCCGATCTGGTCCAAAGTGTCCTCCTGCTACACCTTGGTGAGCAGTTTCCAAGATCTTAAGATATTCACTTTCATGGACACATAGTCTCAGGTAACCATCTTTACCACGCTTGTATAGATTATCACCAATGAGTGAGTAATCCTGGGCTTCTTGTTCTAAACTCCTTTTCCTAGCCAGAGTCATGTCTGGAGGGAATGTTTTCGTCCTCAAGAAGGATACTAGTGGTTCACTCCAATCTGGCACTATGGACACTTGATAAAGAGTGGCATGTTCCACAGGTGGTTTAGTGCAACAGATTGGGCATTCCTTGCACAACTTTTGGACGTCAGGCTCCATAGTAGGCCAATGCACTCCTAGTCTCCGTAGTGTCTGTAGGGTTCGTTGCTTTGAGTAGTGTTGCTCTAATGCACCTACATGTGCTAGTTGCAACCATTTAGCGTACTCATCCTCTTCCACACAACAAGCCAAGATCCCTTGATCTGTGTGCTTGTACATACTTCCAGCCATGATGTGATACTTTTGGGCTTTTACTACCTCCCTATCCTGTGTGGCTATTACTGGGTGGTTAGGCCCATATGTCAATACTGGCACTAATGGCTTAGCCCACTGCGGCACCACTTCCAAATTAAACAAGTAAGCATCAGGAAGATCATCCGATACTCCTTGTGAGGCTTCTCCAGAAGTGAGCCTAGAGAGATGGTCTGCTCTCAAATGAGTCCTCCCTTTTCTCACCACTACCTCAAAGTCATATTCCATTAGTAAGAGAAACCATCTTACTAATCTACATGTATTACATGGCTTGTTCACGAGATATAGCAGTGCCTTATGGTCAGTAAAAAATTTAAACTTATTTGCAAGCAAATAATGTCTAAACTTTTTAACTGCATATACCATGCCTAATCCTTCTTGTTCCGTAGTGGTATAATTTCGTTCAGCTGCATTCAATTGTCTACTAGCATAGGCAATTGGGAGATCCATATTACCTTCACCGGTAGGTTGCGCGAGTACACACCCAATAGCATAATTGGATGCATCCACATGAACATGGAAAGGATTATTCCAATTTGGTGTGGTTAAGATTGGTGCTGAACATAATCTTCGTTTAAGCTCCCGGAAGGAATTCTCACATTCATCAGTCCACTCAAAGTTAGTCAAAAGTCCATACATGGGCTTTGCAATGACCGCATACATGTGAATGAACCGTCGGTAATAACCACAATGCCCCATGAAAGCTTGTACTTCCTTGACATTCTTTGGCCTAGGTAGCTCTACTATGGCCCTCACTTTCTCTGCATCAGTGGATATGCCGTTCTTTGACACTATGTGTCCTAGAATCTTGCCTTGCGTGACCATAAAGACGCACTTTTTTGGGTTCACGCAGACTTGATATTCTCTACATTTGTCAAAGATTTGTCTGAGTTCGGGAATATGGGTTTGCCTAATGTTGGAATGAGCACAAAGATCATCAACATAGACTTCTAAGTTCTTCCTCAGGAACTCTTTAAACACATGGCACATCAGCCTCTGGAAGGTTGCTGGTGCATTGGTAAGCCCAAATGGCATTACTCTAAAGGCAAATATGCCCCATTCAGTGGCAAATGCCGTCTTATGCTGATCTTCTGGAGTTATGGCTACTTGATTGTAGCCCAAAAATCCATCGAGGAAGCTGTACACTTCTTTGCCTGCTACTCTTTCTAAGAGATGCTCTGTGATAGGAAGCGGATAGTTATCTCGAATTGTGGCTGCATTAACCTTCTTCAATTTAATGCACACACGTAGCTTTCCATTTTTCTTGGGCACCACTACGATGGGGGATACCCACTCAGTGTGCTCAATTTCATAGATAAATCCAGCTTCAACCAGTCTATCTATCTCCTCTTTGATTTTGGCGGCATAGTTATCATTATATGTATATGGCTTTTGCTTAGAGGGTTTGGCATCTGAGGTCATGGGGATGGTGTGTGAGCATATTTCAGGGTCCACTCCTTTCAAATCCTTGTAACTCCAAGCAAATACATCTCTGTATTCTCTTAGCAAGGCTATCAATTCGTGCTCTTCGTCTTCCGTCAGGTCATGGCCTATGTACGTGCATCTCTCTTCTCCTTCTTCCATGGCTACCACTATTTTCTTGGTAGTTTCTTTGTTATCATAGGCCTCTCCTGATTGTGCCTCTCGTTTAGGCATTCTTATCATGACTTTCCTGTCATCTATCTCATACTTCTTAAAATTTTACGGGACCTCAAACAAAGATTCTTCCTCTCCTGGCGTGACTTCTCTCTTCTTCCTTTTCTTTCCTTCTTCCTTAGGGGTTACCTGTGTGGCTAGCCTTACATCATTTGTAAGCTCTCCGTGTCTCTGGGGTTGAAATTCCACTTCATAGAAGTATTCTTCATCTGATGCAAAGGGTGCGTCCATAATGATTGACTCTAGATCGGAGTCACTTGCATCCTCAAATGCATCAGGGCTAGGTTCACACTCTTCTAACACTGCCTCTCCCATGATTGGCTCTATGGAGAAGACAGAAATGTCATAGCCATCTTCATCACAGTGGGGTGTCCATTGTTCTTCATTGATGGCTACATCCATTGTTGCTAGGATTTCTGCCCAGCCATGTGGTTCAAATTCTTCATCAGGAAATACTACAAGTGCATAGGCTGGGTCTTGAATGGGTCTATGTGTTTCGTTTGCACCTATTTCTCTGGCCTTTTCTCTCTTCTCTTCTTCTACTGCTACTTTGCACATCCATAAGTGGGTGTCTTCATGCATCCATGAGGATCCTGATCCTATGGAGTGCATCGATTCCGTATCATCTTTGGTTCTATGGATGGGATTCCATTGGATAGGAGGGACATCTCTATGAGAGTAATCTTTGATATTCACTTTGGTCGTAACACCTAAATGTTGCAGGTACAAGGAATTGGTTCCCCAGTCCTGTACCACTTGCAACTGTCGCATAAAGGGTCTTCCCAAAATCATCTCATAGGCATGATTTTTGCTAAAATCACATATAGCAAATGTATGCTCGAACTCGACACATGTAGTGAGAGTTATGCCTTCTAACAATCCCAAGGGCCTCTCAATATGGCCATCGGCCATCTGTAATTTCATTCTCGTCGGTCTGAGTGCTGGCTTGCCCCAACGCTTCCAAAGGGAAGTGGTAGCAATTGCAACACCTGCACTAGAGTCGAGGATTGCCTTGGTTGTGTACCCCTGATGGGTAATGGGAAGATAGGTGTTTCCTTCTTCACCTTCACTCATGTCTCCTATCTTGTCCAATGGTATTTCGGGCACGGTTCTCTGGGATCCTACCTGGGAACGAGATTTTGCTATCTCTGGTACTTGTTTGGCTACATGTTTCCATAGCTCTGGCCTTACTTTGAGTAGCTCTTCTAAGGTGAGGTTGCATTGTACTTTAGTGTTTTTCACTACCTCTGTGTTCCTAGGTATGACTCAGTCCTCGTTTCGTACCATGGTTGTGGGTGCTCTCATACAAGTAGACTTAGCTTCCCATGGGCCTGTGAAGTGGGGTAATTCTTGTAGAGAGTTAGACTCAAAGTCTAATCTTTCCTGAGATTGGGTGCTCTCCTGCTCCTCATAAATGGATGGGATGTCTTGTGGGAATTGGTCATGTGCATCGTCCACAAGTTCAATGGGAGGAGGGGCTTCACTTTCTTTAGCCCATTTGTCTTCTTGAATCTCTCGTAGGAATTCTGGTGTGAATCGATTCATAGAAGATGATGTGTCTGGCTCCGTAGAGTTAGGCACATAGGCTTTAGGCACATAGGCTTCCTGGGAAGGAAGACTTGCTCCTTCACTTGCCTTGTCCTTATGTTGAGAGGCAGGTTCCTTTTTTATTGTGCAATCAGCTTCTCTATTCTTTCTAATAGTCCATCAAAGTGCAACTGTGTCTTCACTGAACTAGAGATGTTAAATAGGCGACTGGCTTCAAACATGGTTTGAGCCAATTCCACCATCTTAGCACAAATTTTGGTTCGTTCTAGCTCTAGTTCTGCTCTAGGGTAACACTTTTCACGATCAGTTACGTTTGGCCCTTTTTGGATTCTGGCCTGATATGCTTTGAGCATCATGTTTAGGTCCTCGGGAGTGGGATCTGCTAGGACTGATCCTACTCTTGGGGGTGGTGGAATTGTGTGAGGTGGGTTGGAAGGTGGCGGGTCAGATGGAGACGGAAATGGTGGTGGTGGGGTAGTGTGAGAGGGAGTTTGAGATGTGAGTTCAGTTATCTTGGCCTTTGTTTCTCTGAGGCTTTCCTCAAGTTCACTCATTTTCTTTGCCCATTGTCTTTTCATTCTTTCACGACTATCTCTCCAAGCTCTAGTCCTCTTCTTTGTCATGCTCTCTGTTTCACTAACATCTGGGCTTTTTTCCTGGCCTACCCCTTGGTTTTGCTGCAATGCCTGAGCTCTAGTGACTACCTGTACTAGTGCAGTGGACGTCACGCTGCCTGTAGAGTCTACTACTAACCCAATGACGTTAGTGGGAGTGATTTTTGGCATATTATTAGGATTCTTAGGGCAGTCTCATAAGAGATGCTCCTTTCCACACTCTTGGAAAAAGCCCTGGATTGTCACTGATTGGGTTTGGGTAGGTGCCGGCATGGGGCAATCACGAATGAGGTGATCTCCCTGACATCTGTAGCATGGTCCTCTAGGGAACCTGTCTAGGTTGGGGTCTAGAGTTAGGGTTTGTGTACATTACATTTGTGTATTCCGGCTCCCAACTAGGTTCACTCGGTTCCTCACTGTAGTAGGACTCACCATGTTCAGGAGATTGCATGTAGTACGCCTGGGGGCTATCAACATGTGTAGAATCGAAACTATGGTCACTGGGGTCACTTTCTGATAGCAATGGGGTTACTGGCACTATGGCCCTATTCAGGTTTTCTTCTGCAGCTGCATACTTTACAAGGATTACATTAGTAGGAGCAGATGGTTGTTGTGCTAGCACTGGCTGGGGTCTCAGTTGGGCCTGATATTGCGGTTGGTAATTTTGCTGAGGCCTAGTATACTGTTGTGGTGGGTACTGACTCTGGTATCTGCCTTGTTGAGGGTATGGCTGAGGGTACGTCTGCCTAACGACTTGCTTATTGTAGGGGCAATCTTGCGCGGTGTGATTGGTGTACCTCCGTTCTATGGTGCAGTACTCGCTACTAGGATTTACTTGGGGTTGAGCCATAATGGGACATACATTCGCCATGTGGTCGCCACCACAAGTATAGCATCTTTTCACTAGGGCAAACCTTGGGATTTGTTTGCTAGAGACACCTAGTTTTTGTGCCACTTTCTCAGCGAGTTCCTCAATTGATGTGGATTGCGTGGAAGCGAGGCTAGAGGCACTATCAGAATCTTTGTATATTTTGGAAAGCTCTAACTCCTCCCCTAGGTTATCCTCGATGTCAATGCACATGCGTACACACTCTTCTATGGTCCTAGGGTCCTTCAAGTACACATAAGATCTCAATTTGGTACTTAGCAATCCATCCAAGAATAAAGCCACTTGCTTAGCTGGTGTGGGTAGCTTAGGGATGGGACATCTCTCTAGATATTGCCTAAATCTTCAACCTGCAAGTCTCACGGTCTCTTGAGGGGTTTGCTTGAAGCTGTGAATCAATGAGGAGGTATTATGCCTTATGCCACACTTAGAGAATTCAATAATGAATGCCTCTAGGAGTTGGTCTATGCTCCTGAACTGCCTCTCATTCAATGGTTGAAACCACGTAAGGGTTGTGTTCCTAAGGGTTAGACCAAAGGCATTGTATTGTGTGAATAGATCTTCCACCTATTCAGCTCTCAAGACTTGCCTGAACTCAGCCACATGATCGTAGGGATCTCCAGTGCCATCGAAGTAGTTTTTCATGGACTTGACTAGCTGAGTCGGCCTCAAAGTCCTTGTGTGCTCTCTAGGTCGTGGTAGAGGGAACTCATCCGCATGTCTTTGATTCTTGGGAGCTCTAAGTACCTCAGGTTCTACTCTGTTTGTTTCCGTCCTCGTTCTTTCTCTGCCCCCTGGGTCGGCAAAGCTTACTTCTGGCCTATCTCTACTTCTGTCTCTTTGAGTTCCATGAGCTTGGGATGTTCCAGCTCCAGGGTGACCATAGGACACATTCGATCTTGGTTGGGGGAAAACGAATTCACCCTTCCAAGTGTAAGCATTTCTATCATGTTCTGTAACCACAAAGATCCTCTCTGAAGCGTGATCTAAGTAGGTCACTCTGCCTGGGCTATCTGGATCTTTAAACTCATAGATCATGATTGTTCCTATATCATTTGGTCGATCAGATTTATACCTCCAAAAGGCTTCATCAGTCTCTCGGTTCAGAAGCAGATCTATGCTCTTCTTGTCTTGGGGAATCCACTCAGGAGTGAGAATTCTCGTAAGAACAGATTTCCCTCGAGGGGTCTTGGGCTCTGCACCCATGTTTCCTTGTTCTAGGTCCTCTATGTCCATCTCAAGGATCACATTCCCGAATTCATCTGTCCTCTTCGGGTGACTAGTGACCACGTATATGGTTCCCTCTTTATCAAGGTATGCACCATTTTCAAACTTGACAGCAGGGTGCTCTAGCCCAATAGATTGGTTTGGGTTTTTAATTTGGACCACAGATCTTCCTAGGCCGTCCTCATAGATGCTAGCACCTAATCGGTTGGTCCTAATGTATTCCAACTGCGTCTTGTAGGGGCCTTCCACCCTATACAGATATGGCACGCCTGAACTTCCTGTAGGTCTGTCCATCCCTTGAGACATCTCTGATTCGCTAGTCTCAGAGCTAGGGTAGTATGAGTGGTGGCTCAACTGCTGGGCCCAAGACCTAGCAGTGTGGTTGACACTAGCCTCTGAAGACCTAAGACTTTGTCTATCTCTCCCTAAATGTCGCCCTGATCTAAGGTTCATAAGCCTAATTGAATAGCCCAAATTTGCCCAAGTACAACCTTGTTGCTGAGTTCTTTTGTATCAGTCACTTGATTCTTTTTTAGTCGATTATCGTGTTTATGCTCTAGTCAGAAATCACGTCGTCAGGAATATTTGAGTTAATTTTCGCACTGTAAGTTGATCGTTCCACGTTAGATTCTGTCCTTTAAGTTTATCGCATCACGAAGAGATTATGTTTAATCTTGAACTTGAGTGCATAGGTAGTCTTCAACTTGATTGATGCCTATCGTTTCCCTGACTTACTCCTAACACTAGTCGTTCTTAGCCTAAGCTAGGAATTGACAAAGGGAGTTGAGGATTTTCCAACCTTGAGTTTCTTTCCTTGTGTTGTTGCCCTAGTGTGCCCAGGACGTGTGTTCCCAAGCTTGCACTTACTCTTGCTTAGAATGCCCTCAAGTGCTCTTACTGGATCTGTAAAAGTCCCACGGTTAGCTCAAGACTTAGATTCAAATGACACAATAGACCACTTTCATGCATGTAGCTCACAGACCAAATTATCCTTTGCCTTTATGGAAAACAATCCCAAGGATCCCTCAGTTTTTTCTACCTCGGGGTATGGTCAACTTCAAAAAACCCTATCTAAGAATCCTGATATTAATTTTCACGAGCTTTCCAACAAGACAAGAATCACAGCAAACGGATTTCGTATGAGAAAGTTATGCCAGTTCAGGGTTCTGGTGCTAAACCAGGGTTCAAACAGGCTAACAGATTCTAGGATTTTTCTCAAAAACACATGTGTAGGGACCTCACAAATCACTAATGACTCTCTAATTATGCCCAAAATTCCCCCAAAGACTTGGAAATATTAACCCTAATTTTTTGGCCGAAAAGCCTGTCAATCGCGATCGACAGGTCTGTCAATCGCGATTGACAGAGGTTTCCGTCGGGGCCTGTCGGTCGCGATTGACAGTGTCAATCGCGATCGACAGAGTCGGTCGTGAGTCCTGTTAATCGTGATCGATGGTGTCAATCGCGATCGATGGTGTCAATCGCGATCGACACTTTTTCCGGGATTTTCGCCGTGAATTCAGTCGATCGGGGCTGTGTCCGTCGCGATGGACACGTGGCTACGCGAAAAATTCAATCAATCGTTGAAATTCAGTCGGTTGCGATCGACGGTGTCAATCGCGACTGATAGAGGTGTCGGTCGTGGCTGTCGATCGCGATCGACGGTGTCAATCGCGATTGACAGGGTCCTACGTGGCAGTCAGTCGGTCGTGGGGTCTGTCGGTCGCGATTGACAGGGTCTGTCGATCGTGGCTGTCGATCGCGATCGATGGTGTCGGTCGCGATTGACAGAGAAACACGGAATTTTTTAACTGTTTTTAGTGATTTAGAATGTGCTCATCATGTGGATTATGGTGGTGCACTTTGTTTTACCAAATGGGTGATTTTTCTGTCGATCGCGATCGACAGAGGCCGGTGACACAGAGACAGTTTCGTGACACTTCGTACCTGCGCGGAGTGCTGGAGATGATGATGCTGCCAGTACCTGCAAGAAAACTCTAGAAACAAGCAAAACAATGCACACAATATCGCTCTCGCTCTCTCTCACAAGTGGAATGAGGGAAATGAGGTGGAGAAGGTGATATAATCCTAAACTGAAAATTTCCGCGATGATGGAGATGGAGGTGGGAGGTGGTGATGATGATGATGGTGATGATGATGGTGAGGTAAGAAAGAGAAAAATAAGAAAAGTAAAGAGATTACCTACAACGCCAACGTCTCAAATCTACGTCTTACCATCACATGCTCGTCCTCAAAGCTCGATCCCCGGCAACGGCGCCAAAATTTGGTGTAGCTCAGTGATGAGTAGCACCTCCTTTAATGTCAATCCGGGAAGACATGAGGATGGTATGAAGACCTCGAGCAAGTGAAGGCACAAGTGCGTGAGTGAGAAGCACACCAACATGCACACACATACACACACACGCGCACACACTGTAAGACAAAGAGTGAGAAGCAATGGAGTTCTTAGATTACTTTCAAAAAGCCCTTACACGTTCAAATCAATTACAAGCTAACCTCAAAAATGAGCTCTCTAGCTCTATTTTATAGTTTTTGACTAGGTTTTGGCTTTGTCCAGACCTAATGTCCGGCCTAGTTAAAAATTAGGTTCTCTACCCTATTTGGAGGTTCAAACGAAGTCTAAAAAATGTGAAAACTGACAGGTAGATACTTCTAAAGCTCCTCAAGCTCAAGGACTCCTTGGCTTGCACAAAATGGAGCTACAAAAATGTGAAATGGTATTTACAATGGTTTTTAGTGATGAAAATCATTGTTTTTGTAGGGGATTCTTCTGAAGATTTGACATACACTTCTTGGAGCTCCCTACTTGCTCCTTCTCCTTGTGTGTCCACCTCTTTTATATGCGTTAGTGTCCTGAAAAAATGTTGGCCTACTTGCCAGATCGTCGTTGACTGCTCTGTCTGCTTGTACTTTCTCTTCTCTCTGACTCCCTTCTTAAGCTTCCTTGCCTAGTGAGTCCTTCAGTTCCAACAGGGTGCCTGGCCTGTTAGGTCTTTCTACTTCAAGACTTTGACTATGACGTGGTACACCAAGCACACAAGGGACATACTTTTGCCAATTTTCTGTCACGATTAAATTTTGATGAACCACAAGAGGGGATTGATGACTCCTCACTTGCTATTTATAGAGCCACTACACCAACAACACTTGTTAATAGTTTACTCGTGGTGGATTCTTACTTTGACACTCATGATTGTTTTGATTACTAGTTGTCCACTGAGGACGCTGTCCAACAAAACCCATTTGAAACTTGCCATTTATAGCCAATATTTTTGGATCATTGTCAGTTAATTATGCTGATCATTCTGGTGTCCTCCTCCGTTGTATCCTTCCTCATGAAGTCCCTTCTGTACTACATATGTCACATTCTATCCCCTCTAATGGCTATATTTTGGTGGATCTCACTTACTGAAAACTTTTGCAGAGTGGTTTATGATGGCCTACAATGCAACATGATGCATATACTTATGTTAAACATTGTGATTCCTGTTAGTAGATGGGCTAGCCTCTACGCTGGCATTATTTTCCTCTTCATCCCATCCTACCCCTGGAACCCTTCCAAAATTGGGGACTCAATCTCATTGGAATTATTTCACCTCTATCTATTTCCACTAATAACCGCTACATTCTCACTTGTACTGATTACGCTACCCGATGGGTCGAAGCCTAGGCCGTCCGATCTACTACAGCTTAGCTGGTAGTTAAGTGCCTAATGCATGATGTTTTCCCTAATTTGGGCTTGCTGCTAGAAATTATTTCCAATTGGAGAACCCATTTTGTTAAAACTCTTATTCAGGCTCTGAATCAGACAATAAATATTATCCATAAGTTCAGCACTCCCTATTACCCCCGCACTAATGGCTTGGCTCAAAGCACTAATAAAACTTTACTCACTATGTTGAAGAAACTTATTATGGCTTGAGCATTGGGATCAGCTTTTATCAACTGTGTTGTGGGCTTATCAGACCATGTACAAAGTCACTACTGGTTGCACACCATTTAAATTAGCTTATGGATTCGAGGCCATTGCATCAATGGAGCTAGTTGCCCCTAGTTTATGGGTGGCCTTCGAGCAAAAATTATTACGTGAGGAATCAATACCTATGCATGTAGATACTTAACACTCTCTTGATGAGTAACGGCTAGAAAGTTTTCTCCTTTTACAAGAAGTTCAGCTATGCCAAGCTAGAACTCATAAACTCTAGTGTTTAAAGTTGGCGAGTTGGTGTTATTCTATAATTCTAAAGCCAACTGTGCAACAAGGAAATTAAACTTTGTTGGTTTGGAGCCTACCATATTTCTGCTCTATTGGGTCTGGCTACATTTCCATTAGCAACCATTATCATAGTAGTTTTGCCTAACCCTGTCAATGGTTCTAAACTCTAACCTTATTGTCCACCCCCCATGAATGTTTGAATCTAGTGCTCAACGTATTAAAAAAAAAGGGAAAAGTAATATATCAACACATCTTCACCCTCTTTGGTTTGTTTTCAATTGACTATTTGATTGTTCTTTGCCCTGGTCACTTTGTCTTTTTTTTATTGTTGCATGTACCTTAGGATTTTGTGTCTCCCTCTACCATTTATGGTTTATTAAAGTGCTATAACATTGATGATTCCAACGGTCAAGACTTACTGTGTCACTCACTTTTATGATTAATTCCCTGTAGTCACCTCATGCCAATTGCTTAAACTATGATTTTTGTATTCTTGCTCTATTGCTTGTGTGTGCTATGTTTGTGCACTTTGTGTGTGCTTTGTTGTGTTTGTGCTCACTGTGTGTCCGGTACATGTGTGTCTTGCTTTCACTAGGGAAGCTCTGTTGCATCTCACGGTGTTAAGCCTGAGCATTCTGGATGAGCTCATGGAGTACCTTTGGGTAAGGGGCTTGTTGCAGTTCGTGGAATTGCCATGGCATCAGGTTCCGACCCATCCCTTGTCCTTCACCCTTGCCCATGCTATTGTTACTTGTTCACCCATGGATAATGCATGACCCATTGCTTCCCCATATGTCACGACGCATGTTATTGTCTCCACCATTGTATACCAATTTCATTTTCCTAATGAAGCTAGGACTGATGTTTCCCCATTACCGCTTGCCACGATGAATCAATTATTTTCGTGTAAGTCTTCCAATGAATATGTGACTATGTGTCACCCTATCCTTGAGTGTCAAGCACTCCAATTCTTGGTATCCACCCTTAATTTGCAAAAACACAATTACGGCATCTCAAGGCCCTTCTATTCATGCATTGATGTGGCCTCCCATGTGCTCATCAATTGGGCACTATTATACTTTTGTTGCATTCACAAGGAATGCTACAGGGTGATTAAATAGTTGGCAAACTCGACATTCCCAATTGCTTTCCTTCCTTGTACCCATTGCAGCTACCTCTACTTCTCTTGATCCTTATCTTCTTCCTATGACAACTTCTTTGTATATGGATGAGGTGGATGAGGAAGACGAAGTCCTACTATGTTTTGCAAAGGAATAGTGTTGCATGGCCTTAACCTCTTCTCTAACATCGAGTGCATCTTCTGTCCCGATTTCTTCAAGCATTTGTCTTCCCACAAGGAGGTTGTTGCTCTTATCACAGCTGAGGATGGCATCAGTAAAGACGTGGTTGATGTACCACTACACCTTGTTCTCCACCTATCCCCCCTCTCTGCAATAGTCTGTGAAGTCATCCTCTCACTTATTGAGGACCTCCCTTATGGACTCGCCTCTCGGCCCAAAGACGTGCAAGAAGTGAATACAAAACCCATTCTCCCATCTCCCTCTTCCCCACTTGCCGAGCCTCAGCCCCTCGTTTCGATCATTTCCTCTGCACCCATTACTTCTCCTCTTCTTGCATCTTCTTCCACTACTTCTTCTATTGAAACCTCATCCAAATCACATCATTATTCCCCACCAAAATTACGAGACTTGGTGTGACCTCCATCTACTTTGGCAATCGTTTCCCCCTCCTCTTCTGTCTCCTTATCTTTCCCCCTTCCCTCAAACATTTCGTTGCTATTGGCCATTATCTTCATCAGGCTTTAGAAGCATTCCAGTCGCAGATATTTGCCAAAAAGCAAGCATGTACGCAAGATTTCCAGCATAAATTGGACATACTAGAAGTAGATATTGTCCCCCTCCAAGAGGAGCTCATTAGTCTTTGTGCTAGTTAAGCTCATATCTAGAGCCAAGTCTCTTCATATGAGGCTGAAATCCTACACTTAGGACAAGCCCTCGTAGAGAAGGATGCTACTCTTGATAACATGAGTAGCATTTTGGAAGCTACAACCATTCATGTTGGTGACCTGGAGCGAACCTGCACTACTCTCCATTCTAAAGCAACTGAATGGGGAACAAAGTTAGCCACTACCAACGAAGAGTTGTTCCAGAAGGCGCAGGAGTTAATAATGAAATTAGCCAGAAGCTACAGTTGAGGAAGGAATTAGAAGGCACGCAAAAAGAGCATGAGGCATATTTCAAAACTATTCAATTTCAATCTCAACAAATGGATTGAATGGAGAAGCAAATCTGCTTAGAATAGGATCAACTACAGAGAGTCAAAGCCTGGATAGTTGTGAACCAACTCGGTGTCAATTTGCACTCAGAAATGATTTTTACTTGCAGGAAGCCTTTTTGCATAGCTAGAGTCAACAACTACTTAGGCAAGTGGCTACCTCCAATTCTACTAGCCCTGAGCCGCAGTTATTAGATCATATGCATGTATAGCAGTTGCTGAAGGCTCTGCAAAAATAGATTAAACGTAGTTTTGAAGAAGCATGTACCATGTACATAGAGGGAATTTTTGATGAAGATTAAAGTGTATTCACATGCCCCAAGTCAAGTTTTGTCTAACAGGCCCTTGAGAGAATCATGTTGCCACACGGATAAATCAAATGGAAGGAGGCATTGGTGGGTCAAGCAAGAGGATGTCCCTTAGCATTATGGAATGCTATAAGAGGTGGGACCCTCTAGAAGATCTAAAAATAGAGGTTTGATGCCAATTTTGGAAGCCCTCTAAAGAATGGTCGATTGAAAAATCTATTTTCTTTTTAGGCAAAACATTTTCCAAGTGTAAGAAGCCCTTGCCTTTTAGACATCATGGAGTTTTTTTCCTTTAGAGCAGAACGATCAAAAGCAAGTAAACCCCACATGAGGTGGATGACAGGGTTATCAACTATCTTTTTAAAGTTCTCTAGTAAAGTAGGCTATTGCAAAACTTCCTTTTAGAAAGAAAGAAAAAGAAAAACTACCAAAACTTGAAAATAGACTCTGTTTGACTTACAATACAATTCAAGTCATCTTTGATTCTAGTGAGCTTCATATCTTCAAGAGCTCTTCAAAAGCTACAAGACATTTAACTCAGACACGCAGGCAAAGAGCAGCACTTCTTTGAAGTTGAGCAGATGCTCGACATAATTGGCTAGAAACACTCACTAAATGTATCACGTTTTTTATTTCTTAAATATATTGTACAACGCATTTAAGTCAAAAGCAACAAATTTGGTTAACAAATGACACCTTAAGTTTATGAGAAAAACTGCCATTAATCATCATATTGACTTTTCTTATAAATGCACTTTCGTTGGATATATATAATTATAAGTTTGAATAATATGTTTAAATATTAGGTCTATTTCCTAACATTAAATGCAAAGGAGAAGAAAAAACTTTATACAACATTTGAGAACCTCCACAATGGATACATGTATTAATGCACAACACTGTTTTAAATCCACCCAAATCTGCCTTCTCAACTATGGAGGCAGTGAATCTCAATTTTCGTTCTTCAATAATTTTTTTCTAATAAGCACTACTACTTTTCTAGAGCTTCTCACCATAGAATTTTGTATTTTAAAAAAAAAAAAAACCTTAACGACGTACATAAACACATTTCCACGCATATGTTTCTTTTTAAAAATAGTTTGAAAAAATCAAATCAGAGAAAGAAAAATAAACAGGCCAAAAAAATGAACTGAAGTTGACATCCAACGAAACGTTCGGTTTAACCGAGAAGAGGCCTCACTAAAATTATGCTTCAGAAGGAGAAGTCTTCTTAATCGAGCTTCAGAAGTGATTGGAATATCACAAACGAGAAAGTTTCTCTTTTCCTTTTGATTCAAAATTATGCTTCGATTTCAATATGATCATATCATACCCCTTTGGACATCCAAAAACTGTACCACATCATCTTGCAAATGCAGTAAAGTACAAGACATGTGCATGAAAGACTATGTGAATTGGAAACTAGTTTCAAAGTTTGAGAACATCAGACATGAAATGGTAGAAAAAGACCAGCGTACTAGATAGAAATGGTAGATTTGACTTACCTTCCCCACCAGTAAAATCAACTAGTGAAAGGGTAGTAAATAAAAGATCAACAAAAAACATTTCCTAAAGGAAGTTCGATCATTGAGATCTACTTTTTTTGTTAAGCTTAATTTAATTGGAAAGGTGGATATAACATGCATCACACCATCAAACCCTCGGAACCCCACAAACAAGGGTTAGATACCTAGCAACTACTAGAATACATAGTGTAAAGCTTACAAAGCTAGATACTGAGAAGAGACAATCCTAAGGGGAGAAGGCCCAACCATCCACCAAAGGGGCTTGCTTAATGTCTCACCACTTGCGATAAGGAGTGTCCAGCCATAGCCCACAAGGGGTGAACCCCTACACTCAACATTGGGAGTCGAGGCAAGCAACCAATTGAGGAAAATATTTCTAGAATAAGCATAATACATCGTCGATTTTCCTCGGAGTTTCTGTTAGACTATTTTTGAGGTCAGTTCTTAACAATCAAAACCACTATTCTTGAGTAGCATTGATATGCTCAACGCAAGTACATAAATGGAATTTCCCACCATATTGATGGAAGTTCATGATGAATAGCGCAAGCTATGGTGACATCAATTTTCACAGACTCGATGATCGAGGATGATCGAAGAGAAAGAGACAGGGAATGTTTGCACTGCACAGTGCAATAGCGGTGAAGGATTTCATTTTGGTTTTTGTTTCTTTTAAACTTTTGACACGTCATCAAATCTCCCCCTCAAGCTTAGAATGAGTATGGCTACAAAATGAAAGAAATACATATGTCCATACAAGATGAAATAACATGAAATGAAATCTAAATACAAACTTAAGGTTTCTAACTCCTACAGCTTAGTAAATGAACTTTTCTTTGGGAAGAGCTTTGGTGAAGATATCCGCCACTTGTTCTCTAGTAGTGATGTGAATCAGCTCCACTTCTCCTTTGATGACCTTCTCACAAACACAGTGATAATGAACTTCGATGTGCTTTGATCTCGCATGATAATTTGGATTCTTTGATAGCATAATGCTGCTCACATTTTCACAATAGATGACCACCTTTCCGTCGATGCAGACTCCCATGTCTTCGAGTAGGTACTTAATCCATGTTGCTTCACAAATGGCTTGTGTAATGCCTCTATATCTAGCTTCGATACTTGACAAAGCGGTAGTTGGTTGCTTCTTGCTAATCCAAGAAATGATTGCACTTCCAAGAAAAAATAAAAATCCACTTGTTGACCTTCAATCCATGACATTTCCTACCCAATCTGCATCTATGTATGCATATATACAGGGCTGAACTTTTCTCTCATAAAACAAGCCAAAATTATATGTTCCTTTCACATATCCCAATATGCGTTGCACTGCATCCAAGTGCACTCTACATGGTTTATGCATAAACTGACTCACCAAACCAACTGCAAAACTCAAATCTGGTCTTGTCTTGGTTACATCAATCAAACTTCCAACCATCTTTCTATATACCTTGGCATCATGCAAGTACTTTCCATCATCCATAAGCTTAACATTAGCATCAAGTGGCATATCAACAGGTTTAGAAGCACTCATACCAAATCTTTCAAGCATTTCCAACATATAATTGAGTTGTATCATCCAAATTTCCTCTTTCATTGAAATTACTTCAATTCCCAAAACGTATTTTAACTATCCCAAATCTGACATCAAAAATTCAAATTTTAGTTGTCTTTTCAAATCATCAATCCTCTTCTCATCATTGCCAGTAATGATCAAATCATCGACATAAATCACTAATAGGATCATTTCACTTCCTTGATTCCATACAAAGGAGTGAATAATCCGCCTTTGATTACATAAATTTCAGATCCAATAACTTCTTAGTGAATCGTTCACACCATGCTCTTGCAGCTTGTTTCAAACCATAAAGCGCTTTCTTTAACTTGCATACATAGTCAGGATATTTTGGATGCACATAACCTTCTGGTTGTTGCATATAGACTTCCTCATGCAATTTACCATTCAAGAAGGCATTCTTAACATCCATTTGATTTAATTTTCAATTGTTCATAGGAGCCCATGCAATTACGCTTCTTACCGTTGGACTAAATGTTTCAACATAATCTAATCCATATACTTGTGCATATCCTTTTGCAACTAAGCGTGCTTTAATTCTTTCCAATGAACCATCACTTTTGCACGTCACTTTGTATACCCATTTACATCCAATAGCTTTCTTATTCGGTGGAAATTTCACTATTTCCCATGTATCATACTTCTTTAATGCATTTATCTCATCATCCATTGCTTTACACCAATCTTCACTTTGTGACGCATCATGAAAATTCTTTGGTTCCTCATGCTTGATTCTCTCAGTCATGTATGCATAATGAAGCTTCATAGACTTATTGTATAGATTCAATCTATCCACACGATGTTTTACTCTTGTAGATTGTCTCAAGGTGTTTCTTCATGTGTCTCTTTCCTTGCATGTGGAGGAACATACTTCCCCTTCATATTTTTTAATGTGGTAGGCGTAAGTATCTCATCTTCAATATCTGAATCCGACATGTACGTATCTTTTCCTTTCTCCTTTCTTTGTGCATGGTCCTTTGCATTTTCACTCCATGATATTTCAGGCGTAGGAAACTCATATGAACCATACTCTTGACTCTCTTTAGCGTCAAAATTCCTACGACTTGTTCCTCGCTCATCATGAATATTATGCATAGAATCATCCATATCATTCTCTATCACAACCATGTCTTTGGGTGCGTATCATGATTTTTTTCATCGAATATAACATCTCTACTGACTATACATTCTTTTGTAACAAGATTATAACATCGATATCCTTTCTTCTCTTCTGAGTATCCAACAAATAGGCACTTTTTAGATTTTTTCTCAAACTTGTGTCTCAACTGACTAGACATATGCACATAACAAATAATTCCAAAAACACATAAACAGCTAACATTAGGCTTATGCTTCCATAGCCTCTCATAAGATGTGAGATCATGAACCATGCCTGTGGGAGCTCTATTTATAACATGAACAGTCGTATGACAAGCTTCTGCCCAAAACATATCTGGTATGTTCTTTTCATTCAACATGGCTCTAGCAACTTCCTCAATCACACGATTTTTACGTTCTGCAACACCATTTTGTTATGGTGTATATCTACAAGACAATTGTCTTCTTATTCCATGATCACTAAGATATTGATCAAATTCTCTTGAGATATATTCTCCCCCTGAATCTAATCGTAGGCACTTTATATACATTCCCAACTGTTTTTCAACTATATTTTTGAATCTCACCAAGCACTCAAAGACTTCACTCTTATGCTTTAGGAAGTAAATCCATGTATATCGGCTATAATCGTCAAGGAATATCAAAAAATATAGTGAGCTACCAACTCATTCTATTCTAGGAGGTCCAACCACATCACTATGGATTAGCTCTAGTGGTCTCCTCCTGTGCGTTTTTCTTCTTGGAAACTTCATACGTTGATGTTTTCCAAATGTGTATGCTTCACAAATTCTTTCAAAGTTTAAATGACCAAATCTTGATAGTCCACGCACTAACATTTACTTTTCCATAGATTTCAATTTCTCAAATTGATATGACCAATTCGTTTATGCCATAATTCAGCTATATCTGAATATTCACTATTCTTGGCATACATGTTCTCATAAAGGGATGTACCCATATCAAACGTGAACAATCTACCCATCTTCTTTCTGTGATCAAGTAATTTTCCTCTCTTGCCATACTTGAATTCATGTATAAAACAACCATGTTTATTGAAAATAACTTCTATTTCTTGATTTGCTAGTTGACCAACCGAAATTAAGTTCTTTGTAATACAAGGCACATGTAAGATATCACTTAATATGTTTTGAACATCATATCTTTGTACTAGCGATATATTTCCAACATCGTTAATCACATATAAGGTATCATCACCAATTGCCACATAATCCTTAGTGTTCAAAGCCTCTTTTGATTCAAATCAATTTCCAATGCTGGTTATATGATTTGTGCAAACAGAGTCTATGTATCAGTTCATATCGTTTCCAAGTTTTGATATACTATTCAACACATGCTCCATCACAAACATACTATCTCTAATATAGTCTCTATATAAACTTTCCGCAATGAAATTTCCATGTGCTGCATAATGGCTTCTACCTCTTCCTCTTTGACTATTCTGCTTATAATAACAATCCTTCTTGAAATGGCCGTACTTGCCACAATGGTAATAATTTCTCGGTGCCTCTGATCTTTCTCTATCTCTTGAGTATGATCTTCCTCTACTCTTGGCATGTCCATTGTATTTGTATTTCTGGAAGATGATCGTCCACGACTAGAACCTCTTCCTCTATTTTGAAAGAATGCATGATCTCTCGAATTACCACTTGTAGATGCATTCAAACCAAGTTTTACTTCTTCTCTCATGCAAAGAGCTAATAGCTCATTAAAATCTGACATAGTACCTCTCACTAAAATAGAAGTATCTAAACTCTTGTATTGCAGTATTAGAACATTTAGCATGACTGAGATCATATCATCAACATCGACCGTGCAATTTATGGAAGCTAAGTCATCAGTGATCTTCCTAATTTCAGCCACATAATCCGTTATGGATCTATTTCTATGACATACGCTATGCAACTTTTTCTTTAAGTGAATTTTTCTAGCTTCCGTAGATGTACCATATATCTTATGGATTATATTCCAAGCTTCCTTTGGTATGCTAGCCTTCATAATATGTGGAATCAGGATCTCTGATTATATACATATTGAAATCCAATGGAGAACCTTTCTAGATTTTTCTATCCTCGTTCTATATTCTTTTTGCTCTTCTGCATTCGGATTCTCTGGCAACTCAGGATACTCGTCCTCTCCATTCACTAGTCCCCATAGATCTTTTTCCATCAAGAAATTTTCCATCCTATACGATCATATGTAGTAATTATCTTTATTCAACTTATCACCAACTATTTACGCAATATTATCACCCATCCTTGCAATTAAAGCACTTCTCTATGCTATGGCAATTTTATGGGGAGGCCAAAAAAAAATTCGACAGTATTTCGATTGTTTTTCTAGATATATGCACCAAAAACTCAATGTTAATAAGTAATCTCAATGATTTTTCTCTTATTCTAAGCACTTCCTGCGTTTCTATGCACTTATATGCTCAATTTTTACCTCTTCGAAAAATTTCAGTAGAATCTCTTTTGTCCAAAGTGTATATGAGTCAAGTCAACTATAGTCAATCCACTCCAAAAACCCAAACTCTGGGTAAAAGAATTAATAACAGTCTGTAACATAAGCAAATATACATTCATCCCATGATCGATACATTCATCCCAAAAATATATATTCATCTCATGATCGATACAGGAGGTCTTTGGACTATCTTATCTTTGGTTTTCCACCTATATCATCAAACTATCTCCAAGCATGAAAATACCCCAGTTAAAAATCTCACCATGTCTCTCAGTTTTTGTTTAAATTCAAAGTTTTGAGCAGGGTAATATAAAACTTCACAAGGCGCGTGTGTTTTCCAATTCAGGACCCGCAATATCATACATTCCTGTCATAACGTGTGAGTAGTGTCCATTCACGGACCCGCAAGATAATACATATCGTCGCTTGTCACATGCACTCCAAATGAAAATCGAAACTCAAATGTGTAAGTGAAAATAAATAGCCGCACACTCCTATGTCAACTCTGATTCTTTGCAGCAATCAAATACCGCTCTCTCTCTATATCAGCATACACATCGATCTTCTTGCGCATTTAGTGATCACCCACTAAAGTTGTTCTTCCAACTCTGTCACTCCGAAAGATTTCTATCTTCACGTCCGAAAGCTCCTTCCACGTACCTTGGAAATGTGTCGGGTATTTCACACTCCGGAATCATTCATTCAATACAAAGTAATCAAGTGGAAGCTGCTACATAATATCATATGCGAGCATTTCAACAGTTCAAAGAGAGGATTGAGGTCTTCCACATCGGCTCAAAAAATGCGCACAATCGAATGATAACTGTAGAGTAGTCCTACAGATTTGAAATATGCTGATCTGATGACGTTCCTAGTTTACTTTGCTGCTGAAAAGCTGTGAGCCTTTAAACTCTAGTCTTTGAACGTCCTCGTGTCCTGTGTTCCGATTAATAGCAGAAACTAGCTGACGCGCGCTTAGACGACCTCAGAACGTATGGAAGCTACGAATGATCCAAAATTGGTTCTGATACCAACTGATGAACAGCGCAAGCTATGGCGACATCAATTTTCACAGACTCGATGATCGAAGAGAAAGAGACAGGGAATCTTTGCGCTGCACGGCGCAATAGCGGTGAACGATTTCATTTTGGTTTTTGTTTTTTTTTTTACACTTTTGACACGTCATCAGTTCGCAAAGGACAGAAGTAGAGAGAGAGAGAATATTTGACGACATAGATGATAGCATTTGTGTACTCGCTGTCTTAACTTCATAGCAGGAGTCAATGGAACACTCCTGTCTGCAGTAAAAAGTTTATGGCGGTGGGTCTACACGCTTGAAGGTTTAGACGGGCCGAAAGTAATAGCCGCATCTTCACGCATGAGATGCATGAGAAAATCATAATGAGAATAGCCATACAATTGTACCAGAATAGCTATAACTCTTCGCTTATTTATTCGCTTCGATCACCTTATTGGTATATCAATAAGCGATACGTTTCTATCATATGTATTCTTTTTTTTTTTTTAGAGAACAGAAAATTTAAAATTGATGCAAGTCAAAAAGTAATTACACAGGGCCTTCGAAGAGGAAGGGACTTCTACATCTTATAGCCTTCAATATGCAGCTTGATAAAGCTGGACATAAGAAATCTAGATGTAGAATGAGCTTGGAGCATTTTGGATCTCCACATATTACAAGGGTATTTGTTTACAATCATAGAGGGACTATCATCACTTGAGGGGGTACAACTGGTAGAATGTAAGCAGTGATCAATAAATCTTACAATGCCCATCATACAAGGGAAAAAATTGTCTTTACAATACTTGTCGAAGATTTTGCTGTTCCTATCTTTCCAGATAGCCCACACAATATGAGCCCTCAGAATTTACCAGAGAACAATGTCCATTTTGTTGGCTTCACCTATAAGAAGAACTCTGAAATATGGGGACCTTGCTGCATAAGTTTGGCAGTACAGAGAAAAGACACTCCAGTATCTAGAGGAGTTCTTACACTTGAAAAATAGATGTTCCAAATCTTCATCCAAACCACAAAAGTGACAATGACCTACATCAATTTTAAATTTTCTGGCCTTGCTGCCAGTCCAGATACCTCTATGGAGAATTAGCCACTAAAGGTAGGAGTGCTTTATGGCAACAGGGAAGGACCAGATGCACTGAAATCTATATCTCCATTGTTGAGTTGACCATGAAAGATTCCAATTTCTATTAAGCCTTCCAACAATTAATCTGATGATGTTGTTGGACCTTTTGAAGTTGTTGAATATGTCTTGAGCAACATCACCAAGACTGATCTTCTTCTGCCAAAGGTTGTGATCCAAGATTTCCAACAGTTTATTCTTCTTCTCTCTGAGAATCTGTTTATAGGCAAGAGAAAGAGAATCAACATTCATTAAATGCCAGTCTTCAAGCACATTACCATTATTAAGTAAATCATGCCAATTGTTAAAGCCACTCCTTCGACACTTCTTTCATCTAATGGGGAAGGAGGAGATGAGTTCTTAAGTATGCCACCCAAACCACATGGAATCCTGCATCAGAAAAGAATAATTATACTGAAACCAGACAGGTATTTTGTACTCCCTCTTTATAGTCATCCAAGCTTTCCAGAAGTTGCAAACTAGGACACTTCCTTTGGGAACAAATGTAGCTGGTGAAACAATAACATCCCAAACATAAAAGTTAGACCAGGACTTGTTATCTTTAATCCAAAATTTAGAAATATCCCTTTTGATCAGGCAGGCCCAAAAATCCTCAGAAGAGACTGCCCTAAGGATCCATTTAGCAGCCATCTGAGTAGCCATCCTGGTAGGGCAAATCAAACCCAGACCACCTTCAGACTTCTTCATGCAGCAGATTTTCCAAGCCACTTTGGGGATTATACTTCCTCCCCATAAAAATCTTCTGGCCAGAGAAATGGCCTGAGAAAGCTGTTTCTTAGTAGGAAGCCAGCAGGACAAAAAATAGGTCAGGCAAGGCAAAATATAGTGCTTTAGGACAAAGGCTCTTTGGGAAATATTATACTGAAAGTCAATCCATTTAAAAACTTTATTTCTGAACTTTTCTAAGACCCAACTCCATCTTTGATCATTGGTGACTTCAAAGCCCATGGGTATGCCAAGTAATCTGAAAACAGAACCAGATTTTATCACCTCACATTCGGCATCCTTAACACAATCAGGAATCAAATTATTAGTGGATTAGAAACCAGTCTTAGCATGATTAACTACCGATCCACTGGCTAAACAAAAAATATTAAGACAATTGAGGAAGGCAGCAGCAGAAGAGTCATCAGCTTTCATAAGCAGGTTAGTATCATCAACAAACATTTGGAGGCAAAGTTGGGACTGAGCTTGAGGGATCTCAATGCCCTTGATAAAGCTTTGATTGATAGAGTCTTTAATCAGCCAACCAAGGGCATCAGAAGTGATGGCAAAGAGGAGGGGAGCCAAGGGACAACCCTGAAGAATAGATCTGCAAAGCTTGAAGGGGGAGGACAAATGACCATTCATAGCTACTTTAGACTGATCATTACCAAACAAAATACTAGTAAACTTAATAAAGCTTTTGCCCAAACCAATATCATGCAAAGATTGGAGAATAAAATCCCATTCTATCCTATCATAGGCCTTGTCAAAATCAATTTTGAAGAAGAAGGTATCCATGTTCAGCTCTTTGGTATACTCATACCCTTCCCAAATGGAGATAATAGCATCAAGGATGAATCTACCTTTAATGAAACCTTTTTGTTCAGGAAGGATGATACTATCCATCAAGGGGCTCAACCTTCTAGCCAGGGTGGAGGCAAAAATTTTATATATTGATCACCTTATTGCTATATCGCTAAGCCTTACATTTCTATCATATCTATTGTGGTCGTTTTAAAAAGAATTTCTCATGATGCTGCCAACTGTACCTCCTCTAAGGATTCTAACCATTTTTGGAATTACCAAAAAAGCTAACACGCTTTCTCAAGTTTAAAAACATAAAGAAAAAAGAAAAAATAAAGATCAAACCCAGTGTGGTAGAACAAACCCAATGATGTAGTTTAATATAGCCCACAAAAAATTCTAATGTAAATGCTTAATAAGGCATGCCCAATGTGTGGTACTCAACTTTGCAAAACTTATTGCTCTCAGATGCTTGGAAAAAGGTGGGGAATTGGAGTTGCTTTTGTCAAAACACTTTAGTCCGATCCTTTGTCAATCTATTTTTTTGGAGCATGCATGTGCGAAGCCTTAGCTCAACTACAACTTACTATACCAAACTTAATGTATAATGGCATATCTTTGGGTGTGTGTGTGTGTGTATATATATATATATATATATATATATATATATATATATATATATATATATATATATATATATATATATATATATATATATATATATATATATATATATATATATATATATACTCTACTCAAATGAAAATTAAGGCACAATATTCTGCTACATTTAGACATCTCACTTGGGTCTTCATCAGATGGAGCTCTACTATTCATGGAGGGGGCTAAACAGTAGACCCATAATAGGATTGAATCCATCTCAAAAGCCCATTGGAAGCATCCTTTTTCCATATGTTGGCTTACATAGTTCACCTTGATGTTTGTTTCCTCGTTTCATTTTTCTTGGACGATCCAAGAGAGAGGTACTAAGTTTGTGAGCTCTATACATATATCTAGTGTTAGGCCGCTAGATGGTTTTATGCATTATTCATAATATTTATGTAATTATGTTGATGAAGCGCCATAAAAGGGCTGAAATGATCTAACTTATTGAATGATTAATATGAAGGGGGTTGTCTATGTGTCGCTTAGCAACAAAGGAGATGCATGGTAGGTCCTTTTCGGACTATGTATGGTGTAGCAACCGAGCCGCTCTCTGTTGACTTACATTCTAGGCTGGAGTCTGAATTGGTGCTCTATTCATCTACATGAGTTAAGTCTTTGATTTTAAGTAAAGTAATTAACCATAGAGTAAGTTTTGGTTAAACATTGATGAAAACAATAACAACACCAACAACAATACCAACAGCAACAACAACAACATCAAGGAAGACATCGAAGACCTTCCACTCATGCAAGGGTCACCTATGCAAAGTTTGGGGGTTTCCATGGTGATGATCCAAATGCACATGTACAACCTTTTGATACTAACTATGGAGTGCTAAATCATCCAGCAAACCCGGCATATAAGGCCATCGTCTTCCAATCTACTTTTGTAAATGAAGTAACTCAGTGGTTGACGGAGTATGATATTAATCATCTAAGACTTTACGATGATGTGAAGAATGCTTTCTTAGAGTGCTTCAAGTTAAAGAAAAATGTGGCAAAGATCTTTGATTACCTACAAAATAATAGAGAGAAACCTTATCAGAGTGTACAGGAATATGCAACCCTATTCCATACCTGCTTACGGCAGATAACACAGGCTCATGCTAATTTGCCGAATGACGTAATAACCCAATGGTTCATTAATGGTTTGAATCCCCAACTGAAATAGGTAATGATTATTTATTGTGTGGGCATAATGACTCTTGATGTAGTAATCACTATGGCACTCCAACTAGAACACAAAGTGGGTGGTTTTACCAAAGACCTAGAATGCTTAAATTCTAGGAAAAATAAAAGTGATGATCCATTAAAACAGGTCTATTGTAATAAATGTAAAAACCCCGCACATGTTGCCAGTAATTGTGCCCTCCATCAGAATTATTGTGCAATCTATGACACTGCTAGCCACAATACAGAGACTTGTCCCTATAATGCCAAGACATAGAATTGACTGACGGTGAATGTTGCTTTACAAGAACAGAGCTAACTAACAACTAGCTATGTTCTATTGCACTTGAGAAACACCACTTATACTAATTATGTCAATTATAGAGGCGGATGCACACTGAATTTTAACTAGACTCGATGGAATCAAGATCAATCCGATAGTAGTTTGAGTTTACCACTTTCACACTACCATTTTTGTGGGAAGTGGGACACATCAAAAGGCGCTGTAAGGATGCCTAAGAGTATGATAAATGGAAGAACATTGCCACGATAGCACTTTGTAAGCAGTTGGGATGGAACCATATTGAACCTATTAAGGTTTTTGCATGTATGGCAGATCAATCATGAGTTCACCCAGTTGGGCTATTATGCGATATCCCTATTACCCTACAGGGTGCAGTATTTGAGATTTTCTGATGATAATGCTAATCATGATTTGTCATCCTTGGGAAGCATTGATCTACAACAAGTGCTAGATAATTGGTCTTCGATGACCTATACGGTGCAGCCACTCATGCATAATATTGTGAAGGCCACAGAGAGTCTTTTAGGTTCTCAGGACATGGAACACTTGTTTCAACACCTAGAAGATCTCGATTTGCCTCCGCAATTTTATGTACCGGAAGATCAACTAGTTACTTATAACTTAAGAGATGATTCTAGCTTGCACGTCGTAAAGATTAAGTTCGGACTGCCTACGAAATTCCAGGCGGATTTGCTTAGCCTCCTCCAAGAATTTATAGACATCTTTTCTTGGGATTATCATGATATGAAGGGCTTGGACCCTCGTATTTACTGGCATCGTGTAGTTTTGAAACGGGATGTATGGCATGTTAAGCAATAAAGCTATATGAACCCGAATTATGCCTAGCAGGTGAAACAAGAATTAGACAGATTACTAAAGGTTGGATGTATTGTCCCTATCAAGCATGCAGAGTGGATTTTGCCCATAGTGATTGTCCCTAAAAACAATAAACAATTATGCATACGTGTTGACTATCGCAAGTTGAATGTTGCTACGATGTCGGACCCTTTTCCCTTACCCTTCTTGGATAGTATGCTAGATGATGTAGCTGGGCATGATATGTATTATTTTTTGGATGGCTACAGTGGGTATAATCACGTCTAAGTGGCCGAGGTAGATATCCCCAAAATGGCTTTTATCACTAACTAGGGCATCTATGCCTGCACTGTGATGTGGTTCGGGTTGCCGAATGCACCTAGTACATTGCAACATTGTATGAAAGAGATAAACTCCCCATATCTCATTAGTTTTATGCACATGTACTTAGATGATTTGTTGTTATCTAGTGATACTGCTCATCATTTACAGCATCTCAGGTGTTGTTTTTTGAACTGTAGAGAGTACCCAATATGTTTAATTCCACGTAAGTGTTATTCTCGATGTGGAGCCACCCACAACCCCTAAGGAAGTTATGCGTCTCCTAGGAGATATCTACTAGCATGGCTGCCATCTCCGCTAGCTCACCCATCAGATCATACCTCTTACGCACTTGACTAAAGTCCCACCATGGCAATTTTGTTGGACTCATGAATGCTGGCTCAGCTTTGATCGACAAAAAACTTTGGTCACACAGGCACAGATTCTCCAGCCGTCGAATTGGCAACTACCGTTTCATGTGTTCGTGGATGCATTTGATATCACTATCGGTAGTGTTCTTATGCAACAGTAGGATAAATGGTATAGACCAATGTATTATGCAAGCCACCACTTAGTTTAGTGAAACGGAATGATTCTCTAACCAAATGGGAATGTTTAGGCTTCATATATTTCATCAAGAAGTTCAAACATTATTTACTCGGCCAAGAATTTATCTTCCATCTCGACCATGTTACTTTCGTCTATCTTGTACGACAACAACATTTGGGTGGGTGCCTGGCTTGTTGGGTCTTTCTACTTCAAGAGTTAGACTATGATGTGGTACACCGACCCGATAAGGCACATATGATTGTCAATTTCTATCATGATTAGATTCTAGTGAACCACGGGAGGGGATTTATGACTCCTCACCTACTATTTATATAGCCGTTACACCAATAATACCTGTTAATAGTTTACTCGTAGTCGACTCTCACTATGACACATGATTTTTTTGACTACTAGTTTGTCGACCGAGGATGGTGTCCAACACGGCCCGTCGAAAACTTGCCATTTATAGCTGACGTTTTTGGATCATGGTCGATCAATTATATTATGCCGATCATTCTCATATCCTTCTCGGTTGCATCCCTCCTCATGAAGACCCTTATGTACTACATATGACACATTCTATCCCCTCTAGTGGCCAATTTTTTGTGGATCTCACTTATCAAAACTTCTATAGAGTGGTTTATGATGGCCTACCATGCAATGTGATGGGTATACTTATGTTAAGCATTATGATTCCTATCAATAGATAGGCTAGCCTCTATAGTAGTATTATTTTCCTCTTCATCCCATCCTACCCCTGGAGCCCTTCCAAAAATGGGGACTTGATTTCATTGGACATGTTTCACCTCTAGCTATTTCCATTAGTACCCGCTACATTTTCACTTGTATTGATTATGCTACCCGATGGGCGGAAGCCTAGGCTGTCTGATCTACTACAGCTTAGGTGGTAGTTAAGTTCCTGATGTGTGATGTTTTCCTTCGTTTCGGCTTGCCTCTGGAAATTATTTCCGATCAGGAAACCCACTTTGTTAAGACTCTTATTCAGGCTCTGACTCAGACACTTAATATTATCCATAAGTTCAGCACTCCCTATTATCCCCACACTAATGGCCTGGCTAAAAGCACTAATAAAAAATTTACTCACTATGTTGAAGAAACTTATTTTGGATTGTCTTGAGCATTGGGATCAGCTTTTATCTGTTGTGTTGTGGGCTTATCAGAACATGTACAAAGTCACTACTAGTTGCACACCGTTTAAATTAGCTTATGGATTGGAGGCGATTGCGTTGATGGAGCTAGTTGCCCCTAGTTTACGGGTGACCTTCGAGCAGAAATTATTGCCTAAGGAATTAGTCCCTTTGCATCTAGATACTTTATGGTCTCTTGATGAGTAACGGCTAGAAATTCTTCTCCTTTTACAAGAATTTCAATTACGCCAAGCTAAAACTCATGATCATTTTCTTCACACTCCAGCATTTCAAGTTGGCAAGTTGGTGTTATTCTATAATTCTAAAGCCAACTATGTAGTAGGCAAATTAAACTTCATTGGTTTGCACCCTACCATATTTCTACTATATTGGGTTTGGCTACATTTCGACTAGCAACCGTTATCGGAGTAGTTTTGCCTAACCCCTTCAATGGTTCTAAACTCTAACCTGATTGTCCCACGCCCATGACTGTATGAATTCAGTGCCCACTGTATAAAAAAAAGGAAAAATTATATATCAACACACCTTCACCCTCTTTAGTTTGTTTTCAGTTGACTATTTGAGTGTTCTTTGCCCTGGTCACTTCATTTTTTTTATTGTTGCATGTACCTTAGGATTCTTTGTTGCCCTCCACCATTTATGCTTTATTAAAGTGCTATAACCTTGATGATTTTCGATAGCCGAAACTTATTGTGTCGCTCATTTTTATGATTAACTGCATGTAGTCGTCTCGTGCCAATTACTTAAACTATGATTTTTGTATTCTTGCTCTATTGCTTGTGTGTGCTACGTTTGTGTGCTCTGTTGTGTTCGTGCTCACTATGTGTCTTGTACATGTGTGCCTTGCTTTCACCATGCAGGGTCCATTATATCTTTAGCACGGGCATTCTAGAAGGTCTCGTGCAGTACCTTTGGGTATGAGGCTTGCTGCAATTCGTGGAATTGCCATGGCATCAGGTGTCGTCCCAACCCTTGTCCTTCACCCTTGCCCATGCTATTGTTGCTTGTTCACCCATGGATAATGCATGGCCCATTGTTTCCCCATATGTCACAATGCATGTTACTGTCTTCACCATTGTAGACCAATTTCATCTTCCTAATAAAGGTATGACCGATGTTTGCCCATTGGCGCTTGCCACGATGACCCAATTATTTCCTCGTAACTGTTCGAATGAATGTGCGATTATGTGTCGCCCTTTCCCTGGTTTTCAAGCACTCTAATTCCTGGTATTCGCCCTTAATTTGCGAAAATGCAATTATGGCATCTCAAGGCCCTTCTATTCGGCCATTGATGCGGCCTCCCATGAGCCCATCAATTGGGCACTTTTGTATTTCTGTCGCATTCACAAGGAATGTCAGGCGGTGGTTAAATAGTTGGTGAACTCAACTTCACCAAGTGCTTTCCTTCCTTGTACCCATTGCAGCTACCTCTACTGCTCTTGGCCCTTCTCTTCTTCCTGCGGCAACTTCTTTGTATATGGATGAG
Organism: Ceratopteris richardii; assembly: GCA_020310875.1. NCBI lineage: Eukaryota > Viridiplantae > Streptophyta > Polypodiopsida > Polypodiales > Pteridaceae > Ceratopteris > Ceratopteris richardii. Next base: position 166,537,943 of record CM035408.1, on the reverse strand, counting down.
GTGGATGAGGAAGAGGAAGTCCTACTGTGTTTTCCAAAGAAACAGTGTTCCATGGCCTTAACCTCTTCTCTGACATCGAGTGCATCTTTTTTCCTCATTTCTTTAGGCATTCCTCTTTCCAAAAAGGAGGTTGTTGCTCATATCACAATTGAGGAAGGCATCAATATAGACGTGGCTGATGTTTTTACCACAACGCCTTGTTCTCCACCCACCCCCTCTCTCGAATAGTCGGTGAAGTCATCCTCTCCCTTATTAAGGACCTCCCTTATCGACTCGCCTCTCTACCCAAAGACGTGCAAGAAGTGAATACCAAACCTGTTCTCCCATCTCCCTCTTCCTCACGTGCCTAGCCTCATCCCGTCGTTCCAATCATTTCCTCTACACCCATTACTTCTCCTCCTCTTGCATCTTCTTCCTTTACTTCTTGTACCGAAACCTCATCCAAATCTCTTTATTATTCCCCACCAAAATTGTCGGACTTGGTGCGACCTCCATCTACTTCGGTAGTTGTTCCCCTCTCCTCTTCTGTATCATTACCTTTTCCCCCTTTCCTCAAGCATTTGGCTGCTATTGGTCATTATCTGGTTCAGGCTTCAGATGTGTTCCAATCGCAGATGCTTGCCAAAAAGTAAGCACTTACTCAAGATTTCCAGCATACATTGGACATATTGGAAGTAGATATTGCCCCCCTCCAGGAGGACTCTAGGAGGAGTTCATTAGTCTTCGTGCTAGTGAAGCTCATATCTAGAGCCAAGTCTCTTCACACGAGGCTGAACTCTTGTAGTTACGGCAAGCCTTGTTTGAGAAGGATGCTGTTCTTGATCAGATGATTAAAGTTTTGGAAGCTACAACCGTTGAAGTTGGTAACCTGGAGCAAACTTGCACTACTCTCCATTCTAAACCAGCTCAATGGGGAGCCGAGTTAGCCACTACCAAGGTAGAGTTGCTCTAGAAGGCGCATGAGATAAATAATGAAATCTGCTAGAAGCTACAGTTGAGAAAGGAATTAGAAGCCATGAAAAAAGAGCATGAGGCATATTTCAAAACTATTCAATTTTCAATCTCAACAAATGGATTGGATGGAGAAGGAACTCTGCTTACAATCGGATCAATTATAGAGAGTCTGTTGGAATTTGGGGTACGAGGATCGTTCCAACACTAAAACCTTTTGAGCATACACACTTAATTAACTAAGATGATAGGTGAGAGATAGAAAGAAAGAGATCTTGAGACAAGAATAGAGAACGTAAGCTGGATGCTTACTCACTAAAAAATAGATGTCCAAATTACAACATGGGAGTACTACTCAACCATATAAAGTGGTGCACTCACTAATGGAAGAATATCCAAGAAGATGATGATACAAAATTTAGATTATGTTGAAATAATCTAAGTGTGTGTGAAGTGAACGAGCAAGGAAGCTAACCTTATTCTCACAAAATAGTGTAACAAAATTGTAAATCAACCAACCCTAATTTTGAGATTAGGGTAGAGAAACCCTAAAAACAAAATATAAGGTTAACTCACAAAAGATAGTTACCACCACCTTGTAGAAGACTTCTTGCTCCAAGAGAAGAGCCTCTCCTTCACCAAAGCTCCACCTCCAAAGCTTCAGAACACCAAGAGCTGGCTTGATCACCTCCTCTTTGCTTGATGAGTGATGTCTCAACAATGAGCAAGGCTCTCTTTATATAGCTTACAAGTACCCTCCAAAAGCATATCGTAAAAGAAATAAAGCTACAATCCTTGTAGCCACATATACGAAAAAATCAAACTTAAAAAAACAAATACTGCTCCTTGTTCGTGTGCTTTTTGGAAAAATCTAAAATTTAGCAAATGTTGCCAACGGGACTTGAACCCAGGTGGGTTCTTTGAAAGCCTAGTGTTCTATCCATGCTGCCTATCGTGTTTGCTTGTTGAAGGTTGCGCTATGATATCAATAGCCCATAGTTCCTCTTCTGGAGACTTCTAAAGATAGGAAGTTAACATTGCTAGTTGAAGAGTTTTGAACCATATGACATTGATTCCAAGAGTCCCTCCTTCAATGTCATATTGGTACAAGCTTCAATAACCTGCAAATCTTCTCATGACTATCTCTAGTCAATGCTTTGGTAAATATATCTACAACATTCTCACTAGAAGGGACATAAACCAGCTCAATGTGCTTCTTAGCTTTTTGCTCTTGAATATAGTGGTAGTGTACCTCTATAATCTTTGTCCTTGCATGATGCACTAGATTCTTTGCTATAGCTATAGCACTCTAGCTATCTAAAAATATCTGAATGGGTTCATGTACTCTTACATCAAGATAACTAAAAATCTTCTGCAACCAAACTGACTCTAGGGTAGTTGTAAATGTTGCACGATATTTAGCTTCACATGATGAAGTGGCAATAGTGGGTTGTCTCTTCGAAAGCCATGAGATAAGACAATCTCTAAGATAAAAAAAAAATCCACTAGTACTTCTTCTTGTGTCTCTATCACTTGCCCAATGAGAATCTCAAAATCCTTTTAGTAACAAATGTGTAAATTTTGAAAATACCATAGCAAAATTTGAAGTTCCCTTCAAATATCTAAAGATTCGCTTTACTACTTTCGAATGCAACATTGTCGGATTCTGCATGAACCTGTATACTTGAGAAACTACAAACTTTATATCAGGACATGTATTACATAAATATATCAAGCAACCAACTCCTTAACTATATAAAGTAGCATCAAATGACTTTGCATCTGCTACCATCTATAAAGATGCGTTCTGATCCATAGGTGTTTGCATAGGTTTAGAATCAACCATCTGAAACATCTCCAAAAGTTTCTCAATGTACTTCTGCAGTGTCATATAGATACACTCATCTAAAACAGAAATTGAATCCCAAGATAATAATGCAAAATGCCTAAATCATTCACATCAAATGTTTGCTTCAATTGTTCTTTGAACATCTGCAAATCTTCATCTCTAGGACCTCTGACTATAATATCATTCACATAAATGATTGCTATAATCATTTTACCTGTTTTTGCTTTGACATAAAGAGTTGGAGCTGCATCTGAGTTATGGAAACCAATGGATAAAAGATATGTATGTGTCTTTTCATACCATGCTCTAGGTGCCTATTTTAAACCATACAAAGCTTTTATAAGCTTACACTCTTTACCTCTCTCTTCAAAACCTTCTCGCTGTTGAATATACACATCCTCATGTAAATCACCATTTAGAAAAGCAGTTTTAATGTCAAGTTGATATATATATATGCCAACCAGAATGTGCTAAAATATCTTGAATCTCATAGTCTTCAACAAAAATTACATGATCTCTTTGTTGTTGCTATCTAGTCTGACTTCTTGTTCTTATACAAACTTGTTGTTGTCTAGTCACACTCTTTGTTCTTCTAGTAAAAGTCTTTATAACACTATCTTTCCAAGTCTGATATAACCAAGTAGGTGTATCCTTAAATAGTGGTGAAGCTCTTTCTGATCCTTCAGCTTCCACAGGTTTTGGAACTTATCCTGGAGAGGTACTAGGACTTTCCGGAACTCTAACTTCTTCCATTTCTAGAATCAAAGTCTCTTGTGGAACTGACTCTGTAGAAGGTTGTGAGATTCCTCTTTCTTCAACATTTTCTTGAATCCTAGGAATTTTAACTTCCTCCTAATATGGCTGAACATGTACATCCAGAATCTTTCTAAAAAATCCATAGTCATTTTAACTAATGATCTCTGGAATTTTAGCTTCTTTATCATAAACTTTATTTTAAGCAATATAAGCATTACATGAAAGAATAACTTCACCTTATCACTTTTGAGAATCTGGATAGTTTCTTGACTTTCATCCATAGCTACAAACTTCTTGAACATAGGAAAGACTTCTGACTTCAAATTAAGACCATAGATCCATGAGTATCTCATAAAATCATCAACAAATAGAAAAAAATACCTAAAGCCTTGAATAGAGTCTGCTCGCATAGGTCCATTCACATCTAAATGAATAATCTGCAATTTCCAGGTAGCTATAATATGACCATGTTTCTTGAAAGCTAGTTTATGCATCTTACCTTCAAAAAAACCTTCACATATATCTGGATCATCTGGTAGCTTGAACAAGGGTAAACTCTCAACCATAGCTCTATCTTTGATACTTTTGAGAACTCCAAAACTAATATGTCCAAATCTTTCTTTCCAGTCACAGATGCTTGCCAAAAAGCAAGCACTTACTCAAGATTTCTAGCATAAATTGGACATACTAGAAGTAGATATTGCCCCCATCCAGGAGGAGCTCATTATTCTTTATGCTAGTGAAGCTCATCTCTAGACCTAGGTCTCTTCACACGAGGCTGAACTCCTACAGTTACGGCAAGCCCTGGTAGAGAAGGATGCAATTCTGAATAAGATGAGTAAAGTTTTGGAAGCTACAACCGTTCAAGTTGATGACCTGGAGCAAACCTGTACTACTCTCCATTCTAAAGCAGCTGAATGGGGAACCGAGTTAGCCACTACCAAGGAAGAGTTGTTCTAGACGGCGTAGGAGTTAAATAATGAAATTGGCTAGAAGCTATAGTTGAGGAAGGAATTAGAAGCCATGCAAAAAGAGCACGAGGCACATTTCAAAACTATTCAATTTCAATCCCTACAAATGGATTGGATGGAGAAGCAACTCCACTTACAACAGGATCAACTAGAGAGAGTCAAAGCCCAGATAGCTGAGAGCCAATTTCAGTGTCAACTTGCACTCAAAAATGATTTTTATTTGCACAAAGCATTTTTGCAAAGCCAGAGTCAACAACTACTTATGCAAGCGGCCGCTTCTACTTTTGCTAGCCAGCATTTGTTGAAGGCTCTACAAAACAAGATTAAATTTAGTTTTGAAGAAGCATGTACCATGTACATAGAAGAAATTGTCAATCAAGATTAAAGTGTATTTAGGGTTCAAGTCCATTGTGCATGCTAGTGTTAGGCTAGCAGATGGCTTTATGCATTCTGTAATTATGTTGATGAAGCACAGTAAAAGGGTTGAAACGATGTAACCAATTGAATAATTAATATGAAGGGAGTTGTGTTTGTGTCGCTTAGTAGCAAAGGTGATGCATGATAGGTCATTGTTGGACTATGCGTGGCACAATGATCGAGCTTCTGTGTGTTGACTTACATTCTGGGTTGAAGTTTGACTTGGTGCTGTATTTGTCTACATCAGTTAAGATTATGATTTTGAGTGACGTAATAAATCATACAGTAAGCTTTGGTTAAACGTTGTGGTCACGATTTGAAGCTAAGCTTAATAATCAAGCATGAAGCACCAATTTGAAGCTCCGCTAAAAGGGTACTCAACATGATGACATAGTGTCCACAACTATCATGCTCTCTCTCAGCATTCATAGAAGTCAAAGAATGGAGATAAAGCTCTTTACATGTCCCATTTGATGCAATCAAGGGGTTTCAAACCAGATAAGAAGTAGATATTGTTGCATCAACAACCCTCATTAATATGTATTGTGAATGAAATATGGTGGAAGATGCAAGGAACATCTTTGGTAAGATACTTTTCCACAATGTTGTTTCATGGCCTACTATGATAATAGCTTTTTCTTGTAAGAAGCACAACAAAGAGGAAGTTCATTTATTTAATGAGATGGAGGTTGAAGGTGTATGTTTAGATAGTGTAATATATGTTTTTGTATTGGATGCTTGTGTTGGCTTTTTTATTGTTACCTCACACCCAAGACATGCATATGTTTATTGTTACTAGAGGCTTTGGAAGTGATGCAGCAATTTTAGTTTGTCTTGATAATTTATATAACAAGTGTGGTCTAATGGATGATGCAAGGAGTACATTTCCAACAATGGCAGTGAAGAATTTTGTTGCTTGGAGCACTATGATCACCTCATGCACCTATAATGGGTGTGCTAGGGAGGTTGTAAGCCTTCTCCATCAAAAGCAAGCTGAGGGCACAAAGACAATCCATGTCACATTCCTTTGTTTGTTGATAAAAGCATTAGTCTAGAAACTCTTCAAGAAGGGTACTAATAATTATTCTAGCATATGCCGATTTAAAAAGGATTGTCACCCAATGCAATGCTCTCATGAATATGTATCAAAATTTCGGGTTTCTTTTCTTCTGCCCATCGGAATAGCTCAAGGGGGGGTTCCATTGCTTCAGGATAGGAACAGAATCAAAGGGGAAGCACTGCCACGCTATGTGGATAACTAGGGGGTAGGATGGGTAGCAAAAGGAGGTAACTCTTGCCAGGTTGCAAATGGATTCCTTGGGATGCTATAGGGAATGTAATGGAAAAGGAGCCAATCGACCACTGATGCAGGGGATTCTTCTACAATATTGGGGGAGCAGATGCATCGCACAAGGGGGAAACAAGACCTTTTCGAGGAGCATCTCTTTGTACGAGACCATCATATTATCATGAGAGGGGAACTTGCTAACATATGGGAATCGCGACTCGTTTTTTTCTTTTTCATGCTTCCATGTCGGATCGTATCTGTCTCTACGATGATCTTTCCATCTTCATAAAAGACCTTGGCTTCGAAGGAGATCAGGGTTTTCTGACCAAGCGATGTCATGATTATGCCTGCTCACCTATAGTTTTTTGTCCCCTTGAGAGGAAGAACCACATAAGCTATTCTATTTTCTGCTAGAGAAGATCCCTGGGAACTCAAATATTAGAGAAGGAAATGGCTTAGAGCATAAATTGAGGACACTCTCTTTTGATGAGCTATCTTCTTTGGAGGATGGAGATATGAGCAAGTGAGAGGAATAGCTCAATATTCTTTCATTAGAAGTACTTGAAGGCAAGCTAGTTGCTCAGAACCAAGAAATCAGGAAGCTCTTGAAGGGTCTGGACCTCTCATGAAGAATGATGATATATGCTTGAAATAACAAGAGCTAGAGAATGGTAGATGGCAAAAAAATGATATAATAGCCTGAATACATCAAAGGTATGAACAAAACAGTTTACTTGCCCAAGAGCTTGACAAACAAACAAATATCTCTTCAACAAGTAAATATATCAAGCGGATCAAGGAATTATCCAAGAAGAGTAAAAGCAAGAAAATGGTGTCTCACACATTATAGCTGAGAGACGTGAGCTTCATCGTGAGTGCAATGCAAATCAAGAGCATCTGAAATGCACTTACGCAATTGTTAATGAGCTTGTGTTTAGGGATGCAAAGAAGGATGCCACTTCATGCCAAGCATATAGATTGCTTACTAGAATTAATGACAATTTTGTTGAGTGCAGTGATAAAATCTTACATGATATAAGATTCAGAGGGAGATAATTGAACTTACATCTATAGTGGAATCCATGGAGATGAGGCATGTGGATTTACATAGAGCTGGAGCTGATTTCAGAACCTTGATTTCTGAAAATGCTTGCTTGGAGAAGCTTTTACAAGCAAATTCTAAGAATAGTGGATAATTTCATCTTTTTGCAATTGTATTGTTGAATAATTCTTCATAGTGAAAATGCTTCTAGTGCATCTGATCCTTTCCACATATATTTGGATTAAACTTGAATGGAAATTTGCAACTCAAGGAGCACGAAGGAGCACGCGGGATGCATATAGTAGGAGCTCCTTCAGAGGAGATTTCCAAAGCTCTACTCAAGTGGTTAGCTGATGAAGACCGATGCAATCATCATCAAACAAGTGAAGACACAACTGAGCGACTTTTCATGGATTTCATATTAAGGAGGAATTTCTTGCTCCCTATAGTAGCATCAAAGAATATGGACGTAGAGCCTATGCACTCAGGAATAGGAAAGTGTTTTGAACTTCAATGCTTCTGATGGTTTTCTTTGAATAAATGGCAATAGATCACAAAAGGCGAGGCTAACCGTTGAGTTTTAAGCATATCACTAAGCGATAGAAAAAGGGAAAGTTCTTCTTCTCAAGAAAGGGAGTGATCATTGAAGAAGAAGGAAGGATTGATTCTTAGCACTCAGCTAGGGGAGGATCTGCGAGTCCACTGTCCTCTATCCAATATTTTCCTTGTTTGGCCCTGGTCATCGTGGATATGTTTTCAGTTTGTTATGGTCTACATGTGATGCTGAATACTAAAGCAAAAATTGAAGGGGCTGAACGAAGCTCTAAGAGGCAGAGAAAAGTGTTGAGGTGGCAACTAGGCACACACTTATCTTCCTCCTTTGTTCCCTATAGGGATTTAGGAATCTTGCAGAGCTGAACCAAAAGAGGATGGAAGGTCATTAAATACTTTTTGTGCCCAAGGAAGACAGTACTTCAAGTGGTGTGAGATCTATGAAAAGTTAGGACTGCTTTAGATTTTAGATTAACTTCCCATTGTGAACATATAACATTTGAAAATATGTTAGTGGCTGGACAGTTCTTAGCATGAGGAGATCTATGAAAAGATAGGACTGCTTTAGATTTTAGATTAACTTCCCATTGTGAACATATAATATTTGAAAATATGTTAGTGGCTCAAGTGAGAGAGCAAATGTAAACATGCCAATCTAGTAAGGTTGTGCAGCTTCCATTACATCAAAGTGTGTGGAAATAGTTGAAGTATAAGGCAACCACCTATAATATGAGAATAACCTGATGCTCTATTGGTTGCATTCAAGCCGAATTTTTCCAGGGATATTAGTTGGCTCTACAATACCTTGTTCCAAACCTTCTCAAGCTCTATGTTATTATTGAGCTCATAGTTTCACACACACAGTTCTATGAAAAGTTCAATGTCCCACACAACCTCTCTAAGCTCCTGGAATATCTGTGAGCAGTTTTGAGCCATTAAAATGCTTGGAAGATGATGAACTATGGTCTCAACTGCTATTCATGCAACATCTGAGGGGTGGCCAAGTGGTTTGATAAAGAAACTTATGCCGAGTTGAAGGTATTTGGCAAGCTTAGCTGCAAATGGAGCAGGAGGAAAGGCGGCACCTCCAATCTTAGTAGGGAAATGCAAGGTACTTTCTGTTAGCAGTTGCTGGTCTGATTTTTGGTTAGCCATTATGTTGTTTTTGTGGAAGATGCTATTCAATCATTACTTTCAGGTACTAAGAAGACATGGATTACCTCCAAGAGGAGGAAAAAACTATGCAAAAATTGCTAGTCTAGACTTTGCATGATAGAAAATTAGATGCACCTCTATCATGTCGCACTCGTTCAAGCTCTCAAAGTGCTTCTTGTACATCAAATTGCTATGCTATGGATGCCTCTAGCTTTATGATGAGAATGCGCCTGTTTTGTTTGATGGAGCACAAAATTTAGAAAATGTGATGGATGCTATGCAATCAGAATATGATGCTATTATGAAAAATGTTACTTGGCCTTTATGTGATTTGCCTCCTGGCAAGAAGGCCATTGGCACTAAGTGGCTATACAAGCTGAAGTTTAAGTTTAATGTAACACTTGATAGGTATACAACTAGGCTTGTTGTGAAGGGTTATGCTTAGGAAAGAGGCATTGATTTTAATGAGAGATTTGCTCCTACATGTCGAATGACTAGCATCTGTGCACTTCTAGATCATCATGGTTGGAATGTACATTAGGTTGAAATTAAAAGTGCATTTTTGCATGGCGAATTGCATGAAGAAGTGTATGTTTTTTTAGCCCCATGGCTTTGTGTAGAAAGGGTATGAAAGCCAAGTGTGTAGGTTGAAAAGGCATTATATGGTTTGAAGCAAGCACCACATGCTTGGCATGAAAAAATACATGCCCACCTAATTGCACATGGTTTTGAGAACAGTCCAATTGGGAGCACCTTATATGTTAAGCATGCCAATGATGTGCTTCTTATCATTGTTGTCTACGTTGATGACATGCTGCTCACTAGTCCTCATGAAAATCATATTGCTAATTTAAAGGCTGATTTACATGCCTCAATTGGGATGTCATATTTTACGAATTTGCTTCATTATTATTGGAACATCAAGCTTACACTATGCTTGAGGTGGATTTGATCTACATCAAAGGTTATCGTGTCGAAAGAATATATGTTGGAGAGTTTTTTTCTTATGCTCATTTATTGTATTTTTTGAGAGATTTTTGATGGTTCATTTACCGTTGTAAAAGATTTCAGCTTTACCCATGTAAAGGTAGAAAGATAAGGCCCAAATCGCACAAATTTGTGGTGGTTGAAGTTGCATTCAATCAAGCAATGAAATCACCTAAAAGTAGATCAAACTAGATCCTCACTTTTCCTAGATTGTAGGAAAGTGAATTGACTCCCTCCAACAACCATTCCCACCTTCATTTGAATTCAAACTTCACTTGTAGAAGTCGTGGAACACTCCTAGATATTATATAAAGACTTGAAATCACTTTTACATTACATGGAAGCAATATATATACATTGTCTTGCTCCTTCAATTCTCTGCATCATCTTCTTCGCCAACAGTAATCTTGCAGAGCCTACTGCTCTCTCTACAGAGCTCCTGCACGATGGCTCATTGGAAAGCTATTAGTTTCTAGTTTATGCCTATAAATTTGCATAGAATTTGGTTTAGTAGATTGGGCGAAATCTGAGTTTTGTTGTCTCGAGGTCAATCTCTGCATATTCTTGAAAAATAGGAAGTACCACCGGTGAATGTCTCATTCATTCCTATATCATATTTTGCTTATTCCTTATACTTTTGTGCATTCTATACACTCAACCCTATGTGTATCACTCCCATAAAAGGATTGTTTCTAATTGAAATCACGTTGGTTGATATGGGCATTTGAAGTTCATTGTCTCTTCCATAGATAGTAAGTTTTTTGAGCTAGTCGACCCGTGAACCTATCTGTTTTGTATGGACTCATTCTCCTTGATGCTCCAAAGTACATAGTGTGTTTCTTTGCACTTATCACATGTTTATAAGGTCTATTTGAGTCTCCATAAGCTCAAGGGCTGGTCTTGTGCCGGTTGGCTAGACTAAACTTCGTCGCTTCGAAATGCATTTTTCTACGTTCTATAAGCTTCTCCAAGTTCTTTTAGGATCAAGATGGGTGAGGGCTTTCCCTTAATGATCAAGAAGCTTGATCGACACAACTACGCGCCTTGGCAAATCAGGATGGAGGCCTATTTGCAAGGTAAAAAGCTTTATGGAATTGTAGCATGTGATGAAGCTATGTCTATTCCAAGATGCAAAGGAGGACCTACACAAGAGGAGACAGATAAGCTCACACTTTGGTGTGCAAGGGATGCTCAAGCAAGGTCGTACATACTAAAATCTATCTCTGACTATCTATTACCACATATTAGAGGATGCAAGACATCTCAAGAGACTTCGGATGCCCTCGAGTCTTTCTTTTCTGCTAGTACCAAAGGAAGAAAGAATCATCTTTGGAACGAGTTCAACCAAATGAAGAAGACACCTAAACAAACCATCACAGAGTTTTTTACCAAGCTCAAAGAGGTTTCGGATCAGTTAGCATCCATTGGAGAGCTGATTGAAGAAGAGGTCATCATGAGGAAAATTCTCAAGGGCATTCGAAGTGATAAGCAATGGCAATCCTTCACGACAGCTTATGATTTCATCATGGATGTGAAAACTCCACACTTCAACATCTTTCTTGGACAACTGTTCAATCAAGAAGCGAACAATAGCATAAAGGAAGGTAACTCTTATCATGGCAATTCAACTAGTGCTCTATATGCAGATAAAAGGATAAGAAGGAGAAGGCAAGAAGAAGGAAGAAGCTGAAGAAAAGACCTCCCAAGCCAACTTCGCAAGCAAGAGCAAGTGGAAAGGGAAGAAGAAAGGACCAAAGAAAGACAAAGCCAAAGGTCAGAATGTTCAACCTTGTACCATATGCGATAAGACCAACCACACCACTCAGAACTGTTGGTTCAATGGGAAGACCCAGAAAGGAAGTGGAAGAGGTGGATATGGCAGCAATAGAGGCAGAGGTGGACACAACTTCAACAATAAAAATAGAAGCTATAATACAAGGGACTACAACAATTATTTAGAAGATCAACCACATGAAGATTCATTACTTCTTATGAATCTAAGCCACAAAGAAGGTAAAGATAATGATCATTTTTTCTACATAGATTTGGGCTATTCGAATCATGTTGCAGGCAACATTGCTCTTCTTTCTGATTTGAAAAGTCCAAAGCATAGACATCAAGTGCAAACAGGGGATGACACAAAGCACAATGTGGAGAAGATTGGTAATGTCAAAGCTTCCAATGGTAGGACAAACATTCTGAGTAAGGTTCTCTATGTACCCACTATCACTAAAAACCTAATAAGTGTAGGCCAAATAGTTGAAAAAGGCTTGCAAGTTAGGTTCAACCAACATGGAGCTTTTGTGGAAGATCCATGTCAAGGCTTCAAAAAGATAGCCCGAGGTGAGAAGCATGGTAGGCTCTTTATTTTTGAAGTAGGAGAAATGAGGAACATAGCTCTATTCAACTTTGGGTCTCAAACCCTAAGTGAGCTTGAAGTGTGGCATAAGAGACTTGCTCATGTGAATGAAAGAACCTTGAATGATATATGCAGGGATCAAAGTGTTGTAGGACTACCGAACATATCAAAGCAACACATGATCAACAGGTGTGATGCATGTTAGATTGGGAAGGCACAAAGACAATCATTCAACCACAAAGGCTACATCCACAACAACTTATTGGAGTTAGTACATACAGATGTATGGGGACCAAGTCAAAAACCTTCATTGGCACGATCAAGGTATTATGTCTCATTTATTGATGACCATAGTAGATGGACTGTTCTATACCTTATCAAGAGTAAGAAAGAAGTGTTTGATTGCTTCAAGAAGTATCTTGCACATGTGGAGAATCATACAGGTAGATCACTAAAGAAGCTTAGATCTGATGGAGGGGGAGAATACTTCTCCAAAGAGTTTGATGAGTTCTTGCAGGACAAAGGTATCAAAAGGGAAGTGACTACTAGGTACTCTCCTCAACTAAATGGAATTGCAGAGAGGAGAAACAAGACATTGGTTGGATCAGCCCAAACAATGCTTGAAGAGAAGAAGTTGCCACATTATCTATGGGTAGAAGCTATTTCAACTTTTGTGTACCTTGTCAATAGACTAATATCCAAATCACCTCAAGGTATGGCTCCTTATGAAGCATGGCATGGAAGAAAACCTAGTCTTGGACATTGCAAGGTTTTTGGTTGTTTAGCTTATGTTCATGTACCATCACAAATAAGAGGTAAGCTAAATGAAAGGGCAGCAAAGGTAGTGTTTATTGGATATGATTCAACTCAGATGGGTTACAGGTTCTTCAATCCTTCAACCAAGCAATTCACTACAAGTAGAGATGGTGTATTTGAAGAACACAGGTCTTGGTATGATGAAGACAAACAAAAGGTAACACTACCATATGATCATGATTCTAACTCTTATCAATTAGGAAGCAAGCATGATACACAGGTCCAGGATCCAAGAAGTGATACAAACGATGACCAAGATGACAGGGAAAAGGATTACAAGCTATGGAAGTCAAGAGGCAAAGCAAAGATGCAAGAGGTTGGAGAATGCTCCAAACAAGCACCTAGAAGATCAGCAAGAGAGAAGAAACAACCAGAAAGGTATGGATATGATTCCACATTTGCTAGGAAGCATTCACAAAGGAACCCTCAACCTATGAAGGCAAACCCTAATTGGGAAAAGGCCATGAAAGAAGAGATAGATGCATTGAAGGAAATGGGCACTTGGGATTTGGTTCCAATGTCGCCAAATGAAAAGGTAATTGGTTGTAGATGGGTATATAAAGTTAAAAGAAACTCAGATGAATCAGTTTGCAGGTACAAGGCAAGATTAGTTGCCAAAGGACGCTAACAAAATCATGGTATAGACTATGAGGAAACATTCTCACTAGTTGGAAAGATGACTACAATCAAGACATTGATAAGTGTAGCTGCTACAAGGAATTGGAGCCTCCTCCAACTTGATGTGAAAAGTGCATTCTTAAATGGTTGGATAAGTGAAGAGGTATACATGTCACTACCACCAGGTTTTGAGAACCCTAATCATCCATCTTATGTTTGCAGACTTAAGAAAGCATTATATGGACAAGCTCATAGAACTTGGAATTAGAGGTTGGTTACATATCTTCAAGATCAAGGGTTGAAAGCTAGCAGCTCAGATCCTTATCTATTCATCAAAAGGGATCACAATGAGGTTATCTATCTATGTATATATGTAGGTGATATTATTGTGAAAGGTGATGATCTAACTGACATTCAAAGGATCAAGAGACACATGCAAGAGGAGTTCAAAATCAGTGACCTAAGTGAGCTCACATATTTCCTAGGTATGGAGGTGATATATACACATGAACGAATGTATTTGACTCAAAGAAGATACATTCAAGATCTTCTTCTCAAGTTCAAAATGGAGAACACTAAACCTGCAGGTACACCTTTGGAGATGAATCATAAACTCAGTGTTTATGAAGGTGAGAAAATTGAAGACCTAAAAGAATATCAAATCTTGGTAGGCAGCTTGATATATGCTACTAATACAAGGGCAAACATCTCATATAGTGTGGGAGTGCTTAGTGAGTTCATGCACTCACCGAGAAGTCCACACATGGATGCGGCTAAGAGAGTACTTAAGTATCTCAAAGGTACAATCAACGAAGGTATATTCTATCCTTACTCTTCAAATTTGGATATCAAAATCTACTCAGATGCAGATTGGGCAGGAGCTAAGGATGATAGAAAAAGTACATCTGGTTACTTAGCATTTGCAGGTTCAAAGCTAGTGTCATGGAGTTCCAAGAAGCAACCAACAGTTGCTTTATCCTCAACCGAAGCAGAGTACAGAGGCTTGACCATAGCAACTCAAGAGGCAATATGGTTAAAAGCATTGTATACAGATTTGGGACTTGTGAGTTCCAAACCTCACATATTTGGAGATAATGTAAGTTCCATGCATCTAGCGGAAAATCCTATTTTCCATGCGAGAACCAATCACATAGAAGTCCATTACCACTTCATCAGGGAGAAGCTCATGGAAAAGGAGATTGACATTTCTTTTGTTCCAACTAAAAAGCAAGTAGAAGATATGATGATGAAGGCACTTGATGGAATAAATCTTTGTAGATTCAAAGCTATGGCAGGTATTCAACCTATCAGAGAATGAAGACTCAAGCATACTTTAGCTTGAGGGGAAGCTGTTGGAACATCAAGCTTACACTTTGCTTGAGGTGGATTTGACCTACATCAAAGGCTATCACATTGAAAGAATATCCATCGGAGAGTTCTTTTTCTTATGCTCATTTATTGTATTTTTTGAGAGATTTTTTATGGTTCATTTACCGTTGTAAAAGCGTTGAGCTTTACACGTGTAAAGGTAGAAAGATAAAGCCCAAATCCCAAGAATTTGTGGTGGTTGAAGTTGCATTCAATCAAGCAATCAAATCACCTAAAAATAGAGCAAACTAGATCTTCACTTTTCCTAGATTGTAGGAAAGTGAGTTAATTCCCTCCAACAACCATTCCCACCTTCATTTGAATTCAAACTTCACTTTTTGAAGTTGTGGAACACTCCTAGTTTCTATATAAAGACTTGAAATCACTTTTACATTACATGGAAGCAATATACATACACTTATGACCATCATTGTCTTGCTCCTTCAATTCTTTGCATCATCTTCTTCGCCAATAGTAATCTTGCAAAGGCTCCAGCTCTCTCTCGAGAGCTCCAAATTGCATGAAAGATGGCGCATTGGAAAGGTATTAGTGTCTAGTTGATGCTTATAAATTTTCATAGCATTTGGTTTAGTAAATTGGGAGAAATATGAGTTCGTTTGTCTCGTGGTCAATCTCTATGTATTCCAGAAAAATAGGAAGTACCACTGGTGAATGTCTTATTCATTCCTATAGCATATTTTTCTTATTACTTATACTTTTGTGCATTCTATACACTCAACCTTGTGTGTATCACTCCCATAAAAGGATTCTTTCTAATTGTAATCATGCTGGTCACTATGGGCATTTGAAGTTCATTGTCTCTTCCATAGATAGTAAGTTTCTTAAGCTAGTCGACCCGTGAACCTATCTGTTTTGTATCGTCTCATTATCCTTGATGCTCCAAAGTACATAGTAAGTTTCTTTGCACTTATCACATGCTTATAAGGTCTATTTGAGTCTCCATAAGCTCAAGGGCTGGTCTTGTGCTGGTTGGCTAGACCAATCTCGAAACACATTTTTCTACCTACTACAAGCTTCTCCAAGATCTTTCAATTATTTGGGCATTCAATTTATGCAAGTGGATGGCACAGTAGCTTTGTGTCAAACAAAATATACTGACACATTATTGCATCTTTTTGGACTGGAAGAATGTAAACCTATTGCCACTCCTATGGAGACAGGTTTACGATTGAGTCTTCATTATGTTGGAGATGCATTTGATGTTGTTCTCTATCAGCAAGTTGTTGGATGCTTGATTTACTTATGCATTACTCGACCATATATTTAGTTTGCTATCTCAAAGATGAGTAGGTCTATGCATTGCCCATGTGTCAAGCATTGGTAGGTGGTTAAGCACATCTTTCACTACTTGAGTAGTACCCGACTACTTAGATTGTGTTATTCCAAGGGGGGATCACTACCGCCAAATTTACATGCTTTTTCTGACTCTAACTGGGTTGTTTTCTATGACACTCATGTGTCCAGTAGTGGCTTTTGCTTCATGCTTGGTTGCTCATGTATATCTTGGTTGAGCAAGAAGTAGTTTACTATGTCCTCTTCTAGTTGTGAGGCTAAGTATAGGGTAGCTTTCACAAGGATTGTTGAGTGTGTGTGGCTCAGAGCCTTATGGCTCATTTGGGTGTTGGCTAGTCTTCTACCAAAACCATATTCACAGACTACTAGAGTGCATTGGTAGTTGCAAGGAACCTTGTGTTCCATGATCACACTAAGCACGTTGAGGTGCACTATCATCATGGTAGGGAGAGGTCCTCTATCGGAGAGATCACTTTGGCATATGTGCCCACACACGAGTGTGACGAGATGGTTGGGTATGTTGTTACGATGAACTAATCTTGCACAAAACCTGCTATATACATACCAAGTTGACTCTTGGGATGCTTAGTAGACTCCTTTGACTTCACAATAATGCATTTACAACCACTAGGTAGTTTGGATCATCATCCCCAAAAGTTTTCACCAAAACAGATAAGTTGCATATGCAAGGAATAAGAGAAAATTTACTCTTTTGGGAATGAAGGTGCTTAGTATCTTGCTTAGAGCTCACAACCTGGTATGAACTGACCAGAGAGCTTTTGCACACATCTAATGCACATGTATAGCTAACTAAAGAAAGTTTTTTCATGAATTGTGAGGCATTATAGACCGAGAAATTAATTTAGCAACTCCGGAGGGGGGGGCGGGGGGTTTGGACATTTCAAGAGCAAGATGATGTGTAGACATAGTTAACTTCATCAGTTCATATCTCAAGATTGGCTGAAACAAAAATAATGAAACTTGATATATAGATAGTAAAGACTCTACTCTAAGTGTAACAAGTTAAAATGCATCAAATAGTTGAGTACACATAGAAAAATAACTTCTGCAAAATCACTAAAATGATGAAGATGCAAGAGATAGTAGTAGATATAAATGATCTTGAAGAAATGTATCAAATTATGTATTCTAATGAACATATGATACAAGGTATGTGTAGTTGACTACTTATAGATTTGAGCTCAAGGTATGCTCAATGGTGTAGCTCTATAGCTCTCAGAATGACTCACTCTAACCCACGACTAAAATATTTTTTATTTTTTTGCTCAACTAGTGAGTTTGAATTTTGAATTCCCCTCACCTAAAAGTGTTCTTACACTTTAGGGGTGATTTGAGTTGATTCCTTCTACCACATTAGTCATGGGTTCAGCTCCCTAACTTCACAAGACTCCATATTCTCTAGCTTTTACATTTATGCAAGGGTAAATACACCTATATTGACAAGAACGTGTTCATATGTGGTCCTCCATGTGAGGTAGATGAATTGATAAGTAGTCATGAATATTCAGCCAAGCATTAAGACTTGCTAAATGTACCAAGAGCTCCCGCTGAAGCCTAAGATGCTTGATTCTTCAATTTAAGCTTCCATCCAATATCATATATGCACGTTGTTGATGTGTGGATACATATGAGAGTTGTATCTCCTTACTCATGATCTTTACTCTGACATAATGGTAGTGAACTTCAATGTGTTTGGTCCTAGCATGATAGATAGGGTTAGCAACAAGATGCAATGAACTAATTTTGTCTCCAAATATGTGTGGGGTAGAAGCATTCAACCCTAAATCTGAATATAGGGTCTTTATCCACATAGCTTCTTGAGTAGCATTTGCTAGTCCTCTCTACTCAGCTTCAATTGATGAGAGAGCAATTGTAGGTTGCTTCTTTGAAGACCATGAGATCATTTTTGTACATGCAAATGTGAGATAGCCTGATGTGCTCCTATTATTATCTTTGAAACCAACCCAATCTCTCTCTGTATATACCACTTCTAAACCTAGGAAGTAAGTGAGTAAACTAAGATCACTAATCTTTAACTCATCTTTCATCTAAGCTTTGATCCTCTTGATTCTATCTACATCACTACATGTAATCAATCATCTCCTCATGCACTGCACTCTCTCTCCTTGCACTTATTATTTTGAGTTCCTTAACCTCTACCCTAAGTTGGCTGAGTTCTGCATTCATTTTTGTTTTTCTTTTGCCTCAAATCCTTCTTTCTATTGAGTGAGTTCCACACATTTTTTCTGCAACTCATCCATTCTAACTGCACTCCATTGAATTCCTCTCGCTAGATCCCCCAGGATTTCTGGTCTTGTTGGTTCATTAGGATACATCCAGGGATATATATAATCACTACATCTAATTGGTGGTAACTTCACTCTTCCATCACTCTATTTCCAATTATCTGTAAGACTCCAAGAAGTAAAAGTATGAAGTATCAGAATCTTCTGAGATGTCTCGACACTACAATTTGTACGTTCCTAGTGTTTTCAATGTTTCTCCACCTCTACTTTTGCTTGTCTTTTCTTTTCTTCCTCTATTTGTGTGGAATCTTCTTCTTCTTATTTTACCTTCCATTTTTCTTCTTCTAATCTCTTGCTTGCTGCCTCTTCCTCTCGCCTCTTCCTTTCTGCCTCTTCCTTTGCAAGTTTTTGTTTAGGCTCTTTTCTCTGGTTCTGCTCCACATGTTGCCTTCAAGATTGCTATTCTTCATCTCTATCACCTGTAGTCTAGACTTGAGAAGTATGCTCTTTTGATTTATGCTCAGTAGCCCTTTTCTTCAGTATTTGGAGAAAAACATTCACAGGTACTACATTACATTCCCGAGATAGGAAATGTAGAGATTCCTTCTTCAATTTTGGAAATATGATTTGGGCCCAATTTACCTACATTTTGGTGGATTCCTTCATCAAAGCGTAAAGTTATTGCAACACTCCATAGTGTTTAGGCTGCATGTTGATAATCATCGTCATAAGTAATAGTTGGAGTTTGATTGGGTTATCATTTAGAGCGTGAATGAACTTGTATTCTCTCGAACATGGCTTGCCCAGCAGTTCACATATTTCTATTGCATCTACAGATTCCGTGCTCGCTGTGATTCTTGTGTTGGCAACATGAAGGCACTCTACAATCAGTGCTGGTATTAACTAAAAGGTCTGCTCTTTAAGTACACATAGGCTTATCTCCTAGACATTGAGGTCCTTGCCATCCATCTACCTCGTGATATCCTTTGCTATGTCTTTTGTCAATGGATGTTGGATGTGGGCAAATAATCTCTCAGTCCAAGAGACCACACTACAGCAGCCGATGACACCTAAACCACTCATTTTGCTCATGGGAGAGGCTATTGGGTATGTTCAAAAAATGAGTGTTAGAAAAGGTTACTGCCATGGCAATATTGCAACTACGTCTGTTGATTTTTGAAGTTCATCGATACTCTAATCGTTGTGATCCTGAGTGTACCAAATAGGCCAAATTTGTTATTTTCCTAAGCGCTTTATTGTCCACGCTTCTGAGTTGAGAGCATCTTATCTGCATCATGATTGCCCTAAATGGTATCTTTACTTCGACAATTTTGCACTCATCATAGCCCTCATAATCAGGATCACAGGATCAAATTCAAAACGAGGTACCTACCACCATTGTTAATTGCTTGTATGAATTGCATGTATAGTAATTATTCCATCAATTTGCCACAAATGTGTATTTTACATTTTCCAAATATCTATTCTATTGTATTTATTGTATCTCTCTCTCTCTCTTTCTCTCTCTCTTTCTTTCAATTAGATTTTGGAGGATTGATAGGGCCACAATTTGGACCCACTAATGATTGTTGGTAACACCTCTCTCGACAACATAACCAATCAGAAAGAACTTGGTCTGCAAAATTCTTGGATCTAGAACGGACTTGTCCATTGAAACTTCAATTTTCCCATTTTGCACTTCATCTTTGAATGGAAATACATCACTAAGTCACTTGGTCTAAAAATTTTTATCCGTAAATTACGATCATGCCATTTCTTTTGGCATCTCTATACCTCCTGTAGTAATAAAAAACTTTTATATATGTGCTCATCTAATTGACATAGCTGATCCATCCGATAAACGAATGAGTCCTCCAGTACTAATCACTTCTAGACTACAATCTGGAGATTGGGAACTACAAACTCAAACAAAAGGATAGCTTCCTGTCCATCAAGTAGTTTAAATGGAGTGCTAGCTACTGAAACCTTATATGATGTCTGGTATGCCCAAAACATTGTGAGGAGAATAATTTCCCACTAGTCTATGGAGTAACATCTTCTCCAACATGTGCAACATGACTTTATTTGTGCTTTTTGTTAATCCATTTTCTTGGGGATAATATGGAGAACTAAATTTATGCTTTATCTGGTACTAAGAAGTGATTTTCAAAATTAACTGATTCAAAAAGTGGATACCCTAATTAGACACTAATTCGAAAGGTAGACCGAACCGTGGAAAGTTTTCATTCTCAAGCTTCTCGAGCTACTTTGCATGTCATAGCTTGTTTTGTTGCCAATGCTTCCACCCATCTAGTACAATAATCTATGCAAGTTAGGATATAGAGTGCTCTAGTTCTCATTATCCGTGGTTTGATTGGGCCAATAAAATCTAAACCCCATTTCTGAAATGATGTCAGTGGAAGGATTGGCCGCAGTGGAAAATGGTGACCGTCTTGAGGTTCTCCAATACGTTGACAAGGGTCACAATCCCGCACTGTAGTCTAAACATATCCATACATCGTCAAGCACCATTGTAGAATGATTGAAGTGACCACTTGCATCACCTACATGAGCTTCAGAGATGACTCTAGAGACCTCATGTGGAGGTACACAACATAGCCATATACTAGAAACTTTGTGATACAGCTAGCCCATGATGATAGTAAATCGGTGACTCTAGAGACCAAGTTTCTTTCTAGCCACAGATCTTTGTATATTCCATTCTCCGAAAAACGCAACATATCTTTGTACCAGGTTGGAGCTGTTTGCCAAGCATATTTGATCTTTGCCACTGCAAATAACCCAACATCCGAAAGAGCATCATCTACACTCATTGTGGGTTCTCCATGATCAATTAATGACAAAAAACCAGCGATGGCGCGGCTTTCTCTTGGGAGATGGGCAATATCATATGCAAATTCTTGTAGCAAGAGGACCCACCTAGCTAACCGTCCTACCAACGTGGACCCACCTAGCTAACTATCCTACCAAATTCTACTGATTTACCAAATATAGAAGGGCACTCTAATCTACATGGAAAGTGAACAACCTTCATAGTAAGTAATATCGAAATTTCTTTATTGGGTGAATTAATCCAAGGCATTCACATTCGGTGGTTGAGTAATTTTGTTCTAGAGAGGTTAATCTTTGACTGGCATAATAAACTGGACTGAACCATTTACGACCTTCCTTTTGCATAAGCACACTTCCAATGGCCTTATTTGATGCATCTATAAAAACATGAAAGGTTTCTGCGGAGTCGGAAGCTTTCAGGATAGGTGCATTAGTTAGCATCTTCCGTAATCGTTTGAAAGAAAGTTGGGCTTTCTCCATCCACTTGAACTCCATCAGTTGGACATGCACTAGTTTGTTCATCAATATTGCGATATGTGCCTGTCCTTGCAAGTGTCACCCATGCCACCGTGCTTAACCAAGAAGCCGTAAAACCTCTTTTGGATTTCAGGGCACTTAGTGAAGTAATTCGATGGCAACGCACCATAATATGTTGTTCTTCTTGAGAGCTCCATGATGATATCCTCAGGGAAGAAAATACAGCTCCTAAAGCTACACACAGTACTCCACATAGAGGTTGCACAATACGCAAAAAAACACAGTACACAAGGAGCACGAAGATATACTTCTTAGGTCTTATAAATGCAGTCAAACTTATAGTTAGTATCTGACCAAGTCACTATTTGTTTTATTAAAGAACATACACAAAGATGTGTCTGATGGCCATTTGGCCTTTTTCACATGGAACATATACAACGAAGTGTCTAGTGGACATTTGGCCTTTCACATGGACACTAACAGTAACAATCTCCCACTAAAGGCCAATATGGCCAAAGTAACTGTGGGAGAAAAAATAAAGAATGATAAAGAATGCTTGAGTGTAAGTATACAACCTATACCTTCCATTTCATGGGCATGTTACACAATATACAAGTGACTGTGTAAGATCATGAATCAAGTAACCCCCATCAAATGACAATAGTGTCGAAAGTTATCATGTGGTAGAGCTTTAGTCAAAACATTTATAGCATTATCTCCAGTGTGAACCTTCTCAAGGATAATGTGCTTACTATCTAAGCAATCTCTAGTGAAGTGATACCTCACCTCAATGTGCTTGGTCCTTGCATGATAGACCAAATTCTTCGCCAAAGCAATGGCACTTTGACTGTCACTGAGCAAACGAGGTACATGTTGAGGTAAGCCCATATCACAAGCAAGATGAGAAAGCCACAATGCTTCCTTACATGCCTCACTTGCTGCAACATACTCTACTTCTAAGATGGAAACAACTCTAAATTCTTGAAGACGAGATCTCTAAGAGATAGCACCTCCAACAAAATGAAAAATGTACCCTTATGTATGGTAACGATTGTCTACACAACCAGCATAGTCAAAATCTATGTAACCAATAATCAATGCATTCCCTCTACCTAAGCATAGAAACTTGTCCTTGGTGCCACTCAAATATCTCAAAATCATCTTGACTACTTTGCAATGTTTCTTGCCAAGACTAGACATATATCTGCTCACACCTTCCATTGCAAATGCGATGTCTGGTCTTGTAGATACCATAACATACATGAGACTACAAACAATAGACTGATAGGGAATTTTGATCATAAATTCCTTTTCCTCATCTAATTTGGTGCAATCATCCTTGCTCAAATTCACATATGCGGGTAAAGGTGTACTCAATGTCTTTCCCCCCTGCATATTGAACATGTGAAGTACTAATTGGAGGACTATTACCCTCAAACATCACTCTTCTCACCTCAAACTCCTTAATGCTTTGTTTATGCATCTTGGACTCATTGAAAATGACATCACTACTTCTTATCAATGACTAAGTTTCATGATCCCATAAGCAATATCCAAATTGTCCTTCTCGACCATATCCAAGAAAAATGCATTTCTTTCACTTATGGTGCAACTTTTGTTTAAGACTCCTAGGTATATGAACATATGCTTCACACCCAAAAACTCAAAGATGATTATAATATGGTGGCTTCCCTGTCCATAGCTCTTGTGCCACTTTTAGAACTTTGGCACTACTAGGTGAAAGGTTAATCACATGAACTACATCATTACTACTTCTGCCCAAAAGCCTTCTAAGATATTTGCATGATGCAACATAGAAACTACTCTATCTTGAATATTTCTATTCATCCTTTCAGCTACACCATTCTATACTAGCGTATAAGGAGTTGTAAACTCTCTAAGAATCCCTCTAGATAGACTCAAAAGGTTGAGTTCATGTGAGGTATACTCACCCCCATTATCTGAACGTAAAGTCTTAAGCTTAGTTCCTTTTTCAATCTCAATTGAAGCAAGCCATTTTCTGAAAGTAGGGAATACCTCATCTTTTGATTTGAAAGGATATACCCACACTTCTCTAATAGCATCATCTATGAAAATGACAAAGTAAAGAGAACCACCTAAGGACCTAGTGGGCATAGGACCACACACATCTGCATGAACGAGATCTAAAGGCTGAATTGAAGATTCAATGTGCGTTCTATGCACATTTCTGGTTTGCTTTCCATATTGATAATGCTCAAGAAATGAAAAATCAGAGAAAGATAACACAGGTAAGTAGCTACAATGAGAAAGATTTTCCATTCCACTATGAGGTATATGGCCCAAACAATCATGCCAAATACAAGCCATAGGTTTTTCAGTAACAACTAAAAAGTGTTCTCGTTGTGATACAAATAAAGGATACATTGAGCCAACTTTTCTTCCTTTTGCAATAATCATATTTCCCTTTGATATACGAAAGGACTGAGCATAGAAGACCACCTTGTAACCAAGGTCATCAAGTTGACCAAATCGCATCAAACTACATGATAATTGAGGTACATGGCATACATTATGCATAATAAATTTTGAACAATCAATGAAGTGCACAACCACATCTCTAATCCCCACAAGGTCATACTGGTAAGAGTCACCTAGTCTCACAATACCAAGAGACTTTGTTGCATAATTAGAGAACCATTCTCTGTGTGGTGTCACATGGAAAGAAGCACCAGAATGTAGCAGCCATGTGTGGGAAAGAGAATGAGCCATAAGAGCCTCAGTTGTCACATTACTATCAAGTGTCAACACATTAGCATCATCAAAAATAGCACTAATTTCTTCAATCTTCAGAGTCGAAGTAGATGGTGTAGGTAACTGGTTAACATGCCCATCAACATTCTTTCCTTTACCTTTAGCATTCTTTAATGCATAACAATATTTCTTCATATGTTCTTGCATTCCATATCCCTCTTTCTTGATTTACTTCTACTCTTATTCTATTTACCATTATTTTCCTTGTTCTTGCTCCTACTACATTGCTGATTCTTTCCTTGGTAAGAATCACCAACATTATATGCATATCCACTCTAAGTGCCAACCATAGGTTTTTTAAGAATCTCCTCACTCAAGAGTGCTCGACATATGTCATCATAGATGCGTTTACCACTAGGTGCACTATTGCTAATAGCTATGCAAAACGTATCCCATGATGATGGTCTGGTGCATAATAGCAATATTGCTTTCATTTCATTATCCATATCCATTTTTTGAGCTTGTAAGTAGGAGAATATAGCATCAAACTCATTTAGATGAGTAGCAATGCTATATGTGTCCTTCATGCAAAGGTCATATAATTTTCTCATTAGATACACTTTATTTGATGCCGTCTCTTTTTCATATGTATTGTGTAACTTCTTTCAAAGCTCCTCTACACTTTCATAGTCTAATACTGTAAAGTAGACATTATCTACCATGTGCAAGTGAATGGTAGACGTGGCCATTTCATCTAACTCATCCCAATCATCTTCATCCATGTTAGCAGGCTTCTTTGAAATCCCATTTACTAGCTTCCATTACCTCCTTTGAATCAGCACATATTTAGTTTGATTCTTTTATAGAGAAAAGTTTGTGCCATCAAATTATAGCTCATCCTCGGAACACTGGCACTAGAGCCTCATCAACCAGATCTGCCTGAGACCTCTGATGCCATGATGGTGAGAACTAAATAGAATGCTAATGCAGCTAGAAGAGTCCAAACACCAATGAATAAGTGTATCAAGGAGTAAATCGACCACTGTACATTGAAAAGAACAAAATTCTAGAACAATTTTGCCAGAGTATCCTCTACAAAATGAGCATATGAACAATGTCAAAATATCATAAAACTGCAAGTACTGACATGTTTACTTGCATTGTGAATCCTTGACTCCACTACATATAATCAATTACCCAATAGAAGCCAACTAGGCTTATCGAGCACCTATGAACAACTATCATACATTGTGAAGAGATGGATAAGTATGTGTTTGAAGATGAAGAGGTGTTGCAAAATCCTTGACATACACCAGCCAAATGAACTCCAGGAGTAGATGGTGGGCCCTTTTAGCTTGCCAATGGATGTATTAGACACCCTATGTACCTTGGAAGATCACTCTCAAAAAGATAGATCAAAACAGATAAGTTGGAGTTAGCTCAGAGGTGAAAACTTGCTATTCTTGGTTCATACACATGTCCAGTGTTTTACATAATTCTCTGAGCACAGCAGCAATTAGCTTAATTCCTCTTGGGGAAATCTAGGTAGCTTAAAGAGCTAACTTTCAAGAGTAATCTCATCAAAAATAACAAAGCACACACTGAGAATGAGTTTTAACAAGTGATGACATCATCCCGATTTTCACGGGCTGCTACAGAAATAGACCAGTGAGCAGAAAAATCACCATAACTCAAAAAGTAGAACTCCAATGATGATGCAAATTTGCATGCTTATACTAGACAGTAAGCTGAATCCAACAAACTTTAAATCACTGAATTTGGATAAGTAACCACTGAGAAACACCTCTGACAAGATGAGTAAAAAAGTCGGGTACCTGACAGAGAGGTGAAGATGAACAGACCCTGTTGACTTCAAATGCACATAACTGAAGATTGCAAGATCCAAATGACATGAAAATTTATGAGCATATAGTAGACTTATAGAGCTAACTTTACCAAGTCAAATCACTGAAAATGATGCACCAAGATCAGAGAAAACATCTCTGCAAGTTGACTGAGAAAACTGAGAGTAATGGCAGTGAGTAGTACACTTCACAAGAACATGGAAAGATGAACTCAAATAATCATGAAAATGAAAGTATATTGCTTGTACAATACAATGACTTACTGATACATATGTGTGCCTTGAAATCACACCTTGATATGGCATAAAGCTCAGCTCTTGGAGGTCTTCACATAGGTCTCTCTAACCACGACTAAAACTGCCATCTATTTATAGTTGAGTTTGGGAGGCTAACTTCCCTCAATCACTCTCCAATCAATCAATGATTGATTTGATTCTCTACCTACCACAAATCACGAATTCGTGGCTCCTCTTTCCATTCTTGATCAAGTGGACTCAACCACTTAAGATTCTCTTACTTTTACATTAAGTAAACTCTTCAAAAGTTACAAGAGGTAGTTCACAAGTGAACTTTACATAGTCTTCTTTTTAAAGCTTCTTCTAAGACTTTGTGAGACTCAAGCCAATACTTAGGCTTGTCATAGACTTGCTCCAACAGCTCCCCCTCAAGCCAAGTATGCTTGAGGTCTTCAATCTTCCAAGATTACCTGCAAACCAATCATAGCCTTGAATTTGCAAAGCTTTGTACCATCCAATGCTTTGGTTAGAATATCTGCACATTGTTGATGAGTGGACACATATGATATTTGAATCTCTTTGCTTAGAACCTTTTCTCGTACATAGTGATAATGAACTTCAATATGTTTAGTCCTTGCATGAAAAATAGGATTAGCAGCCAAGTGAATAGAACTCATATTGTCACCAAAAATAGTTGGAGTTCCAAACTCCAATCCAAGATCTTTGAATAATGTCTTCATCCACATAGCTTCTTGTGTAGCTATAGCAAGACCTCTATATTCAGCTTCAGTAGAAGAGAGAGCAACTGTGGGTTGCTTCTTGGATGACCATGAAATAAGCTTTGAACCTGCAAAGGTAAGATAACCTGAAGTGCTCCTTCTATCTTCCTTGGAGCCAGCCCAATCTGCATCAGAAAATAGCTTCAAACCTAAATCAGATACATAAGGATAATAAAGTCCTTCATTTATGGTTCCTTTGAGATACTTGAGAATCCTTTTGGCAGCATCCATATGTGGTTTCCTTGGTGTGTGCATAAATTGGCTTAGCACACTCACACTGTAAGAAATATCTACTCTTGTCAATGTGGCATAGTTGAGACTACCCACTAGACTTTGATATGATGTGATGTCCTCTATGAGTTCACCTTCATGTGAGCTCAATTTGTGATTGACCTCCATTGGAGTACCTGCAATCTTACAATCTTGCATCTTGAATTTTGCCAACATGTCCTTAATGTACTTCCTTTGAGTGAGAAACAAACCATGATCTTTGTAGACAACTTCCAAACCTAGGAAGTAGGTAAGTGAACCCAAATCACTTATTTTGAACTCTTCTCTCATCTGATCTTTGATCTTCTTCATACCATCTACATCATTTCCTGTCAATATAATATCATCTACATATACACATAGATAGATGACCTCGGAATTACTCTTTTTAATAAAGAGTGAAGGATCTGCCTTGCTTGGTTGAAACCCTTTGTCCTGCAAGAATGAAACAAGCCTGAAATTCCAAGCTCTTGGAGCTTGCTTGAGACCATACAATGCTTTGTTAAGTTTACACACATAATCAGGATAAACTTGATTCTCAAAACCAGGTGGTTGTGCCATATATACCTCTTCTGTTATCCAACCATTCAAGAATGCATTCCTTACATCTAGTTGAAGTATCTTCCAATTCTTGGAAGAGGCAATACTAAGCAAAACCCTAATAGTAGGCATCTTTGCCACAGGAGAGAAGGTCTCCTCATAATCAATTCCCTGAGTTTGTGCAAAGCCTTTTGCTACAAGCCTTGCCTTATACATGTTAATGGAACCATCAGAATTCTTCTTGAGTTTATAGACCCATCTTGAGCCTATTACCTTCATGGATGAAGTCTTGGGCACCAAATCCCAAGTGTTGTTTTCCTCAAGTGCTTCAATCTCTTCCTTCATTGCATGCTTCCATTCTGATTTTGCTTTGGCCTCTTCAAATGATGATGGCTCCTCTTGGTTTATATCCTGTGCTATGTAGATAGAGTGTTTAGTTACTAATGAGGTGTTAAACCCATACCTTTCTGGTTTTTTCTTTTCCCTCATAGATCTTCTTAGGCCATGATGTGATGATTCTGCCTCATGTCCAAGTTCCTGCAATTTTGCTTTACCTTTAGACTTCCATGCTTTGATCTTTTCCATGTGAGATTCTTCATCATCCTCTGAGGTGTCTTGTTCTTCAATCTTTGTTTGTTCTCTACCAAGCTTTGGAAAATCTTCTTCAAGATCATATGGTAAATTGATCTTCCTGCAT
The DNA here is from genome assembly GCA_020310875.1 of Ceratopteris richardii. NCBI lineage: Eukaryota > Viridiplantae > Streptophyta > Polypodiopsida > Polypodiales > Pteridaceae > Ceratopteris > Ceratopteris richardii. Next base: position 166,508,783 of record CM035408.1, on the reverse strand, counting down.
GAATCTTCATACCATGAATTGTTCTCATCAAAAACTACATCTCTGCTTACCAAGAATCCTTTGTTGGTATGGTTGTATAACCTGTAGCCCTTTTGATTGTTGTCATATCCAATAAATACACACCTTTCTGCCTTTGGATCCATCTTGCCTCTAACCTGTGAAGGAACATGAGGAAAAGCAATACATCCAAAAATTTTACAATGATCTAAGCTTGGTCTTCTTCCATTCCAAGCCTCATATGGAGTCATCCCATCAAGGGATTTTGAAGGCAACCTGTTAATCAAGTAAGTGGTTGTAGATACAGCCTCAGCCCATAAGTAATTAGGTAAATGCTTTTCATTTAACATAGACCTTGCAGCTTCAACAATTGTCCTATTCCTCCTTTCTGCCACTCCATTTTGCTCAGGAGTGTACCTTGTAGTTACCTCTCTTTTGATTCCTCTTTCTTGAAGAAAAGAATCAAACTCATGGGAGAAATATTCTCCCCCTCCATCTGACCTTAGCCTTTTTAGTGATTTACCTATTTGATTCTCCACAAGAGCCAAATATCTTTTGAAACATGAAAAAACTTCATCTTTGTGTTTCATAAAGAATAGGATAGTCCATCTGCTGCAATCATCAATAAAGGAAACATAATACCTTGATCCAGATATTGAAGCTTCCTTGCTAGGTCCCCATACATCTGTATGAACCAACTCCAAGAGATCTCCATGCATATAACCTTTCTTCATGAATGGTAACCTGTGAGACTTTCCAAATTGACATGCACTACACTTATAAATCATATGTTGTTTTGACAAATTAGGAAGTCCAAGTACACTTTGGTCCCTGCAGATTTGCTTTAATGACCTTTCACCAATATGTGCTAACCTTTTGTGCCATACTTCCAATTCTGTGAGTGTCTGACTACCATAATTAAAGAGAGCAATGTTTCTAGTGTCCTGTAATTCAAATGTGAACAATCTACCTGTCTTTTCACCTTTTGCAATTCTTCTGAATCCTTGACTTGGATCTTCAACAAATGCTCCTACTTTTGTGAACCCGACTTGCAACCCTTTCTCTACTATCTGCCCAACACTTATCAAATTCTTTGTAATGGTAGGGACATAGAGTACCTTACTGAGTAGGTTGATGTTTCCATCAGGTGCTTTGACATTGCCTATTTTCTCCACAGGATGTTTTGTATCATCTCCTGTTTGTACCTCATGCTTATTCCTTGGATCTTCTAAATCTGATAGGAGTGCCACATTTCCTGCCACATGATTTGAACAACCTGAATCTATGTAGAAAACATGCTCATCAGATTTACCTTGTGGCATAGCCATGTTCATGATCAATAATGAATCCTCTTTGTTTGAGTCTTCTGTGTAGTTATTGTAGTCTCTCCTTCCTTTGTAGCCTCCTTGATAGTTTGAATGATTGTAGTTGTTGTAGTTGCCATGGTAGTTGTTGAACCTTCCTCTTGAGTAGCCATAACTTCCTCTATTGTATCCTCTGCCTCTTTGATTCTTGGAATTCCTAAAGCAATTTTCAGTTGTATGATTAGTTAATCCACAAATAGAACATGAGTTGGAGTCTTGGGATCTCCCCCTGCCTTGTCTACCTCCTCTTCCTCTACCTCTGCCATGTCTTCCTCTACCTGCATAGTTAGCTTGATATGTACCTGCTTCATCATCCACTTTCTTTGCCTTTCCTTTGTTATCTTTAGACTTGCTTTTATCCGTGTATAAAGCTGAAGATTGATTACCTTTAGAGCTTTCTCCATTTTTGATAAGCTTTGCCTCTTGAGTAAGTAGTTGTCCAATGAGTGTGTTGAAATCAGGTACATGCATGTCCATGTACAAATCCATAGTTGTGGTGAATGCTTCCCACTTGTCATCTGCCTTCAAGCCATTGATGACCTGCCTTACAATTTGCTCTTCATCTATTACCTCTCCAATGCTTCCCAACTGATCCGCTATGTCCTTGAGCTTTGTGACAAAATCAGTCACATTTTGTTTGGGAGCCTTCTTGAGAGTTGTGAACTCCAGCCATAGTTGATGCTTCCTAGCTTTGGTACTTGAAGAAAAGAAAGCTTCAAGTGCATCCCACACTTCCTGAGATGTCTTACAACTTCTAATGTGAGGCAACAAAAAATCTGAGATAGAGTTGAGGATATAAGACCTTGCAAGTGCATCCTTGGAGCACCATGTGCTCAATCTTTCTTGCTCTTCTTGTGTTGGTTGACTTTTGTTCCTGAAACTTGGCATAACTTCATCTCCAGCCACATAACCATATAAACAGACACCCTATGTACCTTGGAAGATCACTCTCAAAAAGATAGATCAAAACAGATAAGTTGGAGTTAGCTCAGAGGTGAAAACTTACTATTCTTGGTTCATACACCTGTCCAGTGTTTTCCATAATTCTCTGAGCACAGCAGCAATTAGCTTAATTCCTCTTGGGGAAATCTAGGTAGCTTAAAGAGCTAACTTTCAAGAGTAATCTCATCAAAAATAACAAAGCACACACTGAGAATGAGTTTTAACAAGTGATGACATCATCCCGATTTTCACGGGCTGCTACAGAAATAGACCAGTGAGCAGACAAATCTCCATAACTCAAAAAGTCGAAATCCAATGATGATGAAAATTTGTATGCTTATACTAGACAGTAAGCTGAATCCAACAAACTTTAAATCACTGAATTTGGATAAGTAACCACTGAGAACCACCTCTGACACGATGAGTAAAAAAGTCGGGTACCTGACAGAGAGGTGAAGATGAACAGACCTTGTTGACTTCAAATGAACATAACTGAAGATTGCAAGATCCAAATGACATGAAAATTTATGAGCATATATTAGTCTTATAGAGCTAACTTTACCAAGTTAAATCACTGAAAATGATGCACCAAGCTCAGAGAAAACATCTCTGCAAGTTGACTGAGAAAACTGAGAGTAATGGCAGTGAGTAGTACACTTCACAAGAACATGGAAAGATGAACTCAAATAATCATGAAAATGAAAGTATATTGCTTGTACAATACAATGACTTACTGATACATATGTGTGCCTTGAAATCACACCTTGATATGGCATAAAGCTCAGCTCTTGGAGGTCTTCACATAGGTCTCTCTAACCACGACTAAAACTGCCATCTATTTATAGTTGAGTTTGGGAGGCTAACTTCCCTCAATCACTCTCCAATCAATCAATGATTGATTTGATTCTCTACCTACCACAAATCACGAATTCGTGTCTCCTCTTTCCATTCTTGATCAAGTGGACTCAACCACTTAAGATTCTCTTACTTTTACATTAAGTAAACTCTTCAAAAGTTACAAGAGGTAGTTCACAAGTGAACTTTACATAGTCTTCTTTTTAAAGCTTCTTCTAAGACTTTGTGAGACTCAAGCCAATACTTAGGCTTGTCATAGACTTGCTCCAACATACATCTCCTATGGCGATGTTGGGTAAGTCTTCCACTTGCATCACCGAAGAGACCCCGACATTCGGGTGTCTCCGAGTTAAGAAAACCTCACCATGACCCTCTTTATCAAATGTAAAATGACTTATGCAGAAAATGTAACCGCTATATCAATGACGACATGGAAGTACATAAACGGTATCCACAGAAGCATGCATGGTGTGTATGTGCTTAATATACGCAATTAAATGATGCTAAAAAGCTGAATGCACAACAAAAACTAGCCAAAAACACCTACAAGTGTCTATCAACTCTAATGTTTTAGGCTCAAAAACCTCCATAAATTTGCAGTGGCTACTCCCACCAAAATTGAAAACCCTTTCGAGAAACTTGTAGTTTTACAAGTGTGGATGAAAACACAAACCTAAAGGTTGATATTTATTGTTGGAGAATTACAAAAAAAAACTCTTCTTGATGTTTTTGGACCTGTGTGAAAAGAACTTTGTGCAAAAGTCCTCCAAAATGGCTCCAAAATACACCCCAAAAATGCTTCAAAAGCAGGATTTGAAAGCAAAGAATCAAGCATTGAAGGACCAAAACATGTTCAAGGTAATGTTAACCTCAGTCTTTCCCCTTCTTCAGACACTACAAGAGTGTAGCTTAGTGGCAAGAGATTGCCACAGTTAAGCAAGGTCTGGGGGGAACAATACTGGGATGGGTGACCTCCTAGGAAGTACTGGGAACCTCTATCTTCCTTGATCCTTGAGGTGCTCCCTCATGTGCAGCCAATGGCACCAACATTGACCTGGATGACAAGGTATGCCAAGTTCTATGCCTTGGTTGCGACCTTAGTTGTAAGCCTTGGAGAAAGTCGAGGGGGGTGATGCTCCCATCGCTCACACAAAAGGAACAGATGTTTTGCCTCGAACCGCTTTAATACCAATGAACTAATTCAATGGTGATCCACCATAGTGCACTCTCCTTCTCGAGAGCTCCACAATGATATCATCGGAGTAGAAAACAAAGCTCCTAAGGCCGCACACAGTACTCCACAAAGAGGCTACAGAATATGTAGAAAAACATAGTACACAGGGAGCACGAAGATAGACTTCTTAGGTCTTACAAATGCGGTTGAACTTACAGTCAATGGCTGACTAGGTCACTATGTGTTTTATGTAAGAACATATACAAAGAAGTTTCTAGTGGCCATTTGGCCTTCCACATGGAACATATACAAAGAAGTGTCCGATGGCCAATTGGCCTTTCACATGGATACTAACAATAACACTTAGGTCTCCAATATGACTTTGACTTTGTTTTGATCCATGACAATGCCATTTTCTTAAATTATGTGGCCAACAACTTTCCACATTTTATTGCAAATGTTGATTTGTTTGGGTTAAGGCAGAGATGTACTTTCCATCATGAATAAAAACATGCTCCTAAGTGCTCCAAATGTGCGGCCATGTTGTAGGAAATCGAGAAATCATCCAGGAGTATTCACATAAATGATGTAAGATATAGAGCAAAGATCTGCTACATGCAGCACTCAAAAGTTCTTGGCACATTCCATAGACCAAACCACATGATGGTACATGCGAATATCCCCCAATTCATAATGAATGCGGTCTTAGGTATATCATCCTCTACTATTCATACTTGGTTGTCACCATTGAAGCCAAGAAAGAATACATCTCTCTGCATGCACTTCATCTAACATGTTGTCCAGAAACAATAGTGGAAAAGGATCAGGTATTGTCGCCATATTCAACTTCCTGTAGTCCATGCAAATTTTTAACTGCTTGTTCTTCTTTGGTACGATGACTATTGGTTAGACCCATTCCGAATTTTCTATGGGAATAATCTATCCAACTTTGAGTAATCGATCTAACTCATGCTTAACTTGTTCCACAAATTTCTTCATTCTATACCTTTGTTGCATTACTGGAGTAGCATCTAGTTTGAGTAAGATTCGATGGTGATATAATTTGGGATCGAAGCCCTTCATGTCGGCATATGTCTAGACAAACACGTCCTTGTACCACTACAGTAGTGCAATCAGCATCATCGAGAATTCTGGAGCAAGCTTCGCACAAATTCTAACCGGCTTAGGTTCTTCAGAGGTACCTAAAATTATGACTTCAAGCAATTCGTCTTCCAAACATATTCTACCCAGATCCATATTTTCATTACCAGATCTAGAATTTTCTCGTCCCTTGGTTCTAAAATTTATGTGCAGATAGAAGCACCTATGCCACCATAGACTGAAATGAGACTAGGTTTACATCTACAACCCCAAATGATAATAAACCTCTATTTTCTTCAAGGAATTGTTGTTGTTCATTCTCTTCTAGTCCATCCAACATGTGTGGGGGTTCAACTAATATCGGTTTATGTTTTGGAAGATAGTATTGTTCATCCTCTAATTGGATCGAAAACTTTTCATGTCCTTTTCAAAAGGTAATGGTCTTAACATCCCAATTCTACCATACTTTGGCATTCCTCAACCAAGGTCTACCAAGTAGTAAATTGTAATCCAGATTCCTTCCCTTAACCTCTAGTACCACAAATGTAATATGGAACACCACATGAGAAATTTTGATAGGGATATCTTTGATCAGCCCCATTGACCACACTCGAGACTATTCATCCACCCGTACAAAAAAAACGGTTGGCTCAATGCTTTTCTAGCCCATATATTTGCATGTGGTTGTTGATGCAATATTTATGCTCGATCTACCATCAATCAAAACCTTAGGAATATCTTTATTTTTATACCATACCATCATGCTTCCAATTCTAATAATGTTTGACTACCATAATTGAACAAAGCAATGTTCCTAGTATCTTGAAGCTCAAATGTAAATAGTCTACCTAATTTTTCTCCTCTTTCTATCCTCTTGAATCCCTGATGTGGATCCTCTACAGATGCTCCATTCTTTGTAAATCTCACATGAAAACATTTCTTAATAATCTAACCAGCACTTACATTGAGATTATTGCTTATGGTTGGCACATACAATACCTTGCTCAATAGGTTCAGATCACCATCAAAAGCCTTTACATTGACTATCTTCTCAGCTAGATGTCTTGTGTCACCTCCTGTTTGGACTGCATGTCTATTTCTTGGATCCTCCAAGTTTAGAGTAGAGCTACATTCATTGCTACATGATTTGAGAAACTTGAGTCTATATAGAATACATGTTCATTTGCTTTACCTTGCTTCATGGTCATATTCATAAGAAGTAATGAGTCCTCTTAAGTTCGATCATCTGCATAGTTGTTGTAGTCTCTCCTTCCTTTGTGTCCTCCTTGATAATTATTGTTGTTGTATGAATTGTTGTTGTATGAATTGTTGTTGTAACCATTGTCATTGTTGAATCTTCCTCTTGAGCTTTCATAGCCTCCTCTGTTCTAGCCTCTTCCCCTTTGGTTTCTAGGATTCCTAAAAAATTCTCAGTAATGTGATTAGTTAAGCCACATATGGCACATGGAGAGGAGCTTTGAGATCTCCCCCTGCCTTTTCTTCCTCCTCTGCCTCTTCCTCTTGAATATCTACCTCTATATGAAAAATTTGCTTGAGAGGTACTACCTTCATCATCAAAATTTTTACTCTTGCCTTTACAATCTTTATTCTTGTTCTTATCTGTATATAGGGTAGAGGATTGATTACCTTTTGATTTTCCTCCATTCTTCATAAGATTTGCCTCATGTGTGAACAATTGTCCCATTAGAGTGTTAAAATCAAGAACCTACATATCCATGTAGAGGTCCATGGCTGTGGGGAAAGCTTCCCATTTTTCATTTGCCTTTATTCCACTGATCACTTGCCTCACTATCTACTCTTGATCAATGAATTCTCTGATACTCTCAAGTTGATCTGCTATGTCCTTGATTTTGGTAACAAAATCATTCAAACTTTGCTTGGGCATCTTCTTGAGTGTAGTGAACTCCATCCATGGTTGGTTTTTTCTTGCCTTGGTACTTGATGAGAAGAATGCTTCAAGATCATTCCAAGTCTCTTATGAATTCTTGCTCTCTTGTTCTTCTTGCGTTGGTTGTCCTTTGCTTCTGAGGATTGGCATCATTTCATTTCGATAAATGTAACCAAAGAGGTCTCTCCCTTGAAGGTAAGATTCCATTCTATGTGACCAAGTTGATTAATTACCTCGATCCAATTTTTCTATTGATGAAGGAAATCCATCTCCCATGTTGATTTGTTATTGCTCTAGTACCACTGTGAGGAGATGGTTGGGTATGCTCCAGAGATGAGCTAGTGTTGCACAAAACCTGCTCTACACTTGCCAAGTTAACTCTAGGGATACTTAGTAGACTCCTTTGACTTCAGAATAATGCATTTACAACCACTAGGTACTTTGGAATGTCACCCCCAAACGTTTTCACCAAAATAGATAACTTGCATATGCAAGGAATGAGATTAAACTTTCTATTTAGGAATGCAGGTGCTCAGTATATTGCTCGGAGCTCACAACCTCGTATGAATTAACCAGAAAGCTTTTGCACACATCTAACTCAATTGTATAGATAAATAAAAAAAGTTATTTCATGCAATTAGAGGCACTATACATAGAGAGATGATTTTAGCAACTCAAGGGGGTCATCTCGACATTTCAAGAGCAAGATGATGTGTAGACATGGTCGACTTCATCAGTTCATTTGTCATGTTTGGCTAAAAGAAAAATAATGAAACTTGACATGAAGATAGAAGAGACTTCACTCTAACTATAGCAAGTTAAAGTGCATCAAAGAGTTGAGTAAGCATAGAGAAATAACATCTTCAAAATCACTAAAATGATGAAGATGCAACGAAGAGAAGTAGAGAGAAACAAACTTGATGAAATGTATCAAATGATGTATGCTAATGAACATATGATATAAGGGACATGTAGTGGAAAACTCATACATATGTTAAGCTCAAGCTAGGCTCAATGGTGTAGCTTAGTAGCTCTCAGAATGACTCACTCTAACCCACGACCAAAAGCTTATCTTTTTATACTCAACTAGTGAGTTTGAATTTTGACTTTCCCTTAAAATTGTTCCTACACTTTAGGGGTGATTTGAATTAATTCCTTCTACCACATGAATCATGGGATCAGCTCCCTAACTTCACAAAATTCCATATTCTCTAGCTTTTACATTTATCCAAGGGTAAGTACACTATTGAAAAGAAGGTGTTCATATGTGGTCCTCCATGTGAGGTATGCGAATTGATAAGTAGTCCTGAATATTTATCCAAGCATTTAGGCTTTCTAAATGTACCAACAAGGAGAACATTGTAGACCTTTTCACATAGGCTCTTCCTAGGGAGAAGTTTGAAGCTTTCTGCTAAGCTTTAGGCTTACTTCCTTTTGTGGATTGATATCACATAGCTTGGAACTTCCTTATACATGAGTGCCAGCTCCTCGTTCACCGGATCGCTCCAAGGGGGGATTTGTTGATATATTTAGGTAATGATGTGTCTGAACACACTAGGATCACCGAGGCACTTTTTTCCCTTAGGAGGTTTTTTCCCTTAGGAGGTTTTTTCCCCCCAGCTTGTAGCCATATAGCCATAACATGTTACTTATCTTTGTACATTCTCTTGGTACTACATTCATTATTGTGTGTTGTGCTCAAAGATTCCTCTTCTTCCATATGTTGTTTGCGTGCTTCTACATACCTCAAACTCCAACACAACTTACATGCTCATAGATTTTTAGTCATCTCTAGGAACTTTTTGAAGCACATACACATGTTGGTATTTGCTTTCAATGGATACACACATACATGCCTGAGGATTTCATCAATAAAAATCATGAAATATAGGTAGTTCCCAAATGAAGGCGTATATAGAGAAGCAAAAATGTCACTATGAATAAGTTGCAATTTATGGGCAGATCAAATTGAACCATCTTCTTGAAAGGCGGAACACTAAATTTTTCCTAAAACACAGCCTTCAGAAACATGTTTGCAAGGGGCCGCAAGTTTGGACAAAGATGAAACCATTTTATTTTTTTGAAAGTGAAGAAAAATAGCAAAATTTAGATTACCAAAGCGTGCATGCCAAAGATTTGCATCTTAGATAGCTTGAGAATCTTGAACTTCACATGCTAAATCATTCAAAGATTCTGCATAGCTCTATGAGCTTATACAACCCACGACATAAAATTCGAGAAGCACTAATAACATCACCATTTAAGAGATTATTAACTACACATATGTCATCAAAAAATTTGACAAGCAAGTCAATCATGGCTAACGTTGAAACTTGAAAACATATTTTTCTTGATTTCTAGCACATATAAAGCATCATACAAGGCGAAAGAATTGCTACTAGTAGTAGCTAGACTGATCGTACAAACTCCCATTATAGGATAAGAGGAGTCATTAGCACATGTGATAGTATTACATATGGGAGATGACTCAAGTGAACTGAAGAAACTATGCTGCAAGGTAATATGTTTGGTAAGCCCACCATCAAAGTACCAAATATATGAAACTGGTACAAACATACACTGCTCATGAGAAGATGGATCATAATTGCAAATAGTAGTAAATGCTCATTCTTCATTCTGAACAAGATTAGTAGACTTTTTTAAGGTGTAGAGGCCTCTAGAACAACCATTCCAACCTCTTTCTTCTTTACCTCTTCTGTAGCAAATTTAAAATTCATATTTTTTGCTTTATCAACTTTGATTTAGAATATGAAGTGAGAATTACTAGTGTAGCATTGATCATTTACTCATATCTGATCAAATCTCAACTATATATGCACAACAATCACAATTCTCTCTCTTTATCCCTCTTTAGGCCAATTACTCATCTCCATCACTCTTCCTTTTTCTTTCACTCCATATCTTCTCTTTTTCTCAATTCATTCATTCACTCACTCACTCACTCTCATTTTAATTATTTCTTATACTCTCTTTCTTGATTTTTCAGTTTGTTTTATCTCACTCTCTCACCCACACTCTTCAATTTACTTACTTGTACACTTTTCTCACACACGTTTTCTTCGTCTCACTCTCAATTCACTTAACTCTTCACTCGATCTTACTTTGCATCACTCACTCTTACTTTGCTTCATTTACTCTTAATTTGCTTCACTCACTCTTAATTTGCTTCAATCACTCTTACTTTGCTTCACTCATCACTTACTTGACTCAATCTCACTTTGCTTCACTTCATTTTTCTCACTCAAGAAAAAGACTCTCTTTACTCACTTACTCTTTCTTTAATCATTTAATTCAGTTTTCTTTCTTTAATTTTACATTGACTCTCTCTTCTTTTCCTCTTTCTTTAATATTGTTTGAAATCAAAATCCTATTTTTAATAAGAAATCAATGCCAAGTAATATTTAAGAATAGGTTTATTGTGATTTAAATCAATAGCACAACATTCAATAGAAATAATCATGCCTAGATATGAGAGTTTTTATGAGGTTACATTAACAAGAAGGAAAAAGTTTAGTGATACTTTTAGTCATATGTATATAAATATATTCTTATAAGTGATTTTTTATAACATGTTTATTTGATAATCTACTCTAGATGTGTTCTATAAAAAAGATGAATGCAATCACTACAAGAACAAAAAGAAAATAAGTGTTAGAAGACTGCAATCTTTACAGGTATGTTTTTTATTTTATGAAGGAGATTATATGGATAGTTTTCAAAGAAAGATCTAAGATTAGAAGGAACAATTGATTCCTGTTCATGACATCTTGCCTGACAGTTTAAGATTGTTCTAAATGGTCTTCCAGATTCATATCAGAGTTTTGCTTCTACTCTTCAATTGATGATGAAAGGCAATCCAAATGCCTTAAAAATTTAGGATTTAGCCTTTGTTTTTTTGCATAGAAGATCACTCCAAGGAGAACAGGTCCATTATGCATATAGCACATCAAGATTTTTTAGCTAATCAGAAGGGAAAAATTAAATGGAGCTCATCCACTAGTAATGAAAAATTTGCTAATTCTGCATAGTAAAAAAAAAGAGGACAAAGATGAGAAGAAATCATAAAATCAAAATTAATTTTGCAAACATTATAAAGGAAACAATCATTTCATATAGATTTGTCCAAAACTCGTTGCAAAAGGGGCAAAGAAAAAAGAGGTTGGAATGGTTGTTATAGAGGCCTCTACACGCAAAATAGAGTCTAATAATCTTTTGCACAATGAAGAATGCGCATTTACTATTGTTTGCTATAATGACCCATCTTCTCATGAGCAGTGTATGTCTACACTAGGCTCACATGTTTGGTACTTTGACAGTGAGGCAACCAAACAAATTACCTCATAGTGCAATTTGTTCGGTTCACTTGAGCCTACCTTTAGAAGGAATATTGTCACATGCACAAAAAATTCCTCTTATCCAGTCATGGGAGTTGGTAAGATCATTCTAACTATTGTCAGATGCTGTTTTTGTGCAGGGGATTAAGAAAAATCTATTGTTAGTTTCAGCATTGTCCGAGATCGGCTTGGTTATCAAATTTGTTAATGTCATATGTACAATTCATGATCTATCAAATGGCGACATTATTATTGCTTCCGGCATTTTATGTCATGGATTGTATAAGCTCATAGACGATGGAAAATCTATGAATGATTCAGCATCTGTAGTTCAAAATTCTCAAGGTCTCTCATATGCAAAGATTTGGCATGCATGCTTTGGTCATCGATTTTGCTACTTTGCTACATCTGCAAAAATATGAAATGGTCTCCTCTCTACCCAAACTTGAGGCACCTGGTAAACATGTCTGTGAAGGTTGTATTTTGGGCAGTATGCAGTGTCCCTCCTTCCCAAAAGATGGTTGAGTGTGAGCTACTAAAAAATTGTGGCTTGTTCATAGTGATGTCTTTAGTCCTATAGAGACACCTTCTTTTGGGAACTACACTTACTTTGTGACTGTTATTGATGATTTTTGTAGGCATGCATGGGTATATCCATTGAAGGAAAAGTCAGAAGTGTTTATGTGCTTCAAAAATTTTCTAGTTCTTGCTGAAAATCTATGAGCATGTAAAATGGACACCCTCGATTCTGATCGGGGGGGGGAGGAGGGGGTACATGTCTTCTGATTTTAATGCATTTGTGGCTTAGCATGGGATAAAAAATTAGTGTACAATGCCTTATACACCTACAGAAAAATGGTGTTGCTAAAAGAAAGAACAGGTCCCTCATGGAGATGGCGAGATGTATGGTCATAACTCATGCTTTACCACTTAGTTTCTAGCTTGAGGTTATTACTTGTGCAACATATGTACTTAACATGTGTCCCACCAAAGCACTACAGTCTATCACTCCATATGAGGCTTAGCATGTTCCCAAGCCATCTGTTTCTCATTTTTGTGTTTTTGGTTGTCTCACATATGCTTTAGTGCCTGAACAACAACATAGGAAATTGATGATAAAGCAATGAAATGTATTTTTATTGGGTATAGTTTTGAAAGTAATGTCTAGCGTCTGTATCATCCATAGACTAAATGCATTTTGGTTAGCCATGATGTTGTTTTTGTGGAATATGCAATTCACTACTTTCATGTACTAAGGAGACATCAGTTAGCTCCGAAGATGTGTATGACAATTTGCTGCCTCTTTTTACAGATGGATAGTCAAGTGTTGGTCCAAATAAGGTGATTTCTCAGCCTTTATAGGTTTCTCATGATGATGCAGATCATTCCATTTCTAATGCAAATTTACATGATGCACTTGTTGATGAGAGGGTTGATATAGAGAAGGCAAAGACTATGCCTAAATGGCTGGTGCAGACTCTATGAGATAGCAAACTAGATGCACCTCTATCATATTGTACTTGTTTAGGCTCTCATAGTTCTTCTTTTGCATCAGACTACTATGCAATGGCTACCGCTCATCTCTATGATGAGAATGAGCTTGTCTTTTTCTAATAAAGCAAAAATTTTAGAAGATTGGATGGATGATATGCAAAGAATATGATGCTATTATGAAGAATGGTACCCATTCCTTATGTGATTGTCCTCATGTCAAGAAAGCCATTGGCACTAAATGGGTATACAAGATGGAATGTAAACTTGGTGGAACAACTGATAGGTATGATGCTAGGCTTGTTGCAAAAGGTTATGCCCAAGAAAGAGGCATTGATTTTGATGAGATCTTTGCACCCACATGTTGAATGAATACCTTTTGTTGCATATGTGCTCTTGCAAACCATCATGGTTGGAATGTGCATCAGTTGGACATTAAAACTACATTTTTGAACGGTGACTTACAAGAATAAGTGTATGTTTTTCAGCCCCATGGTTTTGTGCAAAAAGTGTTCCTCTTAGTGTTCATGTCAAAGGCCAAATGACTATTGGAAACTTTTGTATATGTTCTTTAATAAAACATATAGTGGCTTGGTGAGCCACATATGATAAGTTCAAACACATTTGTATGACCTAAGTAATCTTGTTCATGGTCTATGTTCTATGTATTTCTTTTGTGTATTCTGCACCCCCTATGTGGACTACTATGTGCAATGTCAGAGTTCAAGTTTCTACATGAAGGGTACTATTATGGAGCTTCTCGAGAAGGAGAGTTTATCATCATGCATCACCTACGAAATACTTCACTGGCATGAGAGCATTTTGATGCAAAATATTTTCTCCTTTTGTGCAAGCAAAGTGAGCACTAACCTACCCACCCAAGGCTTTCAACTAAGGAGGTGACCAAGGCATAGACCTTGGCATACCTTGTCATCTGAGTCAGCGAAGTCACCGTTGGTGCTGATGGATGCACGCAAGGGAGGACCTCAATGATCAAGGATGAAAAAGGTTCCGAGTACTTCTAGGGAGGTCACCCATCCCAATATTATTCCCCTCTAGAGCTCGCTTAATCAGCAACCTCTTGCCACTAAGCTACTCTTATGGTTTTTGAAGAAGGAAAAGACTAATGTTAACATTACCTTGAGCATGTTTTGGGACCTCAAAGCTTCATTCTTTGCTTTCAAAGCCTATTTTTGAAGGATTTTTGGGATGATTCTTGGAGCCATTTTGGAGTACTTTCATGCATAGTTCTTTTTACATAGGTTTAAGAACATAAAGAAGAGTGCTCTTTGTACTTCTGAAACAACAAATGTTCACCTTTTGGGGCCGTGTTTCAGCCTAACTAGTAAATCTCTAGGTTTCTTGAAAGGTTTTAGTTGTGCTGGGAGCATCCACCGCAAGTCTATGAAGTTTTTGGGCCTAAAGAACACAGTTGACAGACACTTGTAGATGTTCTTGGCTAGCATTTTTGCTTTGAATTCAGCCTTTTTAGTGCCATTTCATTGCATATATTGAGCACATACGAACTATGTATGCTTTTGTGGATATCACTTATGTACGTCCATGTGGTCATTGATATAGTGGTAACATTTTTGGCATAAAGCCTTTTACATTTGATAAAGAGGATCATGGTGAGGTTTTCTTAATTGGGAGACACCTAGAGGTCAGGGTCTCTTTGTTGATCTAGGTGGAATACTTAGCTAGCCTCACCATAGGAGATGTATGCTAGTTGTTCATAGGTGCTTGAAAAGCCTAGTTGGCTTTTTTTGGGTAACTCATTATATGCAGTGGAATGATTGATTCACTATGTAGGTTAACATGCCAATACTTGCAATTTTATGAGATTTTTGCACTATTCATATACTCATTTTGCAGAGGTTACTTTGGCAAATTTTTTCTAGATTTTTTGGTTTTGTCAACTATAAAGTCGTCGATCTACTCCTTGATAGAATTATTGGTGTGAGCACATTTATTCTCACATAATCCTTTTGGTTGGTCATTACTGTTCATTTATTCATTTTTTTGGGGAATACTTTGGTAAATCTTTTTCTAGAATTTGATACTTGGTCACCCTTTTTTGGGTTTAATGGTGTTTTGACAATTCTAGCTCCATTATCATTCTATTGAATTTGCTATCATCATGGCATCAAGTCTTAGACACGTTTGGTGGATTAGGTTCTAGTGCCAATGTTCTAAGGAGGAGATATAAATTGTAGGGCAAAGACCATTTTGAGATCCAAAAATTTGATGGCAAAACTTTGCTCTATCGAAGAATCAAATTAAAGATGTGTTGATGCAGAGGAGGCAATGGAAGCCAATAAATGGAATCTCAAAGAAGCGTGCTCACATGGATGAAGATGATTGGGATGAGTTGGATGAAATGGCTAGGTCTACCATTCCATTGCACCTCAAAGATAATGTTTATTCTACAGTACTGGACTATGAAAGTGTAGAGGAGCTTTCGAAGAAGTTATGCAATAAATATGAAAAAGAAATGACATCAAATAAAGTGTATCTGATGTGAAGGTTATATGAACTTTGCACTAAGGACACATATAGTGTTGCTACTCATCTAAATGAGTTTGATGCTATATTCTCCCAGCTACATTTTGCCATAATCATCTTCATTGATAGGTAGAGCACATTAGCAGTTGTGAGGAACCTTATGTTCCACGCTTGTAGAATGCACATTGAGCTGCATGATCATTATGTCATGGAGAGGTTCCCTGCTGGACAGATCAATTTGGCATACGTGCCAACAAAGGATAACATTGTAGATCTTTTCACAAAGGCTCCACCTTGAAGAAGTTTGAAGCTTTCCACAAAGATTTGGGCTTACTAACTTTTGTGGATTTATCTTTTTCTACATAGCTTGGCCACTCCTTATACATGAGTGCCGCCTCCTTGTTCATCGCATCACTCCTAGGGCAGATTTGTTAATATATTTTGGTAGTGATGTGTGTGAGCACACTTAGGACCATTGGGGCATTTTTGTCCCTTGCTAGGAGATTTCCCCTCCCCTGGCTTGTATATATGACTATAGCCTTAACGGGTTTTTAATCCTGGTACATTAACTTGGTAATACATTTAATATTGTGTGTTGTGCTCCAAGGTTCTCCTTCTTCTTTGTGTTGCTTGCATGCTTCCGCATACCTAGAAATCCAACAATCCATACTCACATACATAAATAAATACATACATACATATATACATACATACATACATACTTACATACATACATGCATACATACATACATACATATACACACATACATACACACACATATGCACACACACACACACACGTATATATACAAATCACAAGCCTACACATTTGGCTTGAAATTCATACACATATGGAGAAGCATAGGAACCAATGCTTCTCATTATCAATTCTGAATGTGTGTGAGGTCTATACTCTAGCCCACACCTATCTGTACCATTAGGCAATGATCTTCATGCCTATGGCATTGTATACAAATGTTCATTAATACATATATCTACATTGTTCATTTCTGAGTTCTCTGTCATAGTGTCTATAAGTCTGTCAACTTGTGGAGAGCAAATCGCACTCATTTGTTCACTAAATTCAAAGTTCTATAGCTTCTTGGAACCATCTCAAAGTCATCTACATGTTGTCAAAATGTGAAGGATTTCTATTCAGCCATTTTAGAGGAACATTCGTTCTAAAATATCGGGGGTAAAGGTTTACTTGCTAAATTGATTTCTCTGAGCATAGTTAGTCTTTTTAAGTGATATCACTTGGAATAGTTAGCTTGCTAAGCTAATTAGATATCCCTAAAAGGAATTTTTTGAATTCCTACTGTGATGGTCCAAAGTTATCTGTTTTGATTCTATCTTTGCGCACATAATTTCCAAAGTACATAGGCCATTTTATGGTGTCATTGGAAAGTTAAGAAGGTCTACTTATCCACTCTGAAGCATCAAAGGGCTGGTACAAAGCAGGATTTGGCAGTACAAAACAGGATTTATCTTGCACTTGTTAAGAACCAGATAGGGAAGAATCTAACGAGGCTAAGGTCAGATGGAGGACGTGAGTACTTCTCCAATGAGTTTGAAGCATTCTTGCAGGACAAAGGAATCAAGAGAGAAATCACCACAAGCTATAGTCCTGAACAGAATGGCGTAGCTGAGAGAAGAAATAGGTTGATTGTTGAAACAGCTAGGTCTATGTTGAATGAAAAAAAATTACCTAATTACCTATGGGTAGAGAGTGTTTCTACTGCCACTTACCTCATTAACATGTTACCATCTAAGTCCCTTCATGGGATGACACCTTATGAAGCATGGCATGGGAAGAGACCCTCACTTGAGGTCCATTACCATTATGTGAGAGAGAAGCTATTAAGCAAGGACATTCAACTTACATATGTATCTACCAACATGTAGTGTGCAGATTTTTTAATTAAAGCATTGGATGGAACCAAAATTTGTAGGTTTAAATCAATGATTGGATTGCAGGATATACATGAAGATTGAAGATGAAGACCAAGCCAAAATGTTTGGCTTGAGGGGGAGCTGTTGGTGCAAATCACAAGCCTACACATTTGGCTTGAAATTCATACACATATGGAGAAGCATAGGAACCAATGCTAGTGGTCAATTACCACTTTACCTTTTGTAAAAGTCACATTTGACTTGGAATCTTTGTAACCACCTACCAAAAGGAATTCGTGGAAAAGTTAGCTTTGATTGATGGAATATCTCCTATGATGTAGGATCATGATTATAGAGAGCCAAAAGTTTGAATTCAAATTCAAACTTTGTACTGAACTACTATAAAAGTGATCATCAAAAGTCGGGGAAGAAGAGTCACTTTCAGAGCTTCTCATTATCAATTCTAAGTTTGTGTGAGGTCTATACTCTAGCCCACACCTATCTACACCATTATGCAATGATCTTCATGCCTATGGCATTGTATAAAAATGTTCATTAATACATATATCTACATTGTTCATTTCTGAGTTCTCTATCATACTGTCTATAAGTCTGTCAACTTGTGGAGAGCATATCTCACTCATTTCTTCACAAAATTCAAAGATCTATAGCTTGTTTCAACCATCTCAAAGTCATATTCATGCAATCAAAATTTGAAGGATTTATATTCAGCCATTTCAGAGAAACGTTCGTCGAAGTGATCATTGGTCGAAGCCTGCAATAGTCCTAAAATATCAGGGGTAAAGGTTTACTTGCTAATTAAGTGATAGTTAGTATTTTTAAGTGATATCACTTGGAATAGTTAGCTTGCTAAGCTAATTAGATATCCCTAAAAGGAATGTTTTCAATTCCTACTGTGCTGGTCATACTGAGCAAAAGATACAATAGGTGTCAAGTAAAAAATAGAAGGTTTTCTTGAAGACTTGAAGTTCAAAGTTATCTATTTTCATTCTATCTTTGCACACATCATTTCCAAAGTACATAGGCCATTTTATGGTGTCATTGGAAAGCTAAGAAGGTCTACTTATCAACTTTGGAGCATTGAAGGGCTGGTACAAAGCAAGATTTGCCAGTACCTACTCATTCTCTTGGAGTGTCCATCCATCATTCCCAACAGTGGTATGAGAGCAAGTTAAGGTAAAATGGGAGATGATTTTCCTTCATTTATTGATAAATTGGATAGGAACAACTATCAAGCATGGTCTGTAAGAAGGAAGACATACCTACAAGGAAGGAGTCTTTATGGATACATCTCAGGAGTTGAGGAATTGCCCTCATTCAAAACCAGAGGACTACCAAAAAAGGAAGAACATGAAAAGCTCAACACATGGTGTACCAAGGATGCATATTAGAAACTATAACACTTTGTGACTAAGATTAAAGATGTAGCAGATCAGTTAGCAAGCATAGGAGAAGAGATTGAAGAAGAGCAGATAGTAAGGCAAGTGATCAATGGGATTAAAGCTTATGACAAATGGGAAAGCTTCACCACTGCCATGGACCTTTCCATGGACATGCAGATTCCAGATCTTACCACTCTCATGGGGCAATTGTTCACTCATGAAGCCAAGCTCAACAAGAATGGAGACTCATCCAAAGGTAATAGCTCTTCTGCCCTATACACTGATAAAAGTAAGTCCAAAGATAAAGGCAAGAACAAGAAGATAGAGGATGAAGGCACTACCTCCCAAGCCAACTATGCAGGGAGAGGTAGATCATCAAGAGGAAGGGGCAGAAGAGGTAAGCAAGATAGGTGGAGATCCTATAACTCCCTCACCATGCAACATTTGTGGTTTATCTAATCATACTATAGATGAGTGTTTCAGAAACTACAAGAATCAGAGAGGAAGAGGATATCAAAGAGGTGGATACTCACAATCAAGAGGTAGATTCAACCATCACCAACGATACAACAACAACTACAACAATAACTACAACAACAACTACAATGGCAACTACCAAGGAGGATTCAAATCCAGGAAGGACTACAACAACTATAGAGAAGAGCACGATGATTCTCTTCTGATCATGAACATGACTTCAAAACCAGGTACAAATGATGACCACCTATTCTACATTGACTCAGGATGCTCAAATCATGTGGCTAGCAATGTAGCTCTACTCTCTAACCTTGAAGGACCAAAAGGTAAGCATCAAGTACAAACAGGTGATGACACCAAGCACTGAGTAGTTAAAGTTGGAAATGTTAAGACTTGTGATGGAAATCAGAACTTGTTGAGTAGGGTACTATATGTACCAACCATTACCAAAAACTTGATGAGTGTTGGATAGATTGTGGAAAAAGGTTTGCAGGTCAGATTCAACCAATTTGGAGCATTTGTGTCCCAAGCAAGGGTTCAAGAGAATAGCAAAAGGAGAAAAATCAGGTAGACTTTTTACTTTTGAGCTAGAAGACACAAAGAATATTGCACTCTACAGTTATAAAGATCAAACACTTTCATAGCTTGAGATTTGGCATAAAAGATTAGGGCATGTAGGAGAAAGAACCTTGAAACAGATATGCAGGGATCAATGTGTAATTGGAATACCCAATGTTTTCGAACAACACATGATATATAAATGTGGTGCTTGTCAGTTTGGGAAGTCTCACGGGTTACCCTTCTCAAGGAAAGGCTACGTGCATGAGGACTACCTAGAGCTTGTCCATACAGATGTATGGGGACCAAGCAAAGACCCCTCAATCTCAGGATCAAGGTACTATGTATCTTTTATTGATGATTATAGCAAATGGACTCTATTGTATTTTATGAATCACAAAGATGAAGTGTTCAATTGTTTTAAAAAATATCTTGCACTTGTTGAGAATCAGACAGGGAAGAATCTAAAGAGGCTAAGGTCAGATGGAGGAGGTGAGTACTTCTCCATGAGTTTGAAGCATTCTTGCAGGATAGAGGAATCAAGAGAGAAATTACCACAAGGTATACTCCTGAACAGAATGGCGTAGCTGCGAGAAGAAATAGGTTGATTGTTGAAACAACTAGGTCTATGTTGAATGAAAAAAAATTACCTAATTACCTATGGGTAGAGAGTGTTTCTACTTCCACTTACCTCATAAACAGGTTACCATCTAAGTCCCTTGACGGGATGACACCTTATGAAGCATGGCATGGGAAGAGATGTTCACTTGATCATTGCAGGATATTTGGATGTGTAACATATGTACACATTCCTTCTCAGATAAGAGGTAAGCTAGAACCTAAAGCTGAGAAGTGTATCTTTATTGGATATAATCTAAATTAGAAAGTATACAGGTTTCACAACCCTTCCAATAAGGGATTCATGATTAGTAGAGATGTTGTCTTTGATGAAAATGATTCTTGGTATGAGAATGAATGCAGGAAGTTCAAACTACCCTATGACTTGGAGGAGGAGATTCATTATCAATCTTGAAGAGTTCAAGGCATGGAAGTCCAAGGGCAAAGTCAAGATGAAG
>CM035408.1:166272683-166482683 GCA_020310875.1 Ceratopteris richardii | reverse complement strand
ATGGTTTGGTAGTGAAAGAACTTTTTGGGGTAATCTTACGCTCTTATTGGTACCTACGTTTCTCTTATAATAATGTGAATCTGAAGAACATACTTTCAAAAAATGTAAGGTAGGAGCAACACAACAATGAACAAAGAAATAATGTATTAGACTGGAAAATGTATTAGACTAGCCCCAAAAAAGCATGGATGGGGATTACTTCCTAATCCTTTCTCTTAAGCTAGGATTATGTGACACCATCATACTTGTGCTTTGATAAGAAAGTAACATAAATGAACAATACAATCTAGCTTCTCTAGATGG
Source organism: Ceratopteris richardii (assembly GCA_020310875.1). NCBI lineage: Eukaryota > Viridiplantae > Streptophyta > Polypodiopsida > Polypodiales > Pteridaceae > Ceratopteris > Ceratopteris richardii. Next base: position 166,482,380 of record CM035408.1, on the reverse strand, counting down.
GCACTACTATTGACAAACAGTTATCACGAATAATTGTCCCCCTTTGGCTAGTCCACACTAGCTTGCTCTTTTACCTTGAATAATTTTACCCTATTGCCACAACTTTGAACTTAGCTTTCTTCATAAATGCACATCAAAGATTCATTTTCATGATTCCTTCCTTTTCTATCAAGCTAACAGTTTCCTTCTTGTTCCCTCTCGTTAGTCTCCTAGTGTGAATGTTTTCAAATGGTGCACGAAGAGTGATGTCATTTTCTTTGCTCCAAGATAGCTTAATTTTTTGCTCTCACCCCTTGCTTCCTCCATGGAGTTAAAATCTCCTTTTCTCATTCCCTAAAACTAGAAAAGACATAGTTTTTGTTGCACCCCTCTAGATATCCACCTCCATGTCCTATTAAGGAAGATATATCCTTCCACAAAAAAATGGATTTTTTGGTTCTAATGGTGGATGCCTATGATTCCTCGATAAATTCCCATTATCCTATAGAAGCCCCAGTTTTGATCTTTGAGTCATCCCTCAAAATTCGCAAGCTTGTTGTGAATGCAATGTCTTAATAATAATTTTATTCATAATTAACAACCTTCTCCTTTCTTGTTTATTTGTACATGTAGAATCACTTTCTTTTGCATGTTTCCTACGTTAAGTAAGTTTCTACCATTTTTTTTTCCATGATTATCCCCCATATACTTTTATCACTTTAACAGTACAGAGAATTGAAAAATCACAATAGTTCTTTAGATTGTTTTAAATATTTAATAGCGTTAAGGTCTTGAATATGCCTTACCATTGCATTTCTAATATGCTAAAATAGGATGAAAATAAACCTTTTATCACTCTCATTCCATTCTCTTAAGATCCTCAATTGATCATGAGTTGGATTATCTCCCAATCTATGCTTGAAATATATTCATTTAATAAGCCCCCGTCAACCCTTGCCCAAGAGAAAGCTAGAAAATTTCAACCTCCATGGCAAATAGTTATTCTTATTTAGCTTTTCAATCTAGGTGCTATATTTTGACATGGTATAACTTTAATACATTCTTCTAAGTCTTATTGATGCAATAAGAGTGATGAGGATTGATAGATATATCTTTATACATCAAAAGTACTAAAATGGATGATGCAGATGCCTTGCTTCTTCAGTGGTAGACCTCCTTTCAGTTGTATGTATGCCCTTGAAATAGAATCAACAACTCTTCCTCTTCCAAGGCCTTCAATAGCTCCTTTTGGTCCTATTTGAATGTCTTTCTTTGTCATAATTTCTCTCATAAAATTGATGGGAGAATTCACATCTTCCCTTACATAGCTAGATGCATGAATGGCATCAGAGGTATGTTCACATATACCTCTACTCATTGAAATCAATGCTTCTTAGAGTCCCTATGGAATGGACCCAAGAACTTTTGGTCACTCAAACAAGACTATGAGCCAATCCTAATGCAAGTCATGCCACTCAAAATAAAGTCTTCTACTATGTGAAACAATGCATCCAAGATAAACAACACATTGCCTTCGCTACAGATGCACACAAAGACCACAATTCACTCTAGACTTGATTACTCTCAGAATATGTAGAGTTTTGATTTAAGCATCATGCAAACTTTAGAAAAGTCTATTATCTGTATAAAAAGGCCAAATATTCAAAGAAATGGAAAGAATATGAATAAGGAACTCTACTCAACACTAAGAGCCAACTATCTCCCTAGCAGACATAATAGAGTGTGAGCTATGGCTAGTCAAAGTATGAAGGAAATACTGAACAAAGTAGGGGGCTTCCTTATCAAGGGATATACTAGCTTATTAAAATTATAAAAATGATAATACATGTAGGATCTCATCGATTCAAAGTACATGACATGTTTATATGACTTAAAAAAGATTCCTTAAATGATAGGATGCCTTTTTCCTAGAAACTAGGCTTCATCACACCTAACTCTGATAAGTAATTCATATAGAGTAATGTGGGGGATTTAAATTCAAAATTGAATACAAAATTAATCGTGCTTCACTCCTTGATTCATGATGCTCCAAGTGTCACCAAGTGAGAGGTTTCATATGCTCATAAGGTTGGAGTTTGATTTTCCAACACTAATGACATTCATATTTCTAATTTTAAGGCTAGTTTTCATCCCTCTTTTGAAATATCAGATTTGGGGCATGTGCATAATTATTTCGACATAGCGTATATCCAAGATAACTGCTTTGTGTCAAAGTAGAAACATTGAAACTTTATTGCAACATCATTGATGAATATGTTACTATTGCCATTCCCATGCCAACAAGTTTTTAGATATTCATGATTAAATATTCATGATTTTTTAGATACATTTTGATGCAAGTATCTATTGACAAGCTTTTTCAATGCCTTGTTTATGTATGCATCACTTGACTTGATATTCAATTTTCTATGTTTTATATGAGAAGATCTATGTGCATCCCAAGAGTTTAGCATTGGCAAGAGGTTAAGCACATGCTTTGGTACTTATAGGTACTTGATAACATGGGTTATTTTATCCCAAGAAGGGTATAATATTACCGAATTCTGATGATCTTTCTTAGTCAAATTAGGCTACTTGCTACGGCATATGTATTTCCACGACTGGATTTTACTTCATTTTGGTAGCTCATGCATATCTTGGTTTAGGAAGAAACGTATTATGGCTACTGCTGGACGTGAAGGAAAGTATAGAGAAGCTCTCATATGTACTAGTGAATGTTTGTGGCTTTGAGAAAGTTCTTTAAAAGGAATTAAAAATTCCATTAAATCATTTTTTTCACCTTTTCGTTGTTAAGAGAAAAAATCCTACTTCGTGCAATTTTCTCTAGATGCATAAAGTTGAAGTACATTTAACCTACCAACAAGTTATCAAAAAGCTTTAACCTAAAAGTGCATGTCTTTTATGTGACTCAACTCAGTATACATTATTTTGTATCTTCCATCCTAAGGTTTAAGTCCAAGAACTTCACATATTTCTAAGGTTCACCCCCTTCTATCAAAAAAATCTCTTTACATTTTGGATCGTGTCCTCGATTGAAAGGTATTCTTGTTGATCAAAATTTGATATCCAAATATTACTTGAGTTATCCTTGTTTGAGAAGCTCATCTTTCAAATCCATTGTAACGCTCACAAGACATCATCTTGTGGATCATTGCTCTCCTATTGACATTCGTTTTTTACCAATCTAATTGAAGGTTCTACCTTTGGTTAGTTGGTTTGTTGCTTTTGTTTTTTAGATGAGATCTTAAATTCGTTTAAGATTTTGTTAAGTATTCTTTTAAGATTATCTCCTTATGTGAAGATCGCTTGAGTGGAAAGGTTCTAGCCTAATTTTTGAATCATACTTCAAACTACACCTATCTTAAGGCATCCAATTCTGCCTTGGAATTTTGATACTTTTAACTTTAATTCATGTCATATAATAAGGTATTTTCTTCATCCTTAAAACATTTTTTTTTTATTTTCTTATTTAGATTTCAAAAGAATATATTTATTCTTTGAGTATCTAAGCATCGTGTTCACTTCTCCGAAGTTTACTCCTTGTTTTTCATACTTTATAATTTATTGCACGGTTAAATGAACATTTAGCAATTGAATTTCAAAGATGTAAAAAGCACATGTATAGATCTTCAAAGAATGTTTATCTTTAAGGTAGAAAATGTTATGCATTAATCATATAATTATTCCTTTCTTAATTACATGGGTAACGAGAGTAGGAAATTCTCATAAAAATTATACTACAGATCTTTCTAAACATGGAATCTGGTATTCGTGGTGGAAGATACTTCTTACTTGTTTTCCTAGAATTAGTCATCTACAAGTACATAAGAATTCCAATATTTTCTTTTTACGCATTATTGACAAGATGTAACTAAGATCTTTTCAAGTTAACTTCCATCATACTTCCTCAATTCATTTGCAATCAATCTTACTCAGCACTCCCATGAAGCTGCTTGTAAACTCTCGATGGATTTTTAATCCTTCATTTTTTAGCAATTTGAGTTCGAAATCTCTTGAACTTTCTGATATGAAAGATGAAAGGAAGAATCCCGATTCTTGTTTATAGATTTAAGGAAGGAAAAAGACTCTCAATGATTTGAAACCAAAGAAACTAAGAATAGTTGAAAGTTAAATAAGATACATTTGAAGTTAGAAACTTAATTGCTTCTTAAATTGAAATGATGCTCATTTTTACATACCACTAAAACTCTTTTCAATTCTTAATGCCAAGAAGCTTTCTGTGTGTTGGAGTTTGAGGTCTACCGAAGCACACAAATAGCAAAAGCAAAAAGAAGAAGAAGCTTGGAGCACAACACAACACTCAATTAATTACCAAGTGAATGTACAAATATAAGCAACCTATTAGGGTTATAGGAGTACATAAAAGTAAAGGGGGGAAAGCCTCATAAGTAGGGAAAAAAGTGTTGTGGTAGTCCTAACTATGCTCACACACATAACTGTCAAAATATATCAACAAATCCCCCCCTCCCCCTTCAGGAGTGATGAGGTGAACAATGAGCTGATACTCATGTATAAGGAAGTGGCAATATATGTGGAAAGAGATCAATCCATAAAAAAGGATGTAAGCCGAAAGCTTTGTGGAAAGCTTCAAATTTCTTCCAAGGTAGAGTGTTTGTGGAAAGGTCTACAATGTTATCTTATTTGGGCATATGTGCCAAACCAATCTCTCCAACAAAGAACCTCTCCTTGACATAATGATAATGCACCTCAATATGCTATGTGCAAGCATGGAACATAGGGTGCCTCACAATTGCCAATGCGCTCTAACTATCAATGAATGGTGGTCGCAAAGGACGGACCAACACCCAAATCAACCAAAGACCACTTGAGCCACACCCTCTCAACACTTATTGTCAAAGCTGCCGTATACTCATCCTCACAACTAGAAGTGAACACAATAGGCTACTTCTTTCTTAACCAATATATGCATTAGCAATCTAGCATGAAGCAAAAACCATTTGCGGATACATGAGTGTCATAGCACCTTGCTCAATCTCAGTTAGAAAAAGCATGTAATTCTGAGGGTAATGACCTCCCTTGGGATAAAAATATCCAAGTAGCAAAGTACCAGTCAAATAGTGAAAGATGCACTTAACTGCTTGTCAGTGCTTGACACTTGGGCAATTCATAAACCTACTCATTTGAGAGCTAGAGCAAACTGAATATCAAGCTGGGTTATGCATAAGTAAACCAAGCATCTAATAGCCTGCTCAAGAAGAACAGCATCAAATGCATCTCTTGCAATATGAAGACTCAACCATACACTTGTTTCCATAGGAGTGGTGATAGGTTTTCACTCTTCAATGCCAAAATGCTATATTAATGTGTCAATATAGTTTGTTTGGCACAAAGCTATTCTTAATTAACATGCATAAACTGAATTCCTAAATAATGATGCAAATGCCTCAAATTTGACATCTTAAAAGAGGCATGCTATTCAGCCTAAAAACCATCAATATGCTTCTCATTAGGACCACTGCACAGCATTTCAACAATATATACAATGATGATTCAAAGTACATCATTTGCATGCTTTACATATAAGGTGCTCTTAGTTGGACTATTCTCCAAACTATGTGCAATCCAGTAGGCATGTATCTATTCATACCAAGCATGTAGTGCTTGTTTCAAATGAGCATCCAATCCTTTGTGAACCCCGAGTCGGAGTCTACATCTTATAGAAGTGGAATTAGCTCCTCTCTAGCTTTAACATCTATTGCTCAAAGAAAGAAGGACACTTTTTCATGTCTTAAGCCTCTCTTTTCATTTTCCGATTGATCATCAAACTATTGGTCAAAATCTCTTTTGATCTGTAGAATCGAGTGGCCTTTGGGCATATGAACCCACCTCAAGAAGGATTTCTGAGTCACTTTATCTATATCATCTAGCATGAGTTACCTGAGGAGTGCTACTTTGTATTGAGCCCATGATGTTTTCTTTATTCGCATGAGCTCATCACGCATGTCCAATTCAAACACATAGGCAAAGTTTTTGCATAACTCATTGTCCATCATTGGTGTCAAACCGACACCTAAGTACTTTGCCTCAAGTTCTTAAGCTTTGTAGAACTTGGATATATTTTTGCCATTGAGAAACCTGCATCGCTTGATTAAAGGATCATGAAGCAACTGGATGGATTTTTGACATCTATCCTCTTCTTGAAAGCGTAGGAATTGAGCTAGGAGATCTTCCATGTCAGAAGTGCTAGATAACTTAATTTTCGGTTGCTAACTCGGTTCTTCGATTCACTGACTCTAGAATTCACTCACCCCCTTCTTTTACGTCGGGTTCACCAGGTATGTCCCGGGGCTCTTAGCAAAGGAGGTTGCAAGTAAACAAAGACTTTGAATCATCTTTATATCCTATACAAAGTATAATTATAGCACTTTATCTCATGTCACACAATTCCCAATATTGGCTTTCCTTTTCAAAATTTTCCTCGTCCATTTTTAAACACGAAGGCAATCGCAATAAAGCTGCATGCGGTTGTGTCCTTAGTTTCCCCCCTCGATCAGAATGGATGGTGCCCATTTCACATGTTGACAGATTTTCAACCAAAAGCAAAACTTTTTTGAAGCACATAAACACTTTGGACGTTGCTTCCAATGGATATACCCATGCACGCTTGGAAAATCATCGATGAAAGTAAGGAAGTAAAGACAGTTGCCAAAAGAAGGGTTTGCATAGGACCACAGACATCACTATGAAAAAGTTACAGTTTTTTAGTATCTCAAACTGAACCATCTTTTGGGAAGGAGGAATGGTGCATTTTGCCCAAAATATAGCCTTCACATACATGTTTACCAGGTTCCTCAATTTTGGGCAAAGAGGAAACCATTTTAGATTTTTTTAGGTGTAGCAAACTAGAAAAATTGAGACAAAGCAGGTATGCCAAAGCTTTGCATTTGACATAGATTTTTCATATGTTGAATCATTTAGAGATTTGGATAATCTATGAGCTTATATAGCCCTAAAAATAAAATGCCAGAAATAATAATGAATTTTGCATAATCTATGAGATTATATAGCCTAGGACATAAAATTATAGAAGTAATAATGATGTCGCCATTTGAAAGATCATGAATTGTACATCTATCATCAAAAAATTTCACAACCAAGCCAATCTTGGCTAATGTTGAAGCTCATACCTGATTTTTCTTGATCCATGGCACAAATAAAGCATCTGACAATGTAAAAGAACTACCATCAATAGCATTCAGCATGATCTTACCAACTCCCATATTAGGATAAGAGGGGTTGTTAGTGCATGTGACAGTATTCCCTATAGGTCCAAGCTCAAGTGAAGTGAAGAAATTGTTCTTGGAACCAATATATTTGATTGCCCCACTATCAAAGTACAAAAACTTTGAGTCTACTACAGACATGGATTGTGCATGAGAAGATGGTTCATAACTACAAACAATAGTGAATGCCCATTCTTCATTCTGCACAAGATTAGCAGACTTTGTTTTTGGTGTAGAGGCCTCTACAACAACCATTCTAGCATCTTTCTTCTTTGCCTCTTTTGTAGCATTTTTTGGACAATTCTTTGTGACATCATCATTTCCTTTACAGTATTTGCGAAATAATTTATGCTTTTATCTTTTCTTCTCATCTCTGTCATCCTTCTTTGATTGTGTAGAATTAGTAGATTTCCACTTACTAGTAGAAGAGATCCATTTACCTTTGCCTTCTGACTAGCTAGGAAAGCTTGATCTGCAACACGCATAATGGACATGTTCTGCCTAGACTAATCTTCTTGCAAGAGAATAGAGATGAACTCCTCAAATGTTAAGGCATTTGGATTGCCTTTCATCATCAATCAAAGAGTAGAAACAAAACTCCTATATGAATCTAGATGACAATTTAGAACAATCTACACAAGTGAACTCGTAGGCATGTCTTCATTAGCAGAAATCAGCTACACCTTCAAATCTTTGATCTTTGTCAAAAAACTATCCATTGAATCTCTTCATTCATGTGTTCACTCTCCAATTGTTTTTGGAGGTAAGCAATGTGAGCCTCATTTTGAGAACTTGTGAGATTTAGTTACCCTAGAGCTAACATTTGAGAAATCATATGTGAAAAACCTCTTATGAGCCATTCGGATCCTTGATCTTGTACACAAAGCCATATTTGATCATTAATACAATAGTTCATCTTTGCACATATATGAGATTGATTGAGAGTCTATGAAATGTTTATTTCAAGTTGATGTGTGATGAGCTTCATCAACAGTGGATGGGTTTTTACATCAAAAAATATATCAAATCAACTTGATTATGAGCCTTTAAATTGAAAACTTGATCATTAGTCTTTAAATTCAAAGTGTTCAAGATAAGCATTGTACTTTATTATTCATCTTCTTTTACATGATTTTGAATGAAAAAATTAATAATTAATTGATTTGATTATCAAATAATGTGCATTCGCATAAATTGAATAAACTTTCAATCATTTCATCTCATGATTTGCTTCTATTTACATAACGCTTGATGGAAATTTCCTAAAAAATAATTCTTTTAATTATTCAACTATATGAATTAAATAAAACTTTACACTAGGGCTCCTTGTGGGCAAGCCTTTGTCTCTACAACACTCCCACAACACCAAGCCTCAACTAAATGCCTCTTGTGGAAGCGTTCTCAAACACACACACATATACATACATACATACATACATACATACATACATACATACATACATACACACGCACATACACACATACACACACACACACACACACACACATATATATATATATATATATATATATATATATATATATATATATATATATATATATATATATATATATATATATATATATATATATATATATACATACATACATACATACATACATACATACATACATACATACATACATACATACATACATACATACATACATACATACATACATACATACATACATACATACGCATATATAAGCTAGGGGAAGAAAACCTCCTAAAGAGGGAAAAAATTGCCGCTAGTCCTACAGTGTTCACACAAATCACTACTTAAATATATCAATAGATCCACCCTTGGATTGATGCGGTGAACAAGGAGCTGGCATTCATGTATAAGGAAGTGCCAAGCTATGTGGAATCAATCCAAAAGAGGAAGTAAGTCCAAAGCTTTATAAAAAGCTTCAAACATCTCCCTAGGCAAAGCCTTTTTGAAAAGGTCTGCAATGTTCTCTTGCATGGGCACATATGCCAAGCTGATCTTTCCAGTAGAGAACCTCTCCCTGACATAATGATAATGCACCTCAATTTGCTTAGTGCGAGCATGAAACATAGAGTTCCTCAAAATTGCCAATGTGCTCTGACTATCAGTGAAGATGGTGGTGGTAGAGGACTAATCAATACCCAAGTAGCCAAGTACCACTCAAGTAGCAAAAGATGCGCTTAACCACCTGTCAATGCTTGACACCTAGGCAATGCATAAACCTACTCATCTATGGGACAACAAACTGAATATATGGCTGAGTAATGCATAATTAAATCAAGCATCCAATAGCTTGTTGATAGAGAACAACATCAAATGCATCTCTAGCATCATTTCATCAAAATCAATGCATCTTTCCTGTGCATAACCCTTTGCAACAAGCCTAGCCTTATACTTGTCAACTATTCCCTCAGGTTTATGCTTCAGCTTGCATATCCACTTAGTGCCAATGGCCTTCTTGCGAGGAGGCAAGTCACATAAAGACCAGGTACCATTTTTCATGATAGCATCATATTCAGATTGCATTGCAGTCATGCAATGTTTAGAATTTCGTGCTGCATCAAATGAAATAAGCTCCATCTCATCACAGATACTAGAGGCAGCCATAGCATAGCATTTTAATGCAAAAGAGGCACTATGAGAGCCTGAATGAATACGGTATGATAGAAGTGCATCTAGTTTATTATCATGCAGAGTCTGCACCAGCCATTTTGGCATAGCTTTTGCCTCCTCAATATCAGCTCTCTCATCAACAAGTGCATCATGTAAATCTACATCAGAAATAGAATGTTTTACATCATCACATGAAACTTGTAAAGGCTGAGAAGTTGCCTCATTAGGACCAGCACTGATTGTCCACCTGTAAAAAGAGGCAGCAAAGTATCATACATGTCTTTGGAGCTAACAGATGTCTCTTTTGTACATGAAAGTAAATGTTGAATAACATCTTTCACAAAAATAACATCATAGCTAACCAAAATGTGTTTAGTCTGTGGATGATACAGATGATAGCCTTTGCTTTTAGAACTGTACCCAACAAAAATACATTTTACTGCTTCATCATCCAATTTTCTGTGATGTTGTTCAGGCACTAATGCATATGCCAGGCAACCAAAAACACTCACATGAGCAACAGATCACTTGCAACCATGCCAAGCCTCATATGGAGTGATAGACTATAGTGCTTTAGTGGGACACTTGTTAAGTACATATGCTACACACATGATAGCCTCAAGCCCAAAAGTATGTGGTAAAGCCTAACTCTTGACCATACACCTCACCATCTCCATGAGTGACCTATTCTTCCCTTCAGCAACTCCATTCAGTTGAGGTGTATACGGCACTATACATTGATGTTTTATCCCATGTTAATCTACAAATGCATTAAAGTAAGAAGACATATATTCCCCCCCCCCTCGATCAGAATAGAGAGTACCCATTTTACATGCTGATAGATTTTCAGCCAAAATAAAAAATTGTTTGAAGAACATGAACACTTCGGACTTTGCTTTCAATGGATATACCCATGCATGCCTAGAAAAATTATCAATGAAAGTCACGAAGTAAAGATAGTTTCCAAAAGAGGGTGTCTACATAGGACCATAGACATCACTATGAACAAGCTGCAATTTTTTAGTAGCTCGAACTGAACCATCTTTTGTAAAGGAGGAATGCTGCATTTTGCCCAAAATATAGCCTTCATAGACATGGTTTCTGAGTGCCTCAAGTTTGGGCAAAGAGGACATCATTTCAGATTTTTGTAGCTATAGCAAACTAGCAAAATTCAGATGACCAAAGCCTGCATGCCAAAGCTTTGCATCTAACATAGCCTAAGAATCATGTATTTTACATGTTGAATCATTCATAGATTTTTCATAGTCTATGAGCTTATACAACCCACAACATAAAATGCCAAAAGCAATAATCATGTTTCCATTTGACAGATCATGAATTGTACATCTAACATCAACAAATTTCACAACCAAGACAATCTTGGCTAATGCAAAAATTGATAAGAATTTTTTATTGATCCCTAGTTCAAATAAAGCATTTGACAAAGTGAAAGAACTACCATCAATAGTAGTCAGAATGATCTTACCAACTCGCATGATAGGATACGAAGATTTGTTGGTGCATGTCATAGTATTCCCTGTAGGGGCAAACTCGAGTGACATGAAGAAATTGCGCTGCAAGGTAATATGTTTGGTTGCCCAACTATCAAAGTACCAAACATCAGAGTCTACTGCAGACATACATTGTTTAGGAGAAGATGGATCAAAACTACAAATAGTAGTAAATGCCCATTCTTCATTCTGCACAAGATTAGCAAACTCTATTTTTGGTGTAGAGGCCTCTGCAACAACCATTCCAACTTCTTTTTTCTCTGCCTCTTTTGCAGCTAGTTTTGGATAATTCTTTATGACATGATTGTTTCCTTTATAATACTTACAAAAGAATTTCTACTTTTCTGATTTCTTCTCATCTTTGTCTTCCTTCTTTGAATGTGCAGCATTTGCAGATTCTTGCTTACTAGTAGATGAGCTCTATTTACCTCTGCCCTTTTGACTAGCCAAGAAATCTAGATTTGCAACACGCATAATGGAACTGTTCTGCCTAGACTGATCTCCTACAATAGAACACAGACTAACTCCTCAAATGACAAGGCATTTGGATTGCCTTTCATCATCAAACGAAGAGTAGAAGCCAAACTCTAATATGAATCAGGAAGACTATTCAGAATGGTCTGCACAAGTGAGCTATCTAGTAAACTTTCATCAGCAAAAATCAATTGTTCCTTCAAGTCTTTGATCTTTGTTAGAAAACTTTCCATAGAATCACCTTCATTCATATGCTCACTCTCTAACTATTTTTGGAGGTAAGCAACACGAGCCTCATTCTTAGCGTGGTACAATGTGGTAAGTGTATCCCAAGCATCCTTAGCTATTCTGCAAGAGCAAATGTGCAAAATAACGGCATGCTTGATGGAAAAGGCTATGAATGCATGTGCTTGAACATCCTTGCCATCCCAACAAATTTGCTCTACAGTAGGTGCAACAAAAATCGCAGCACAAACAAGAATCTAAAGAATATCAGCATCTTCGATGCCATCTACATCAGCTTCAATACTTGTCTTTGCAAGTGTAATAGGATGTTTTTCAACACCCTACACAATGTTCCATAGTCCTTTTGCAACCAATACATATCGTGTCACATAAGCCCACAATGGGTAATTGGTACTGTCCAACTTATCCTCTATAGCCAACATAAGGAATACATCACTCTTTCAACCATGACCACTAACTAAAATACCCTGATGCAGAAAAATGATTGTATCTAAAATAGTTGAATAGAACTACCTTGACGAGTTCTGTTAGACTTGTAGCAGACTTTGCGACGCTTATACTACCGAATCAAAACTTGTATATATCTTTGGCACAAAAAGACAAAATAGCCTACACAAGTGCTACGATAGTGTGTTCAGAGGCCAAAATGAGCTCAAATTGTGATTTTGACATGAGAAACCGAAGCGGTTTTGATCTCCTAATCACCTTGAGTATGCTCACCAAATTTCATGCGAATCTGAGACTGTGACCAGAGGGGTGTCGACGACGCCATCAATGAAGCGGTGATCTGCTCTGATACCAATTGTTGGAGTCAAATGTGTGCGGAAGCATGAAAATAGCACAATGAAAAAGAAGAATGTTGGAGCACAACACACAATACTGAGTGCATTACCACTAGAATGTACAAAGATAAGTAAGCCATTAGGGCTATAGGCGTATATATAAGCCAGGCTAAAAAACTCCTAAAGAGGGAAAAACGTGCTTCGACGGTCCTAGAGTGTTCACACACATCACTACCTAAATATATCAACATTTTTTCAATCTACGAAACGTGAGATCACACTTCAAAGTCCATTTAAAAGTGGTAGGATTCACATGAGCAATAGCATTTAATGGCATAGCAATATGAGCTAAACAATCCCCATTCTAGTAAATTTTCCCTAAAATTTGTAATACTTCACTAGTAGAACATAGTGGTGGAACTTCTAGAATGATCTTAACCTTGTCCAAATCAACTACAATTTCGGTACTAGAAATAAAATGACCCAACAATTTACCGCACTTTGCTCCAAAAATAGATTTAGCAGGATTGAGAGTCAAGTGAACCTCTTTGTACTTAGTAAAACACAGCCATAAGTGGTGTAGGTGATCTATTTGTTTTTCAAATATTTAAAAACTCATGAAACTAGTTAAGTATGGAGCAAAAAATTGTTATATCTCTTAAAAGTATAAGGATCATTCTGTAATCCAAACCACATAATTGTACATGCAAAGACTCCCGAGTTAGTAATAAAAGTTATTTTTGATACATCATATTCTAACATCCCAACCTGGTTAAAGCACTGAATCCATCTAAAAAGACATACATCTCTATGCCTACAACTTCATCAAGCATTGTGTCTAGAAATGGCAACAAGAATGGGCCTGAAATTGTCTCTACATTTACCTTACAATAAAACAACACAAATGCATAGTTGCTTGTCCTTTTTGGAAATTGTCACAATAGGAGATACCCATTCTTGATATTCAATAGGTATAATGAATCCTACTTCCAATAGTCTATCCAACTCATCTTTAACCTATTTAGTAAAATTGGGTTTCATGTGATACCATTGTTGAATTACTAGAGAAGCATTTGTTTTAGCACAATTTTATGCTGATAGAATCTAGGATCCAATCCCCCCATATTATAGTAATTCATAGAAGAAACATCCTTGAATTTGGACAAAATCATAATGAAATCCTTTTCAAACCCTACAAGAAAACTAACACCTATTTTCACATTTTCAGCTAGAATATTGGATCCTAAATTTACTTGCTCAATCTAATCTTCTTGACTACAAACAGTAGTTTGATCAAACACGTCTTCCTTAGACAACCATAATGTCTCTAGATTAGGTTGGACATACTCTGAATCCAGTTGTACAGTAGCCACAATAGGATCTCATTGTAATCGAGTTAAGATTTCAAGAATATCTATTAGTCCTACAAGCCACAAACCATAATTCTCTTGTGAAAATTGTAGTTCTTCATCATCCTCCAGTCCTACCATCATATGTGGTGGTTCTACAATTGAAGGTAACTAAGCCTTCGGATAACACTGCATATCTTCTAGAGGAATAGAATATTTATTGTGTACCTTCTTGAAAGTGATTGCTAGAGATCACCAATCTTGTTGAACCTTTTTGTCTTTTAACCATGGTCATCCAAGTGAAAGATTATAATCATTACTCTTACCAATTAACTCAATAACCATAAAAATTACTTTAAAAGGAACATTCTAGATCTTAATGGCTATATCTCGAATAAGAGTGATACGCTACACATGAGATTGATCCACCATCCATATATAAAATGGAGCAGGTTGAATATCATTGCATCCCAACTATCTACAAATAGGAAAAGTAGTAATATTTACTCTAGATCCACCATCAATCAAAACCCTAGAAATATCCTTACTTTTGTGCCATATCAAAATAAGAGGTACTGCATAATCTACCAGTTCATCTTGAGCTTGATCCACCATATGGACTTGAGCTTCTTCTTCCTCAGTAAGATTTGCACTAGAACTATGTGCTTCTTGCAATAAAGTATCTCAAAAGTCTTGGAATAATTCCAATAAATCCCCTAAAGGTAATGGTATTGTAGACTTATAAAATAACTATCAAGGATCTGTTGCAGTAGTACTACCCTCTAGGACATCACGTTTCGGATAATACGTAACTACTACATCATTCAATTTTGTATTAATTAAAGGTGCTAAATTTGTCACTATTGTATCATCCTTGATAATTTCGCTCATAACCAAATTTGAGGATTCATTTTAGGTTGACCTACTCAAACTTGCTTCAAAAAATTCAACTCGAGCTTTTTAGATGCATCCCACTACATGATTGTAAACTTGTTGATGTGCCGTAACATCTGGAACAACCGTGGAATCATTGTTATTCTGTAATCTTCTAGATCGAGTAACTACTAGAGCTACTGGATCCTCAAATGTAAAGGCTCTCATGTTCGTCATTGGAGCCTTATGTTTAGCTTCTTGTTTTTTATGTCATAATCTTGAGTATCTAGGCAATCAGCCCAAATATGACCATATTCAAGACAAAATCGGTATTATGGACCTTTTCCTTCATTTTTGATACTCCCCTTCATCTTGGCAGTAATGATTAAAAGGTTCACATCCTTGCACATACCCTTGGTAATCTAACCAACTTTTGTTGGAGCAAGTCTATGACAAGCCTAAGTATTGTCTTGAGTCCCACAAAGTCATAGAAGAAGCCTTAAAATGAAGACAATGTAAAGTTCACTTGTGAACTACCTCTTGTAACTTTTGAAGACTTTACTTAATGTAAAAGTGAAAGAATCTTAACTGGTTGAGTCCACTTGATCAAAAAGGGAAAGGTGAGCCACGAATTCATGATTTGTGGTAGATAGAGAATCAAATCAATCACTAATTGATTTGAGAGTGATTGAGGGAAGTTAGCCTCCCAAGATCAACTATAAATACATGGTAGTCATAGTCGTGGTTATGTGAAGACCTCCAAGAGCTGAGGTTTATGCCATACCAAGGTGTGATTACAAAGCACAAATATGTATCAGTAAGTCCATTGTATTGTACAATCAATATACTTTCATTTTCATGATCATTTGAGTTCATATTTCCACGGTCTTGTGAAGTGTACTACTCACTGCCATATCTCTTAGTTTTCTCAATCAAATTGCAGAGATGATTTCTCAGAGCTTGCTGCATTATTTTCAGTGATTTAACTTGGTAAAGTTAGCTCTATACGTCCACTATATGCTTACCAATTTTCATTTCATTTGGGTATTGCAATCTTCAGTTATGTTCAGTTGAAGTCAACCCTGTCTATTCATTTTCACTTCTCTGTGAGGTACCCGATTCTTTTACTCATCTTGTCAGAGCTGTTGATCAGTGTGTACTTACCAAACTTCAATTATTTCAAGCTTCTTGAATTCAGCATATTTTCTTGTACAATTTTTCATAATCATTGGATTCTTAAATCTTGAGTTATGTTCATTAATCTGCTCACTCGTCTCATTACTATAGCAGCCCGTGAAAATTGGATGATGTGATCACTTGTTAAACATGATTCTCAGTGTGTGGTTCATTATTTTTAATGATATTACTCTTGAAAGTTAGCTCTATACGTTAACTAGACTTGCCCAAGAGGAATTAAGCTAATTGTTGTTGTGCTCAGAGAAATATGCAAAACACTGGACAGGTGTATGAACCAAAATAGCAAGCTCTTCACCTTTGAGCTAACTCCAACTTATCTGTTTTGATCTATCTTTTTGAGAGTGATCTTCCAAGGTACATATGATGTCTAATACATCCATTGGCAAGCTAAAACGGGCCCACCACATACTCTTGGAGTTCATTTGGCTAGTGTAGATCAAGGATTTTGCAACACCTCTTCATCTTCAAGCACATACCTATCCATCTCTTCATAGTGGTATCAGAGCAAGGTTGGACAACATGGCAGATGGATTTCCTTCATCAATTGACAAATTGGACAAAGGTAACTACTCAGCTTGGTCATTAAGAATGGAAGCTTATCTCCAAGGTAGAAGTTTATATGGTTATGTGGCTGAAGATGAAGTTATGCCAAGTTTCAGGAACAAAAGTCAACCAACACAAGAAAAGCAAGAAAGATTGAGCACATGGTGCTCCAAGGATGCACTTGCAAGGTCTTATCTCCTCAACTCTATCTCAGATTTCTTTTTGCCTCACATTAGAAGTTGTAAGACATCTCAGGAAGTGTGGGATGCACTTGAAGCCTTCTTCTCTTCAAGTGCTAAAGCTAGGAAGCATCAACTATGGCTGTATTTCACAACTCTCAAGAAGGCTCCCAAGCAAAATGTGACTGATTTTGTCACAAAGCTCAAGGACATAGCAGATCACTTGGGAAGCATTGGAGAGGTAATAGATGAAGAGCAAATTGTAAGGCAGGTCATCAATGGCTTGAAGGCAGATGACAAGTGGGAAGCATTCACCACAGCTATGGATTTGTACATGGACATGCATGTACCTCATTTCAATACTCATTGGACAACTACTTATTCAAGAGGCAAAGCTCATAAAAAATGGAGAAAGCTCTAAAGGTAATCAATCTTCAGCTTTATACACTGATAAAAGCAAGTCCAAAGATAACAAAGGAAAGGCAAAGAAAGTGGATGATGAAGCAGGAACATATCAAGCTAACTATGCAGGTAGAGGAAGACATGGCAGAGGTAGAGGAAGAGGAGGTAGACAAGGCAGGGGGAGATCCCAAGACTCCAACTCATGTTCTATTTGTGGATTAACTAATCATACAACTGAAAATTGCTTTAGGAGTTCGAGGAATCAAAGAGGGAGAGGATACAATAGAGAAAGTTATGGCTACTCAAGAGGAAGGTTCAACAATTATCATGGCAACTACAACAACTACAATCATTCAAACTATCAAGGACGCTACAAAGGAAGGAGAGACTTCAATAACTACATAGAAGACTCAAACAAAGAGGATTCATTATTGATCATGAACATGGCTATGCCACAAGGTAAATCTGATGAGCATGTTTTCTACATAGATTCAGGTTGTTCAAATCATGTGGCACGAAATGTGGCACTCCTATCAAATTGAGAAGATCCAAGGAATAAGCATGAGGTACAAACAGGAGATGATACAAGACATCTTGTGGAGAAAATAGGCAATATCAAAGCACCTGATGTAAACATCAACCTACTTAGTAAGGTACTCTATGTCCCTACTGTTGGGAAAGATGGATGGATGCTCCAAGAGAGTGAGTAGGTACTGCTACTCCTGCTTTGTACTAGCCCTCTTTTGCTTTAGACTTGATAAGTAGACCTTCTTAGCTTTCCAATAACACCAAAAAATGACCTATGTACTTTGGAAGTGATGTGTGTACTGATTGAACCAAAACAGATAACTTTGAAGTTCACAAACTCAAGAAAACCTTCTATTTATGTCTTGACACCTGCTAAATGTTTTGCTCAGTGTGACCAGCATAGTAGAAACTGATAGAATTACTTCTAGGGGTATTTAATTAGCTTAGTAAGCTACCATTTGCAAGTGTAATGATGTAAAAAGATAAACTATGCTAAGATAAATCAATTAAGCAAGTTTAGCTATACCCCCGACTTTTAAGGACTGTAGCAGAAAATGACCAGAGTTCACCTCGACGCAGATTTCTCTGAAATGGCTGCATAGAATTACTTCAAACTCTGACAGCACGTAGATGACTTTGCGTTGAATCCAACAAGCTTTGAATCACTGAATTTGGTGAAGACTTGACCGAGATATGCCCTCGACACGTTGACAGACTTTTGAGTAGACTAACAGAGAACTCAGACATGAATGATGTAAATGTATCTATTAATGAACACTTGTATACAATCCCATTGGCATGAACAACATTGCCTAATGGTGTAGAGAGGTGTAGGCTATGGTATAGTCCTCACACACACTCAAAATCAGAAATGATAAGCTCGGGAGTGATCTCACTATCCCGCGACTTTTCATGTTCACTTTTATATGTAATGAGTGAAGATTTGAATTCAAATTCAAATTTTGGCTCCCTATGATCAAGCTCCTACATATTATGATATATTCCTTCAATCAAATGAGCTGCTTTTCCACGAGTCACTTTGGTAGGTGATTACAAAACATTCCGAGTCAATTTGACTTTTACAATGAGATAAAGTGGTAATTAACCACTAGCATATGTTCCTATGCTTCTTCATGTATGTGTAGACTTCAATGCATCCTTTGAGCCAAATGTGTAGGCTTGAAATTTACACCAACAGCTCCCCCTCAAGCCAAACATTTTGGCTTAAGTCTTCATCTTCAATCTTCAAGTATATCTTGTAATCCAATCATGGATTTGAACCTACAAAGTTTTGTTCCATCCAAAGCTTTAGTCAACAAATCTGCACATTGCATGTTGATTGATACATAGGTAAGTTGAATGTCCTTGCTTATCAACTTCTCTCTCACATAATGATAATGGACCTCTATGTGTTTGGTCCTAGCATGATAGATAGGATTAGCTGCAAGGTGAAGAGAACTTGTTTTATCTCCAAAGATAATTGGAGACCTAGTAAACAAACCCGATTCTGTATACAAAAGCTTAATCCAAATTGCTTCTTGTGTGGCATTAGCCAGTCCTCTATATTCTGCCTCTGTGGAAGACAAAGCAACAGTAGGTTGCTTCTTTGAAGACCATGAAATTGGTTTGTCACCTGCAAAAGAAATATATCCAGAAGTGCTCCTCCTATCATCCTTGCATCCTGCCCAATCTGCATCTGAATAAATTTTGATATCAATATCTGAAGTGTAAGGAAAATACAAACCATGGTTCTGTGTACCCTTGAGATACTTCAAGATTCTCTTGGCAGCCTCTAAGTGAGGTATCCTTGGCTTGTGCATAAATTGACTTAGCACACTAACTCCCTATGCAATATCAATTCTTGTAAGAGTAGCATAGTTCAAGCTACCCACCATACTTTGATAACCTGTAATGTCTTTGACTTCATCACCTTCATGGGCACTTAGCTTTAGGTTTACCTCCATTGGAGTGCTTGCTACTTTAGCATCCTGCAAGTGAAACTTCTTCAACATATCCTGTACATACTTTTTCTGAGTAATGTATATCCCTGAATTAGTGTAAACTAATTCAAGCCCTAGAAAATACTTCAATAAACCAAGATCATTGATCTTGAACTCCGTCATCATCTGTCTTTTGATATCCCTGATTCCATTGACATCATTACTTATAATGATGATGTCATCAACATAAACACAGAGATATATTACCTCTGAATTACTTCTCCTAATGAATAGAGAAGTGTCAGCCTTGCTCATGACAAAACCTTGGTCTTGGAGGTATGTAGTTAACCTGTAATTCCATGCCCTAGGTGCCTACTGCAATCCATATAAAGCCTTTTTTAATTTGCAAACATAAGTTACCTTCTTAGGGTTCTCATAGACAGGAGGTTGTGACATATAAACTTCTTCTGAAATCCATTCATTCAAGAAAGCATTCTTGACATCCAATTGGTACATGTTCCAATTCTTTGATGCAGCCACACTTACCAACACTTTGATTGCTGGCATCTTGGCCACAGGAGAAAAAGTCTCTTCATAGTCAATGCCTTGGGTTTGTGCAAAACCCTTGGCTACCAATCTGGCTTTGTACCTATTAATTGTTCCATCATAATTTCTTTTCAATTCATAGATCCATCTGGATCCTATTACCTTCATGGAGTCCTTCTTAGGTACTAACTCCCATGTGTCACTCTCCTTGAGTGCTCCAAACTCCTCATCCATAGCTTCTTTCCATTCTGATTTGGTTATTGCTTCTTCATATGATCCTGGTTCTTCATTTGACAAATCTTTGGCAAGATAAACTGAATGTTTAGTAACAAGAGATGTATCATACCCATATCTGATAGGTTTTTTGCTTTCTCTTTGAGATCTTCGGATTGATTGAGTTGAAGATTCAGGTATGTCTTCAAGCTTCTTCATCTTCATTTTGCCCTTGGACTTCCATGCCTTGAATTCTTCAAGGTTGATAGTGTCTTCATCATCTCAACTTGAGTCTTCACTCTGAGTAGGTTCCTCCTTTGCAAGTTTTGGAAATTCCTCTTCCAAATCATAGGGTAGTTTAACCTTCCTGCATTCATTCTCATACCAAGAATCATTTTCATCAAAGATCACGTCTCTGCTTACCATAAATCCCTTATTGGTAGGATTATAAAACCTATAACCTTTTTTATTTGAATCATACCCAATAAAAATGCATTTTTCAGAATTTGGGTCTAGCTTACCTCTTATCTGAGAAGGAATGCGCACATATGCTACACATCCAAATATTTTGCACTGATCTAATGATGGTCTCTTACCATGCCATGCTTCATAGGGTGTCATACCATCAAGTGACTTAGATGGTAACCTGTTTATGAGGTAAGTGGCAGTAGAAACACTCTCTGCCCATAGATAGTTAGGTAACTTCTTCTCATTAAGCATAGATCTAGCTGTCTCAACAATTAAACTATTTCTTCTCTCAGCTACCCCATTCTGTTCAGGAGAATACCTTGTGGTTATCTCTCTTTTGATGCCTCTGTCCTGCAAGAAGTCTTCAAATTCATTGGAGAAGTACTCACATCCTCCATCTGACCTTAGCCTCTTCACATTCCTTCCTGTCTAATTTTCAATTAATGCAAGATATTTCTTAAAACAATTAAATACCTCATCCTTGTGCTTCATGAAGTATAATACATTCCATCTGCTATAATCATCAATAAAAGACACATAGTACCTTGATCCTGAGACTGAGAGGTCTTTGCTAGGTCCCCAAACATCTATGTGTACAAGCTCTAGGTAGTCTTCATGCATATATCCTTTCCTTGAGAAGGGTAACCTGTGAGACTTCCCAAATTGACAAGCACCACACTTGTAAATCATATGTTGCTTGGATACATTAGGTATCCCAAGCAATCATTGGTCCCTGCACATTTGTTTCAAGGTTCTTTCTCCTATGTGCCCTAACCTTTTGTGCCAAATCTCAAGCTTTGAAAGTGTTTGATCTTTATAACTGTATAGTGCAATATTTTTTGTATCTTCCAACTCAAAAGTGAAAAGTCTACCTGATTTTTATCCTTTAGCAATCCTCTTGAACCCATGTCTTGGGTCTTCCACAAATGCTCCATATTGATTGAATCTGACCTGCAGACCTTTCTCCACAATCTGACCAATACTCATCAAATTTTTGGTAATGGTTGGTACATAGAGTACCCTGCTCAACAAATTCTGATTACCATCACAAGTCTTAACATTTCCAACTTTAACTACTGAATGCTTTGTATCATCACCTGTTTGGACTTGATGTTTACCTTTTGGTTCCTCAAGATCAGAGAGTAGTGCCACATTGCCAGCCACATGATTTGAGCACCGTGAATCGATGTAGAATAGGTCGTCATCATTTGTACCTGACTTTGAAGTCATGTTCATGATCAGAAGAGACTCATCCTGCTCCTCTCTATAGTTGTTGTAGTCCTTTCCGGTTTTGAATCCTCCTTGGTAGTTTCCATTGTAATTGTTATTGTAATTGTTGTTGTAATTGTTGTTGTGGCCTTGGTGATGGTTGAACCTTCCTCTTGACTGTGAGTATCCACCTCTTTGGTAGCCTCTTCCTCTCTGATTTTTGTAATTCCTGAAACACTCATCTGTAGTATGATTTGATAAACCACAAATGTTGCATGGTGATGAGTTATAGGGTCTTCCCCTACCTTGCTTACCTCCTCTTCCCCTTCCTCTTGAAGATCTACCTCTCCCTGCATAGTTGGCTTGGGAGGTAGAACCTTCATCTTCCATTTTTTTGCTCTTGCCGTTATCCTTAGACTTCTTATCAGTGTAAAGGGCAGAAGAGTTATTACCTTTGGATGTATCTCCATTTTTGGTGAGACTTGCTTCATGTGTAAATAGTTGTCCCATGAGAGTTGTAAGATCTGGAGTGTGCATGTCCATGTAGAGATCCATTGCAGTGGTGAAGCTTTCCCATTTGTCATCAGCCTTGATTCCATTGATCACTTGCCTTACAATTTGTTCTTCTTCAATCTCTTCTCCTATGCTTGCTAACTGATGTGCAACATCTTTGATCTTGGTCACAAATTCTGAAACAGCTTGCTTAGGTTGCTTCCTTAGTGTTGTGAATTCAATCCACAACTGATTTTTCCTAGCCCTTGTATTGGAGGAAAAGTATGATGACAAGGTTTCCCAAGTTTCTTGGGATGTCTTACAAATTTTGATATGTGGCAAAAGAAATTCGGAGATAGAGTTGAGTAAATAAGACCTTGCCAATGCATCCTTAGCACACCATGTGTTGAGTTTTTCTTGTTCGTCCTTGGTTGGCAATCCTCTTGCTTTGAATGAGGGCAATTCCTCATCTCCTGAGATGTATCCATAGAGACTCCTTCCTTTTAAGTAGGTCTTCATCCTTAGAGACCAAGTTTGATAGTTTTTCCTATCCAATTTATCAATAAATGAAGGAAAACCATCTCCCATTTTACCTCTATTGCTCTGATACCACTGTTGGGAAAGATGGATGGATGCTCCAAGAGACTGAGTAGGTACTGCTACTCCAGCTTTGTACCAGCCCTCTTTTGCTTCAGACTCGATAAGTAGACCTTCTTAGCTTTCTAATAACACCAAAAAATGACCTATGTACTTTAGAAGTGATGTGTGTACGGATTTAACCAAAATAGATAACTTTGAAGTTCACAAACTCAAGAAAACCTTCTATTTATGTCTTGACACTTGCTAAATGTTTTGCTTAGTGTGACCAGCACAATAGAAATTGATAAACTTCCTTCTAGGGGTATTTAATTAGCTTAGTAAGCTACCATTTGCAAGTGTAATGATGTAAAAAGATAAACTATGCTAAGAGAAATCAATTTAGCAAGTTTAGCTATATCCCCGACTTTTAAGGACTATAGCAAAAAATGACTAGAGTTCACCTCGATGCCGCTTTCTCTGAAATGGCTGAATAGAATTACTTCAAACTTTGATAGCATGTAGATGACTTTGAGCTGAATCCAACAAGCTTTGAATCACTGAATTTGGTGAAGACTTGACCGAGATATGCCCTTGACAAGTTGACAGACTTTTGAGTAGACTAATAGAGAACTCAGAGATGAATGATGTAAATGTATCTATTAATGAACACTTGTATACAATCCCATTGGCATGAACAACATTTCCTAATAGTGTAGAGAGGTGTAGGCTATGGTATAGTCCTCACACACACTCAAAATCAGAAATGATAAGCTCGGGAGTGATCTCACTATCCCGCGACTTTTCATGTTCACTTTTATATTTAATAAATTTTGGCTCCCTATGATCAAGCTCCTACATATTAGGATATATTCCTTCAATCAAATGAGCTACTTTTCCACGACTCACTTTGGTAGGTGATTACAAAAGATTCCAAGTCCATTTGACTTTTACAATGAGATAAAGTGGTAATTAACCACTAGCATATGTTCCTATGCTTCTTCATGTATGTGTAGACTTCAATGCATCCTTTGAGCCAAATGTGTAAGCTTGCAATTTACACCAACACCTACCATTACAAAGAATTTGATAAGTGTTGGGCAGGTAGTAGAGAAAGGGTTGCAAGTCAGGTTCACAAAAGCATAAGCATTTGTTGAAGATCCAAGTCAAGGATTCAAAAGAATAGCAAAAGGTGAAAAGACAGGTAGATTGTTCACATTTGAATTACAAGACACTAGAAACATTGCTCTCTTTTATTATGGTAGTCAAACACTCACAGATTTGGAAGTATGGCACAAAATGTTAGCACATATTGGTGAAAGGTCATTAAAGTGAATTTGCAAGGACCAAAGTGTACTTGGACTCCCTAATTTGTCAAAACAACATATGATTTATAATTGTAGTGCATGTCAATTTTGAAAGTCTCATAGGTTACCATTCATGAAGAAAGGTTATAGGCATGGAGATCTCTTGGAGTTGGTTCATACAGATGTATGGGGACCTAGCAAGGAAGCTTCAATATCTAGATCAAGGTATTATGTCTCCTTTATTGATGATTGTAGTAGATGGACTATCCTATTCTTTATGAAACACAAAGATGAAGTTTTTTCATGTTTCAAAAGATATTTGGCTCTTGGAGAATCAAACAGGTAGATCACTAAAAAAGCTAAAGACCTAGATAGGACATTCTCACTTGAAGTTCTAGTAGAATGATGGCCTTGTTTTATATAGATAGGTTGTGTGATGTTTTGAAAACACTTAGGAAGTGAACTCTTAACTCCTTCTAGTGCATATCTCTAGACACTTAGTTCTAATTAGGGGTTAGGGCTTTCCCTTTAACAAAAGAGTTGCAAAGATACCAGTTTGTACCTGATTTTAGGAATTTCATGCTTTCTTCCACCCTTAAAAAAGTAGAAGTTAAATAAAGAAATAGTATAGTAAGGGTTGCTACAAAACAAAAAATAAAGAAAATTAAAGAAAAATATTAAAAAATAAAGAAAAATAAAGAAAAACAAAGAAAAATAAAGAAAAATAAAGATAAAAAAGATAAAAATGTTTTTACGACTTAGGTGTGTTCGTGAAACCACTTCTAAAAACTATTATGCGGGCTACATGAGGTGAAGATATGCAATAGTGGAGCTAGTAGTATTTTTTGATAGGTGTATAGGAGGAAAACATAAGAACATTTATGTGAAATCACAACTCACTTTGAAACGAGTCAATAGGAAAGGTTTTTACTACAAAGTCTAAATGATTTTTATAAGAGTAGTTTGACTTATTCTTTATGGTACTATGCTGACCAAAAAAGTTTCCAATCATAACTTAGGTACTTTAAAGTCATCTTTGTTTTTATTAGAACCTTCATTTACATATAAAAATTCATGATCTCAATTTCCAAAAGAAAAACATTAAAATAAAAGCTAAAAACAATTTCAAAAACAATCTTGATATGCTTATACTTGACTTTGCAAGTTGGCCCATTGGGACGATGTGCGAGTTTAGTGGGACTGATGTCGGGATGAAATCCTTTGAGAATTTTGCACCAAAATTTTTTCAAAATTCATTCTTTCCTTTTCATTGACTATGATTTAATGGTTTGTCTATAGGAAGAAGAAAATAGTTGTATTTATTCAAGTGCTTGATTGAACTGAATGAGTGTGTAAATAGAGCTTTCATGTGTACTTTAAGTGAGCCTTTATTCTTTAACCCTTCAAATACTATTTGTAATTTAATCATAACCCATCAATATTACCATGTGTATGTTCAAAAGAGAGCCGAGAAACACGTGTGCATGTAAATCTAATTAAGTAAGAACCTTAGGGATCATTAAACCCTTGGAACCTTAATGGAATTTAAACTTTAACCCATCAAATCACCAAATACCTATATATTTGAAACCCCTAAAGACCATGTAAAGTTTACCCTAAGATCCTTGGATTTAAAAACCCCAAAACCCTTGAGATCTAGTTCAAAACCCTAGAAATCCTTTCTTAACCCTAAGATCCTTGCTCATTAAATGTAAAGATGTAAATTAATACCTGAATCTCAAAAATAAAAACAAAGGAAAAAGAAAATAAGAAATAAAAATAAGAAAATAGAAAGGGGAAAATAAAAAGGAGAAAATTCAAAATAGAAAAGAAGGAAATAAAAAAAGAATGGAATGAATAGAAAGGTCTTAAATCTAGAAAAGAGAAGAGAAAGGATCCAAAGAAATGTACATGTTAATTTTGAAGAATCAAATGAAATTAGTAATTTTATCAAATCCCTCTAGATTGGGAAACCTTGTAGCCCTATAAAATCAAGGATCGTTGAGCATTAGATTTTTCAGTATTCATTTTCAAGTACTTTTGCTCCTCCTCCTTTATTCTTTTCCCTACATGTTTTTCTGTGAATAACAAAGAGAGAGAGAGAGAGATTCCCTTATCTCTCTATCCTCCCCCTTCGACTAATTTGATACCCTACTATGACAAACACATAGTAGAGAGAGATTAGGCATAGTTATATTGCAAGAAAAATTCTTAATACATTTCTTTGATGGTTGTAGTGTGAAGAGAGAGACGATATTATGTTCATATTTTTTGTTTCTTGCTACTATGACAAAGAGAAAGTTTTTAAAAGAGAAACAGAGAGAGAGAGGGTGCAAACGTAAGAGTCTTACAGATATCAGCACGGATTGACTGCACTATTGGATGACTTGGAGGGACGCGGTGCAGTTGTTTCATGGGAGCATTTGCAATGAGGTGATTAATTTATAAACTTGGTTTTTACTTGTTGTTTGTAATTTCATGTGAATTTATCTCATTCCATTAATGTTCTTTATTGCAAGACTATTGATATGGAATGTTCTTTGCATGTGTATGGCAGTGGCACACCAAAATTTTGTATTTGATTTCTATATGGCAATGCATTGCTTTGCCACATTTTGTAAAAGCGTCATATATGACAGTGATTTTCCACACTCTTGTACATGCTTCATTTATGAAATATATCACTTTTTTGTACATGGTTCATGGTTCATTCTGATTATCTCTTTTGTGTCTAATAATATTCTGTTTTATGAAATCATATTTCGGTTGACATTAGAGTACATATCAAATGTACTCGGTTTTTTTTGGGCAGAGTGTATTTTCTTTTGTTAAGTAACATCATGGTAATGTTGTTGTAGCAAAAGACAACACACTCTACCCAAAAAAAAATTTGCAGATATGGTCGTCGGTATACGCAACGATACTCCCAGTAATGTCATTGGAATAAGCGTCGGTACACCCAGTGGGCGCCGGTATATGCGACGGTGCACCCAACAGATGCCTCGGTATGGGCGTCGATATGAGCATCGGTAATACTTTATACCGATGCCTATACCGATGCCCATACTGACGCATATATCGATGCCCATACCGGTGCTGTAGTATCGATGTTGTGAAGAGATGAATAGGTATGTGCTTGAAGATGAAGAGGTGTTGCAAAATTCTTGATCTACACGAGCCAAAAGAACTCCAGGAGTATATGGTGGGCCCTTTTAGCTTGCCAATGGATGTATTAGATACCCTATGTACCTTGGAAGATCACTCTTGAAAAGATAGATCAAAACAGATAAGTTGGAGTTAGCTCAGAGGTGAAAACTTGCTATTCTTGGTTCATACACCTGTCCAGTGTTTTACATAATTCTCTGAGCACAGCAGCAATTAGCTCAATTCCTCTTGGGGAAGTCTAGGCAACTTAAAGAGCTAACTTTCAAGAGTAATCTCATCAAAAATAATGAACCACACACTGAGAATGAGTTTTAACAAGTGATGACATCATCCCGATTTTCACGGGTTGCTACAGAAATAGACCAGTGAGCAGAAAAATCAACATAACTCAAAATGTAGAAATCCAATGATTATGAAAATTTGTATGGTTATACTAGACCGTAAGTTGAATCCAACAAGCTTTAAATCACTGAATTTGTATAAGTAACCACTGAGAAACACCTCTGACAAGATGAGTGAAAAAGTCGGGTACCTGACAGAGAGGTGAAGATGAACAGACCTTGTTGACTTCAAATGAACATAACTGAAGATTGCAACATCCAAATGACATGAAAATTTATGAGCATATAGTAGACTTATAGAGCTAACTTTACCAGGTTAAATCACTGAAAATGATGCACCAAGCTTAGAGAAAACATCTCTGCAAGCTGACTGAGAAAACTGAGAGTAATGGTAGTGAGTAGTACACTTCACAAGAACATGGAAAGATGAAACCAAATAATCATGAAAATGAAAGTATATTTCTTGTACAATACAATGACTTACTGATACATATGTGTGCCTTGTAATCACACCTTGATATGGCATAAAGCTCAGCTCTTGGAGGTCTTCACATAGGTCTCTCTAACCACGACTAAAACTGCCATCTATTTATAGTTGAGTTTGGGAGGCTAACTTCCCTCAATCACTCTCCAATCAATCAATGATTGATTTGATTCTCTACCTACCACAAATCACAAATTTGTGGCTCCTCTTTCCGTTCTTGATCAAGTGGACTCAACCATTTAAGATTCTCTTACTTTTACATTAAGTAAACTCTTCAAAAGTTACAAGAGGTAGTTCACAAGTGAACTTTACATAGTCTTCTTTTTAAAGCTTCTTCTAAGACTTTGTGAGACTCAAGCCAATACTTAGGCTTGTCATAGACTTGCTCCAACAGCTCCCCCTCAAGCCAAGTATGCTTGAGGTCTTCAATCTTCCAAGATTACCTGCAAACCTATCATAGCCTTGAATTTGCAAAGCTTTGTACCATCCAATGCTTTGGTTAGAATATGTGCACATTGTTGATGAGTGGACACATATGATATTTGAATCTCTTTGCTTAGAACCTTCTCTCGTACATAGTGATAATGAACTTCAATATTTTTAGTCCTTGCATGAAAAATAGGATTAGCAGCCAAATGAATAGAACTCATATTGTCACCAAAAATAGTTGGAGTTCCAAACTCCAATCCAAGATCTTTGAATAATGTCTTCATCCACATAGCTTCTTGTGTAGCTATGGCAAGACCTCTATATTCAGCTTCAGTAAAAGAGAGAGCAACTGTGGGTTGCTTCTTGGATGACCATGAAATAAGCTTTGAACCTGCAAAGGTAAGATAACCTGAAGTGCTCCTTCTATCTTCCTTGGAGCCAGCCCAATCTGCATCAGAAAATAGCTTCAAACCTAAATTAGATACATAAGGATAATAAAGTCCTTCATTTATGGTTCCTTTGAGATACTTGAGAATCCTTTTGGCAGCATCCATATGTGGTTTCCTTGGAGCTTGCATAAATTGACTTAGCACACTCACACTGTAACATATATCTACTCTTGTCAATGTGGCATAGTTGAGACTACCCACTAGACTTTGATATGATGTGATGTCCTCTATGACTTCACCTTCATGTGAGCTCAATTTGTGATTGACCTCCATTGGAGTACCTGCAATCTTACAATCTTGCATCTTGAATTTTGCCATCATGTCCTTAATGTACTTTCTTTGAGTGAGAAACAAACCATGATCTATGTAGACAACTTCCAAACCTAGGAAGTAGGTAAGTGAACCCAAATCACTTATCTTGAACTCTTCTCTCATCTGATCTTTGATCTTCTTCATACCATCTGCATCATTTCCTGTCAATATAATATCATCTACATATACACATAGGTAGATGACCTCAGAATTACTCTTTTTAATAAAGAGTGAAGGATCTGCCTTGCTTGGTTGAAAGCCTTTGTCCTGCAAGAATGAAACAAGCCTGAAATTCCAAGCTCTTGGAGCTTGCTTGAGACCATACAATGCTTTGTTAAGTTTACACACATAATCAGGATAAACATGATTCTCAAAACCAGGTGGTTGTGCCATATATACCTCTTCTATTATCCAAACATTCAATAATGCATTCTTTACATCTAGTTGAAGTATCTTCCAATTCTTGGAAGAGGCAATACTAAGCAAAACCCTAATAGTAGGCATCTTTGCCACAAGAGAGAAAGTCTCCTCATAATCAATTCCCTGAGTTTGTGCAAAGCCTTTTGCTACAAGCCTTGCCCTATACCTGTTAATGGAACCATCAGATTTCTTCTTAAGTTTATAGACCCATCTTGAGCCTATTACCTTCATGGATGAAGTATTGGGCACCAAATCCCAAGTGTTGTTTTCCTCAAGTGCTTCAATCTCTTCCTTCATTGCATGCTTCCATTCTGTTTTTGCTTTGGCCTCTTCAAATGATGATGGCTCCTCTTGGTTTATCTCCTGTGCTATGTAGATAGAATGTTTAGTTACTAATGAGGTGTCAAACCCATACCTTTCTGGTTTTTTCTTTTCCCTCATAGATCTTCTTAGGCCATGATGTGATGATTCTGCCTCATGTCCAAGTTCCTGCAATTTTGCTTTACCTTTAGACTTCCATGCTTTGATCTTTTCCATGTGAGATTCGTCATCATCCTCTGAGGTGTCTTGTTCTTCAATCTTTGATTGTTCTCTACCAAGCTTTGGAAAATCTTCTTCAAGATCATATGGTAAATTGATCTTCCTGCATGAATCTTCATACCATGAATTGTTCTCATAAAAAACTACATCTCTGCTTACCAAGAATCCTTTGTTGGTAGGGTTGTATAACCTGTAGCCCTTTTGATTGTTGTCATATCCAATAAATACACACCTTTCTGCTTTTGGATCCATCTTGCCTCTAACCTGTGAAGGAACATGAGCAAAAGCAATACATCCAAAAATTTTACAATGATCTAAACTTAGTCTTCTTCCATTCCAAGCCTCATATGGAGTCATCCCATCAAGGGATTTTGAAGGCAACCTGTTAATCAAGTAAGTGGCTGTAGATACAGCCTCAGCCCATAAGTAATTAGGTAAATGCTTTTCATTTAACATAGACCTTGCAGCTTCAACAATTGTCCTATTCCTCCTTTCTGCCACTTCATTTTGCTCAGGAGTGTACCTTGTAGTTACCTCTCTTTTGATTCCTCTTTCTTGAAGAAAAGAATCAAAATCATGGGAGAAGTATTCTCCCCCTCCATCTGACCTTAGCCTTTTTAGCGATTTACCTGTTTGATTCTCCACAAGAGCCAAATATCTTTTGAAACATGAAAAAACTTCATCTTTGTGTTTCATAAAGAATAGGATAGTCCATCTGCTGCAATCATCAATAAAGGAAACATAATACCTTGATCCAGATATTGAAGCTTCCTTGCTAGGTCCCCATACATCTGTATGAACCAACTCCAAGAGATCTCCATGCATATAACCTTTCTTCATGAATGGTAACCTGTAAGACTTTCCAAATTGACATGCACTGCACTTATAAATCATATGTTGTTTTGACAAATTAGGAAGTCCAAGTACACTTTGGTCCCTGCAGATTTGCTTTAATGACCTTTCACCAATATGTGCTAACCTTTTGTGCCATACTTCCAATTCTGTGAGTGTCTGACTACCATAATTAAAGAGAGCAATGTTTCTAGTGTCCTGTAATTCAAATGTGAACAATCTACCTGTCTTTTCACCTTTTGCAATTCTTCTGAATCCTTGACTTGGATCTTCAACAAATGCTCCTGCTTTTGTGAACTTGACTTGCAACCCTTTCTCTACTATCTGCCCAACACTTATCAAATTCTTTGTAATGGTAGGGACATAGAGTACCTTACTGAGTAGGTTGATGTTTCCATCAGGTGCTTTGGCATTGCCTATTTTCTCCACAGGATGTTTTATCATCTCCTATTTGTACCTCATGCTTATTCCTTGGATCTTTTAAATCTGATAGGAGTGCCACATTTCCTGCCACATGATTTGAACAACCTGAATCTATGTAGAAAACATGCTCATCAGATTTACCTTGTGGCATAGCCATGTTCATGATCAATAATGAATCCTCTTTGTTTGAGTCTTCTGTGTAGTTATTGTAGTCTCTCCTTCCTTTGTAGCCTCCTTGATAGTTTGAATGATTGTAGGTTTTGTAGTTGCCATGGTAGTTGTTGAACCTTCCTCTTGAGTAGCCATAACTTCCTCTATTGTATCCTCTGCCTCTTTGATTCCTGGAATTCCTAAAGCAATTTTCAGTTGTATGATTAGTTAATCCACAAATAGAACATGAGTTGGAGTCTTGGGATCTCCCCCTGCCTTGTCTACCTCCTCTTCCTCTACCTCTGCCATGTCTTCCTCTACCTGCATAGTTAGCTTGATATGTACCTGCTTCATCATCCACTTTCTTTGCATTTCCTTTGTTATCCTTAGACTTGCTTTTATCCGTGTATAAAGCTGAAGATTGATTACCTTTAGAGCTTTCTCCATTTTTGATAAGCTTTGCCTCTTGAGTAAGTAGTTGTCCAATGAGTGCGTTGAAATCAGGTACATGCATGTCCATGTACAAATCCATAGCTGTGGTGAATGCTTCCCACTTATCATCTGCCTTCAAGCCATTGATGACCTGCCTTACAATTTGCTCTTCATCTATTACCTCTCCAATGCTTCCCAACTGATCCGCTATGTCCTTGAGCTTTGTGACAAAATCAGTCACATTGTGTTTGGGAGCCTTCTTGAGAGTTGTGAAATCCAGCCATAGTTGATGCTTCCTAGCTTTGGTACTTGAAGAAAAGAAAGCTTCAAGTGCATCCCGCACTTCCTGAGATGTCTTACAACTTCTAATGTGAGGCAACAAAAAATCTGAGATAGAGTTGAGAAGATAAGACCTTGCAAGTGCATCCTTGGAGCACCATGTGCTCAATCTTTCTTGCTCTTCTTGTGTTGGTTGACTTTTGTTCCTGAAACTTGGCATAACTTCATCTCCAGCCACATAACCATATAAACTTCTACCTTGGAGATAAGCTTCCATCCTTAATGACCAAGCTGAGTAGTTACCTCTGTCCAATTTGTCAATTGATGAAGGAAATCCATCTACCATGTTGTCCAACCTTGCTCTGATACCACTGTGAAGAGATGAATAGGTATGTGCTGGAAGATGAAGAGGTGTTGCAAAATCCTTGATCTACACCAGCCAAATGAACTCCAGGAGTATATGGTGGGCCCTTTTTGCTTGCCAATGGATGTATTAGACACCCTATGTACCTTGGAAGATCACTCTCAAAAAGATAGATCAAAACAGATAAGTTGGAGTTAGCCCAGAGGTGAAAACTTGCTATTCTTAGTTCATACACCTATCCAGTGTTTTACATAATTCTCTGAGCACAGCAGCAATTAGCTCAATTCCTCTTGGGGACGTCTAGGCAACTTAAAGAGCTAACTTTCAAGAGTAATCTCATAAAAAATAATCAACCACACACTGAGAATGAGTTTTAACAAGTGATGACATCATCCTGATTTTCACGGGCTGCTACAGAAATAGACCAGTGAGCAGAAAAATCAACATAACTCAAAATGTAGAAATTCAATGATTATGAAACTTTTTATGCTTATACTAGACTGTAAGCGGAATCGAACAAGCTTTACATCACTGAATTTTGATAAGTAACCACTGAGAAACACCTATGACAAGATGAGTGAAAAAGTCGAGTACCTGACAGAGAGGTGAAGATGAACAGACCTAGTTGACTTCAAATGAACATAACTGAAGATTGCAACATCCAAATGACATGCAAATTTATGAGCATATAGTAGACTTATAGAGCTAACTTTACCAAGTTAAATCACTGAAAATGATGCACCAAGCTCAGAGAAAACATCTCTGCAAGCTGACTGAGAAAACTGAGAGTAATGGTAGTGAGTAGTACACTTCACAAGAACATGGAAAGATGAAACCAAATAATCATGAAAATGAAAGTATATTTCTTGTACAATACAATGACTTACTGATACATATGTGTGCCTTGTAATCACACCTTGAGATGGCATAAAGCTCAGCTCTTGGAGGTCTTCACATAGGTCTCTCTAACCACGACTAAAACTGCCATCTATTTATAGTTGAGTTTGGGAGGCTAACTTCCCTCAATCACTCTCCAATCAATCAATGATTGATTTGATTCTCTACCTACCACAAATCAGGAATTCGTGGCTCCTCTTTCCATTCTTGATCAAGTGGACTCAACCACTTAAGATTCTCTTACTTTTACATTAAGTAAACTCTTCAAAAGTTACAAGAGGTAGTTCACAAGTGAGCTTTACATAGTCTTCTTTTTAAAGCTTCTTCTAAGACTTTGTGAGACTCAAGCCAATACTTAGGCTTGTCATAGACTTGCTCCAACAGATGTGCATACCAATAGCTACACTGACATCACGGCAAAAATAGCCGCGTTCATTTCCCTTGGTAAAAACCTCGGTATAAGGTCGATTTGTTGTAGTGCAAGTATTATATTTACATTGATCTATAATTTGATTCATTAAATTACAAATGACATAGTACATCTTTTTTAATGCACAACTAGTCACTACATGGCCAAGATTCTTACATTTTGTATAGTATAGCTACTTGTATGGATCAATAATTGGCAACATATTTATGTTCATCTGATGTGCAGTATCTACAGAGTGTTGCCAAATTAGATTGGTAGCCTTTAGATTTCATTCTAATTTCTCTATAGCATCTATAATTTGATCCAATGTTCTAGTACCGATGTTCTAAAGAAATTTTTTCTAATTACTCTATAGCATCTATAATTTGATCCAATCTTCTAAACCAAAGAGGAAAATTTTTTCTCTTAATAATTGACTCAACCCATCCATAAACTAGCCACGTACCACATCTTCAGGAGGGCACTCCACTTTCTAAATTTCTCACAAAGTACTTCGAAACAAAGAAGCATATTCTATCACTACTTGGATTAGTTGTTGCACTATATACTATAAGGTTATAAACAACTGAATTGTAGTTTTAGCTTTCCTAAATTGCCTTAAGAATGTTGTCTTGAGAGCATCATATGTCACAAAATGATTGGGAGAAAATTCTGTTGACCAAAAAATAACTTCTCCTCCTAGAGTAGCCTAGAACACCTGACACTTTCATGCATCATCTGGATTTTCTTCAAGCAATTCATATTGTATATCAAAAAGATGGACATGCACATCAAGGTCATCATCAATTTTTCCACTCAACTCATTGAACTCCATTCCACTAATTCAGTGCGTTGGAGCTGCCATACGAATTGGAACTTGTTAAATCTTCCACTCTTTGTCAATAGGTATCCATGAAAATTTGTCATTTTCTTTAGACTTTACGTCATTTTAGGACTTTGTCTTCAATACTTCACCTAATTTTCTTTGTAATATGGTCTACTTTTCTTCATGCTACTCTATCAAACAAAACCCAGAAGGCCCGACGTCACACTTGAATCCCAGGGTCTTCTTTTTGGTTCCCTGTTAGATTCCTCCTTGGCCCATCATCCCACATTGTCTGTTTGCAACTTAGTCACTTCAACAGCTACCTGTAACACCAGCATTTGTGTCAAAAATAGGTAGGATATCACCCCCCGTTATCCACTAAGGCATGCAATTGCTTTGCTACAAGGGCACCTCCCGAACTTTCTCCTTTGATAGCATTCACAACTTGTGACACAGATGATTCCTTCACTCCAAGTGTTGCTAGTAATTCTTGATATTTGAAAACCACTTAACGAATCCTATTGGCATACTCCTTTCCATGGTTGGGAATGCTTCCATTCATCTCTTTACTACACCAATCATGACTTCTATTTACAGAAGTTGTTGATGATATTTCATCCCATCATGGTCACCAAATGTTTGGCAATATTTCTTTAGAGCAAATTTGGGTCTGGGGAATGGGGAATACCAGAACATGGATTCCAATGTGTTTCTATTCCCTGTGAGTACTTCCAAGATAACACAAATAATGAAATAGAGAAGAAATGAATAGAAAACTAGTATAGTATTACAGAGAATGTACTCGAGAACAATATTTCTATATTAAGATGATGACACATACAAGATACCATTGGGCATAGAAGTAATCGCATTGAACTCTCTCTTCTTTTAGACTAGAATCTCTCTTCTATCAGACTAGACTCTCTCTTATGTCTTCTAAGTATGAGCTTCTCTCTGATAAACCTCTATCTTTTTCTACTATAGACACTGGACCATGGTTAAGCTCCTAGGAAGCTCTACAAACATAAATTTTTAGATTTATACAAATTCGATTTTTACAAAATTTGGGTAGTCTTACCAAAGAGTAAAGATATTCAAGAAAAGAAACAAAGAAGAGTATGAGATTGATCAAGAAGTGTTT
This sequence comes from Ceratopteris richardii, assembly GCA_020310875.1. Taxonomy (NCBI): domain Eukaryota; kingdom Viridiplantae; phylum Streptophyta; class Polypodiopsida; order Polypodiales; family Pteridaceae; genus Ceratopteris; species Ceratopteris richardii. The sequence goes on along the minus strand of CM035408.1, from coordinate 166,445,761 downwards.
AAAGATGAAGATGAAGATGATGTTGTCCAAGGAAATTAAATCAAGTGAATGTATTCTATTTGATTTGTCCATTTTCAATTAATATTCTTTTTATTTTGATGGCATGCATATCATATCTTGCATTTTATGATGTTCTGAGAAAACAAAACAAAGTTTTAAATTGCAATAAAAAGTCATTAGAAACCATAGTAAGGATGTGTGCACTTGAAAGACTAGGTTGGGATAACCTATAGCTGTTATGAGGACCTAGATAGGACATTCTCACTTGAAGCTCTAGTAGAATGATGGTTTTGTTTTATATAGATACGTTGTGTGATGTCTTGAAAACACTTAGGAAGTGAAATCCTAACTCCTTCTAGTGCATATCTCTATATCCTTAGCTCTAATTAGGGGTTAGGGATTTCCCTTTAACAAAAGAATTGCAAAGATACCAGTTTGTACCTAATTTTAGGAAGTTCATGCTTTCTTCCGCCTTAAAAGAAAGTAGAACTTAAATAAAGAAGTAGTACACTAAGGGTTGCTATAAATGAAAAACAAAATGAAAAAGAAAAATAAAGGTAAAAAAGATAAAAAAAATTTATGACTTAGGTGTGTTCGTGAAACCACTTCTAAGAACTATTATGCAGGCTACATGAGGTGAAGATATGCAATAGTGGAGCTAGTAGTATTTTTTGATAGGTGTATATGAGCAAAACATAAGAACATTTATGTAAAATGACAAGTCACTTTGAAACTAGTCAATAGGAAAGATTTTTACTACAAAGTCTAAATGATTTTTATAGGAGTAGTTTGACTTATTCTTTATGGTAGTATGCTAACCAAAAAAGTTTCCAATCATAACTTAGGTACTTTAAAGTCGTCTTTGTTTTTATTAGAACCTTCATTTACATATAAAATTCATGATTTCAATTCCAAAAGAAAAACATTCAAATAAAAACTAAAAACAATTTAAAAACAATCTTGATATGCTTCTACTTGACTTTGCAAGTTGGCCCATTCGGACGATGTGCAACTTTAGTAGGGACTGATGTCAGGATGAACTCCTTTGAGAATTGTGTACCAACATTATTTCAAAATTCATTCTTTGCTTTTCATTGACTATGATTTAATGGTTTGTCTGCAGGAAGTAGAAAAGAGTTGTATTTGTTCAAGTGCTTGATTGAACTGAATGAGTGTGTAAATAGAGCTTTCATGTGTACTTTAAGTGAGCCTTTTGACCCAAAAAGACCCTAGGTTCCCATATAATGTCCATTTATTCTTTAACCCTTCAAATACTAGTTATAATTTAATCATAACCCATCAGAATTACCATGTGTATGTTCAAAAGAGAGCCTAGAAACTCGTGTACATGTAAATCTAATTAACTAAGAACCTTAGGAATCATTAAACCCTTGGAACCTTAATTGAATTAAAACTTTAACCCATCAAATCACCAAATACCTATATATTTGAAACCCCTAAAGACCATGTAAAGTTTACCCTAAGATCCTTGGATTTAGAAATCCCAAAACCCTTGAGATCTAGTTCAAATCCCTAGAAATCCTTTCTTAACCCTAAGATCCTTGTTCATTAAATGTAAAGATGTAAATTAATGCCTGAATCTCAAAAATAAAAAGAAAGGAAAAAGAAGAGAAAAAGAAAATAAGAAATAAAAATAAGAAAATAGAAAGGGGAAAATAAAAAGGAGAAAAATCAAAATAGAAAAGAAGGAAATCAAAATAGAATGGAATGAATAGAAAGGTCCTAAATCTAGAAAAGAGAAGAGAAAGGATCCAAAGAAATGTACGTGTTAATTTTGAAGAATCAAATGAAATTAGTAATTTTATCAAATCTCTCTAGATTGGGAAACCTTGTAGCCCTATAAAATCAAGGATGATTGAGCATTAGTGTTTCCAATATTCATTTTCAATTACTTTCACTCCTCCTCCTTTATTCTTTTCCCTACGTGTTTTTCTGTGAATAACGGAGAGAGAGAGAGAGAGAGAGAGAGAGAGAGAGAGATTCCCTTATCTCTCTATCCTCCCCCTTTGACTCCATGAATTCATAAGGAGCATATAGAGAGAGAGTGAGAAAAAAAGCACACTATCTCTCTATCCTTCTTTCTCTTGCTCAAATTGAATTTGACACCCTACTATGACAAACACAGAGTAGAGAGAGATCAGGCATAGTTGGATTGCGAGAAAAATTCTTAATACATTTCTTTGATGGTTGTAGTGTGAAGAGAGAGACGATATTATGTTCATATTTTTTGTTTCTTGCTACTATGACAAAGATAAAGTTTCTAAAAGAGAAAGAGAGAGAGAGAGAGAAGGGGAGAGAGAGAGAGAGGGCATCTAGTGGTGAATCATAGCGCTGTCGGAGAGAAATTGTTACTCTTAAAATATTACAAAAATTAAAAGATTAAATGATTGTTATTAGTTTGGTTAATTTATGAAATTTTGACTAATATTTGACTTTAATTTTGCAGGAAAAGAAGTTTGCTGACCAAAATCAAGATGGGAAGTATTCATTTCAGTTTATTTATGGGTTTAGATGATAAAACAAGGGTTAGTTAAGGGTATGTTTATGTTTTAAAAGTAAATGTAAGGGCATTTAAGGGTTACATATATGTTTTGGGCATGAATTATAGGGTTCTAGCTTAAATGCAAGGGTAATTATGGGTCATATGCATGTTCTAGTTAAAATTTATGGGTAATTAAGGGTTAAATGTATGTTTTAAGCATGAACTTTAGGGTTCTAGTTAAGTTTTAAGATTAATTATGGGTTAATTATTCATCCTAGAGAGTTATGGAAGGTTAGAAAATAAGTTTATGGGTTAGTTAGAATTAATTGATGTGGTTTAAAGTTAGTTGTAGGGTAAACCTAAGGTTAAATGACTAAATAAGTGAGTTGTAGTGTATAAATAAATTATTCCATAGGTTAATTATATCATTTGGAACCTTAGAAAAAAAAATAAGATAAATATATTATTTATTTATTTTCACTAAGCTAAGGTAATAATTAAAATGGGTTAAATTAAATTTTAGCCTAAGGTATAGTAATTATTCTAAAGTTTAGTATTTAAATAAATAAAAAAGAAGAAATGAAAAGTTATTTAAATTCTAAAGTATTTGGTCCATAGGATATTTAAATAGTTGGTTGAAATTGGGGAAATTCAATTGGGGAAAAATCCCACGCCTAAAAAGTTGTTGGAGTGATGTGGAGTCCAATTGGTTGAGTTATCTAAAGAGAAAAGTAGGCTATGGTGGGCTACTCACATCTATATAAAGAGGGGAGTACGTGCTCACAAGTTCATGTGTTTTATTTCAGGTATTTACTATGCTCTAGACTATAGTCAAATTGTTTGCACTTAGTTCTATGGAAGCTCTCTGACAGGAGGAGAGAGAGAAGACCATCTCTCTTGTCCTTCAGTTTTGGGAAAGCAAATATTTTTGGAAATGCAGATATTTTCTTCTTCTTTTCTTCCATTCTTTTTTCCCCTTTCTTTTTCTTTCCCTCTGTCTTTTTCCCCTCCTCTTCTTGAAATTAGATAAATTTGTTTTTCTCTCCCTCTCCCTCCCTTTCTCTGCCGGCGGCGCAGCTCTGCTGCGCGCGCAGCAGAGAGAGAGAGAGAGAGAGAGAGATTAAGAGAAAATGTGAGAGAGAGAGAGCAGTTGAGATTTTGTTTTTTTTTTTCTTTTTTATTTATTTCTTTTTATCCTCCTTCCCTCTCTTTCCCTCTCACTGCAGCCGACGGCGCAGTCCGCCGGCGCAGTAGAGAGAGAGAGAGAGAAAGAGAGAGAGAGGAAGGTACAGAGAGAGAGAGTTTTAATTTATTTATTTTATTTTATTTTATTTTGTTTTTTTTTCTCTTTTTTTTTTTCCCCCTCTTCCTCTCTTTCTCTGCCGGCGCGCGCGCGCAGCAGAGAGAGAGAGAAAGAGAGAGAAAGAGAGTTTTTTATTTTATTTTATTTTATTTATATTATCATATATATTTTCTCTATATATTTTTACTTTATAGCTTAGTTAGACTATGTAAATTATTTATATATTAAATTATGATGTTTTATGTTATTATATTTATTAACCAAATACTTAAATTAAAAAGATGAAATATATATATATATATAATAATATATTTGAAAAATTACATATGTCTTTATATATATATATATATATATTTGTATAAGTATTTATGTATGTATATATTTGTATGTGTGTGCATGCAAATATTTATCTTAAATGTATTTGTTTTATTGTAAGTATATATGTTTATGTTTTCTATATATGTGTATATGTGAAAGTATTTTAGCTTAGGTTCAATATATCTTAATGTTTTATGCATAGACATTATGTATGCCTGTTGGAATGAATGGTTTATTAAGTATGACATGTAGGGTATGAAAGGGTATGCATGTATGTTTATTTATTTAACTTGATTATATATATATGAGTTTTGCATTTCTAACTTTCCTTTTATGAGTTTCAGGTTTTCTGAAGGAGGGTCCATTGAACCTTTAGTCTTACTTTTAGTCCTATATGAATTTACCTTTCCTTTTTCCATTCACCAACCCTATACATTCTTATTTTATCCTTTCTTTACCCTACTCTTAACCCAAGCTTCTTCAACCCTTAGCCTAATAGACACTTAAGTTCTTTTCCCAAGTATCAAGTTAGTACATGTTAGTTTAGGACTTGAACCCATGTGCATGAACCCATGTTAGTGTTAGCACATGAACCTATGTTAGTTTAGTGCATGAACCCTTATTAGTGCATGAACCCATGTTAGTTTAATATTTGAACCCATGTTTGTGTTAGAACTTGAACCCATGTTAGTACATGTTAAAGAAATTAGTGATAGTCAAGTTAGTTAGTTTAGCTAATGCATGTTAGAAATTTATCCATGTTAATTCATGCATGTATATGTTTAGTATGCATATGTGTTTATGTTAATGTATGTTTATGCATGTATATGTTAGTAAGTGTTAGTATATGTATGCATGTATATAATTAGAATGCATATGTGTATTAGTATGTGTTTATGCATGTGCATGTAAGTTCATACATGTATGTTAATGTACATGTATGCATGATCATTTATGTGTGTTAGTGTATGTTTATGCATATGTCTGTATGTGCATATATGCTTATGTATGAATATTTATGCATGTATGTATGTTAGTTAAATGTATAAGCAATGTATGTTAATGTATATTAAATAATTATGTAAATGAATTTTTTATTGTAGAGTATATATTTTAATAAAAGAATGTACTTATTATATATGTGTTTTTAGAAAGATAATTACTTTAACGTTATTAAAAAAGAAAATGCTAAATGAGTGTTATTTTTTATATAAAAGATATACTAATTTCTGTCATGTGTTTTATTTCAGAGAGCAATTGGCGAACTGGAGATTCACATGTGACCTGAAGTTTGAAAACAAAGATTACCCTTAGTTTGAAACTTTTATTAGCTTGTATAGGCTATATTTTAGACTATCATTTAAAAACAATCATCTTAAGATTTGTATAGGAATTTGGTTATTAATTTAACACCATTAACTTTATGTCTAAAGAAAGTTCTTCTAGTAACACCTTTCTACCTTCATCAACTTTTGAATTTCTGTTTCCTAAACCAATAGAAGATAAAGAATTAATAAAAGAAGTAATAGTAGAAGAATCTTTGCACGATCCTAGAACAACTATAACTTTACTTTCTACTGTTCCTCCTAGTGTTAGTGAAGAAAATTTTCCTCCAACTGTAGATAGAAACGTAGAAAATATCCAAGAAGAAACAAACGAAACTATAAAAGATCAAATAGTTAGTGAAAAAATTATCCTACCTTCTTATTTTGATGCAGTTGAACTGTATAGGAACGCTTCACCTTACGGACCATAGGAACAGTTATACTTGTACCTGTCCTGCATAGTCACCCTGCGTGCGCCGTTAGCGAGGCGACTGAATTGATCCGCCAGTCGTCAAAAATCGCGCCCACAGCGCAATAGAATCGAGATGAATCCAAGCAGGCATGGAAGTCTAGATTTTGATTTTGTAGAGTGTCAATGGAGAGAGAAAGAGAGAGATGGACAGAGAGGGGTAGAGAGATATATATATAGAGAGAGAGAAAGAGAGAGATAAAGAAAGAGAGAGAGAGAAGGGGAGAGAAACTCATAGAATATGTGCACTACATAAGAGAAGCGATGGAGGAACAAAGAGAGAGAGAGAGAGAGAGAGAGTGAGAGAGAAAGAGAGAGAGAGAGAAAGAGAGATACTCTCCAATGGGTGATGCCTCTCATGTAGAGGCATGGGCAATCGATAGAGAGAGAGAGATAGAAAGAGAGAGAGAGAGAGAGAGAGGTGGAAAGTTTCATGAATCAAGAAAATGCGTTGTGGAGATAGGGGATAATGTTTTGTGGGAGGGTCTCTTCTATGTGGTGATGATGTTGGAAGTGGGGTAGGCCTGAATAACAATTAATCACATGTTTAGAGCACCCTCCTACACATGAACCTTAGCATACACACCTTAAGACTCAAAAAGATGATAAGTGAGAGATAGAGAGAGAATAGACAAGATTTTCAAAGTGTATGGTAAGCTAGAGTGCTCACCTACACTAACTAATATTCCAATGTCAAATCACAATGTGTGAATATGATACAAACTGACAATATCTAAATCTAGGAAAAAATAGGAACTAGATATAGGAGATTTTGTGCCTAAAAGGTATGAAGAGTGTGTGTGTGCATGTGTGAGAGAGAATATGGAGAATATGAATAGATTAGAACTGTTTTATAGCGAACCCGGATTCTGATGATCCCTAAATCAGAAACTAGTGAATGAACAAGTGAGGATAGATGTAGACTTTTTACTCATAACATGTTGGCTAAAATGAACTCCTCTAGATATCTCTAGATGTAGAACACAACTCCTCCAAGAGTATAGAAACTCTCCTCCTTGACCTCCTTGCATTAGAGCTTGTCGAAGCTTGAGTGATGCTTGAGAAGATAATGAAACTATGGTCTTGGCTCTCTTTTTATAGTCTTGTGTGCTTCTTGAAACCAACTTTGAAAAGTTAAAACACAACATCGCATTCGCAAAAAAATTGGCAATAAAGAACAAACAAAAAACTCATCGTGCACTATCGCTGTTGTAAAAAGAAATAAAAAACAAATTTTGTCATTATTGTCATCGTACTATGCCTGTTGGGATTCGATCCATGGTGGCTTGCATGAGATTTTTTTGCTTTAACCAAGATGCCATGTGCTTTTGTTGTAAAGGATTTATAAGACAAGGATCATATACTAAAGTCACATAAATATTTTGTACCAATTTTGACTTGTTTCCAACAATTCCCTTTTCAATGTGATGATGGTACAAAGTTCAATAATTTACAAATTTTTTAATATCTACAAAATTTAGATTATTTGCAAATATATCTCTTAATTGATTTCCAAATAATCTTGAACTAATTGTGCATGAACCTAGATACTTGAGAAACTGGAGACTAAATGTCTAGGCATGTATTATATAGATATATCAAGTAAACAATTGCTTGACTATATAATATAGCATCAAATGCTTCTAAATTTGTTTTCAACTATAATGACACATTGACATCCATAGTTGTCATCATAGGCTTGGAATCTATCATCTCAAACCTTTTCAATAATTTCTCAATGTATTTTTGTTGTGTCATGTAGATACACCCATCTCTGTAAATGAATTCGATCCCAAGATAATAATGCAAAATACATAAGTCATATACATCAAATGTATGCTTAAGTTGTGCTTTAAAATACTTAAGCTCTAAATCCTTAGGACCTATCATGATCATATCATCAATGTATATCATAATAATAATCAAAATATCTCTCTTGAATTTAACATAAAGAGTGGAAGCAACATCTGTGTTTTCAAGATCAATAGATAGAAGTTAGATATGTACCTTCTCATATCAAGCTCTTGGTTCTTGCTTTAAACCATGCAAAGCTTTGATAAGCTTCCATACGAAATGCTCTTTATCTGTCTCTTCAAAACCTTCTGACTACTAAACATAAACATCTTCATGTAGATCACCATCAGGAAATGCAGTTTTGATATCTAACTAGTATACTTTCTAACCAAAGAATGTAGCTAAAGAAAGTACTATCCTGACTACTTTCATTCTAGATGTAGGAGGAAAAGTCTCATCATAGTCAATGCCTTTCTTTTGTGCATAACCTTTGACAACTAATCTTGCTTTATACCTCTCTATGGTACCATACGCTTTTCTTTTGATTTTGAAGATCCACTTAACACCAATACCTTTCTTACCTTTTGGTAGCTCACAAAGCTTCCATGTTTGATTCTTATGAATAGGATCAATCTATTCTTTCATAGCTTTCTTTCATAGAAGACTATGTAGTGTATCTTGAAAACTAGTTGGTTCATTCTCAACTGAAGTAAGAGTAAAATATGACGAATTTCAAAATACTCTACATAATTTACTGTAACATAATCCGGGTAGGAGATGGTTGAACCACACCCTAAGAGAGAGGATTAGGAAGTAATCCTCAACCATGGCTTTTGGGGCAAGTGGTTAGCCCATCACATTCCTAACCAAGAGGTTGTGAGTTCAATTCCTTACATTGGTATCAGAGCGTAGGAAGTAGGCTTGGGCAAGGTGGAATGATCCAATGGCCTCTAAAAAAGGCGCTTGGGCATCCTCCATGTGAAAGGGTAGGAATTGTGGAAAGCGCGCGTGTCGGTTTCAAGCTTGGACCTAACAATGATTGGGGTGTATCTCTCAATCCGTAGGTCGGATTGAGGCATGTAATATACCGTTGGAAAGCTCTCGGAACGAACTTTCCAATGAGCTAGCTTGGAAGTGTGAATTCCTTGGAAATCCTTGGGTGGCACTTGATTGAGTGTTCAAGATACCAAGCATGGGTGAGAACAAGGTTCAAGACTGAGGTTGAGAACAAGGGCTCGAGACACCAAGGTTGCGAACAAGAAGGTTCAAGACACCAAGGTTGAGAGCAAGGGTTCAAGAGACCAAGGTTGCGAACAAGGTTCAAGAAACTGTGCGAGGTTGAGGAACATCAATTCAAGGGCACCTAGGGAGTTCAAGGGACTGATCAGCGAGGCTAGAGGGATACAAGAGTAGATCATTGAGGACAATGATCGACCAAGGGGGGAAGAATGTAACATAATCCGGGTAGGAGATGGTTGAACCACACCCTAAGAGAGAGGATTAGGAAGTAATCCTCAACCATGGCTTTTGGGGCAAGTGGTTAGCCCATCACATTCCTAACCAAGAGGTTATGAGTTCAATTCCTTACATTTACCTAGTATGTTTGTTGTTTCCTTGTTTGACTTCTAGCTCTTGTGGTGTATTCCTTTATACCAATATCCTCCCAAGTTTTATATAACCACTTTGGCTTATTCCTAAAAAGTGGTGGAATCATTTCTCCCTCTTTAGTATCTCTTTCGTTTGGAACTCTAGAACCTTCTCGAACTTCATAAGTTAGAATATCAAGAGAGATTTATGATGGATTAGGTACTAATGTAGGTAATGAAACTCTCTCTTCACCTTTATCAAGTGCAACTCTTCAAGTTTGAGAAGGTTTATCACCCCCCTTGTATGGCTCAATATAAGAATCCAAATTGTCTCCTTAAAAGTGCATATTCATCTGCTTTTATGAAATCTAGAATCTCTTCCTTCTTATCATAAATCTGACTTTCTGCAATATATGCATTGTGTGAGAGTAGGACAGTAGTATATCTCCTGCATAGACTCTGTATCCTTTGCTTTCAATTGCATAATTGATGAAGACGCCTTTAATGGCTTTTACATCAAGCTTACCACGTTCCCTCTTCTCAATGTGAACATATGTTGGGGAACCAAATACTTTGAAATAACTCACATTGGGTTTCTTCCCATAATAAGCTCCATTAGGTGTGATAACATTTAAAGCTTTTGTGGAAGACCTATCCAAAATGTGATTAGTTCTATGTACTGCATCAAACCAAAACCTTGGAGAAAGCTTTTTGGATGACAACATACTATGCATTATCTCAACAAGTATCCTATTCTTTCTCTTTACGACACTTCTGTTCTGGTGTGTAAGCAATAGTGAGTTCATGAGAGATACATTTGTGTTTAAGAAAAGACTTAAAGTCTTTAGACATGTACTCTCCTCATCTATCACTTCTCAAAATCTTGATCTTTTACTAACTTTCATTTTCAATCATAGGTAACAACTTCTTAAAACTAGGAAAAACATGTGACTTCACTTTAAAACCATAAATCCATGAATATCTTAAGAAAACATCAATAAAAGTGACAAAGTGCCTGAAACCTTGAATAGAGTATGTTCTAATCGGACCATTCACATATGAATGTATGATCAATAACTTCCTTGTAGCCATGATGTACCCATGCTTCTTGAAATTTAGTTTGGGAAGCTTTCCTTCCATACATCGTTCACATGACTCTGCATCATTTGATAATGAAAAAGTAGGAAAACTCTCCATCATACCTTGATCTTTGATATGCTTGAGAGTTGTGTAATTGATGTGAACAAATCTACCATGCCAAAACTTCATGTCCTCATTAGGTGTAGAAGACCTAGCAACAATAGCATGACTAATTTTGGATAACACAAACATGCCACTTCTATTTTCACATTGAAGTAGACAATGCTCCTCATTTAGCAAGAGGATCTGACATGAATCTTTCTTAAAAATAACATTATAACCATCTAACAAGAAATCAGAGAGAGCAAATTCTTCTTCATGTCTAGAACATAAAGAACATTAGAAATTGTGAAATTTCCACCTACTCTAGACTTAGGGTTTACTTCTCCAACACCTACAACATCAAAATCATGACCCTATGCAATGGTCACTCTTCTACATGAAGAGTTAGAAATGGAGGAAAATACCTTTCTACAACCTATCATATGCTTAGTAAATCTAGAATAAAAAATCCAAGGATTATCTGAGATTTCATTTAATGATTCCTAATCAAAAGCTACCTCTTCAATAGTAACACATGCATAAGAATCTAACTTTGAAGATTTAGGTTTTGCATTGTCTTCAACAATATTACCTGATGCTTAATTCTTCTCATTAAAAATCCTTGTTTTGCATTCTACTATGAAATGATCTGGTTTCTTATAGTAATGGAATACTCCTTTATTTGAGTGAGATGTAGTCAATGACTCTTCTTCGGGTGTAGAGCAAGCATTCGGCAAAATATTGGAAGAGTTAGGATTAGAAGACTTACTTCTTGGATTGCTCACTCTTGTTCTCCTTCTTTGTCTCCTTCTTCTTCTTACCCTTTGATGATGATAACATGGCTTCATCATTCTCTTCCATAGTCTTTTGTTGATCTTCATCTTGACGTAATAGGAATTGTAGTTTTTCAAATGAAAGTTCTGTTGGGAAAGATGGATGGATGCTCCAAGAGACTGAGTAGGTACTGCTACTCCTGCTTTGTACCAGCCCTCTTTTGCTTCAGAATTGATAAGTAGACCTTCTTGGCTTTCCAATAACACCAAAAAATGGCCTATGTACTTTGGAAGTGATGTGTGTACTGATTGAACCAAAACAGATAACTTTGAAGTTCACAAACTCAAGAAAACCTTCTATTTATGTCTTGACACCTGCTGAATGTTTTGCTCAGTGTGACCAGAACAATAGAAATTGATACAATTCCTTCTAGGAGTATTTAATTAGCTTAGTAATCTACCATTTGCAAGTGGAATGATGTAAAAAGATAAACTATGCTAAGAGAAATCCATTTAGCAAGTTTAGTTATACCCCCGACTTTTAAGGACTGTAGTAGAAAATGACCAGAGTTCACCTCGACACCAATTTCTCTGAAATGGCTGAATATAATTACTTTAAATTTTTTCAGCATGTAGATGACTTTGAGCTGAATCCAACAAGCTTTGAATCACTGCATTTGGTGAAGAATTGACCGAGATATGCCCTTGACAAGTTGACAGACTTTTGAGTAGGCTAACAGAGAACTCATAGATGAATGATGTAAATGTATCTATTAATGAACACTTGTATACAATCCCATTGGCATGAACAACATTGCCTAATGGTGTAGAGAGGTGTAGGCTATGGTATAGTCCTCACACACACTCAAAATCAGAAACGATAAGCTCGGGAGTGATCTCTCTATCCCGCGACTTTTCATGTTCACTTTTATATGTAATGAGTGAAGATTTGAATTCAAATTCAAATTTTGGCTCCCTAAGCTCCTACATATTAGGATATATTCCTTCAATCAAATGAGCTACTTTTCCACGACTCACTTTGGCAGGTGATTACAAAAGATTCCAAGTCAATTTGACTTTTACCATGAGATAAAGTGGTAATTAACCACTAGCATATGTTCCTATGCTTCTTCATGTATGTGTAGACTTCAATGTATCCTTTGAGCCAAATGTGTAGGCTTGAAATTTACACCAACAGCTCCCCCTCAAGCCAAACATTTTGGCTTAAGTCTTCATCTTCAATCTTCAAGTATATCTTGTAATCCAATTATGGATTTGAACCTGCAAAGTTTTGTTCCATCCAAAGCTTTAGTCAAGAAATCTGCACATTGCATGTTGGTTGATACATAGGTAAGTTGAATGTCCTTCCTTATCAACTTCTCTCTCACATAATGATAATGGACCTCTATGTGTTTGGTCCTAGCATGATAGATAGGATTAGCTCCAAGGTGAAGAGAACTTGTATTATCTCCAAACATAATTGGAGACCTAGTAAACAAACCCAATTCTGTATACAAAAGCTTAATCCAAATTGCTTCTTGTGTGGCATTAGCCAGTCCTCTATACTCTGCCTCTGTGGAAGACAAACCAACAGTAGGTTGCTTCTTTGAAGACCATGAAATTGGTTTGTCACCTGCAAAAGAAATATATCCAGAAGTGCTCCTCCTATCATCCTTGCATCCTGCCCAATCTGCATCTGAATAAATTTTGATATCAATATTTGAAGTGTAAGGAAAATACAAACCATGGTTCTCTGTACCCTTGAGATACTTCAAGATTCTCTTGGCAGCCTCTAAGTGAGGTATCCTTGGCTTGTGCATAAATTGACTTAGCACACTAACTCGATATGCAATATCAATTCTTGTAAGAGTAGCATAGTTCAAGCTACCCACCATACTTTGGTAACCTGTAATGTCTTTGACTTCATCACCTTCATGGGCACTTGAGGAATGTGCACATATGCTACACATCCAAATATTTTGGAGTGATCTAATGATGGTCTCTTACCATGCCATGCTTCATAGGGGGTCATACCATCAAGTGACTTAGATGGTAACTTGTTTATGAGGTAAGTGGCAATAGAAACACTCTCTGCCCATAGATAGTTAGGTAACTTCTTCTCATTAAGCATAGATCTAGCTGTCTCAACAATTAACCTATTTCTTCTCTCAGCTACCCCATTCTGTTCAGGAGAATACCTTGTGGTTATCTCTCTTTTGATGCCTCTCTCCTGCAAGAAGTCTTCAAATTCATTGGAGAAGTACTCACCTCCTCCATTTGACCTTAGCCTCTTAGAATTCCTTCCTCTCTGATTTTCAACTAATGCAAGATATTTCTTAAAACAATTAAATACCTCATCCTTGTGCTTCATGAAGTATAATAGAGTCCATCTGCTATAATCATCAATAAAAGACACATAGTACCTTGATCCTGAGACTGAGGGGTCTTTGCTAGGTCCCCAAACATCTGTGTGTACAAGCTCTAGGTAGTCTTCATGCATATATCCTTTCCTTGAGAAGGGTAACCTGTGAGACTTCCCAAATTGACAAGCACCACACTTGTAAATCATATGTTGCTTGGATATATTAGGTATCCCAAGCACACATTGGTCCCTGCACATTTGTTTCAAGGTTCTTTCTCCTATGTGCCCTAACCTTTTGTGCCAAATCTCAAGCTCTGAAAGTGTTTGATCTTTATAATTCTATAGTGCAATATTTTTTGTATCTTCCAACTCAAAAGTGAAAAGTCTACCTGATTTTTCTCCTTTAGCAATCCTCTTGAACCCATGTCTTGGGTCTTCCACAAATGCTCCATATTGATTGAATCTGACCTGCAAAGCTTTCTCCACAATCTGACCAACACTCATCAAATTTTTGGTAATGGTTGGTACATAGAGTACCCTGCTCAACAAATTCTAATTACCATCACAAGTCTTAACATTTCCAACTTTAACTACTGAATGCTTTGTATCATCACCTGTTTGGACTTGATGTTTACCTTTTGGTTCCTCAAGATCAGAGAGTAGTGCCACATTGCCAGCCACATGATTTGAGCACCCTGAGTTAATGTAGAATAGGTGGTCATCATTTGTACCTGACTTTGAAGTCATGTTCATTGCTCAGAAGAGACTCATCCTGCTCCTCTGTGTAGTTGTTGTAGTCCTTTCTAGTTTTGAATCCTCCTTGGTAGTTGCCATTGTAATTGTTATTGTAATTGTTATTGTAATTGTTATTGTAATTGTTATTGTAATTGTTGTTGTGGCCTTGGTGATGGTTGAACCTTCCTCTTGACTGTGAGTATCCACCTCTTTGGTAGCCTCTTCCTCTCTGATTTTTGTAATTCCTGAAACACTCATCTGTAGTATGATTTGATAAACCACAAATGTTGCATGGTGATGAGTTATAGGGTCTCCCCCTACCTTGCTTACCTCCTCTGCCCCTTCCTCTTGAAGGTCTACCTCTCCCTGCATAGTTGGCTTGGGAGGTAGAACCTTCATCTTCCATTTTTTTGCTCTTGCCTTTATCCTTAGACTTCTTATTAGTGTATAGGGCAGAAGAGTTATTACCTTTGGATGTATCTCCATTTTTGGTGAGCTTTGCTTCATGTGTAAATAGTTGTCCCATGAGAGTTGTAAGATCTGGAGTGTGCATGTCCATGTAGAGATCCATTGCAGTGGTGAAGCTTTCCCATTTGTCATCAGCCTTGATTCCATTGATCACTTGCCTTACAATTTGTTCTTCTTCAATATCTTCTCCTATGCTTGCTAACTGATCTGCAACATCTTTGATCTTGGTCACAAATTCTGAAACAGCTTGCTTAGGTTGCTTCCTTAGTGTTGTGAATTCAATCCACAACTAATTTTTCCTAGCCCTTGTATTGGAGGAAAATTATGATGACAAGGTTTCGCAAGTTTCTTAGGATGTCTTACAATTTTTGATATGTGGCAAAAGAAAGTCAAAGATAGAGTTGAGTAAATAAGACCTTGCCAATGCATCCTTAGCACACCATGTGTTGAGTTTTTCTTGTTCTTCCTTGGTTGGCAATCCTCTTGCTTTGAATGAGGGAAATTCCTCATCTCCTGAGATGTATCCATAGAGACACCTTCCTTGTAAGTAGGTCTTCATCCTTAGAGACCGAGCTTGATAGTTGTTCATGTCCAATTTATCAATAAATGAAGGAAAACCATCTCCCATTTTACCTCTATTGCTCTGATACCACTGTTGGGAAAGATGGATGGATGCTCCAAGACACTGAGTAGGTACTGCTACTCCTGCTTTGTACCAGCCCTCTCATATACATATGCATTAACTCATATATGCATATACACTCTCATATGCACTCATAGATTCACATGCATACACATGAATACATGCAAACACATATCACACATTCACATGCATACATGCACTTCACCTCTAACATACATGCACATGCCACTAATATACATGCATACATGCATTAATGCATCACACATACACATGTATATATACATCATAATTCATATGCATACACTATTATGCACATGCATTCATGCATACAACTCTTTCATATGCATATGCACTAACTCATATATGCACATACACTCTCATATGCACTCATACATTCACATGCATACATGCAAACACATATCACACATTCACATGCCTACATGCACTTTTCCTCTAACATACATGCACATGCCACTCATGCACACATGCACACTTCACTCATGCACACATGCACATTTCACTCATGCACACATGCACACATCACTCACATACATGCATATGCACACACCTCTCATGCATACATGCACAAATCACTAACAAACATGCACATGCACACACCTCTCATGTATACATGCACACATCTCTCATGCACATATGCACACATCACCCACATACATGCACATGCACACACCTTTCATGCATACATGCACACATCTCTCATGCACATATGCACATCCTCACTCACATGCATGCACATGCACACACCTTTCATGCATACATGCACACATCTCTCATGCACATATGCACACATCACTCACATACATGCACATGCACACACCTTTGATGCATACATGCATCATAAATATACATCCATATATCTCAATACACATGCATACATGCATCACACTTCACATATTCACATGTATACCTATGCACTTATGCAACCCTATCTACATTTCTCTCTCTCTCTCTCTCTCTCTCTCTCTCTCTCTCTCTCTCTCTCTCTCTCTCTCTCTCTCTCTCTCTCTCTCTCTCTCTCTCTCTCTCTCTCCCCTGATGCCTTCTATCTACATGCGCGTTTGTAGCCGACGTGGATGGAGGAGGGGGGAGAGGTTATCTCATCTGTCTCTCTATCTCTCTTTCTCTCTCTCTCCATCTCTGCACCTGGTCTGTCTGTGTACCTTTGCAACAGTCGATGGAGAAGCAAGGAGAGAAGATATCATCTCTCTCTCTCTCTCTCGGTCTCTACACCTGGTTTGTCTGTGTGCCTCTGCAACAGTTGATGGAGGAGGAAGGAGAGAAGATATCGTCTGTGTGTGTGTGTGTGTGCCTCTAAGTGTGCTCTGACGTTTGTGCGCATCTGCAACAGTAGATGGAGGAGGGGGGAAAGATATCATCTCTCTCTCTCTCTATGTAGATACGCACCTGTAGGGAGACCATTAATAAAAAAAGTGTACAACCATACATATATATACTTTACATAGACAACTATGTACGCATTCATACTCTTAGTTTAGTTAGATCATGCATTCATTTAAATAACACTAACTCATGCATACTTATAACTAACTCATGCATATCTATGATTAACTAACACATAAGCACACTAATACTAATACACACACGTAGAACTATTTACACTAAAATTAATAATACTAAAAAATAATATATTAACTATATTAAATAAGTATTTAAACTAAATATTATAGTTTTCTTAATTATTACACTCAAAGCTATTTCCTTTAACTTATAAATTAAATACATATATGTTAATTACTCATATATATATATATATATATATATATATATATATATATATATATATATATATATATATATATATATATATATATATATATATATATATATATATATATATATATATATATATATATATATATATATATATATATTTGTTCATTAACTATATATATGCAACAAGATACGTAGACCTAGACACATTGACACACATATAAACATATTATCACACATATAAACATATTATCACACATACACATACATGCTCCTTTAAGGAAATCTAACCAATTCATAGGTTTAATTGTACTCACATACATCATGGAACTCCATATATATACCCATTTTTAGGTAGGCATAAATTCAGAAACACTTAGACATAGGTGCACACATATGTATCTTTTAAGTATACATATGAAATACATATATATGGGCTTAAAAACCACATTCACACTGATACTCATAGACACATGGACACATACATAATTAAGTGTATTCACATATATATAGATATACAACCCTATAAACTTAGGCACATATACATATCCATACTTAAATCTCCTTCATTCTCACATAGATATCTTCTTATGATTATGAACACACATACACACACTTAGTGATCTCATAAACATATAATTTGATATAAAATGAAGAGCTCAAATAAGGGTTCAATTATCCCTTCATTCTTTGTTCAAGAAATATTTTCTTCTTTTGCTTGCAGGTACTCAAGAAAAACGTTTAGTCAATTTAAACCAATGCATTAAAAAATATTTGAGAGAGATATCAATTAATCAACTTTGAGTCAAAACATTTTTATTTGTCCATATGTTAATTCAAGTGAGTAAATCCTTCCGAAAGTAGTTAAGTGCATCTTCCACTATTTGAGTGGTACTTGGCTACTCAGATTGTCTTATCCCAAGGGGGAATCATTACCATCATATTCACATGCTTTTCTCCATCAGGCTGGGCTAGTTTCTATGATGCTTGTGTATCCACTAGTGGTTTTTACTTCATGCTTGGTAGCTCATTCATATCTTGGTTGAGCAAGAAGTAGCCTATTGTGGCTACTTCTAGTTGGGTGTTTGTGTATAGGGTAACTCTCATAGTGATTCTTGAGTACATTTCGGCTAATTTGGTTGTTGGTCAGTCCTTTTCCACCATCAACTTCACTAAGATTCAGAGTGCATTGGTAGTTGTGAGGAGGCCTTTGTTCCATGCTCGCACAAAGCACATTGAGGTGCACTATCATTATGTAAAAGAGAGGTTCTCTATTGGAGTTATCATTTTAGCTTAAGTGCCCAAACAAGATAATGTTGTAGACCTTTTCACAAAGGCTATGCCTAGGGAGAAGTTTGAAGCTTTTTGCAAAGCTCTTGGCTTACTTCCTTTTGTGGATTAATCTCCTTCCACATAGCTTGGCACTTCCTTATACACGAGTGCCAACACCTTGTTCACCGCATCACTCCCTTGGGGGTGGGGGGGGGGATTTGTTGATATATTTTGGTTGTGATGTACATGAACACACTTAGGAGTGTTGGGGCACTTTCTTCCCTCTTTAGGAGTTATTCTTCACTTGGCTACCATATGCACCTATAACCCTAATGGGTGACTTATCTTTGTACATTCACTTGGTAATACATTCTATATTGTGTTTTGCTCCAAGCTTTCCTCTTCCTTTTGTTGTTCATATGATTTTGTAGACCTAGAACTCCAACAATTTTACCCATGCACGATTTGATATTGATTTTGTGAGAAAATATCATCCCTTTTATCTTCCATACTAAAAAAATATGATAATTATTGGTGCTTCGAGAGGAAATATAAGTTTGATGGCGGAAAGATGTGGAAATTATTGTCTCTATGCACACTCATCAAGATGTGATGATGGTGTAATCAATGTTTGGTATCAAATTCTCTACCTTAAAGTTGTTCAAGCATTGGTCTATATCAAGTGAAGAAAAGGAAATGTGAAGGAAGAAGATGAAGTTTTCAAAGGAAAGGAAGGCTTAAAAAGGTAATTCAAAAGGCTCAAATATATATCAAAGTTATGGAGATGAAGAAGAAGAACAAGTAGCATCAAACATATTTTCTTATCCACCAAATTTTGTGTAAAAGCTCATATAGAAAGCATATTTTTGTTTGTTTCTAAAGAGAATGAAGGGATTTCATTGGTCCATTTAAATCAAGCATGGATCAAAGGTTCATTTTTCTCTATAAAGTGGAAATCACTTTCATTTGTATCTTTTTCCTAGTTTTGAGACCTTGCGTGATATAAAGTGGTAAGTGTATGCCAAGCATGCTTTCCTGTTCTACAAGAGCGAATGTGAGGAATAATGGCATGTTTGATAGACAATGCTATCAATGGATGTGCCTAAGATCTCTTCCATCCCAAAGAATTTTCTCTCTAGTAGGTGCAGTAGGAACCGCAACACAAATAGGATCATGAAGAATATCACCATCTACATCACCTTTAGTAACTATATTTGCAAGTGTAATAGGATTTTTTTCAACATCTTGTATAATATTCCAGAGTCCTTTTGCAACCAATACATGACACATCATATAAGTCCATAATGGGTAATTGGTACCATCCAACTTATCCTCAATAGCCAACACATGGAATACATCACTACTTTCAACCATGGCCACTGATTAAAATACCTAATGCAGAAACATGATTGTATCACAAAATGTTGAACAAAACTACCTATCCAATTTCGCTAGACCTCTAGCAAAGTTCAAGATGTTTGTACTAGCAAACCAAAACATGTATATATCTTTGGCACAAAGAGATGAAATTGTCTGCACGAACACTATAATAGTACATTCGGAGGTCAAAACGAGCAATTTTGTTTCCAAATTCCCAAGGGCCTGAGTATGGTCACCAAATTTCATGCGATTCTAAAACTATGATGAGAGGGGTGTTGATGATGCCCTAGATGAGATGGCAACATGCCTCTGATACCAATTCTTGGATTTCGAGGTCTACAGAAGCACACAAACAACACAAGGAAGAAGAAGAAGCGTGTAGTACAACACACAATATGGAATGTATTACCACGAGAATGTCCAAAGATAAGTAATTTTTTAGGGCTATATGCATATATACAATTGGGGGAAAAAAACTCCTAAAGAGGGAAAAAAGAGCCCCGATAATCGTAGTGTGTTCACATACATCACTACCTAAATATATTAACGAATTAGCCACCCTCTATTTTGATGGAGGGAGAAATACATGTGTTTTGATGTTGATGCATTTTTGACTTAGCATGGGATAACACACCATTGTATGGTTTCGTATATACAAAACCAAAATGGATTTGTAGAAAGAAAGAGCATGTTTCTCATGGAACTGGCAAGGTGTATGGTCAAAAATCAAGCTTTACCACATAGCTTTTGGCTTGACCTTGTATGTGTGTAGTATATCTACTTAACAGGTGTCCCACCAAAGCACTAAATCAATCACTCCATATGAGGCTTGCATTGAGGTCTCAGGTCTATAGAAGCACACAAATAGCACAAGGAAAAAGAAGAAACTTGGAGCACAACACAACATTGAATGAAGTACGCAATGAATGTATAACGATAAGTAAACTATTGGGGTTATAGGTGTATATACAAGCCAAGGTTAAAAACACCCTAAAGAGGGAAAAAAGTTCCTCAGTGGTCCTAAGTGTGTTCACACACATCACTACTAAAATATATCATTAAATCCCCCCTAGGAGTGATGCAGTGAACAACGACATGGCACTCATGTACAAGAAAGTACCAAACTATGTGGAAAGAGATCAATCCACAAAATGAAGTAAGTCTAAAGCTTTTTAGAAAGCTTCAAACGTCTCCCTAGGTAGAGATTTTGTGAAAAGGTTTGCAACGTTATTCTATATGGGCACATATGCCAGACCGATCTCTCCATACGAGAACCTCTCTCTGACATAATGTTAGTGCATCTCAATGTGCTTTGTACGAGCATTGAACACTGGGTTCCATGCAACTATCAATGCACTCTAAATGTCACTAAATGTGGTGGTGTTAGAAGACTGACCAACACCCAAAGCCCGAAAGGCATATGAGCCACATACACTCAATAGTCACTATGAAATCTTTCCTATACTCACCCTCACAACTAGAAATGGCCATTGTAGGCTTCTTCTTGCTCAACAAAGATATGCATGAGCTACCAACATGAAGCAAAAACTTTAGGTGGACACATAAGTATAATCACAACTAGCCGAGTTTGATTCAAAAAAAGTGTGTAATTCTAGTGGTAGTGATCCCCCTTGGGATAAAATAATCCAAGTAGCTCATTATACTCAAGTAGCAAAAGATGTGCTTAACCGTTTTCCAATGCTTGACACTTGGGAAATGCATAAACTTGCTCATCTAAGAGACCAAAAACTCAATATCAAGACTATGCATAAGTAAATCAACCATCCAATAATCTGGTAATAGAGAATAACATCAAATGCATCTCCAACATCATGAAGACCCAACCATAAACCTCTTTCCATAGAAGTCGCAATAGGTTTGCAATCTTCAAGGCCAAAACACAATTAGCTGTCAATATATTTTGTTCGATAGAAAGCTATATCCCCATCAACTTGCATAAATTAAATGCCCAAATAATGATACAAATGCCCCTCATCTGACATCTCAAAAGAGACATGCAAATCAACCTTAAATTCAGCAATATGTTTGTCATTAGGATGGGTGATCAACATGTCATTAACATACAAAACAATTATCATAAGTATGTCATTTTCATGCTTAACATATAAGGTGCTCTCAGTTGCAGTGTTCTCAAAGAAAATGTTTCTCATGGAGATGGTGAATTCAGTTAGCTCAAGAGATGTGTATGACTATACACCTCACCTCACCATCTCCATGAGAAACATTTTCTTTCTTTCAGCAACTCCTTTTTTATGAGATATATATGACACTATACACTAATTTTTTATCCCACACTCAGCTAGAAATGCATTAAAATCAAAATATATGTATTCCCCCCTCGATTAGAATGGAGGGTGCCCAATTTACATGCTTGTATATTTTTAGCCATAACTAGAAATTGATTGAAGCACATAAACACTTTAGACTTTGCTTTCAATGGATACACTCATGCATGCCTTGAGAAATCATCAATAGAGGTCACACAGTGAAGGTAGTTCCCAAAAGAAGGTGCTTGCATAGGACCATGGGCATCATTATGAACAAGGTGCAATTTATGAGTAGCTCAAAGTGAACCATCTTTTGGGAAGGAGGTATGCTGTGTTCTTTCCAAAATACAGCCTTCACAAACATGTTTACAAGGTGCCTCAAGTTTGGAAAGAGAGGACACCATTTCAAATTTCTGTAGGCATAGCAAAGTAATGAAATTCCGATGACCAAAGTGTGCATGCCAAAGCTTTGGATCTGAGATATCCTGAGAATCGTGAACTACTATGAGCTTATATAGCCCATTACATAAAATATCAAAAGCAATTATAACATTGCCATTTGAGATATCATGAGTTGTACATATGTCATCAACAAATTTGACAACCAAGCCAATCTTGGCTAATGTTGAAACTGACAACAAATTTTTCTTGGTCCTTGGTACATACAAAGCATCTAATAATGTGAAAGAGATACCATCAGTAGTAGTCAAAATGATCTTATCAACTCCCTTTATAGGATGAGAGGTGTTGTTAGCACATGTGATAGTATTCCCTATATGGGTAGACTCAAGTGAACTAAAGAAATAGTGATGCTAGATAATATGTTTGGTTTCCCCATTATCAAAGTACTGATCATTTAAGTCTACTAGAGACATGCATTACTCATAAGAAAATGGTTCATAATCGCATATAGTAGTAAATTCCCATTCTTCATTCTAAAAAAGAGTATGAGACTCTATTTTAGGTGTCAACGCCTCCGTTGCAACCATTCTAGCCTCTTTCTTCATTGCCTCTTTTGCAGTCAATTTTGGACAACTCTTTATGACATGATAATTTCCTTTATAGTCTTTGCAAAGTTGTTTTTGATTTTCTATTTTCTTCTCATCTTTGTCTTTCTTCTTTGATTGTGTGACATTAGCATATTTTTTCTTATTAATAGATGAGCTCCATTTAACTTTGCCCTTTTGATTAGCTAGAAGAGCTTGATCTATAACACAAAAAATGGACATGTTCTTCCTAGGTTGATCTTCCTGCAATAAAAGAGAGAGTAAATCCTCAAATATTGAGGAATTCAAATTGCCTCTCATCATCAATCAAAGAGAAGAAGTAAAACTCTGATATGAATCTAGAAGATCATTGAGAAAAATCTACACAAGCGAACTATTTGGCAAGACTTCATCAGCAAAAATCAACTACTCCTTCAAATCTTTGCTCTTTGCGAAAAAACTTTCCATAGAATCTGTTCATTCATATGCTCACTCTCCAACCATTTTTGGAGGTAGGCAACATGAGCCTTATCTCTTGCCTAGTATAAAGTAATAAGTGTACCGCAAGCATCCTTTCTTGTTTTGCAAGAGCGAATGTGAGGGAAAATGGCATGTTTGATAGACAAAGCTATCAATGCATGTGCTTGAGCATCTCTCCCATCCCAAAAAAGGTTACTCTATAGTAGGTGCACTAGGGACCATAGCACAAATAAGAATTTGAAGATAATCATCTTCAATGCCATCTGCATCACCTTCAATAACTCTATTTGTGGGTGTAGTAGGATGTTTTTCAATACCCTACACAATATTACACAACCCTTTTGCTACGAATACATAATGCATCATATATGCTCACAATGGGTAATTAGTACCATCCAACCTATCCTCAATAGCCAACATACAAAATACATCATTGCTTTTAGTCGTGGCCATTGAACAAATGCAATGATGCAAAAAATGGTTGTATCTCAAAACATTGAACAAAACCACCATGTTGGCCTCTATTAAACTTATATCAGACTTTGAAGTGCTTGTAATAGAAAACCAAAACCTTCATATATTTTTGTCACAAAAGGATGAAATTGCCTACACAAGCACTATGATAGTGCATTCGAAGGCAAATGAGCTCATTCTATGTGATAGAGCGAAGCAACTTTGAACCTCTAATTTCCCTAAGTTTGCGCACCAATGTCTATGGGATTCTGAGATTGTTACTGAAGGCGTATTGAAGAGACCCTACATGAAGTGGTGACCTGATCTGATATCGATTCTTGGAGTTTGAGGTCTATAAAAGCACACGAATAGCACAAGGAAAAAGAAGAAATTTGGAGCACAACACAACACTAAATGAATTACCAAGTAAATGTACAAAGATAAGTAGCTTGTTAGAGTTAAAGGCATACATACAAGCCAAGGGGAAAAACCACCTAAAGAGGAAAAAAAGTTCTCTCGCAATCCTAAGTGTGTTCACACACATCACTATTGAAATATATCAACAGCTTTGCATGGTCACAAGCCATCTGTTGCTCATCTATGTGTCTTTGGTTCTTTGGCATATGCACTAGTGTGTCAGCAATAATGCATAAAATCGGATCATAAAGCAGTGAAATATTTTTTTTGTTGGGTACATTCAAAATCAAAGACTATCATTTATATCATCCACGTACTCAATGCATTTCGGTTAGTGATGATGTTGTCTTTGTGGAAGATGAAATTTAGCCATTACTTTCATATACTAAAGAGGTGTCAATTAGCTCAAAGGTGTTTATGACACTTTTCTCCACCCGTTTACAAGTGGAGAGTCAAGTCTTGGTCTGAATGAGGAAATTTCTTAGCATTTACAAGTTCTAAATGATGATGCCAACCATTCCGTTTCTGATGTGGATTTACATGATGCACTTATTGATGAGAGGCTTGACATAGAAGAGACTACAACTATTCCTTAATGGTTCGTTCATACTTTGAGGGATAGGAAATTAGATCCACCTTTGTCATCTCTTTCCCATTTTGGGTTGTCATAGTGCTTCATTTGCATCAGATTGTTATGCAATGGATACCTCTAGTCTTTGTGATGAGAATGAACTTCTTTCTTTTGATCAAGCATAAAATTCACAAAATTTGATGGTTGTTATGCAATCATAATATGATGCTATTTTGAAGAATGATATTGAGTCTATATATGATTTTTCTCCAAGAAAAAGGCCATTGGTAGTAAATGGGTATACAAGCTACAACCTAAGCTTGATGGAAGAGTTGATAGGTATAAGGGTAGGCACGTAACCAAAGGTTATGTTTAAGAGAGAGGCATTCATTTTTACGATGCCCTTTCTCCCACATATTGAATGACACTTTTTTGAAGCATTTGTGCACTTATAGCTCATCATGGTTGGAATGGAAATTAAAACTACAGTTTTTAATGGAGATTTACATGAAGTGTATGTTTTCAGCCCTATGGTTTTGTGTAGAAAGGTAATGAAAACAAAGTCTACACGTTAAGAAAGGTAATATATGATTTGAAGCAAGTACCATGTGCTTTGTATGAGAAGATACATGCCTACTTGATAGCACATGGTTTTGAGAACACTCCAATAGATAGCACCTTATATGTTAAGCCCGCAAATGTACTTCTAATCAATGTTGTGTATGTGGATGATATGTTTCTCATCGTTGATAATGAGAACCATATTGTTGAGTTTAATGTTGATTTGCATGCCTCTTTTGAGATGTTAGATTTTGGGCATTCCCATCATTATTTTGGCATTCAATTTATGCAAGTTTATGTGGGAATAGCTTTGTTTCAAACTATATTGACACATTACTGCAACATTTTGGCGTTCAAGATTCCAAACCTATTTCCATTCCCATGAAAACAAGTTTATGGTTGAGTCTTCATTTTGGTGGAGATGCATTTGATGTTTTTCTCTATCAGCATGTTGTTGGATGCTTGATTCACTTATGCATAACTTGACCTAATATTCAATGTGTTGTCTCTCAAATGAGTAGGTTTATGCATTGCCCAAGTTTCAAGCCTAGACTTGGGTGTTGGTCAATCTTCTGCCACCACCATCTTCACTGACTATGCACACTGGTAGTCACGAGGAACCCTATGTTCCATGCTCACATAAAGCACATTGATGTGCACTACCATTATGATAGGGAGAGGTTCTCCGTAGGAGAAATCAATTTGGCTTATGTGACCACATAGGATAATCTTGTAGATCTTTTCAAGGGCTCTGTAGAAGGAGAAGTTTGAAGCTTTTTTCAAAGCTTTGGGCTTACTTCCTTCTGTGGATTGATTTCTTTCCACATAGTGTGCCACTTCTTTATACATGATTTCCAACTCCTAATTCACTGCATCATTCATGTTGATATATTTTGGTAGTGATGTGTGTGAGCACACTTCATCGAGGTACTATTTTCCCTCTTTAGGAGTCCCCCCCCCCTTGTATATACACATATAACCCTAACAATTATCTTTGTACATTCACTTTGTAATATATCAGTATTTTATGTTGTGCTCCAAGCTTCTTCTTCTTCCTTGTGCTATTTGTGTGTTTCTCTAGACCTCAAACTCTGACAATTGGTATCTGAGTAGGTCATGGCTTCTTCTAGGGTGTCATCAACACCCCTCTTGATAGAATCTCAAAATCGCATGAAAATTGATAAGCATACTCAAAGAGATTAGCAGTTCAAAATGATTTCGCTCTATGGAATTAAAATTCTGATTTGACCTTTTTTTAGCCTCCAAACACACTATCCTACTGCTTATGCAAGATATTTTTTCCTTTTGTGATAAACATATATACAGCTTTGGGTTTGCCAATACAAGGGGCTTGAAGTTTACTACATGTTTAGTAGAGCTTGAGAGGCTAGTTCTATTCAATTTTTTGAGATACAACCATTTTTTAGAGAGAGAGAGAGAGAAAGAAGAGGAGATAAACTCATATGATATGTGCACTACAGAAGAGAAGTGATGGAGGAACACACATACACACCCAATGAGAGAGAGAAAGAAAGAGAGATACTCTTGAATGGGCATTGTTGTTTGCAATGCAGAGTTATGGGAAGTCAAGCACGAGAGAGAGAGAAAGAGAGAGAAAAAGAAAGAGAAAGAGAGAGAGAGATGGAAAACTTCATCAATCAAGAAAATGGATTGTGGAGAGAGGCGGTAATGTTTTGTAGGAAGCTCTCTTCTATGTGGTTATGACACATGTTATTTTATCTTTTGTGCATCAAGGCTTTACTTTATAATTTCTACATAGATGACCTTCGCCTAATACTTCAGAGTATAAGGCTTTGCTTTAGAAATTGAAAACGCATGCAATTTCTAATTTCTAAGATCTTGAAGTCTTTAATTTGAAAAGGAGATAAATGCCCTTTGAGTGAAGACTAGACAATATATGAAATGGAAAGGACATGGCACTCAAGGTTTTACAAGTGCATACAACAAAATTGGTGACAATACTTGTGTTAGGGGAGACGAGGACCGAAAACTTGGAGAGGTTCAAAAGTTGAACAACATCGCTAAAGGGAAGAGGCAAGAGAGAGAGAGAGAGAGTGAGATGAACCACGAGGTTCTTTGAACACAGAGAACCAAGAAAGAGAGAGAAATTTGTGAGAAAGGTTTTTCATCTTTTTATTTTATTCTTTGATTTTGGTTATATTAAGTAACTAAATAATTAGAAACTTACAAAACAAATGAAAACGGATGATAGGCACTAATCAAAATTTAAAAAAATAATGAGAAATCAAAATTAAGTTTTTTAAAAAGAAAAAGAAAGTAAGTGAAAATTTATGATTTAGTAAAATTAAAAGGAAATGTAAATAAAAAGAAATGTCAATGTAAGTAGTAAGAAAAATTGAAAAGAAAATAGGAAAAATAATATGATTAAAAGTAAAAAAAAAATAGAAATGTAATTATTAAAAAATAAGAAGTGAAAATATAATAAAAGGCTAAAACAAAAATAGAAAAATGTTCCAAGGTATTGTTTTTTACCCACAAGTGAGTTTATTTATTTTTGAAAAATAGTAATTGAAGTTTTTGTCCAATTTTTTTTTTTAGTGACCAAAGTATATTAAAGAAGAAAAGTGAGTCTGTTTGTAGCAGTTGAATGTGACGATCCGAGCCTTTGCCTATTGTAGAGTTTGATCACTAGAGCTTCTGCCTATCGTAGACTTTGATCAATAGAGCTTTTGCTTGTCATAAAAATCAGATATTGAAGACCTCTGCCTCTCATAGAGTTTGAAGACCCCATATCTTTTTTTTTACTAGTGTTGTATTATGTGAGGTCACTTGGATAGTGGCATTCACTTTGTATCTAGATTATCTGATCAACCCCTTCATGATCAGCTATGATGTATTAGTCCATAAAAACTTCATATCATTGGTTGTACACATACTATCTTGCACTTGTAGATGAAATTGTTGTTGCGTAAGGAATTTCTAATTTGAGTTTTATGTTTCTACTTCCATCTCACAACCACATGCTTTGACCAAGACAAGCTACTCCCATGATTGCATACTAGTGTTCTCCTCCCTACTGGAGCGCAAACCACAAGCCTATCATCCAATTAACTGTAGGAAGGTTCCTAGCCTACAAAATCTACTTGCCAGACAGGGCAAAATCCCACGACTTGATCCAACCCATGCTTGTTCCATCGCAATCCCCTCCTCTCTGACAAGCTGAATGCGATGTGAAGTGAAGCGATTGCTTGGAGATAGAAGAACCTCGACTCGCCACCCACACGTTTAGAAGTCAGCTCAGCACTTTGTACACTTTTAGAACCATTTGTATTTATGTTTTTTTCAAAAATAAATGTAAATATTATATTTTCACTACACAAATCTCGGCATCACATTAGAAATCCACGTATTTGTTTTTCAAATTCCATCAATACTTTCATTGCTTTCAAGTACATAAAAAGAAAGATTGATTTTCTTGCTTGTGATTGATCACTCACATCTTGCATTAGTAAACGATACATCTTGCACACTTTTCAATCATTACTTAGTTAGAAAATGAATGATGTTGTTATAGTCTAACTTAAATATCTATAAAAAGAACAAAAACATAGAATTTTGAAAAGAATAAAAATGAATGAAAAGTAAAAAACTTTATAAAAATCATAAAAATAAATAAAATTCAAAAACACAAAAATGATTAGCAAAAATCAAGTTACAAAACTTTGCCAAAATCAAGTCAAAGAAAATCAAGCTTTGAAATTAAAACAAAAGGGAAAAAGAAAGACATCAAAGAAGTAATCAAGTCAAATTCAAGAGAGAAGTCAAGCCAACAAAAGAGATCGATTAGAGAAGAAAGAAATCAAGTTAATCAAGTTGTAAAAAATTGAGCCTAGATTATCACGTAAGTACTCAAGCCCTAGAAAAAATTCTACATAGGTAGTTTAATATGAGAATAGAAGTGAGAGGTCTTTAAACTTACTTTCACCTCCTTGCTCAAGAATCATCTTATCTCTTCTCTGAACTCTACTCTAAGTTAAATTTTTTTTTTTTGAGACAATTACCTTGGACATTGCTCTAAACTCTAGGACAAGCCAAAAAATAGAGAGGGAAGAAGTATTTAAAGAACTAATGATTGAGAAATAAGGGGCTTGAGTAGTCCATGCCATCCTAAAAGCATGACAAGGGGAAATTTACTAGATTAAACACTATTGAGTACTTGGATAACTTTGAAGACCAAGCTCAAGTCCACGGACTAGAGCGAATGTAAGGGATAATGGGACAAAAAGAGCTATAAAATGCATATGCCTAGACAATCTCTGCCATCACAATGAATTTTCTCTATAGTATGTGCAACAAGAACCACAACACAAACAAGAATTCGAAGATTTTCATCTTCAATGCCATCTACATCAATAAGTATATTTGCAAATATATTATGATGTTTTTCAATAGCTTGCACAATATTCCATAACCCTTTTGCTACCAACACATGACACATAATATATGCCCACATCATTACTTTTAGCCATGGCGAGTGACTAAATACCCTGATGCAAAAAAATGATTGTATCTAAAAAAGTTGACCAAAAACAAGTTGTCAAACTCTACTGAGCCTATAGAGGGCTTCAAGAAACTTGTACTAGCAAACCGAACCATTTAAATATGTTTGGCACAAAAGGATGAAATTTTTTGCACAATCACTATGACTATGACAGGAGGAGTGTCGATAATACCCTAGATGAAGCGACGACCTTTTCTAATATGAATTGTAGGAGTCTAAGTTCTGGAGAAGCACACAAACAATACAAGGAAGAAAAGAACCTTAGATCATGACATGATAATGAATGTATTACCAATGTGCAAAGATAACTCACCCATTAGGGTTATATGCATATATACCAGCCAAGGGAAAAAACCTCCTAAAGAGGAGAAAAAGTTCCCTGATGGTCCTAAGGGTGTGCACATACATCACTACCAAAATATATCAACACTAAAATCATGTTTAATTAGATTATTAATGATCCCTTTTAGCTTCTCCCAATCATTTTTTATAATATCTTCAAGTAAATCAAGTATTATAATGTTTTATTTACAATTCAGACTTTGAAGAACAAATCCACTCTTTTATTGCTTGGAGTTTGAGGTTTGTGGAAGCACACAAGCAACATATAGAAGAAGAAGAAGAAGAGATGAAGAAGCTTGGAGCACAACACAATGCTGAATGTATTACCAAGTGAATGTACAAAAGATAAGTGACCGGTTAGGATTATATGCACATATACAAGTTGGAAAAAAAAAACCTCCTAAATAGGGAAAAATGTGCCATGGAAGTCCTAAGTGGGTTCACACACATCGCCATCGAAACATATCAACAAATCCCACGTAGGATTTTTTGGAGTTTGAGGTCCATGGAAGCATGCAACCATCACAAGGAAGAAGAAGAAGCTTGGAGCACAACATACAATACTAAATATATTACCAAGTTAATGTACAAAGATAAGTACCCCATTAGGGTTATAGGTGTATATATAAGCTAGGGGGAAACACCTCCCAAAGAGGGAAAAAGTTGGCTTGGCGTTCTTAAGTGTGTTTACACACATCATTATCAAAATATGTAAACAAAACCCCCCTCGGAGTGATGAAACAAACAAGGAGATGGCACTCATGTATAAGGAAGTTCCAAGCTATGTGGAAAGAGATCATTCCATAGGGGGAAGTAAGGCCAAAGCTTTGCAAAAAGCTGCAAACTTCTTCGAAGATAGATCCTTTTTGAAAAGGTTTGCAATGTTATCCTATGTGGGCACATATGCAAAAATGATCTCTCTAGTAAGGAACCTCTCCCTGACAGAATGATAATGCACCTGAATGTGTTTTGTGTGAGCATGGAATGCATGGGTCCTCACAACTAGTAGTGCACTATGACTACTAGTGAAGATGGTGGTGGCTGAAGACTGGACATCACCCAAATCATCCAAAAGGCATTTGAGCCACACGCCCTCAACATTCTCTGTGAAAGGTGCCCTATAGTCAACCTTACAACTAGAAGTGGCCATCATACACTATTTCTTGCTCAACCAAGATATGTCTGAGCTACCAAGCATGAAGCACAAACCACTAGTGGACAAACGAGTGTCATAGCAACAACCCAATCAAAGTGAGAAAAGTGATAGTGGTCCCTCTTCATATAAAACAATTCAAGTAGCCAAGTACCATTCAAGTAGCGAAAGATGCGCTTAATTGTTTTCCAATGCTTGACAACTAGGCAATGCATAAACCTGCTCATTTGTGATACAACAAATTGAATATGAGGCTAAGTTATGCATAAGTAAATCAAGCATCCAAGAGCCTTCCGATAGAGAACAACATCAAATGCATCTCGAACATCATGAAGAATCAATCGTAAACTTGTTTCCATAAGAGTAACAATAGGTTTGCAATACTCAAGGAAAAAATGTTGCAATAATGTGTCAATATATTTTGTTTGACAAAAATATATTCTTCCATCAACTTGCATAATCTGAATGCCCAATAATGATGCAAATTCCCCAAATCTGACATCTCAAAAGAGGGTGCAAATCAGCCTTAAATTCAAAAAAATACTTCTCATTAGGACTAGTGAGGAACATGTCATCACATACATAACAATGATAAGAAGTATATCATCTGAATGCTTAATATATAACGTGCTCTAAGTTGTATTGACCTCAAAACCATATGCAATCAAGTGGCATGTATCTTTCCATACCAAGCAGGCGGTGCTTTCTTCAAATGATATAATGCCTTTTTCAACTTTCACACTTTCTTTTCATGTCCTTTCTACACAAAACAAGGGGCTGAAATGCATACACTTGTTTATGTAAGTCACCATTCAAAAATGTGCTTTTAATGTCCAATTAATGTACATGCCAACCATAATGAGTTGTAAGTTTATAAATTCTATGAATGATAGTCCTTTGGCATGTGGGTGCAAAGATCTCATCAAAATCAATGCATATCTCTTGAGCATAACCTTTTGCAAAAAGCCTAGCCCTATATCTCTCAATTGTTCCATCAGGATTACCCTTTAGCTTGTATACCCATTTAGTACGAATGGCCTTTTTTTGAGGAGGAAAATCACATAAAGGCTAGGTACCATTCTTCATAATAGCATCATATTTTGATTGCACAATAGCCATCCAATTTTTTGAATTTTGCGCTTCATTAAAAAAAGGCTCATTCTCATAACAAAGACTAGAGGCAATCATTGCATAGAAATATGATGCTAATATGTTTGGTTGCCCCACTATCAAAGTACCAAACATCTGAGTCTACTATAGACATACATTGCTCATGAGAAGATGATTCATAGCTGCATACAATAGTAAACTCCCATTCTCTATTCTGCAAAAGATTAGTAGAATCTGTTTTAGATGTAGAGGGCTCTACAACAACCATTCTAGCCTCTTTCTTCTTTGCCTCTTTTGTAGTAGACAATTTTGGAAAAATCTTTATGACATGATCATTTCCTTTACAATATTTGCAAAAAGCTTTTACTTTTCTATCATCTTCTCATCTTTATCTTGCTTCTTTGAGTGTGGAACATTAGCAGATTACTTGTTACTAGTAGATGAGCTTAAGGTGTGTATGCTAAGGTCCATATGTTGGAAGATCCTATAAACCTGTAATTATTTGTTATTGAGGTGTACCCCACATCCAACATTTGTTATCAGAGCATAGTTGACATACACCCTTAACAACATGAGTGACTATAGACTTGAGGATGAAGACAAGACACAAGGAATGCCTAATTACCCAATGTAGAATTTTATGTGATGAATTTATTTGTATCAAAGGACTTATGGAATATTGTGAATGATAGTTCTCTGAGGCCAAGAAAAGTTGGAGAAAAAGCTAGTCCATCTTCTAGAAGAACCCTATTCCTTCTTTTTCCCAATAGGAGGTTAGTGTAGAAGAAGGAACTACTTCATCATCAGGAGTCCATACTACTACAATATTACTTCCTATAGAAGAGCAATCGAGATAGGATTCAAGGGATGCACAAGAACTTTTATATATTGCTATGGGAGCCAAAAGGCATACTATACCCCAAATCAAGTCATGCACAACCTCTCGTTAGGCTTGGTTGGAGTTAGAGAATCTCTATTATAGTAGAAACCCTGATAGGAAAGCACATCTAAGGAGATAGCTAGCCAAGAGAAGGATGAAAGTTGGTGAATCAGTTCAATCACACATTCTAAAGCTCAAAGATTTAGGAGATTAGTTACTCAATGTTGAAGTCAATATTTTAGATGAAGAGATGGTAGACACACTTCATAACTCACTTCCATCTACATATCATGCTTTTTTTAGTTCTTTCTCTCTCTCTCTACAAGAGATAGAGAACTTTCATTTGAAGAACTACAATTCCTATTACTTCAAGATAAAGATCAACAAAAAAGGATGGAAGAGAATGATGAAGCCATGTTATCATCATCAAAGGGTAAGAAGAAGAAGGAGACAAAGAAGGAGACAAAGAAGGAGACAAAGAAGGAGACAAAGAAGGAGAAGAAGAGTCAGCAATCCAAGAAGTAATTCTACTAATCCTAACTCTTCCAATCGTTTTCCGAATGCTTCCTCTACACCCAAAGAAAAGTTTTTTACTACATCTATTCAAAGAAAGGAGTATGCCATTACTATAAGAAACCAGATCATTTCATAATAGAATGCAAAACAAGGATTTTTAATGAGAAGAAGAAAGCATCAGGTAATAGTGCTGAAGACAATGCAAAACCTAAATCTTAAAAGTTAGATTCTTATGCATGTGTTACTATTGAAGAGGTAGCTTTTGATTAGGCATCATTAAATGCAATCTTAGATTATTCTTGGATTTTTTATTCTAGAGCTACTAAGCATATGATAGGTTGTAGAAAGATATTTTCTTCCCTTTCTAACTCTTCAGGTAGAAGAGTGACCATTGCATATGGTGATGATTTTGATAATGTAGGTGTTGGAGAAGTAAACCCTAAGTCTAGAGCAAGTGGAAATTTCACAATTTCTAATGTTCTTTATGTTGTAGACATGAAGAAGACTTTGCTCTCTCTTATTTCTTGTTAGATGATTATAACGTTATTTTTAAGAAAGATTCATGTCAGAACCTCTTGCTAAATGAGGAGCATTGTCTACTTCAATGTGAAAATAGAAGTGCCATGTTTGTGTTATCCAAAATTAGTCATGCTATTGTTGCTAGGTCTTCTACACCTAATGAGAACATGAAGTTTTGGCATAGTAGATTTGTTCATATCAGTTACACAACTCTGAACCATATCAAAGATCAAGGTATGATGGAGAGTTTTCCTACTTTTGCTTTACCAAATGATGCAGAGTCATGTGAACGATGTATGGAAGGAAAGCTTCACAAACTAAATTTCAAGAAGCATGGATACATCATGGCCACAAGGAAGTTTTTGATCCTACATTCATATGTGAATGGTCCGATTAGAACAGACTCTATTCAAGATTTCAGGCATTTTGT
Source organism: Ceratopteris richardii (assembly GCA_020310875.1). Classification (NCBI taxonomy): domain Eukaryota; kingdom Viridiplantae; phylum Streptophyta; class Polypodiopsida; order Polypodiales; family Pteridaceae; genus Ceratopteris; species Ceratopteris richardii. The sequence continues at coordinate 166,410,647 of CM035408.1, read as the reverse complement.
CACTTTTATTGATGTTTTCTTAAGATATTCATGGATTTATGGTCTTAAAGTGAAGTCACATGTTTCTCTTACTTTTAAAAATTTCTTACCTACCATTGAAAATGAAAGTTAGTAAAAGATCCAGATTTTGAGAAGTGATAGATGAGGAGAGTACATGTCCAAAGACTTTAAGTCTTTTCTTGAACACAAAGGTATCTCTCATCAACTCAGTAATGCCTACACACCAGAACAGAAGTGTTGTAGAGAGAATGAATAGGATACTTGTTGAAATGATGCATAGTATGTTGTCATCCAAAAAGCTTTCTCCAAAGTTTTGGTTTGATGCAGTACATACAACTAATCACATTTTGAATAGGTCTTCCACAAAAGCTTTAAATGTTATCACACCTAATGGAGCTTATTATGGGAAGAAACCCAATGTGAGTTATTTCAAAGTATTTGGTTCCCCAACTTATGTTCACATTGAGAACAAGGTATGTGGTAAGCTTGATGTAAAAGCCATTAAAGCTAGCTTTATCAATTATGCAACTGAAAACAAAGGATACAGATTCTATGTTCCAGATACAGGAGATATCCTACTCTCCTACTCTCACACAATGCATATATTGCAGAAAGTCAAATTTATGATAAGAAGGAAGAGATTCTAGATTTCATAAAAGCAGATGACTATGCATTTTTTACGAGACAATTTGGATTCTTATATTGAGTCGTTCAAGGGGGGGTGATAAACCTTCTCAAACCTTAAGAGATGCACTTGATAAAGGTGAAGAGAGAGTTTCATTACCTACATTAGTACCTAATCCATCATCAATACCTCTTGATATTCTAACTTATGAAGTTGGAGAAGGTTCTACAGTTCCAGATTAAAGAGATACTAAAGAGCGACAAAGGATTCCACCACTTTTAGGAATAAGCCAAAGTGGGTATCTCCATCTTGGAAGGATAATTGTATAATGGAATACACTAGAAGAACTAGAATTCCATCAAGGAAACAAGAAACAAACTAGGTAAATTATGTAGAATATTTTGAAATTCATAATATTTTAGCTCTTACTTCAGTTGAGAATGAACCAGCTAGTGTTCAAGATGCACTACATAGTCTTGTATGGAAGAAAGCTATGCAAGAATAGATTGATCCTATTCATAAGAATCAAACATGGAAGCTTTGAGAGTTACCAAAAGGTAAGAAAGGTATTGGTGTTAAGTGCATCTTCAAAATCAAAAGAAAAGCATATGGTACCATAGACATGTATAAAACAAGATTAGTTGTCAAAGGTTATGCACAAAAGAAAGGAATTGACTATGATGAGACTTTTCCTCCTACATCTAGAATGAAAGTAGTCAGGATAGTACTTTCTTTAGCTACATTCTCTGGTTGGAAAGTATACTAGTTAGATATCAAAACTGCATTTCTTGATGGTGATCTACATGAAGATGTTTATGTTTAGTAGCGAGAAGGTTTTGAAGTGACAGATAAAGAGCATTTCGTATGCAAGCTTAGCAAAGCTTTGCATGGTGTAAAGCAAGAACCAAGAGCTTGATATGAGAAGATACATATCTAAGTTGTATCTATTGATCTTGAAAACACAGATGTTGCTCCGACTCTTTATGTTAAAGTCAAGAAAGATGTTTTGATTATTATTATCATATACGCTGATGATATGATCATGATAGGTCCTAAGGATTTAGAGCTTCATTATTTTAAAGCACAACTTAAGCATACATTTGATGTAAATGACGTATGTATTTTGCATTATTATCTTGGGATTGAATTCATATAGAGAGATGAGTGTATCCACATGACACAACAAAAATACATTTCAAAATTATTGAAAAGGTTGAGATGATATATTCCAAGCCTATGAGGACAACTATGGATGTCAATGTGTCATTATAGTTGGAAACAAATTTAGAAGCATTTGATGCTACATTATATAGTCAACTAGTTGTTTGCTTGATATATCTATATAATACATTCCCAGATATTTATTCTCTAGTTTCTCAAGTATCTAGGTTCATGCACAATCAATTCAAGATTATTTGGAAATCAATTAAGAGATATATTTGCAAATATCCTAAGTTTTGTAGATATTAAAAAATTTGCAGGTTATTGAACCTTGTACCATTATGACATTGAAGGGGGAATTGTTGGAAACAAGTCAAAATTGGTACAAAATATTTATCTGACTTTAGTATATGATCCTTTTCTTATAGATCCTTTACAACAAAAGCACGTGTCATCTTAGTTAAAGCAAAAACATCTCATGCAACTCACCAGGGATCAAATCCGGACATACATAGTACGATGACAATAATGACAAAATTTGTTTTTTATTTCTTTTTACAACACCGACAGTGCACGATGAGTTTTTTGTTTGTTCTTTATTCTGAATACCCAAAAAATTGTGTTTTAACTTTTCAAAGTTGGTTTTCAAGAAGCACACAAGACTATATAAAGAGAGCCAAGACCATAGTTTCATTATCTTCTCAAGCATCACTGAAGCTTCCACAAGCTCTAATGCAAGGAGATCAAGGAGGAAAGTTTCTATACTCTTGGAGGAGTTGTGTTCTACATCTAGAGATATCTAGAGGAGCTCATTTTAGCCAACATATTATGAGTAAAAAGTCTACATCTATCCTCACTTCTTCATTCACTAGTTTCTGATTTAGGCATAATTAGAATTCAGGTTTGTTATAAGATAGTTCTAAGCTATTCATATTCTCCATATTCTCTCACACACATTGTTCATACCTTTTAGGCACAAAATCTCTTATATCTAGTTCCTATTTTTTCCTAGATTTAGATATTGTCAGTTTGTATCATATTAACATGTTGTGATTTGACATTGGAATATTAGTTAGCGTAGGTGAGTAGTCTAGCTTACCATATACTTTGAAAATCTTATCTATTCTCTCTCTATCTCTCACTCATCATCTTTTTGAGTCTTAAGGTGTGTATGCTAAGGTTCATGTGTTGGAAGGTGCTCTAAACATGTGATTAATTGTTATTGAGGCCCATCCCACTTCCAACATCATCACCACATAGAAGAGACCTTCCCACAAAACATTATCTCCTATCTCCACAACTCGTTTTCTTGATTGATGAAACTTTCCACCTCTCTCTCTCTCTTTGTCTCTCTATCAATTGCCCATGCCTCTACATCACAGACACTACATGAAAAACTTAACACAAATTAATTCAATAAATGAAATGGTACTTACAAACTCATGACGCATCGTGTCATATCCATCGCTACCCAAATGTGACGGTCCAACCATATCTGAACGTGTGGCTGTGGCATCTCGCTGCTGGCGATATCGGTCAGGAGTCTGCTGCTGCTCGTCACAAATCAGATCCCACTCCTCAACATCTAACCATACAGGCTTTGGTAAGCCTGCTCTGAAAGCATCACGAGCCTCTGATCATTGATGCGACATAACCTCAGGTGCGGTGTGCAAAATCCACTCTGAACTAACAAGAGACTATCCATCGTCTAGTCGGAACTTCTGATAAATCATTTGTGTGATATAATTCTTCCGATCTTTATTCTGTTCCCTCCATTTCAGCATGATGGAGTGTCCAAACTGTATGGAGAAAAGTTGTCATATACGTGCACGCATTGCTTTTCTAGCCGCATCCATCATCGAAGCTCCATCTCGGATACTATACACCTTGGAGTCATCATGGTCATGAGCACCCCAAGGTGTATGTGGTGTTCCACGTGGTGTATTGTGTGGCGTACCTACATCTGAGGTACTCGTCCTAGGAGTAGAAGCGGGCGATACAACGTCTGTTGCACTGCCTCCACAAGAGCCGCCTCCTCCTGACCTTCCTGTAGATCCACTCCTAGAACCTCTTGCTCCAGAGCATGACCTCGACCTACTAGACTGGCCAAAACTTGTATCGCACTGAGGCATCCAACGCACATGTCTACTACTAGAACTAGTAGGAGATGGCTGAAAAGATGGTTGTGGTGGAGTCACAAAGCTAGGAGATATACCTCCTGCGAGAATAGCACCACCCGCAGGAGTGACACCGACAAGAGTGACACCAAGGGGAGTGAGGCCGGCAGGAGTAAGGCTGGCAGGAGTGAGGCCGCTAGGAGTGAGGCCCGTAGGAGTGCTACCATGAGGGATCCAATATTGTGATGTAGCGGCCATATACGCGGGAGGTACCTGAGAGATAAACTCTAAAGATTGCTCCTTTGTCATGGAATGAGGAGTGACTGGAGGACTGTCTCCCATGGTGCTCTATAACAAAAGAACTTAAATAATTAGCATGTGATAATAAAGGTAATATAGAGAATAAACAGAAAAGAAAAAATAAAAATTAGTATGTACAAGTGTTCTATTCAAAACTCCTCTAATTTAGCATCCTCTTGAAGATCCGATGCACCGAGAATATCTATCTCTATATTAATGGCTTCCAAATCCCTTGCTATGCCGGTTTCTTCCTGATCATCATCTATTGCTTCGTCTTCTCGAACAATGACCTCTTCTTCAATGACCTCTTCTTCTCGAACAATGATCTCTTCCTCATCGACTATGGAATGAATCTCTGAGTCCACTACAGATGGACTATCTTGTACATCTATGTTCTCACAAATTTGTCTACTACGTGGGGCGACTTGTAATACAAATAGCCACTCTGGTTCTTTCAAATCTGGTATAAAAACAACTTGCTCACAATGTTCCAGAAGTACAAATGTATCCCTTTCATCCGTCCACAATTTTGTGGAGTCGACTTGAAGCAAATCGCTTTTATCCTGCCTCACTGTTGCGTTTCTTCTAGAGGTGAATACTTTGAAGCATTTCACATCAAAAATAAAATAATCAAACTTCCTAAAAGATAGTTTCAAGATATCTTGAATCACACCACAATAATCTAGATGGCCTTCTTGAGCATTATCATCTCTTGTGTTCGCTCTAGTTTTTTGCAAAAAGTTCACCATCACCCCACTATCAAAAGTAGACCTATTTTTATCGATTCGTGCGATCCGAAAATGTCGTCCATGAGACCATAGTGCATCGTATTTATTATACTCCCAATCACATCCCTTTGTGAGTTGTTCTTCTTCGTCTTCAGAGATATCTTCACCCAATGCCTTTGCTTGTGAAACCGCTATATCTAGCCATCGTGGTTCATCGCCTACGAGACGAACATCTTCATCATCGCTCCTTAAGCGAGGCATTTTGGGATCCAACATATGTAGAAACTCGGTTATGAATACAAGAGACTCTTGTACAAGCCATCCCTCTACCATGCTACCCTCTGGACATGCTCTCTTTCGAAAAAACCCTTTTAATGTCTTCATAAAGTGCTCTAAGAAGAACATCCATCGACTATGGACAGTTCCTCCTATTGCAACTTCATCTACCACATGAACCAGTAAATGAAGTTGAATTGTGAGAATACTTGTGGGAAAGTATTTCTCTACCATACAAACAACCTCGATAGCATTGAGTTTCGCACTCTCTATGCTATCTTTATTTATCTCTTTAGAAGAGATCCACCGTACTAAAGGGCTAATTTTATAAATTCTTCTTCGTACATCCTCCGAAAGACAATCTTTTATTTATCTATATAATTATCCTATTTTATATATATATTTATTTATTTATTCAAATTTTTTCCTTAAACCCTAAAACCCTAATCCTAATCCTAAAATCCTAAAACCCTATTTTATATATATATATATTTATTTATATATTCAGATTTTTTCTTAATTAATCCTATTTTTATATATTTAATTTTATATATTTAATTAAATTATTTAAAACACTAGTACTTTTTATATTTATTTATCTATATAATTATCCTATTATATATATATATATATATATATATATATATATATATATATATATATATATATATATATATATATATATATATATATATATATATATATATATATATATATATATATATATATATATATATATATATATATATATATATATATATATTTATTTATTTATTTATTTATTTATTTATTTATTTATTTATTCAAATTTTTTCCTTAAACCATAAAACCCTAAAACCCTAATCCTAATCCTAAAAACCTAAAACCCTAATCCTAATCCTAAAAACCTAAAACCCTATTTTACATATATATTTATTTATATATTCAGATTTCTTCTTTAATTAATCTTATTTTTATATATTTAATTATATATATTTAATTAAATTACTTAAAACACTAATTCTTTTTATATTTATTTATCTATATAAATATCCTGTTTTATATATATATTTATTTATATATTCAAATTTTTTCTTTAACTTTTTTGTATATTTTCTCAATTGACTTATATGTATGCCTAAACCCTAAACCCTATTCCTAATCCTAAAAACCTAAAACCCTAATCCTAATCCTAAAAACCTAAAACCCTATTTTTTATATATATTTATTTATATATTCAGATTTTTCTTTAATTAATCCTATCTTTATATATTTAATTATATATATTTAATTAAATTATTTAAAACACTAGTTCTTTTTATATTTATTTATCTATATAATTATCCTATTATATATATATATATTTAGTTATATATTCAGATTTTTTCTTTAATTTTTTCTATATTTTCTCTTTATATAAATTTAATTGAGTTTTATGTATGCCTAAACCCTAAAACCCTAATCTTAAAGATCTAGACCTAAAATATGTATATTTATGTATGCATGTGTATATACATGTATATATGTATTATATGTGTATGTGTATGTGTGTATATATGTAGGTGTTAAAACCCTAAAACCCTAATCTTAAATATCTAGACCAGAATATGTATATTTTTGTATGCAGGTGTATATACATGTATATATGTATTATATGTGTGTGTGTGTATGTGTAAAGAGCCTAAAAACCCTAATCCTGTTTTTATATATTTCATGTAGAAAAAACTTCAAAATCAAATTTTTATATATTTAATTAAAACACTAGCTTATGTGTGTGTACATGTATGTGTGTGTGTGTATGTGTATGTATGCATATGTGTATATATGTGTGTGTATGTATGTGTGTATGCATGTGTGTGTATGTATGCATGTGTGTACATGTGTGTGTGTATGTATGCATGTCTGTATATGTGTATGTGTGTGTATGTATGCATGCATGTGTGTATATGTGTATGTGTGTGTATGTATGCATGCATGTGTGTGTGTATGTGTGTGTATGCATGCATGTGTGTATATGTGTGTGTATGTAAGCATGCATGTGTGTATATGTGTGTGTATGTAAGCATGCATGTGTGTACATGTATGCGTGTATGTATGCATGTGTAAATGTGTAGATGTATGTGTGTATGTATGTTGTATTTTCCTATGTGTATGTATGCATGTGTGTATATGTGTATGTGTGTGTATGTATGCATGTGTGTGTATGTATGCATGCATGTGTGTATGTATGTGCGAGTATGTATGTGTGTATGTGTGTGTGTATGTGTATGTATGCATATGTGTATACATATGTGTATGTATGTGTGTATGCATGTGTGTGTGTATGTATGCATGTGTAAATGTGTAGATGTGTGTGTGTGTGTGTATGTATGCATGTGTGAATATGTGTATGTGTGTGGATGTATGCATGCATGTGTGTATATGTCTGTATGTATGTGTGCGTATGTATGTGTGTGTGTATGTGTATGTATGCATGTGTGAATATGTGTATGTGTGTGGATGTATGCATGCATGTGTGTATATGTCTGTATGTATGTGTGCGTATGTATGTGTGTGTGTATGTGTATGTATGCATGTGTGTATATATGTGTGTGTATATATGTGTGTTTGCATGTGTGTGTGTATGGATGCATGTGTAAATGTATAGATGTGTGTCTGTGTGTATGTGTGTGTGTATGTATGATCTATTTTCCTATGTGTATGTATGCATGTGTGTATATGTGTATGTGTGTGTATGTATGCATGCATGTGTGTATATGTGTATGTGTGTGTATGTATGCATGCATGTGTGTATATATGTGTATGCATATGTGTATATGTGTGTGTGTATGTATGTGTGTATGCATGTGTGTGTATGTATGCATGTGTGTATGTATATATGTGTGTACGCATGCATGTGTGTATATGTGTGTGTAGGTATGCATGCATGTATGTATATGTGTGTATGTATGTGTGTGTATGTATGTGTGTACGTGTGTGTGTGTATGTGTATGTATGCATTATGTGTATATATGTCTGTGTATGTATGTGTGTATGTATGTGTGTATGCATGTGTGTGTATGTATGCATGTATGTATATTTGTATGTGTGTGTATGCATGCATGTGTGTATATGTGTGTGTATGTAAGCATGCATGTGTGTATATGTGTGTGTATGTAAGCATGCATGTGTGTACATGTATGTGTGTATGTATGCATGTGTAAATGTGTAGATGTGTGTGTGTATGTGTGTGTGTATGCTCTATTTCCCTATCTCTATCTTCCTTTCTTTTCATCATTCTTTATCTCTCACTTTCTCTCTCTTTCTCTCTCTCTCTCTCTCTCTCTCTCTTTCCCTCTCTATTTCTCTCTCTCTCTCATCTCTCTCTCTCTCTTTCTCTCTCTCTTTCTCTCTCTCTTTCTCTCTCTATCAATAGACAATAAAACAATAACTTACAAGTATGTCCCTCTTTTGGATCGTTGTCGTCAAAGCCTAATGTATGTCGTCTATCGTCAAATTCCAAACAATCGACGCCAAAGAACTTCTACAAAATCAAAGAGAAGAGAAATTATAAGACCTAAAGCATAGAGAAAGACAAAGGCTAATAGTACGTGCACCACTTACCAAGATGTCAGACCTAAACCGAGGGAGAGTGTGTGTGTGTGTGTGTGTATAGAGAGAGATCTTTGTGTGTGTATGTGTGCACAAGATAATGCAGTTCGCAATTCGGTTCACGCACGCAAGTTCGACAGAAGACAAACAATACTCAAACATGCGCAAAAAAGTGAAGTTTTTCTCTCGGGTTCCCGGTATGTTTAAAACTCGGCCTCGGTATGGGTGTCGGTATGGGCGTCGGTATGAGCATCCGTAACTTCCAATAAATTACCGATGATTATACCGACGCTCATACCGACGCCCATACCGACGCCCATACCAACGGCTGTGGGGCACACCCACAATCCGTTTAAAATGGTCATACCGACGGTCACTTGTCCGTCGGTATCTTTAAGTGAGCTTTTCCAATGTTTATACCGATGTTGCGAGTGACCATCAGTATAAGCAGTGTCGGTATGCCTCTCATACATAAAATCTAGATAAATGATTCAAATAATCTCAAAAATTGACCAGACCATGTTTTTTCAAGTAACAGGGGACAAAATTGATTAGATTACCAAGGGTATGGGCAAGGATGTGAACCTTTTAATCATTACTGACGAGATGAAGGGGAGTATCAAAATGAAGGAAAAGGTCCATAATACCGATTTTGTCTTGAATATGTTCATATTAGGGCTGATTGCCTAGATACTCAAGATTATGACATAAAAAACAAGAAGCTAAACATAAGGCTTCAATGACGAACATGAGAGTCTTTACATTTGAGGATCCAGTAGCTCTAGTAGTTACTCCATCTTGAAGATTACATAATAACAATGATTCCACGGTTGTTCCAGATGTTACGACACATCAACAAGTTTACAAGCATGCAGTGGGATGGGTCTAAAAAGCTTGAGTTGAACTTTTTGCAGCCAGTTTGAGTAGGTCAACCTAAAATGAATCCTCAAATCAGGCTATGAGCGAAGTTATCAAGGATGATACAATAGTGACAAATTTAGCACCTTTAATTAATACAAAATTGAATGATGTAGTAGTTACGTATTCTCCGAAACGTGATGTTCTAGAGGGAGGTACTACTGCAAGAAATCCTTGATAGTTATTTTCTAAGTCTACAATACCATTAATTTTAGGGAATTTATTGGAATTAGTCCAAGACTTTTGAGATACTTTATTCCAAGAAGCACATAATTCTAGTGAAAATCTTACTGAGGAAGAAGAAGCTCAAGTCAATATGGTGGATCAAGCTCAAGATGAACTAGTAGATGATGTAGTACCTCTTATTTTGATATGGCATAAAAGTAAGGAGATTTCTAGGGTTTTGATTGATGGTGGATCTAGAGTAAATATTACTAATTTTCCTATTTGTAGATAGTTGGGATGCAATGATATTCAACCTTCTCCATTTTATATATGGATGGTGGATCAATCTCATGTGTAGCCTATCAGTCTTATTAAAGATATAGCCATTAAGATCTAGAATGTTCCTTTTAAATTAACTTTTATGGTTATTGAGTTAATTGGTAAGAGTAATGATTATAATTTTTTACTTGGATCACCATGGTTAAAATAGGAAAAGGTTCTCCAAGATTGGGGATTTCTAGCAATCACTTTCAAGAGAAATATTCTATTCCTCTGGAAGATATGCAGTGTTATCTGAAGGCATAGTTACCTTCAATTGTAGAACCACCACATCTGATGGTAGGACTAGAGGATGATGAAGAACTACAATTTTCACAAGAGAATTATGATTTGTGGATTGTAGGACTAATAGATATTCTTGAAATCTTAACTCAATTACAACAAGATCCTATTGTGGCTATTGTACAGCTAGATTCAGAGCTTTTCCAACCTAATGAAGAGACATTATGGTTGTCTAAGGAAAACGTGTTTGCTCAAACTAGTGTTTGTATTGAAGAAGATTAGATTAAGCAAGTAAATTTAGGATCCAATATTCTAGCTCAAAATATGAAAATAGGTGTCAGTTTTCTTGTAGGGTTTGAAAAGGATTTAATTATGATTTTGTCCAAATTCAAGGATGTTTCTTCTTGGAATTACTCTGATATGGGGGGATTGGATCCTAGATTCTATCAGCATAAAATTGTGTTAAAACAAGATGCTTCTCTAGTAATTCAACAATGGTATCACATGAAACAAAATTTTACTAAACACGTTAAAGATGAGTTGGATAGAGTATTGGAAGTAGGATTCATTATACCTATTGAATGTCAAGAATGGGTATCTCGTATTGTGACAATTTCCAAAAAGAACAAGCAGCTATGCATTTGTGTTGATTACTATAAGTTAAATGTAGAGACGATTTCAAACCCATTCCTGTTGCCATTTCTAGACACAATGCTTGATGAAGTTGCAGGCACAGAAATGTACGTCTTTTTAAATGGATTCGATGGCTTTAATCAGGTTGGGATGTTAGAATATGATATACCAAAAATAACTTTTATTACTAATTGGGGAGCCTTTGCATGTACAATTATGTGGTATGGATTATAGAAACATCCTAATACTTTTAAGAGATGTATGCAACAATTTTTGCTCCATACTTAACTAGTTTCATGAGTTTTTTTTTTACAGTTTTTAAGTATTTGGCAAACAAATAGATCACCTCCACCATTTAAGGCTGTGTTTTACTAAGTATAGAGAGTTCACTTGACTCTCAATCCTGCTAAATCTATTTTTGGAGTAAAGTGCGATAAACTATTGGGTCATATTATTTCTAGTACCGAAATTGTAGTTCATTTGGACAAGGTTAAGGTCATTCTAGAAGTTCCACCACTACGTTCTACTAATGAAGTATAACAATTTTTAGGGAAAATTTACAAGAATGGGGGTCACTTAAACTGTTTAGCCCATATTGTTATGCCATTAAATGCTATTGCTCATGTGAAGCCTACCACTTTTAAATGGACTTTGGAGTGTGATCTCATGTTCTGTAGATTGAAAACTTGTTGATATATTTAGGTAGTGATGTGTGTGAACACTCTAGGACCGCCGGAGCACTTTTTTCCCTCTTTAGGAGTTTTTTTCCCCCGGCTTATATATATGCCTACAACCCTAACGGGTTACTTATCTTTGTACATTCTAGTGGTAATACATTCAATATTGTGTGTTGTGCTCCAAGATTCTTCTTCTTGATTATGCTATTTGCGTGCTTCCGTAGACATCTAACTCCAACAATTGGTATTAGAGCAGGTCAACGCTTCATCGATGGCATCGTCGACACCCCTCTGGTCACAGTCTTAGATTCGCATGAAATTTGGTGAACATACTCAAGGTGATTAGGGGATCAAAACCACTTCTGTTTTTCGTGTAAAAATCACGATTTGAGCTCATTTCGGCCTCTAAACACACTATCATAGCACTTTTTTAGGCTATTTTGTCTTTTTGTGCCAAAGATATATATAGGTTTCGGTTCGCTGGTATAAGCGTCTCAAAGTCTGCTACAAGTCTAGCAAAACGTGTCCGGGTAGTTCTATTCAACGTTTTTAGATACAATCATTTTTCTGCATCACGGTATTTTAGTCAGTGGCCATGGTTGAAAGTAGGGATGTACTGATAAAAAACTTGAAGGAACAATTGATTATTGCTAATGAAATTATACTAGATAGCTCACTTGTGCAGACCATTTTGAATAGTCTTCTTGATTCATATCAGATTTTTGCTTCTACTCTTCGTTTGATGATGAAAGGCAATCCAAATGCCTTGTCATTTGAGGAGTTAGTCTTTGTTCTAATGCAGGAAGATCAGTCTAGGTAGAACAGTTCCATTATGTGTGTTGCAAATCAAGCTTTCTTGGCTAGCCAAAAGGGCAAAGGTAAATGGAGCTCATCTACTAGTAAGCAAGAATCTGCAAATGCTGCACATTCAAAGAATGAAGACAAAGATGAGAAGAAATCAGAAAAGCACAAATTATTTTGTAAGTATTGTAAAGGAAACGATCATGTCATAAAGAATTGTCCAAAACTAGCTGCAAAAGAGGCAAAGAAAAAAGAGGTTGGAAGGGCAGTTGTAGAGGCCTCTACACCAAAAACAGAGTTTTAAAACCTATGTAGAATGAATTTTGTAGTTTTGACCCATCTTCTCCTGAACAATGTATATCTACAGTAGACTTAGATGTTTGACTTTGATAGTGGGGCAACCAAACATATTACCTTGCAGCACAACTTCTTCATGTCAATAGAGTTTGCCCCTACAGGGAATACTATGACATGCACCAACAAATCTTCTTATCCTATCATGGGAGTTGGTAAGATCATTCTGACTACTATTGATGGTAGTCCTTTCACTTTGTCAAATGCTTTATTTGAGATAGGGATCAAGAAATATTTTTTATCAGTTTTTCCATTAGCCAAGATTGTCTTGGTTGTGAATTTTGTTGATGTTAGATGTACAATTCATGATCTGTCAAATGGCAACATGATTATTGCTTTTGGCATTTTATGTCGTGTGTTGTATAAGCTCAAAGACTATGAAAAATCTATGAATGATTCAACATGTGTAGTACATGATTCTTAGGCTATGTCAGATGCAAAGCTTTGGCATGCATGCTTTGGTCATCTGAATTTTGGTAGTTTGCTATAGCTGTAGAAATTTGAAATGGTGTCCTCTTTGCCCAAACTTGAGGCACCTAGAAAACATGTCTGTGAAGGCTATATTTTGGGCAAAATGCAGCATTTCTCCTTTACAAAAGATGGTTCAGTTCGAGCTACTCAGAAATTCTAGGTTGTTCATAGTGATGTCTATGGTCCTATGCAGACACGCTCTTTTGGAAACTATCTTTACTTCGTGACTTCCATTGATGATTTTTCTAGGCATGCATGGGTATATCCATTGAAAGCAAAGTCTGAAGTGTTCATGTGCTTCAAATAATTTTTGGTTTTGGCTGAAAATCTATCAGCATGTAAAATGGGTACCCTCTTCTGATCGAGGGGGGGAATATATGTCTTCTTACCTTAATGCATTTCTAGCTAAACGTGGGATAAAACATCAATGTATAGTGCCGTATACACCTCAACCGAATGGAGTTGCTGAAGGGAAGAATAGGTCACTCATGGAGATGGCGAGGTGTATGGTCAAGAGTGAGGCTTTACCACATAGTTTTAGGCTTGAGGCTATCATGTATGTAGCATATGTACTTAACAAATATCCAACTAAAGCATTGTAGTCTATCACTCCATATGGGGCTCTTAAACGTTGTTATTCTAACTGTCAGAAGTGTGTTTAAGTGATTCTTGGGTTCTTGGGAGTGGAAGGGGTCTGTTAGACAGAGGCCCTATACTTAGTTCCCAAACTAACCACTTACACACAACAATATACTGATGCTGAGAGCTCTATCAAGATTCTGTTGTAGTTAGACATTACAGTTCACGGTTTAGCTCAGCCAACGCATGCCACATACACTAAGGGGCTATATTGCATCTACACATAAACTTACTGAACATACCAGAGACAAGAGTAATCGTTCAACCTTTACCGAATGGGTACCACAATCCAACCAATGTCTGAAGACACAGAGAATCCAAGTGTTCAGATACACCGTAGTGAAGGTTTAGTACGCAACCCAAGAAATCCTACTGTAGCTTAAACTTTGCCGTATGAACCTGGACCTCGATACTAAAGACAACGTAATACAACCCGAATACCAGAAGCGCTACCACAACTGCACAGACTTCGCAACACACTTGCAGAACATTCCAAGAACGAGTACTACCGCAATACGCGAGCTTAACACAACAATCGCAATAAGGATTCGCAGACAATTCACTTCAGACAACAGACCAAATTATCTACTGGATGTAGATGATACTCACACCCGCAATGGATACCAATAAACAATAGACAAGACGAGACACAGAGACACACAAAATACTCAGAAATTAGACAAGATACTCTAAATTAACCAACTCGACACACAGTAACGCTACAGACAAATCACCCAGAAAGACAGTCTAGTGATCTCTCGAACGTCACTGAGCATCTCTTTTCAGTGCTTTATAAAAGAATACAACGTGTCTGCGTAACAAACTTTTGCACGTGTGAAACAAGATTTCAGTTATACACTTCCAATCCGGCGGCCGATAACACTGTGGCACGCACGGTGGACTCGAACCCGCAGGTTTTAAAAAACTACTGTTCATCTATAATTCCTTCTAAGTACATATTTCTGGCTAATCTAAAGGTGTGGGCGATCTTTTTCTTTAGAGTTTCTAACATTTGTTTGAGGGTGTCTGGTTCTATTAGCTGTGCATCTATTCTTACAGAACTTAATGTGATGGCTTCGGTGAGCAAAATCTCTGCTTGCATCTGCAGAAAAGCTTCTTGTAGGTAGAATTCGTTGGACAAAGCCGCATCTCTGGATATCTTCATTTCTGCAACCTGCTTTTCCATACTGATTACTCTTTCTTTTTTATTTTCCAGCTGATTTTCCCGTCTCTCGATCTCTTGATTCTGGAACTGTATAGTTTTGGAGTATGCGTCCCTTTCTCTGCGGAGATCTATTATTACCTTCTGTGTTTGAGCTTCTTTTGACAAATAACGTTTGAGCATATTATTTACATCAGCTAATTGATCCTTGTATCTTTGTAGTTCTTCCGTTGTCTTCATTGCCAGATCGTGTTGTTCTTGGCCTTTTTGTACCACTTCATCGAGTTGCACTCTAGTCTCTTCTAATAAATTACCTAGGGCTACTCTGGCATCTTCTTTATCCTGTAGATCTAGCTTTAACTGATTGATTTCGGCCTGTGCTTCGCTTAGTAACTTATCCTTTTGGTTGAGATCTGCCAGTGCGGTATCTCTCTGATCGGCAATTGTCTGTTGTTCTGCAAGCTGGGCTTGGAGATGGGTAATTTGGGAGTGCAGCTGATGGTTTTCTGCTTTGACCGCATCTATCTCTTCTTGTAGAGGCGTGATATCTGCTTCTAGGACATCCACCTTGTGTTGTAACTCATTTCGAATATTATCGGTGACTTCTCTCATCTAGATTGGCAATTGCTGTGATAACTGAATTAACAGTTGGCCCATGTTTGCAAGTTCAGAGATCGTAGGGATTGAAGGAAGTGGCAGCTGAGGTCGAGGTTGGGATGAGGATGCGGTGAACAGCTGCTGGGAGCTCGGTGGAGAGTAGTTGGGGGATGAGGAAGAAGAGTATGTGGGTTCGTTGGGGTGGATGGGTTGGATAGGGATAATGGGGTCGAGTGGCGGCTCCGGTGGGGGAGGGGAAAGGACAGAGTGAGACTGCGTTACCTTATCTACGGTTTGTTGTGTAGTGGCGGTGGTATCAGCAATTGTGGATTCTACTACTCTAAGCAGTTCGTCAAAAATATCCTTAACTACCTGTTCTTCATCTCTTTGTTTTTCCGGCTCCGATTGTTGTTGTGATGCCTCTTCTGACGAGCTTGTGTCGGTTTTAGTGTGATCCTCCTGTTCTTGTTGCCCTTTTGAAGATGACTGCGCGAATGATTTGTGCTGCATAGATGTGGCGGTGTCGTGGAAGGTTTCTTCGTCATGCTTTTCTTCTTCCTTGTCATCATCTTTGTTTCCTTCGGTTGATCCCTGGGCTTCACTTTCAGAAGAACTGATTCTGATTCTCTTCCGGCGGAAGATTTGATTTAGGTCCTCTTCATCTTCTTCATCATCCTCCCATAATTACACAGACTCTTCATGTCGTAGGACCGGGCCTCTGGGTGGTGGTTGTGCTGCAAGGATGGCCGGAAACAGGAAGGATAGGATATGAGGGAGTCTCAATCTTGGCATTCCTCCCTTGTTTACCTGTTTGATGATTGCTACGCATTCTTTGTGATTGCGGTGGAAGAAATAGGACGCAAAATTCACTGGTTCTCGGGCGGCTAAGTCTATGGCGGAGTAGAAGGGACGAGATATTCCATAAGTATGTTTCTGTAGGTTCAGGATAGCTACTAAGAATTGAAGCGTCTAATTCTCTGTGTGTATCCAACCGAAATGAGAGAGATTCTTCAGATAGCAGTTTCTGAGTGATTGCTACTCGTAAACTTGGCACAACTATCTCCATCGGTGCTATGGCTTCCAATCCATAAGCTAGTTTGAAAGGGGTTAATCCTGTTGCTACCTTGTATGTAGTTCGGTATGCCCATAATACTGCAGGTAACAGTTGATCCCATCTTTTCGGTGCTTCCAAAATGAGTTTTCGAAGCGTATTCAACAAAGTCTTGTTTGTACTCTCAGCCAAACCATTTGCACGAGGATAATATGGTGAACTGAATTTATGTGTGACCTGAAACGAATGTGTGAGTACTTTCATTAAATTGTTGACAAAATGAGTGCCTTGATCTGTAACAAGTTCCAGCGGTAAGCCAAAACGTGGAAAGACATCTTTCAGTAGACACTTGGCTACCGCAACAGCTGTGGCAGACCGTAAAGCCCAGGCTTCTGCCCATCTGGTAGCATAATCAGTACATGTCAAAATATAACGATTATTACTGAGGATTGCTGGTGGTGTAATAGGGCCAATGAAATCTAGACCCCACTTCTGAAAAGGCTCTAATGGCAAGACAAGTTGTAGAGGGAAAAGATGGCGTTGCAGGGGCTGTCCAGATCTCTGACAATTATCACATTGTTTGACAAACTGTGATACATCCTTGTACATAGTAGGCCACCAAAGACCACTTTGCAGAATTTTCCGGTGTGTTAAGTCTGCAGCAAAATGGCCACCGGAAGGAATTGAGTGAGCCAAATTAATGACTGAGTTAACTTCATGTGGTGGAATACAACGAAGTAAAACTCCAGTGTGATCCATATAGTATAATTTCCCAGCAATCAACCGAAATCGGCGATTGAAAACTGAAATTTTTCTTCGTATTGCAAGAGAAGTCTGAGGGGGAAGGCATCCATGAGTGAGGAAGGTCAAGATCTGATCATAATATGTAGATGGCATAGGTGGGTCTGTAATTTCATCATTAGTCAGTTCAGAGACATAAATTGCCGGTGTTGTGTCATCTACACCGACCGGAGCTTCACCGGAATCTAAGCGAGAGAGAAAATCTGCTAAGGCATGTGAACTGCCTGGCCGATGAATAACTTCGTAGTCAAATTCTTGTGAAAGCAGAACCCATCGTGCTAATCGACCACCTAGATGCTGTTGCCGAACTAGATAGACAAGTGCAACATGATCTACATGAAAAGTAAATCTACGGCCCAGCAAATAATGTCTGAATTTCTTGACAAAATATACTAGACCTAGACATTCTCTCTTTGTTACAGCGTAATTCTTTTCAGCAGGGGCTAATCTTCGACTTGCATAGTACACTGGTCTGAACTACTTATCGGTTTGTTGCATTAGAACGCTCCCTATTGCTATATCTGAAGCATCAACAAATACATGAAATGGGCGATCCCAGTCAGGAGGCTGTAAGATTGGAACCTGTGTTAGTAATCCCTTTAGACGATCAAAAGCAGTTTGAGAGTTCGGGGTCCAGTCAAATTGTTGAGGAGTCTTGGTTATTAATTTGTTTAGTGGTATTGCCAAATGAGCAAGCCACCGTAAGTGTCGACCATGCCATCTTACTTGGCCCATGAAGCGCATTACTTCCTTAGGTGTAGTGGGTACAGGTGCTTCTAACACAGCTGTGATTTTATCTGGATCCACCTGTATACCCTGTGCAGATACAATGTGACCAAGTAGCTTTCCCCATGAAACCACAAACACAGATTTGTTTGGGTTCAAACAGAGTCTGTATTCTCTGCACTTTTCAAAGCAGCACCGTAAATGGAACAGGTGTGCTATCATCTTACCGAAAATTTAAAAATCATCAAGGTATACTTGCATAAAAGTGGTAAGGTAAGGAGAAAATATTTCCTGCATACACCTTTGGAATGTACTTGGGGCATTTCTTAATCCAAACCACATAACAGTACATGCGAAAACACCCCAGTTGGTAATGAAGGTGGTCTTCGGTATATCCTATTCAGCCATTCTAACTTGATTATACCCACTGTACCCATCTAAGAATGAATACATTTCATGTCCTGCTACTCTATCAAGCATCGTGTCAAGAAAAGGTAGCGGAAATGGCTCGGGCACCGTAGCTGCGTTCAGTTTCCGGTAATCTACACATATTCGTAACTGCTTATTCTTTTTAGGGACAATAACAATTGGTGAGATCCATTCAGCATGCTCTAATGGTACAATGAATTCGACTTTGAGTAGCCTATCAAGCTCTGCTTTTACCTGTGATGCATAGTTTGGACTCATCCGGTAGCTGGGTTGCTTGAGTGGTTTTGCTTCCGGCTTTAGCATGACCCTGTGTTGATAGATGCGTGGGTCCAAACCCTTCATATCTTTGTAATCCCATGCAAATACATCAGAGATTCTCGAAGTAGTTGCATTAAATCTGCTTGAAATAACTCAGGTAAGCTTTCCTTTATCTTAACACGACGTGGATTTTCTTCATCCCCTAAATTGTAGGTGGTGAGCTGATCTTCTGGAACATAGAATTGTCGAGGCTTCTCTGTATCCTCAGATGGCTTGAAAAGTTGCTGTAGATCAGCGTCATCTATGGTAGCCTTATCTTCTTTCGTATCTTTTTCTGTTACAGACATCACCGTACAAACTGTAGGATTCCAAATTATCTACAACAGATTGTAGATCAACAGTTCCTAGGGAGATCAAGTCAATGTTATTTTTCAGAAAATCTTCTTCTTCATCATCTGACAACCCATCTAGCATATGGACTGGTTCTGCAAAATACGGTCTAGCATGCAACTCGCAAGGTTGTATAGCATCTAATTTTACAACGTATTTATGATTATTATCTTTGAAAGTGAGTTCCTGTGCAGACCAATCTTGTATCACCTTAGCGTGCTTCAGCCAAGGACGGTCAAAAAGGAGATTATAATCAAGGGTGGATTCCGGTAATTCTAGTATGACAAAGGTCATTTTAAATGTTGTACCTTGTAAAGTTATTGGTACATTTCGCACAAGTCCTACGGGATGAACTCTTGATTGGTCGGCCATTCTGACAAAAAACTGAACTGGTTCGATTTCGGTCCACCCTAACTTTTTACACAGTGCAGCAGTAGCAATGTTGATACCAGATCCTCCATCAATTAGTACCTGTGTGATTTTATGATTTTTATACCATACCGTAATTAAAGGAACTGAATGATCGACCGTAGAATCAGGTTCTCGTTGCACTGTTGCTATTGCTGGAATGCAAGAAGGCACAGGACTGAACTGTTGTTGGAATTGTTGTTGAACTCCCGATACTAGTGCAAGTAATTGGCCTAGAGGAAGATTGATGGATGCTTTAGATAAAATTTCCCAGGCCTTTTGTGATTGGATTGTATTTTCCATAGATTCTGAAGATGATGCGCCTGCTGAAGATGATGTGCCTGCTCCTGAATTGGAATCCTGTTTTTGTGTTCCTTCCTTGGTTAACGGAGCCTGGGTTATCGGAATAGGATCTGGAAACACTAGAGGTTCGGTGATGGTCCATTGACTAGCTTTATCATACATCCTTTGTTGTTCACGTATGCATGGTTCAAATATTTCTGCTGTTGGTTGCAGTTGTTTACCGAATCGGGTCTGAATTACTGCAGCATGTGTTTCTACTGGTGTGATTTGTACCATATTAGCCATTGGGTTTTGACGTTCTTTCTTCCTCTGATCATACTCAGCTGCATCCTTACAAAATCTTCTAATGTGGCCAAATTCACCACAAAAATGATAGCGCGGTGGTGGCAAATTGGGATTTCGGGTGCTGGTCCGGCCTGCCAGCGATTTGCATTGTAGTTATTATTTCTCTGTCCTCTGTAATTTCGATAACCTTGTTGCTGGTTGTTTCTCATTTGCGGAGGTACATAGTGATTGGTTGGCTGCCCTGGTTCCTAAATAATAGCATTGAAAGTTGCTAGTCCCTGTACTTTGGCGTTATATGTGCAGTTTTCGGTGGTGTGTCCGGTAGTGTTGCAGATAGCACAAAACAACTGATTAAGTGCACACGTGGCACTAGTATGGCCTGAATTCTTGCATGTAGTGCAGTACATCTGTCTGGTTGGGTCTTCGGCGATATTTCTATTTGCTTTTAACCACTCCAGATCTTCTGTAAATCCGCCAACCTTGTTTTCAAGTTGCAAAGCCATTGCGATCACGACATCTAGCGTCATAGCTCCTACACAGCGTATGATCATAATCTGTTTAAGTTGCAGAGTCAATCCATTGATAAACCATTGAGTGATGACATCATCCGATAGGTTGGCATGTGCTGGTGGTAACTGCCTCAAATGAGTCCTGAATAGAGTGGCATATTCTTGTACTGTTTGATTTGTCTTCTATCTATTGTTTTGCAGGTAGTCAAAAAATTTTCGGCTGGTTTCTTCTTTAGCCTGAATCTCTGCAAAAATGCATCGCTTACTACTTCATAGGTGCCGAAATGGTTAATATCATATTCTGTAAGCCATCTAGCTGCTTCGTTAACTAATGTCGACTGGAAAACAATAGCCTTATACGCCAGATCAGGTGGATGGTTGAGCACTATGTAACTTATCTCAAATGTGCGTACATGAGCATCTGGGTCATCTCCTAGGAATCCACCAAATTTAGTATACGTTACTCCGGTTGGAGTCAGCCTTGGTGGGCATAGTTGTTGTTGCTGCTGCTGTTGTTGTTGTTGCTGCTGTTGTTGTTGTTGTTGCTGCTGTTGTTGTTGTTTCCCGTTCATGGCTCTAATGGTTGTATTGTGACTATCTTCTGTATCTCGGGGCTGAGTATCTGCACCGTCGGAATCTATATCGTCAGCTGGTGCACTTTCCGGATCGATAATCTTGTTCAGGATGTTTCGAATCTCAGCTTCGAACAAGCTACCTTCCTACTTGATGTCAATTGTAGGAGAGCTTACTCCCAATAGCGGTGACTAGGCTGAAGATTCATCAAGAAATGGTAAACCATCGCCGAAAAACTGTGATCTTTCAGCAATGGGTACCGGAGCAACATTGGAAGGTGTCGAATCTTCACCAAAACAAGGTGCTTTTTCTCCTTCACTAATTTCTTTGGCTAAGGTGTAAACAAATTTGAATCTTTACCCAATGTTGTTAAACTAACTTCAGGCTGCGTCCTAGTAGATTCTGGAGTTACTATATCTTCGACAAACTGTGCCGAAATCGTATCGGAATTTACCAGAGGCGTAGCACGTTCCACTGAAATATGACCGGAATCACTACTAACGTTCTTTACTTTCTTGACAACTGGGTTAGAATTAGCTGTACTTCTACCTTCCGGAGTCGTCCTTAGCAAATTAAGTACCCCAGGCTGGCGGTTCTTTGGATAGGTTTCACTGGATCGAGTAACCGGCATGTATCATCTTTTGTACTAATCACGTACTATTACTGTCGATTTACAATTTACAGTCACGTTTCCACAACTGGTTTGGAACAGTCTGATCTGTTGCCACCTTCCCACAGACGGCGCCAATGTTAAACGCTATTATTCTAACTGTCAGAAGTGCGTTTAAGCGATTCTTGGGTTCTTGGGAGTGGAAGGGGTCTGTTAGACAGAGGCCCTATACTTAGTTCCCAAACTAACCACTTACACACAGCAATATACTGATGCTGAGAGCTCTATCAAGATTCTGTTGTACTTAGACATTACAGTTCATGGTTTAGCTCAGCCAACGCATGCCACATACACTAAGGGGCTATATTGCATCTACACATAAACTTACTGAAAATACGAGAGACAAGAGTAATCGTTCAACCTTTACCGAATGGGTACCACAATCCGACCAATGTCCGAAGACACAGAGAATCCAAGTGTTCAAATACATCGTACAAAAAGGTTCAGTACGCAACCCAAGGAATCCTACTGTAGCTTAAACTTTGTCGTATGAACCTGGACCTCGATACTAAAGACAACGTAATACAACCCGAATACCAGAAGTGCTACCACAACTGCACAGACTTCGCCACACACTTGCAGAACATTCCAAGCACGAGTACTACCGCAATACGCGAGCTTAACACAACAATCGCAATAAGGATTCGCAGACGATTCACTTCAGACAACAGACCGAATTATCTACTGGATGTAGATGATACTCACACCCGCAATGGATACCAATAAACAACAGACAAGACGAGACACAGAGACACACAGAATACTCAAAAATTAGACAAGATACTCTAAATTAACCAACTCGACACACAGTAACGCTACAGACAAATCACCCAGACAAACAGTCTGGTGATCTCTCAAACGTCACTGAGCATCTCTTTTCATTGCTTTATAAAAGAATACAACGTGTCTGCATAACAACCTTTTGCATGTGTGAAACAAGATTTCAGTTATACACTTCCAATCCCGCGGCCGATAACAGGGCTCGGCATGATAAAGTAGTAAAATGTATTTTTGTTGGGCACAATTCTAAAAGCAAAGGCTATCATTTGTATCATCCACAGAATAAA
This sequence comes from Ceratopteris richardii, assembly GCA_020310875.1. NCBI lineage: Eukaryota > Viridiplantae > Streptophyta > Polypodiopsida > Polypodiales > Pteridaceae > Ceratopteris > Ceratopteris richardii. The sequence continues at coordinate 166,387,422 of CM035408.1, read as the reverse complement.
CACATTTTGGTTAGGTGTGATGTTGTTTTTGTGAAAGATGCTATTCAACCTTTACTTTCATGTACAAAAGAGACATATGTTAGCTCCAAAGATATGTATGATACTTTGCTACCTCTTTTTACAGATGGACAATCAGTGATGGTCCTAATGAGGAAACTTCTCAACCGTTACAAGTTTCATGTGATGATTCACATCATTCTATTTTGGATGTAGATTTACATGATGCACTTGTTGATGAGAGATCTGATACGGAGGAGGTAAAAACTATGCCAAAATGGCTAGTGTAGAATTTGCATGACAACAAATTAGATGCACTTCTATCATACCATACTCGTTCAGGCTCTCATAGTGCCTCTTTTGCATTAGATTGTTATGCTATTGTTGCCTCTACTCTCTGTGATGAGACGGAGCGTGTTTCATTTGATGAAACATAAAATTTTGAACATTGGATGGCTGCAATGCAATTTGAATATGATGCTATCATGAAAAATGGTGCTTGTTCTTTATGTGACTTGCCTCCTGGCAAGAAGGCCATGGTCACTAAGTGGGTACACAAGCGGAAGCATAAACCTGATGGATAGTTGATGGGTATAAGCCTAGGCATGTTGCAAAGGGTTATGCACATGAACGATGCATTGATTTTGATGAAATGATGCTAGATATACCTTTGATGTTGTTCTCTATCAACAAGCTGTTGGATGCTTGATTTACTTATGCATTACTCAGCCAGATATTCAGTTTGTTTTCTCATAGATAAGCAATTTTATGCATTGCCTAGGTTTCAAGCATTGATAGGTGGTTAAGCACATCTTTTGTTACTTGAGTGGTACTAGGCTACGTGGGTTGTTTTATCCCAAGGGGCGATCACTACCACTATATTTTCATGATTTTTCTAACTCTGAGCTGGCTGTTTGCTATGACACTAGTGTGTCCACTAGTGATTTTTGCTATATCTTTGGGAGCTCATGCATATCTTGGCTGAGCAAGAAGCAGCCTACTGTGGCCACTTCTAGTTTTGAGGCTGAGTATAGGGCAACTTTCACAATGGCTATTGAGTGTGTGTGGCTAAGACAACTTATGGCTGATTTGGGTGTTGATTAGTCTTCTACCACCACCATCTTCACTGATAGTCAGAGCATATTGGCAGTTGTGAGGAACCCTGTGTTTCATGCTTGCACTAAGCAAATTGAGATGCATTATCATTATGTCAAGGAGAGGTTCTTTGCTAGAGAGATCAGCTTGGCATATGTGCCCATGCACGAGAACATTGCAGACCTTTTCATGAAGGCTTTTCCTAGGGAGATGTTTGAATCTTTTTATAAAGCTTTGGACTTACTTCCTCTTTTGGATTGATTCCACATAGCTTGGCACTTCCTTATACATGAATTCTAGCTCCTTGTTCACCGCATCACTCCCAAGGTGGATTTTTTGATATATTTAGGTAGTGATTTGTGTGAACACTCTAGGACTACTAGGGCATTTTGTTCCCTCTTTAGGAGGTTTTTTTCCCCTAGCTTATATATATCTATGTACGTATGTATGTATGTATGTATGTATGTATGTATGTATGTATGTATTTATGTATGTATGTATGTATGTATGTATGTATGTATGTATGTATGTATGTATGTATGTACGTATGTATGTATATATTGTTGGAGTTAGACGTCTGCGGAAGCACGCGAACAGCACAAGGAAGAAGAAGAAGCTTGGAGCACAACACACAAGACTGAATGTATTACTAGAGAATGTACAAAGATAAGTAGCCCATTAGGGCAATAGGCATATATACAAGCCGGGGGAAAAAAACCTCCTAAAGAGGGAAAAAAGTGCCCCGGCGGTCCTAGAGTGTTCACACACATCACTACCTAAATATATCAACAAATCCCCCCTGGAAGTGATGCAGTGAACAAGGAGCTGGCACTCATGTATAAGGAAGTGCCGAGCTATGTGGAAATCACTCCACAAAAGGAAGTAAGCCCAAAGCTTTGTGGAAAGCTTCAAACTTCTCCCTAGGCAGAGCCTTCGTGAAAAGGTCTGCAATGTTCTCCTGCGTGGGCACATATGCCAAGCTGATCTCCCCAGCAGAGAACCTCTCCCTGACATAGTGATAATGCACCTCAATGTGCTTAGTGCGAGCATGGAACACAGGGTTCCTCGCAACTGCCAATGCGCTCTGACTGTCAATGAAGATGGTGGTGGCAGAAGACTGGCCAACACCCAAATCAGCCATAAGGCGTCTGAGCCACACACACTCAACAGTAGCTGTGAAAGCTGCCCTATACTCAGCCTCACAACTGGAAGTGGCCACAGTAGGCTGCTTCTTGCTCAACCAAGATATACATGAGCTACCAAGCATGAAGCAAAAACCACTGGTGGATATACGAGTGTCATAGCAACCAGCCCAATCTGAGTCAGAAAAAGCATGCAAATCTGGCGGTAGTGATCCCCCCTTGGGATAAAACAACCCAAGTAGCCGAGTACCACTCAAGTAGCGAAAGATGCGCTTAACCGCTTTCCAATGCGTGACTCCTGGGCAATGCATAAACCTGCTCATCTGTGAGACAGCAAACTGAATATCTGGCCGAGTAATGCATAAGTAAATCAAGCATCCAACGGCCTGCTGATAAGAACAGCATCAAATGCATCTCCAGCATCATGAAGACTCAATCGTAAACCTGTCTCCATAGGAGTGGCAATAGGCTTACAGTCTTCAAGGCCCAAAACGCTGCAATAATGTGTCAATATATTTCGTTTGACACAAAGCCATTCCACCATCAACTTGCATAAACTGAATGCCCAAATAGTGATGCAAATGCCCCAAATCAGACATCTCAAATGAGGCATGCAAATCAGCCTTGAAATCAGCAATATGCTTCTCAAGAGGACCAGTGAGCAGCATGTCGTTTACATAGACAACAATGATCAGAAGCACATCATTAGCACGCTTAACATATAAGGTGCTTTCAGTTGGACTGTTCTCAAAACCATGTGCAATCAGATAGGCATGTATTTTCTCATACCAAGCACGTGGTGCTTGCTTTAAACCATATAACGCCTTCTTTAACCTGCACACCTGGTTTTCATGCCCTTTCTGCACAAAGCCACGGGGCTGAAAAACATACACTTCTTCATGCAAGTCACCATTCAGAAATGCTGTTTTAATGTCCAACTGATGTACATTCCAACCATGATGGGCTGCAAGTGCACAAATGCTCCGAACAGTAGTCATACGGCATGTAGGTGCAAAGGTCTCATCAAAATCAATGCCTCTTTCCTGCGCATAACCCTTTGCAACAAGCCTAGCCTTATACCTGTCAACTGTACCATCAGGTTTACGCTTCAGCTTGTATACCCACTTAGTGCCAATGGCCTTCTTGCCAGGAGGCAAGTCACATAAAGACCATGTACCATTCTTCATTATAACATCATATTCAGATTGCATAGCAGCCATCCAGTTTTCTGAATTTTGTGCTTCATCAAAAGAAACAGGCTCATTCTCATCACAGAGACTAGATGCAGCCATAGCATAGCAATCTGATGCAAAGGAGGCACTATGAGAGCCTGAACGAGTACGATATGACAAAGGTGCATCTAATTTGCTGTCACGCAAAGTCTGCACCAGCCATTTTGGCATAGTTTTTGCCTGCTCAATATCAGCTCTCTCATCAACAAGTGCATCATGTAAATCTGCATCAGAAATGGAATGATCTGCATCATCATATGAAACCTACAAAGGTTGAGAAGTTGCCTCATTAGGACCAGCACTAGCCTGTCCACCTGTAAAAAGAGGCATCAAAGTATCATACATGTCTTTGGAGCTAACAGATGTCTTCTTCGTACATGAAAGCAATGGCTGAATAGCATCTTCCACAAAGACAACATCACGGCTAACCAGAATGCGTTTAGTCTGTGGATGATACAGACGATAGCCTTTACTTTCAGAACTGTACCCAACAAAAATACATTTTACTGCCTTATCATCCAATTTTCTACGATGTTGTTCAGGCACTAATGCATATGCCAAACAACCAAAAACACGCAGATGAGCAACAGATGGCTTGTGGTCATGCCAAGCCTCATATGGAGTGATAGACTGCAATGCTTTAGTGGGACACCTGTTCAGTACATATGCTGCACACATGACAGCCTCAAGCCAGAAACAATGTGGTAAAGCCTGACTTTTGACCATGCACCTCGCCATCTCCATGAGTGACCTGTTCTTTCGTTCAGCAACTCCATTCTGTTGAGGTGTATACGGCACTGTACACTGGTGTTTTATCCCACGTTCAGCCAGAAATGCATTAAAATCTGAAGACATATATTCCCCCCCTCGATCAGAACGGAGGGTGCCCATTTTACATGCTGACAGATTTTCAGCCAAAACCAAAAACTGTTTGAAGCACATGAACACTTCGGACTTTGCTTTGAGTGGATATACCCATGCATGCCTGGAAAAATCATCAATGAAAGTCACGAAGTAAAGGTAATTTCCAAAAGAGGGTGTCTGCATAGGACCACAGACATCACTATGTACAAGCTGTAATTTCTGCGTAGCCCGAACTGAACCATCTTTTGGAAAGGAAGAACGCTGCATTTTGCCCAAAATACAGCCTTCACAAACATGTTTTCCAGGTGCCTCAAGTTTGGGCAAAGAGGACACCATTTCAGATTTCTGCAGACGTAACAGACTAGCAAAATTCAGATGACCAAATCGTGCATGCCAAAGCTTTGCATCTGTCATAGCCTGAGAATCATGAACTGCACATGCCGAATCATTCACAGATCTTTCATAGTCTATGAGCTTATACAGCCCACGACATAAAATGCCAGAAGCAATAATCACATCGCCATTTGAGAGATCATGGACTGTACACCTGTCATCAACGAATTTCACAACCAAGCCAATCTTGGCTAATGCAGAAACTGATAACAGGTTCTTTTTGATCCCTGGCACAAATAAAGCATCTGACAAAGTGAAAGAACTACCATCAGCAGTAGTCAGAATGATCTTACCAACTCCCATAACAGGATAAGAGGAGTTATTGGCGCATGTGACAGTATTCCCTGTAGGGGAAGGCTCGAGTGAAGAGAAGAAACTGCGCTGCGAGGTAATATGTTTGGTCGCCCCACTGTCAAAGTACCAAACATCTGAGTCTACTGCAGACATGCACTGATCATGAGAAGATGGGTCAAAACTGCAGACAGTAGTAAACGCCCATTCTTCTTCCTGCACAAGATTTGCAGACTCTATTTTTGGTGTAGAGGCCTCTGCAACAACCATTCGAGCCTCTTTCTTCTTTGCCTCTTTAGCAGCCAGTTTTGGACAGTTCTTTATAATATGATCATTTCCTTTACAGTACTTGCAGAACAATTTCTGCTTTTCTGATTTCTTTTCATCTTTATCCTGGTTCTTCGATTGTACAGCATTTGCAGATTTCTGCTTACTAGTAGAAGAGCTCCATTTTCCTTTGCCCTTCTGACTAGCCAGGAAAGCTTGATCTGCAACACGCATAATGGACCTGTTCTGCCTGGACTGATCTTCCTGCAACAGAACAGAGACTTATTCCTCAAATGACAAGGCATTCGGATTGCCTTTCATCATCAACCGAAGAGTAGAGGCAAAACTCTGATATGAATCAGGAAGACCATTCAGAACGGTCTGCACAAGTGAGCTATCTGGTATAACCTCATCAGCAGAAATCAATTGTTCCTTCAGGTCTTTGATCTTTGTAAGAAAACTGTCCATAGAATCACCTTCATTCATGTGCTCACTCTCCAACTGTTTTCGGAGGTAAGCAACACGAGCCTCATTCCTAGCCTGGTGCAAAGTGGTAAGTGTATCCCAAGCATCCTTTGCTGTTCTGCAAGAGCGAATGTGAGGAATAATGGCACGTTTGACAGACAAGGCTATCAATGCATGTGCCTGTGCATCTCTGCCATCCCAACGAATCTGCTCTGCAGTAGGTGCAACAGAAACAGCAGCACGAACAGGAATCTGCGGAATATCATCTTCGACACCATCTTCATCAGCTTCAACACCTGTATTTGCAGTACCTGTCGTTACAGGTGTAACAGGACGTCTTTCAACACCCTGCACAATGTTCCACAATCCTTTTGCAACCAGTACATGTCGCATCATGTAAGCCCATAATGGGTAGTTGGTACCATCCAACTTATCCTCAACAGCCAACATACGGAATACATCACTGCTTTCAGCCATGGCCGGTGACTAAAATACCTTGATGCAGAAAATTGACTGTATCTCAAAAAGTTGAACAGAACTGCCCAGACGAGTTCTACTAGACCTGTAGCAGACTTCGAGACGCTTAAACTGGCGAACAAAAACTGGTATATACCTTTGGCACAAAAGGACGAAATAGCCTGCACAAGCACTGCGATAGTGCGTTCGGAGGCCGAAACGAGCTCAGATCGCGATTTTGGCACCACAAAGCGAAGCAGTTTTGATCTCGGAAACACCCTGAGTATGCTCACCAAATTTTGTGCGAATCTGAGACTGCAAATGGAGGAGTGTCGACGGCGCCCTAGAAGAAGCAACGACCTGCTCTGATACCAATTGTTGGAGTTAGACGTCTGCGGAAGCACGCGAACAGCACAAGGAAGAAGAAGAAGCTTGGAGCACAACACACAAGACTGAATGTATTACTAGAGAATGTACAAAGATAAGTAGCCCATTAGGGCAATAGGCATATATACAAGCCGGGGGAAAAAAACCTCCTAAAGAGGGAAAAAAGTGCCCCGGCGGTCCTAGAGTGTTCACACACATCACTACCTAAATATATCAACATATATGTATATGTATATGTATATATATATATATATATATATATATATATATATATATATATATATATATATATATATATATATATATATATATATATATATATATATATATATATATATATATATATATATATATATATGTATATGTGTGTGTGTGTGAATATGTGTGTGTGTGTATGTGTGTGTGCAGGTGTATGTATGTGTGTATGTATGTATATGTGTGTGTGTGTTTTAGAATGTTTCCACAAGAGGCATTTAGTTGAGGCTTGGTCTTGTGGGAGTGTTCTAGAGACAAAGGCTTGCTCACAAGGAGCCCTAGTGTAAACTTTTATTCAATTCATATAGTTTAATAATTAAAAACAATTATTTTTTAGGAACTTTTATCAAGGGTTATGTAAATAGAAGCAAGTCATGAGATGAAATGATTGAAAGTTTATTCAATTTATGCAAATGCACATTATTTGATAATCAAATCAATTAATTATTAATTTTCTTCATTCAAAATCATGTAAAGGAAGATGAATAATAAAGTAGAATGCTTATCTTGAACACTTTGAATTTAAAGACTAACTATCAAGTTTTCAATTTAAAGGCTGATAATCAATTTTATTTGATATAGTGTTTGATGTAAAAACCCATCCACTGTTGAAGAAGCTCATCACACATCAACTTGAAATCAATATTTCATAGAGTCTCAATCAATATCATATATGTGCAAAGATGAACTATTGTATTAATGATCAAATATGGCTTTGTGTATAGGATCAAGGATCCGAATGGCTCATAAAAGGTTTCTTACATATGATTTCTCAAATGGTAGCTCAAGGGTAACTAAATCTGAAAAGTTCTCAATTTTCGTATAGCACTCAAGCTCTCAAAACTAGGAAAAAAAACAAATGAAAGTGATTTCCATTTTATAGAGAAAAATTAACCTTTGATCCATGCTTGATTTAAATGGACCAATGAAATCCCTTCATTTTCTCTTTAGAAACAAACAAAAATATGCTTTCTATATGAGCTTTTACACAAAATTTGGAGGATACAAAATGATCCAAATTCAAATATGTTTGATGCTACTTGTTCTTCTTCTTCATCTTCATAATTTTGATATATATTTGAGTCTTTTGAATTACCTTTTTAAGCCTTCCTTTCCTTTGAAAACTTCATCTTCTTCGTTCATATTTTCTTTTCTTCACTTGATGTAGACCAATGCTTGAACAACTTTAAGGTAGAAAATTTGATACCAAGCATGGATTACACCATCATCACATATTGATGAGGGTGCATAGACAAAATAATTTCCACATCTTTCCCCCATCAAACTTATATTTCCTCTCAAAGAACCAATAATTATCATATTTTTCAAGTATGGAAGATAAAAGTGATGATATTTTCTCATGAAATCAATATCAAATCATGCATGGGTAAAATTGTTGGAGTTGAGGTCTACAAAAGCATATGAACAACAAAAGGAAGAGGAAAGCTTGGAGCAAAACACAGTATAGAATGTATTACCAAGTAAATGTACAAAGATAAGTCACCCATTAGGGTTATAGGTGTATATGGTAGCCAAGAGAAAAAGAACTCCTAAAGAGGGAAAAATGTGCCCCAACACTCCGAAGTGTGTTTGTGAAGAGAGATGGTGGATGCAATCCAAAGATGAGTAGGTGCCGCTACAACCAGCTTCACACCAGCCAACTGAGACTTCAGATTTGATTAGTAGACCCTTTAAGCTTCCTAAATCCACCAAAATATCAGCCAAGTACTTTGGAACATGTATCCCAAAAGTTTAAGTCAAGACAGACTAGTTGCGAAATGACTAGCTCCCAAAACTTGCTATTTTTGGACATACACCTGCTGGAAAAAATGAACAGTGCTCGCAACCTGGAAGAAATTAGAAAAATTCCTTTTGGGCATAGCAAAAGACTTAGCAAGCTTCCCAATCCAAGTTAAAACACTTCAAATGATGGACTGAGCACTGAGAACAAGTTTCATCAATTTCTGGAACATTCCCATAATTCTCGGGGCTCTACAGAGATAGACCAGTAAGCAGTAAAAATGCAGATATATCACAAAGTATTAATCCAATGACCTTGAACATTTATATGCACAAAGTAGACAGTACGAGCTATTCAACGCAAGTTAAATCACTGAAAACGGATCAGTAGAACTCGAGATATGACCTTCTGAAGGTACTACTCTGAGTGAGTATAGCAGAGAACAAAACAGAGAAGTAGATGATGATAAATGTATAGATTCACATATGATTACAACCACATTGGCAATGAATCTTTGCACAATGGGAGTAGAATGATAGAGCTATGGAGTAAGCTCTTCAATCTCTACAAAATGACATGAAGTGGTCACGTACAAGGCTTGCTAATCGCCTCTTCCTTCTTGCTCCTTTTATAGCTATTCTTGGAGGGAGTTTTGAATTCGAATTTGAATGGCTACACCTAAAAGTGATCCCCAAAGTTAGGAGAGATTCCCTCAGCTCAAAAATTCGTGATTTTGGTAGTTGGAGCCATGAGTTTGCTTTTACATCATGCATGAGGTAAGCCATTCTTTTTCTTTTTTCTTTTTCCAAATATAAGAGATAAAAATGAACTCTTTTACAAGAGGTGTTCACATGACTACTCATGTGACTTACAAATGAGGATAATATCAAGCATATCAAGCATGTAGGCTTGGGTAAAATGCACCAACAGGTCCCCCTCAAGCCTAACATGCTTGGCCTCCAAATAAGTCTTCAATTGTTCTTGATTTCCTGCAAGCCAATCATCAACTTGAATCTACTTAATTTTGTACCATCAAGAGCTTTAGTCAACATGTCGGCACATTGCATATCTGTAGAGACATAGGATAGTTGAATATCCTTGCTCATTAGCTTCTCCCATACGTAATGGTAGTGGACTTCAATATGCTTGGTTCTAGCATGGTATACCGGATTAGCTGCTAGATGTAGTGAGCTTGTGTTGTCACCAAAAATATGAGGTGTTGAAGAATGAAGTCCAAGATCTGTGTACAAAGACTTTAACCACATGATTTCTTGAGTTGCATTAGCCAAACCTCTATATTCGGCTTCGGTAGAAGATAATGCCACGGTTGGTTGCTTCTTCGATGACCAAGAAATGATTTTTGAACCTGCAAATGATATATACCCTGATGTGCTTCTTCTATCATCTTTAGATCCGGCCCAATCTGCATCTGAGTAGACCTTTAGCTCAATATCTGAAGTATATGAATAGAACAAACCTTCGTTCATGGTCCCCTTTAGGTACTTGAGGACTCTCTTGGCCGCTTCCATATGTGGTCTTCTCGGCTTATGCATAAACTGACTCAATATGCTAACACTATAGCATATATCCACCCTTGTGAGTGTTGCATAGTTCAAACTTCCAACCAAGCTTTGATAGCTTGTGATGTCTTCAATTGGCTCTCCTTCATAAGCACTAAGCTTATGATTTTGCTCCATAGGTGTACCTGCACACTTGGTATTTTCCATCTTGAACTTGACGAGCATGTCATGGACATACTTCCTTTGTGTGATGTATATACCTGAATCTGTGTAGATCAACTCCAATCCAAGAAAATAAGTGAGTGGTCCGAGGTCACTTATTTTGAACTCCTCCTTCATTTGACTCTTTACCTGTTTGATTCCTTCAAGATCATTGCCTGTGATAATAATATCATCAGCATACACACATAAATAGATCACTTCAAATCCATTCCTCTTTATGAACAAAGAGGTATCCGCCTTGCTAGCTTTGAATCCTTGGTCCTGCAAATAAGTCACCAATCTGAAATTCCAAGCTCTTGGAGCTTGCTTCAATCCATACAAAGCTTTCTTTAGTTTGCATACATAGTTAGGATGATGTGCATCCTCATATCCAGGAGGTTGTGCCATATACACTTCCTCAGAAATCCATCCATTCAAGAAAGCATTCTTTACATCAAGTTGATAAAGATTCCAATTTCTAGATGTAGCAAGACTAATGAGAACCCTAATTGTAGGCATTTTTGCAACAGGAGAGAAAGTCTCCTCATAATCAATACCATGGGTTTGAGCAAACCCTTTAGCAACTAACCTTGCTTTGTGTCTATTTATACTTCCATCTGGATTCCTCTTGATTTTGTATATCCATCGAGATCCAATTATCTTCATAGATGGCTTGTTAGGTACAAGCTCCCAAGTGTCATTCTCCTTCAAGGCTTCCATTTCTTCATCCATTGCATCTCTCCAAGCTTTCTTGCTTTGTGCTTCTTCAAATGTGGTAGGTTCTTCATTGGTTGAATCCTTTGCAATGTAGATTGAGTGCTTGGTGACCAAAGAAGTATCATAACCAAACCTCTCTGGTTTCTTCTCCTCCCTTGAAGACCTTCTAAGTGGTTGATGTGAGCTCTCAGGTCCATATGTAGCATCCTGCATCTTTGCTTTTCCTTTGTTCTTCCATAGCTTTAGTCTTTCCAAGTCTTCTAGGTAAATCTCCGAATCACTTTCTTCAATATGCTTTGGCTCCTTTGGTTGAAGTGATGGAAAATCTTCATCCAAGTCATATGGCAGCTTCACTTTCCTGTCATCATCAAACCATGATTTGTTTTCATAAAAAATTACATCTCTACTCACAGAAAATCCTTTATTGGTTGGATTGTACAATCTATATCCTTTTTGGTTTTGATCATAACCAATGAATACACACTTCTCTGCCTTGGGATCCAATTTCCCTCTTACTTGAGAAGGAATGTGAGCATAGGCTAAGCATCCAAAGATTTTGCAATGCTCTAGACTAGGTCTTCTTCCATTCCACACTTCATATGGAGTGGTTCCATCTAGTGACTTAGATGGAAGTCTATTTATGAGATATGTGGCTGTCGACACAGCCTCTGCCCATAGGTAGTTTGGCAATCCCTTTTCGTTGAGCATGGACCTTGCAGCTTCGACAATAGCTTTGTTCCTCCTCTATGCTACACCATTGAGTTCGGGTGTATACCTTGTAGTGACTTCCCTTTTAATGCCTCTTTCATGCAAGAAGGCATCAAATTCAGAAGAGAAGTATTCTCCTCCACCATCTGATCTGAGTCGTTTCAAAGTCCTACCTGTTTGGTTTTCAACAAGAGCAATGTACTTCTTAAAGCAATTAAACACTTCATCCTTGTGCTTCATGAAAAACAAAATGGTCCACCTTCTACAATCATCTATGAGAGACACATAATATCTTGAGCCTCATATAGATGGCTCCTTACTTGGACCCCACACATCCGTGTGCACTAGATCCAAAGGATTTTGATACATATATCCTTTCTTATTGAAAGGTTGTCTATGAGCCTTGCCGAGTTGACAAGCTTCACACTTATAAATCATGTGTTGCCTTGTGATATTAGGCAAACCAAGTACACTTTGGTCCCTGCAAATTTGTTTGAGTGTCCTCTCACCAATGTGAGCAAGCCTTTTGTGCCATATCTCCAACTCTATAAGAGTTTGAGATCCATAGCTAAACAAAGCTATGTTCTTTGTATCTTCCACTTCAAAAGTGAAAAGCGTTCCTGTCTTTTCTCCTTTGGCAATCCTTCGAAAGCCTTGCCTTGGGTCTTCAACATATGCTCCAAATCGATTGAATCTAACCTGCAATCCTTTTTCAACAATTTGTCCAACACTTATTAAATTTTTGGTAATTGTAGGGACATACAAGACTTTGCTTAAGAGGTTCATATTCCCATCTGATGTCTTCACATTACCTATCTTCTCCACTGAGTGCTTTGTGTCATCTCCTGTCTGCACTTCATGCTTGTTATGAGGATCTTCCAAATCAGAAAGTAAAGCCACATTTCCTGCTACATGGTTCGAGCATCCCAAATCAATGTAAAATATGTGATCATCATCCTTACCCTTCTTCGCTGATAGATTCATAATCAATAATGAATCTTCTTGACTTTGGTCCTCTGCATAGTTATTGTAATCTCTTCTTCCTCTATGGTCACTTTGATAGTTGTTGTTGTTGTTGTAATTGTTGTTGTAGTAGTTGTTGTTGTTGTAGCCTCCATTGTATCTACCTCTATTTGATCCATAGCCACCTCTATTGAATCCTCTTCCTCTTGAGCTCCTCGGGTTCCTGAAACATTCTTCAGTAGTATGGTTAGATAATCCACATATGTTGCAAGGTTGAGATGATTGGAATCTCCCCCTGCCTTGCTTTCCACCTCTGCCTCTTCCTCTAGCTCTTCCTCTACCTGCAAAGTTTGCTTGGAAAGAGCTACCTTCATCTTCATTCTTCCTATTGTTTGACTTGTCCTTGACCTTAGCTTTATCAGAATATAAGGCAGAAGTTTGATTACCTCTTGGGGACTCACCACCTTTGCTAATCTTTGCTTCATGAGTGAAGAGTTGGCCCATGAGTGTGTTGAGGTCGGGTACATGCATATCCATGTATAAATCCATGGCTGTTGTGAATGACTCCCACTTGTCCTCTGCTTTGATTCCATTCATGATTTGTCTAATGATTTGCTCCTCTTCAATTACCTCTCCAATGCTTCCAAGCTGGTCCGAAATCTCCTTCATCTTTGTGACATAATCAGTCACATTTTGCTTCGGGCTTTTCTTCATTGTTGTGAACTCCATCCACAATTGGTTCTTCCTTGCTCGAGTGTTGGAAGAGAAGAAAGAAGCAACTGCATTCCAGGTTTCTCTTGATGTCTTGCATCCCTTGACATGAGGTAAAAGAAAATCAGAGATTGAATTTAGAATATAGGACCTTGCAAGTGCATCCTTCGAACACCAATTCGAAAGTCCTTCCACTTCTTCATGTGATGGTTGCCCTTTGTTCCTCATGGTTGGCATTGCTTCATCTGCGGATATGAATCCATATAGATTCCTCTCTTGAAGGTAAGCCTCCATCCTTAGAGACCATGCTGGGTAGTTGTTTCGATCCAATTTGTCAATTGTTGATGGAAATCCATCTCCCATGTTGCTTGACTATGCTCTGATACCACTGTGAAGAGAGATGGTGGATGCAATCCAAAGATGAGTAGGTGCCGCTACAACCAGCTTCACACCAGCCAACTGAGACTTTAGAGTTGATTAGTAGACGCTTTAAGCTTCCTAAATCCACCAAAATATCAGCCAAGTACTTTGCAACATGTATCGCAAAAGTTTAAGTCAAGACAGACTAGTTGCGAAATGACTAGCTCCCAAAACTTGCTATTTTGGACATACACCTGCTGGAAAAAATGAACAGTGCTCTCAACCTGGAAGGAATTAGAAAAATTCCTTTTGGGAATAGCAAATAGACTTAGCAAGCTTCCCAATCCAGGTTAAAACACTTCAAATGATGGACTGAGCACTGAGAACAAGTTTCATCAATTTCTGGAACATTCCCATAATTCTCGGGGCTCTGCAGAGATAGACCAGTAAGCAGCAAAATGCAGAAATCTCCAAACTTATTAATCCAATGACCTTGAAAATTTATATGCACAAAGTAGATAGTACGAGCTATTCAACGCAAGTTAAATCACTATAAAGAGATCAGTAGAACTCGAGATATGACCTTTTGAAGGTACTGCTCTGAGTGAGTATAGCAGAGAACAAAACAGAGAAGTAGATGATGATAAATGTATAGATTCACATATGATTACAACCACATTGGCAATGAATCTTTGCACAATGGGAGTAGAATGATAGAGCTATGGAGTAAACTCTTCAATCTCTACAAAATGACATGAAGTGGTCACGTACAAGGCTTGCTAATCGCCTCTTCCTTCTTGCTCCTTTTATAGCTATTCTTGGAGGGAGTTTTGAATTCGAATTTGAATGGCTCCACCTAAAAGTGATCCCCAAAGTTAGGAGAGATTCCCTCAGCTCAAAAATTTGTGATTTTGGTAGTTGGAGCCATGAGTTTTCTTTTACATCATGCATGAGGTAAGCCATTCTTTTTCTTTTTTCTTTTTCCAAATACAAGAGATAAAAATGAACTCTTTTACAAGAGGTGTTCACATGACTACTCATGTGACTTACAAATGAGGATAACATCAAGCATATCAAGCATGTAGGCTTGGGTAAAATGCACCAATAGTGTTCATGTGCATCACTACCAAAATATATCAACAAATCCCTCCCCCCCCCCCCCCCCAACCTCCAAGGTAGTGAAGCGGTGAACAAGGTGCTGGCACTCATGTATAAGGAAGTGCCAATCTATGTGGAAAGAGATCAATCCACAAAAGGAAGTAAGCGGAGAGCTTTGCAAAAAACTTCAAACTTCTCCCTAGGCATAGCCTTTGTGAAAAGGTCTACAACATTATCTTGTTTGGGCACTTAAGCTAAAATGATAACTCCAATAGAGAACCTCTCTTTGACATAATGATAGTCCACCTCAATGTGCTTTGTGTGAGCATGGAACAGAGGGCCCCTCACAACTACCAGTGCACTCTGAGTGTTAGTGAAGTTGGTGGTGGCAAAGGATTGACCAACAACCAAATTAGCCAAAAGGAATTTGAGCCAGATGCACTTAAGAATCACTATGAAAGTTACCCTATACACAACCCCCCACAGAAGTAGCCACAGTAGGCTAGTTCTTGTTCAACCATGATATGCATGAGCTACCAAGAATGAAGTAAAAACCACTGGTGGATACACAAGCATCATAGCAACTAGCAAAATCTGATGGAGAAAAAGCATGTGAATATGGTGGTAATGATTCCCCCTTGGGATAAAAAAATCTGAGTAGCCAAGTACCACTCAAATAGTGGAAGATGCACTTAACCGCCTACCAATGCTTCACATGTGGGAAATGCATAAACTTGCTAATTTGAGAGAAAGAAAATTGAATATCAGGTTGAGTTATAAATAAGTAAATCAAACATCCAACAACCTACTGATAGATAAAAATATCAAATGCATTGCCAACATTAGGAAGACTCAAGTGTAAGCCTCTTTCCATGGGAGTGGCAATAGGTTTGCAATCTTCAATGCCAAAACACTGCAATAATTTCTCAATATATTGTGTTTGACACAAAGCTATTCCTCCATCAACTTGCATAAATTGAATGCCCAAAAAATGATGCAAATGCCCCAAATACAACATCTCAAAAGAAGCATGCAAATCAACCTTAAATTCAGCAATATGTTTCGCATTAGGACTAGTGAGCAACATGTCATCAACATAAATGGCAATAATCAGAAGTTACATCATCTGCATGTTTAACATATAAGGTGCTCTTAGTTGGATTGTTCTCAAAACCATGTGCAATCAAGTAAGAATATATCTTTTCATACCAAGCACGTGGTTCTTGCTTCAAACCATATAATGCCTTCTTCAACTTGCACACTTTGTTTTCATGCCCTTTCTTTACAAAACCTTGGGGCCAAAATACATACACTTGTTTATATAAGTCACCACTAAAAACTGTAGTTTTGATGTCCAACTCAAGTACATTCAAAACATGATGAGCTACAAGTGCACAAATGCTACAAATAATGGTCATTTGGCATCTGGGTGCAGATCTCATCAAAATCAATGCCCCTCTCTTGAGAATAACCTTTGGCAACAAGCCTAGCTTTATACCTACCAATTATTCCATTGAGCTTAGGTTTTAGCTTGTATTCCCATTTAGTGCCAATGGCCTTTTTGCCTAGAGGTAAATCACATAAGATCAACTGCCAATATTCATAATAGGATCATATTTTAAGTGCATAGTACCCATCTAATTTTTCAAATGTTGTGCTTCATTAAAAGAAACAGCCTCATTCTCATCACAAAAAATAGAGGTAGTCATTGCATAGAAACGTGATGCAAAGAAAGCAGTGTGAGGGCCTGAATGGGTACAATATGAAAACGTTGCATCTAGTTTGCTATCTCTCAAAGTCTACATCAGCCATTTACACACAATTTAGCCCCTTCTATGTCAGCCCTCTTATCATCAAGTGCATAATGTAAATCTGCATCAGAAGTGGAAGAAATCGCCTCATTTGGATTAGCACTTGATTGTTCACCTGTAAAAAGATGGAGCAAAGTGTTATACACGTCTTTAGAGATAATTGAAGTCTCTTTGTTACATGAACATAATGGATGAATTGCATCTTGCAGATAAACAACATCATGGCTAAACAAAATGTGTTTATGTAGGAAAGAGTTTGATAAGGACAAAGATATTCATGAATCAACTTAATCAAATTTTTTTCACCACTTTCCACCTTCATGATACTATTGAGAAGATATCATTCCCAAAATCTCCTTCATGGATAATGATAGGCTCATACTCATCAAAAAAATAAAATATGCTCAAGCCATAATCATATTCTTCATCTTCATTGTCTTCTCACCTAATGTTCATAGAATGAAACAAGAAAAGATCTTCTCACCTAATGTTCATAGAATGAAACAAGAAAAGATCATTCTCATTAGTTTTCTCCAAATCAGTATTGACATTAGGAAACATCAAATTTTCACTAGATGGATCATAGTGATGATCACACTTGGATTTCTCAATCAATGTAGTTGTAATACTACTTTGTGTATATCATTGAAAGAAGTAAATATCAATATTAATTTTATTAGGTTCAAAGAAAAATTTCTTTGGAAGTCCATGCATGAAAGATTTTTTGAAATCATGTTTACTCAAATTCTCACATTCATTATCATCTTCTAGCCTACATGCAAAAGTGGAGGACTCATTACATTCATTCTCTTCGAAAGATGCATGTGTACATATCCCCTCTTTGTGGAGCCAATTTCACTTTAAGCACATGGATTGCATTCATTATATCATCAAATTTTTATTTAGGGATAGTGACATGTGCATTTTTCCATTTTTGAATTTTAAGGAGAAAATTTCTTTTTGGGGTGCTCAAATGAAAGTTCAGAATTATGATTAATTTGAGATAATTTCAATGTTGGAGTTCAAGCTTTACAGAAGCACACAAACAACACAAGGAAGAAGAAGAAGCATCTTGGAGCACAACACAATACTGAATGTATTAGAAATGTGAATGTACAAAGATAACTTACCCATTAGGATTATAGGCATATATATATAAGCCGACAAAAAAACCTCCTAAAGAGGGCAAAAAGTGCCATGGTGGTCCTAAGTGTGTTCATACACATCCTTACCAAAATATATCAACCAATTCCCCTTGGATGTGATGCGGTGAACAAGGAGTTGGCACTCATGTATAAGGAAAGGCCAAGGTATGTGGGAAGAGATCAATCCAAAAAGGAAGTAAGCCCAAAGCTAAATTCTTGCTAGGAAAAGCCTTTGTGAAAAGGTCTTCAACATTATCTTGTGTGGGCACATAAGCCAAATTGATCTGTCTAGTAGAGAACCTCTTCCTGACATAATGATAGTGCACCTCACTGTGCTTTGTCTAGGCATGGAACACAAGGTTTCTCGCAAGTGTGAATGCTCTTTGACTGTTAGTGAAGATGGTGATGCCAAAAGATTGATAAACACCCAAATCAACCAATAGGCATGTGAGCTACACACATTAAACAATCGCTTTGAAAGCCCTATACTAAGCCTCACAACTAGAAGTGGTCAAAAAATGCTGCTTCTTACTCTACCAAGATATGCAGGAGCTACCAAACATGAAGCAAAAGCCATTTGTAAACACACGAGTGTCATAGAAACCAACCTAGTATGAGTTAGAAAAAGCATGTAAATCTAGTAGTAATGATCCCCCCTTGGGATAAAACAATCCAAGTAGCTAGCTAGCACTTAAGTAGTGAAAGATATGCTTAACCACCTTCCAATGCTTGACACCTAGGCAATGCATAAACCTACTCATCTGAGAGAAAAGAAACTAAATATCATGCCGACTTATGCATAACTAAATCAAGCATCCAAGAACCTACTAATAGAGAACAACATCAAATGCATCTCCAACATCATGAAGACTCAACTCAAGACCTGTTTCCGTAGGAATGGTGTTGGAAGCAGCCAGAGGCACAGACGACGCGGAAGCATGTAACGACGGAGCAAGAAGCTAGTGGAATCTTTTTTCAAAGAATCATGTTCTAAAAATACTTTTCAAAAACCTCCAACAGTGATTTTTATCACTATTGTAACATATGTAACATAGAAAAACCCTTTTCTTAATTTCTAGCTCCATTTTGTGCAAGCCGAGGAGTCCTTGAGCTTGAGGAGCTTAGGTAGAACAAGCGTATCAATTTTCGTTATTTTTAGGCACCGTTTACCCTTCCAAATAGCATCTAGGACCTAATTTTTAACTATGCCGGTCACTAGATGTGAAACCGGTCAAAACTAATCTAGAAACTATAAAAAGAGCTAGAGAGCTCATTTTTGAGGTTGGCTAGTGTGAGCTTAGAGTTCTTTTGAGCTTGTAATAGTGTTCTTGAGTAATAGAGCTAATTTCCCACCTTCCATTGTGTCTTGCTTATCTCTTCATTGTGTGTGTGTATGTGTGTGTGCATCTTAGTGCTTCTCACCTTCACTCTCACATCATCTCACATTCACGATCTTCATATCACTCCTATCTCTTCCGCGGATTGACAATTAAGGAGGTGAAGCTTCTTAACGTGGTTCTCACCATTGTGCTAGAGCAACACCAAATTTGGCGCCGTTGCCGGGGATCGAGTCTAGGACGAATGTGTGATGGTAAGAGTATAGCAAGAAGTGGCGTTGGAAGGTAAAAATTTCAGTTTTTGTTGTTGTTTTTACTTAGTTTTTAGTGTTTTTTACCTCCCCCACACTACATCTTCATCACCGCATCATCATCTTCATCTCCAAAAAAATCAGAAAATTCACCATATCCACCCATTCTCCTCATTTCCCCTCATTTGTGCATGCGAGAGAGTGAGAGAGAACTTTTGTGCTTGTGTGTGCTTTTGCTTTCTTGAGTTATCTTGCAGGTACAGTACTCCAGTGCATCAGGAAGGCTGCAAAAAGGTAAGAAAATCACCTTCTGTCAGAAATTTCCGAGTGTGTCAGACCATCGCGATGGTCTGCAAACTTTGGAATTTGAGGTAAGCGACCACACAGGCGTGTAGGCGACCCTTGCGCATCTACGAATCCACAGACGCATTTCAGAAATTCTCAGTTTGGTGGACCATCGCGACGGTCTCAGACCATCGTGATTGTGTCACACCATCGCGATTGGCTCATGCCATTGCGCCGACGGTGCCACGTGGCAAGCTAGACCATCGCGACGGTTCATTTTTTTGGACCATCGCGACAACACCCTCACACCATCGCGACACTTCAAAAATTTGGACCATCGCGATTGGCTCACGCCATTGCGCCCAGACCATCGCGATTGGCTCAAGCCATCGCATCTGTGACCATCGTGACGGTTCACTTTGGACCATCGCGATTGTTCACGTTGACCATTGACTGACGCCATCGCGATTGTCCGCCTGATCGAGTCATCGCGACGGTTCACACTCACGCCATCACGATTGTCCACTTTCACGCCATTGCGACGGTGCACTTCAGACCATCGCGATTGCTCACCTTCACGCCATCGCGACGGTCCCAGACCATCGCGATCATCTCAGACCATCGCAATTGTGCACCCCCATCGCAAATTTTAGGGTTTCATTTTTTGGCCAATTTTGGGGCTATTTTTGGGAAATTTTTGGGTGATTATACTCATAGGAGACCCCTTAGCTCATATTTGGAGAAAAACCTGTTTGTCAGTTTTTACCCCCCAGGGCCTGAACGGCCATAACTTTTTCATCCGAAGTCCATTTTTTGAGCTTAATAGCTCATTAGAAAGCTCTTGACGAGTACTACGTGACCTCAACTGTTTTTTTCTTAAAGGATACGTCTATTTTTAGATAAGCGATTTTGAGGTTGACCTAGTTTGGGACTAGAAAGCCAGGGGGCAAACATTGAAAAGTTGGGCAAAAGGGAAGGGACTTAAAAGGTGTATATACTCAAGTGCTTGATCATCCAACGGTGAATTGGTCTAATATTGGATTTTTCTAGGTCTAGCAAGGGCAATCAAAGGCAACCAAAGCAAGGCAGAAGGGGCATAGAGCTTGGGAAGCACGGCTTCTTGGGCATCAGAGCAACCAGAAAAGTTGACTCGAGGTCTAGCAAGGGCAATCAAAGGCAACCAAAGCAAGGCAGAAGGGGCATAAAGCTTGGGAAGCACGGCTTCTTGGGCATCAAAGCAACCAGAAAAGCTGACTCGAGGTTGGAAGATTACTCAACCCCCTTAGTCAATTCTTAGCTTAGGATAAACGGTAGTATTGTGGATTAAAGACGATAGGAACGCCTCAAGTTCAAGAGAATTAAATTTATCAAGTCCAAGACCAAAGATAAAGGTGTGTGACACGAAAACCTAAAGGAAAGAACATAAGTCTGACGGAACGAGAACTCAAAGTACCACAGAAAGTCGAATTCCTGACGCATACACTAAGACAAGAATCTAAAGAAATTTAAAAAGAATCAAGAAAGTAATAACAAAGAATCATTGACAATCTAAGCGTGTACTGAGTGTGCAAGGACGAAAATTAATGAACTTTAGATCGGGCAAACACATAGGTAAGTCAGACCGACGAAGCCTTAGATCATCATAGGCAAGTGTAAGAACTACTGCACGATCGTGGGCTCAACAATTGAACACTAGTTATCCCTACGAGAGCTCAGATAATAGTGAATCAGAAATGGCTTTTAGCGCAGAAAGACCAGAAGAAGGGTCGAATTTAGCCTATTTAGAAAAACCAGAAGGACCCTATAGGACTCAACTAGAGTTTCTCCGAACCAACCGATTAGGTGCTCGCATCTATGAGGATGGTTTGCGAAGGCAAGTGGTGCAAATGCACAACCCCGATCAAACCATTGGATTGGAACGTCCAGTGGTGAAATTTGAGAGAGACGTGTACATAGACAAGGAAGGAACAATGTACATCTTAAATACGCAGCCAAACAATACAAATGAGTTTGGCGTAATTCAATTAGAGACGGAAGCTAAATCTCTAGGAAAAGAACCATTAGAAGAGCCTAGAACACCTAGAGGGAAATCTGTACTGACACGAGTACTAATCCCAGAATGGATCCCTCAGGACAACAGAAGCATAGAGTTGTTTGTAAATAAAGAAACTGATGAAGCCTTTTGGAGATACAAGACAGAACTACTTAGTGAGGTAGGTATCATCACTATATACGAATTCAAGGACCCGGATACACCTGGAAAGGTTGTATACCTGGATGAGACTTCAGAAAGAGTCTTTGTGGTGCCTGACCACGCTAAAAACACATACACATGGAGAGGTGAATTGGTATTCCCTCCATCTAGAACGAACATGAATACAAGTCAACAAGGGGCAGGAACATCATCCGCCCATGGAAATCAAAGAGAGAGAAATAAAGAGAGACCGGAAGTAAGCTTTAATCACCCCATGGGGAGAGATAGAACAACCACGGACACTAATAGAGCGGATAGACAAAGAGATCATGGAATACCAGGTGGTAGAGATGATTTTCCTCTACCTAGACCATGTGAACACGCAAGAATGTTGAGACCCACTCAGTTAGTGAAATCCATGAAGAACTACTTTGATGGGACAGGAGATCCCTATGACCATGTTGCAGAATTCAAGCAAGTACTAAGAGCCGAACAAGTTGAAGACATGTTCACGCAATACAACGCATTTGGACTAACGTTAAAGAATACAGCTTTAACTTGGTTCCAACCTTTGCAACAAAGGCAATTTAGAGACATCCATCACTTTTTAGAGTCATTCATCACTGAATTCTCTAAAAGTGGGATTAGACATGACACGTCTTCGTTGATTCATAGCTTTAAACAGACTCCTCAGGAAACAGTCAGATTGGCTGGACGTAGGTTTAGACAATATGTTGAACGATGTCCAATGCAAGAGCTACCCTCACAAGCTAAGCAAGTGTCATTGTTTCTAGATGGCTTGTTGAGCTCTAAACTGCGCTCCTATGTATACCTAAAAGAACCCAGAACGCTAGAGCAATGTGTAAGAATTTGCATAGACATTGAGGACAACTTAGGAGACGAGTTGGAACTCTCAAAGGTCTATAAGGACTCAGACTGTTCATCTCTAGAATCCACAAAATTGTCTAGCTCAATAGAAGACCTAGCAGAAAAAGTGGCCCAGAAACTAGGAGTTTCTAGTAAACCTAGGGTGCTAATGAACAAGCGTTGTTACACCTGTGGTGGTGACCATATGGCAAATGTGTGCCCCAATGCACCACAACCACAAGCCAATCCTAGTGGCCAATACTGTACAATTGAGAGAAGATACACGAATCATACGGCTCAGGACTGCCCATACAACAAACAGACCGTGAGACAAAACTACCCGCAAGCATACCCGCAGCCAGGTAGGTATCAAGGCCAATACAATGCTCAGCCTTATTACTATAGGCCTCTTCAGAACTACCCATACCAGGCTCAACAAAGACCTCAACCTGTCTTAGCTCAACAGCCACCCCCACCAGCGAATGTCATCTCAGTCAAATACGCTGCTGCAGAAGAGAACCTAAGTAGGGCCTTAGTGCCTTCTTCACCTTTGATCACAGAGAATGACCCGAATTCGAACAGTTTTGACTCTACGCATGTAGATAGTCCACCCGCATATTACACGGAGTCACCAGAACATGTAGAAACATATCATTATGATAGTCCACCAGTGGAACCTAGTTGGGAGCCAGACTATGCTAATGTGATGTACACAAACCCAAATCCACGGCCCCAATTGAGACAACAAAGATGACAGGGCCCTACAGGACCATGCTTTAGGTGCCAAGGAGATCATTTCATAAAGGATTGTCCACATCCCCCGATAGCAGGACAATCACAGTACTATAACATCCAAGGCTATTGTGCCGATTGTGGCAAAGAGCACATAATCAAAGATTGCCCTAAGAACCCTGTTAATGCTTCGAATGTGACACCGATCAACGTGATAGGTATTGTAAATAACGCAGATGGATCCAACCCTACATACGTGCCTATCCAAGCTATCACAAGAGCCCAGGCGCTCTTACAGAACCAACAGCTTAATCAAGAGAAAGCAGCTGGAAGTAGTGAAGTTGTAGAATCTAGCAGTAAAAAGACAAAATCTTGGAAAGATTCTAGAGAAAGAATTAAGAGAAAATGGAGTAAAAAGATAACTGAGTTGGAAGGAAGTTTGAAGGAATCTAGAGCCAAAATCCTAGAATTGACCTCACAGGACTTGAATCAAGAGAATCCAGCTCAGAAATCAGATCAGTTTTAGCGGAACCCATACCAGAAAATCTAGACATGATGTTTCGTGCATATCAGGATAGATTAAAAGAGGGACCTCAGGTAGCTAAAATGAGCAAAAACTACCCTCGAGCTGATCTAGAAATTGAGAGAACTAAACTTTACATGAAGATGGTAGAACTAGCACAAGCTTTGTTCGAAGCCTCTAGATATCTTAATTGGAATAACATGGCAAAACCGGAATTACATTTTCAAGGACTAATGGAGAGGCTAGAATATTTGATTGAAAGCAAAGAGAAAAAGGATAAGCATAGGAACCCTATTGTCTCAGAGACACAGGAAAGGAATGCACCATCCCTGTCTCAAGTACCCAATACAGAAAGTCAAGACAATTTGTCTTCCATACATAAATATTCACATGAACTTTTGAGAGAAATCCAAGAAGAGAAATGGAGAAAGGAACAAGGAACCCATCCTCCTATTCAAGAGATAGATGACTTGCAGGAACAATTTCCCCAAGACATTCCCTCTATTTACGATGAGGTAGAAGAGGAACAACTGAGTGAACACACAGCTTTTGAATCTAATTCTTTACAAGAATTACCTCAGTTCACAGGACCTTGGGAAGCAAAGTCTATTAGTATGAGAGCACCCACGATAATAGTGAGGAATGAAGAATTAGTAATCCCTAGAAACACGGAAGTCATCAAGAATACTAAAGTACAATGTAATCTCACTCTAGAGGAGTTGTTAAAGATAAAACCAGAATTGTGGAAACATGTAGCAAATCAATTCCCTGAGCTTGCTACTACTCCCTCACAAATAGGATCACAAAATAAGGTACCAGAGATACCCGTAGAAGAGATTGGAGATGTAAGCGAAGGAGAGGAAGGTAACACTTATCTTCCGATAACCCATCAGGGCTACACCACGAAAGCCATCTTAGATTCAAGAGCCGGCATAGCCATTGTTACCACCGCTTTATGGAAACGTTGGGGTAAGCCAGCATTAAGACCCACCAGGATGAAGCTACAAATGGCTGATTGACACATAGAAAAACCATTAGGCTTACTAGAAGGCATATCTCTCACCACTTGTGGTGTAGAATTTGAGCATACTTTCGCCATTTGTGACTTTGCAAAAAATCATGCATATGAGATGATATTGGGACGACCATTCATGCGTCAGTTGCAAATTGTACAAGATTGGGGAACTAATTCTTTGTACTTGCAACATTTAGGGGTGACTACCAAAGTCAATCTTAAAGACTATTCACACAAAGATGTACCCCCAATACAATGGAATACCATCCATAAGACACCAGTAGAGACGGAATCCGTGCACTCATTAGAATCAGATCCTTCTTGGTTGCATGAGGATACCCATTTATGGATGTGTAAAGTAGCAAAACAAGAGGAAGAAAGGTTAGAAGCCAGGACCTTAGGTGCAGAACAACATCCAAGAACCCTTCAAGATCCAGCTTATGCACCTGTAGTATTTCCAGACGAAGAGTTTGAACCCCATGGTTGGGCAGAAATCCTAGCAACCATGGATGTAGCCATCAATGAAGAACAATGGACACCCCACTATGACGAGGATGGCTATGACATTTCAATTTTTACGATAGAGCCAATCACGAGCGATGCAATTTTAGAAGAATGTGAACCTAGCACTGATGCATTTGAGGATGTAAGTGATTTTGATTTAGAATCAATTATCATGGACCCTCCATTTGCATCAGAGGAAGAATATTTCTACGAAGTAGACACTCACCCTCAGAGACACGAGGAAGTTATGAATGACGTGAGAATAGCCACTCAAGTGACTACTAAAAATGAGGGCAAGAAAAGAAAGAAGAAAGAAACCATGTCAGAAAAAGAAGAATCTTTGTTTGAAGTACCCGAGAACTTCAAAAAATATGAAATCGAAGATAGAAGGATCATGGTACGAATGCCTAATAGAAAGGCGAATGACGGACAAGTATATGATAACTGAGAGAACACCAAGAAAATAATCGTAGCCATAGAAGGAGAAGAAGAAAAATGTACATACATAGGGCATGATTTGACAACTGAAGAAGAAGAAGAGCTAGTTGCCCTATTGCGCGAATATAGAGATGTTTTTGCTTGGAGTTACAAAGATTTGAAAGGAGTAGATCCAGATATATGTTCTCATAGAATCCCTATGACTCCATATGCAAAACCTATGAAACAGAAACCTTACACGTACAATGATAACTACGCTGTGAAGATTAAAGAGGAGATAGATCGCTTGATAGAAGCAGGATTCATTTACGAAATTGAGCATACCGAATGGGTATCCCCCATTGTGGTAGTGCCCAAGAAGAATGGAAAATTGTGTGTGTGTGTATTAACCTTAAAAAAGTTAATGCCGCAACGATTAGAGATAGTTATGCTCTTCCTATCACGGAACATCTATTGGAAAGAGTTGCGAGCAAGGAAGTTTACAGCTTTCTTGATGGATTTTCAGGCTATAATCAAGTAGCCATTGCTCCAGAGGAGCAACACAAGACGTCATTTGCCACTGAATGGGGCATATTTGCATTTCGAGTAATGCCATTTGGCTTAACAAATGCACCCGCCACTTTCCAGCGACTCATGTGTCATGTTTTTAAGGAATTCTTACGCAAGAGTTTGGAAGTTTATGTCGATGACTTATGTGCACATTCAATTGTAAGACAGACACATATCCCAGAGTTAAGACAAATATTTGACAAATGTCGAGAATATCAGGTTTGTTTGAACCCAGAAAAATGCGTTTTCATGGTCAGACAAGGCAAAATTCTAGGACACATTGTGTCAAAAAATGGAATCTCTACGGATGAAGAAAAGGTGAAGGTAATTGCAGAATTACCTAGACCAACCAATGTGAAAGAGGTACAGGCATTTATGGGCCATTGCGGTTATTATAGGAGATTCATACACATGTATGCAATCATAGCCAAGCCTTTGTACTCTCTTTTAACCAACTTTGTATGGACAGATGAATGTGAAAATTCATTCAATGAACTCAAACGACGCTTGTGCTCAGCACCTATATTGACAACCCCGGATTGGAGTAAGCCATTCCATGTACACGTGGATGCATCCAATTACGCCATAGGGTGTGTGTTAGCACAACCCACGAATGAAGGTAACATAGATCTCCCCATAGCTTACGCGAGTAGACAATTGAACGCAGCAGAAAGAAATTACACCACGACGGAACGAGAAGGATTAGGGATGATCTACGTGGTAAAGAAGTTCAGACACTATTTGTTGGCCAACAAATTCAAGTTCTTTACAGATCATCAAGCCCTATTGTACCTAGTCAACAAGCCATGTAACACAGGACGACTAATACGTTGGTTTCTATTACTCATGGAATATGATTTTGAAGTTGTAGTTAGGAAAGGAAAGACACATCTTAGAGCTGACCACCTTTCAAGATTAACCTCAGGAGAAGCTCCTCAAGGAGTAGCGGATGAATTACCAGATGCTTATTTGTTTAATCTTGAGATAGCACCAGAATGGGCTAAGCCTATAGTCCCTATTCTCACATATGGACCCAAGAATCCTAGGATAAAGATCAAAGAGGGAGAGATTACCAAGTCTCAGAGATACCAAATAATGGCAGGAAGTATATATAAACAGGATAATCAAAAGATTCTTGCTTGTTGTGTAGATGAATCAGAACATGCGAATTGGTTGCAATTAGCACATGTAGGTGCATTAAAGCAACATCACTCAAAACATCGAACATTACAGACTCTGCATAGATTAGGAGTATATTGGCCTTCAATGGAAGCAGATGTCTACAAGTTGTGTAAAGAATGCCATGCTTGTTGTGAAAGACCACCAGTAGAGCATGCTACATTATATCACGTGTCTCTCACACCAGACTGGAGTGAACAATTAGTGACATACTTGAGGACGAAGACATTCCCTCAAGGAATGACTTTAGCACGACAACGCAGTCTAGAGCAGGAAGCTCAAGATTATTCACTTATTGGCGATAACCTATACAAAAGAGGACGAGATGGATACCTAAGACAATCTGTTCATGAGAGCGATTATCTGAGCATACTAGAGACTGCACACCAAGGTGTTGCAGGAGGTCATTTTGGACCCGATAGGATAATCAAAGCCATCCTCTTCGCAGGACTATGGTGGCCCACTCTTCACATGGATGCTCATACCTATGTAAAGAGATGTGATGTGTGCCAAAGAACTCAATTTCCTACTCGCAGAGATGAAATGCCATTGAAACCCATGATGGGAGGACGTGCATTTTCTAAGTGGGGTATAGACTTTGTAGGACCCATTAACCCCCCTGCAAAAGGTACACATGCTGAATACATTATTGTTGCCACAGATTATCTGACGAAATAGGTAGAGGCAAAAGCCACGAAAAAGAATGATGCACACACGACTGCAAAATTCTTATTTGAGAATGTCTTTACAAGATATGGATTGCCTATAGAGTTAGTGAGCGATCGCGGAACTCACTTTCTAAACCAAGTCATTGAATATTTGTTACAGGATTTTATGGTGATTCACAAGAAATCCGCACCATATCATCCTCAGGCCAATGGTCAAGCTGAAAGCACTAATAAGATCCTTTGTAACGTACTGACGAAACTCGTGAACAACAAACGTTCAGATTGGGACAAATAGTTACACCACGCTATTTGGGCATATCGAGTGGCCTACAAGACCGTACTCAATGCAACTCCCTTTCAGATGGTTTTTGGTCAGAATGTTGTGCTTCCTTTGGACTTCTTGATACCGACCCTTAAGGTTGCACAAGAACATCAGTGGACCGGCCATGAATTATCAGCGAGAATAATGGACTTGGAACGATTAGGAGAAACCAGGCTAAAGGCAGCAGCAGGCATATACGCAGCAAAGAAGCGACAGAAAGTATATTTTGATGCACATGTGAAAGATAAAGGCCTAAAAGAAGGAGATTTAGTTCTAGTATATACGTTGAAACAACACACACAGAAGTTAGAAAAGCGAGGTTATGGACCTATGATCATTAACAGACTCTCAACAAGTGGAGCAGTACAATTAGCCACTTTAGAAGGAGATATAATGCCTAATTATATTAGTGGCTGTAGAGTCAAGCTATATCAGGAACCTCTTACTGAGGATATGCTTAGACGACTCATGTTGGCAAAGAAGCGTAAGGAGGAAGAAAATAGAATACGAGCGGAAGCTCAGGCAGAAGCAATAGAACGCATTAAACGCATGAAGTTAAGAAGACAAGGGCTAGGGAGAGAACATTATAACCATCTGGAAACTACACCCAGATATCCCATGGCCATGTGTCAAGTAAAGTCAACCACTCATCCTAGTATAGTGGACAGGAGACCATTCATTACAGTTAGGCTAGAGCACGAAAACCCTTGCCAAGAGCTCAGGGCTTTAATTGACTCAGGTGCTGCGACTAGTGCGATTAGATGGTCCCACTATAAGGATTCAGGAATAGAAATGCGGCCAATTGAGGCATACCTCATAGGGCTAGGAGGCATGGAAACCCCTTGCATGGGTGAGGTGGACCTTCCTATCCTCATTAAGGATGTGACCATGACAGCGAAGCTACTAGTGTGCCATGATGACGACCTGATAGAACCCCTAATCTTTGGCCAAGATTGGCTATACGATCACTCAGTGGACCTAAATCTTAGACAAGGCTCCTTACAGATTGGAACCTTAGAACAGAAGCGAGTGATACCGCTTGACTTCCCTAAAGGCATTCCGACTGAGGTTTGTAACCCTAGACCCTATGAAATGCATGCAACGGAAGACCGGGAGATCTTGGGTCAGATCAGTCACGTTACGTCTACACCAACCCACTCGGGCTTGGCTATGGACAGTTGTCAATCAGAAGGACGACAGGAGATCTTCCCTAGGGCTTCCTGCAAACTAGAAGGGGCAATTACCCAACCGCTAGGGCAGATGGACACAATCAGCGGTCAGGTGGGTTGCATCAGCGGCCAAATGAGCACAACACCCTGCGGTGCTCATCCTTCCAAACTTGCTGCGGACTGGCCTAGATTAAAGATAAATAACGAATCACTTCCTAATGGGCAGGTCACGCAAGTGTTGGATCTCCCTTCTTTTCCAAAGCAGAGCGTCCAATGGACCTCTCAAACCCAACCACGAAGGAGTCAACCACAATAGAGGAACCCAGACCGACGATATCACCAGATAAGGCAAAGGCAGCAGCAGTATCAAAATCATAGTACAAGTGGCACGAGACAAATATGGGTGCCAAAAGGACAGCAACCACAGGCTATTGGCAACACTGCAGACGAGAACAGGACAAAGTTGCAACAGAAGCAGAGTCAGTATTCAAAGTCCCCTCGATCTTCTTCTACAAGTACTCGACAGATTTGGATCGCCAAGAAATACCTTATCCATAGACCCACACCCATGCAGATTTGGGTACCCAAACAACGTATTATAGCCCAACCCTCAAACCATGTAATATATACCCCTCAGAAACCTTTTCATCCTTCAAGACCACCAAACCCGATACCACTTTTTGTCCCTCAGCAGAAACATACCACCCACTCCAAGACTCTTAGGAAATGGATACCGAAACGTATCCAAACGTCTTCTTGTACCCCCTTATCTAACAATTATCCCACCCCGCCTAAACACCACCCTTGTAATAATTCACCCTCAACCAAACCTTGTATAAATTCATACACCAAAACCCCACATCATGCATAATAAAAGCTCATCAAGAAATGTAGGCATAATCTGAACCATGTAGGTGTCTAGCGACCTGCATTAGCTCTGCAAAAAGATCATTGCATCAATCACTTCACGACACTTGGCTACACGGGTTACACATCGGTTATGGAAAGGGATTGCGGTCTCACCTTAATGGGATCATAATTAATTTCCATACTAATGTGCTAATCTTTTGTAGCAGATCTTTTCCATTAGCTCGTCAGTCATCATGCAAACCGAAGCAGGACCATCAGAAGCTGGCCCAAGCACACCAATGGCCAATATTGGACAATTACTCGCAGAATCTTATCCTACGATGCAACCACCAGAGTTTCAAGGTTTTCCAGGACCCATGCCAATCGATGATCCTCCTAGAGGATATACTGAGAAGATTCATCGTAATTCTCATTGGTTTCAAGGCCTAGCAGGACCATTAGCAGACGCTGACTTCATATTTGAGGCCAATTTGGCATTTGATCTTCGCACATGGACCAAGTACCAGTTCTTGTCAAGAGAATTTGAAGGACTACAGAATACACAAGATCTAACGCACGTTTGGGCACAAGCGGGATTTACATAATATTTTAGTGACCCTCTGCCTAAACCTGATTTTTACAAATGTTTTTACTTGGTAACCACCTTAACGGCTTCAGAGAACAAGGATCTACCCGGCACATTCATGTTACCATCCTTGGTAAATGATCCTCCATTCAGAAGGTTTTATTTTTCTAAAGATTTAATTCGCGCAGCTCTGAAAATACATGGAACGCACACTCCGACGGAGCGAGAACGGCTAGTCCCAGAGCAGATGAAACGTGGTGACGTAACTAAGTGGGAGGATATTTCTGCTATAACACCTGAGCTCTCTAAGCCATTACGGATATGCATGCAGCATTTTGCTTTCCCAGCTCAGGATCGTTTTACCATGCCCCACAAGAGAATCTGGTTTGGTTTATACTTAGCATGTACTGGACCCCAAACGGTTGATCTAGCTAGCTGGATAATTGATCAGCTCTATTTGGCACAACATAGATGGGAACGAAAGAAGGTCATCAATGGATGTTGTGCACTTACAAGGATTATATATATGTGTTTGGCATATGATTTACCCATAGAGCGCGCCATGACTAGTGAGGAACTGAAGGCATTCAAAGGGACCACTAAGAAGGCTAGAAAGTCTAGCAAAGGCAGAGCCGGAAAGCGGATGAGAGGCACTATCCCATGCCTACAAGTCCCAGAATCACCCTCGTCACCAACAGCAGCCACTCCCACGGTACCACCAATTTGTATATGGTTATCAAGACCAGTTACGCCGGAGGGCACCACCAGTACTGTTGCACCCCAAGCGGCCAGAACCACAGCACCTATCACCACAGCAGCTGAACTTCCCACCACTATTGGTGCCGAAGCTTTCTCTTTTCCAATACCCCATTTAGAAGCAGGACAAGCAGAGCCACTGGACCAAACTTTTGATTTTGAGATGCCTGATGCATTCTCCAATGAGTTCCAGTTTTCAGAAGGACAATTGTTTTCTCAAGAATTTGAAAGGCCTAGCTACCCTACCACACCCAGGTATCAGCCACAAGGACAGATTGTGTCTAGCGCTGATGACGAAAGAACAGCAACCGATGACGACGAAGGCGATGATGAAGCCAGCCAGGGAACTCAGGAATCCCAAGAGCATGAACAGACAGATGGCCCAGGCCAACAAACGGACACACATGGTGATACAAGTACCCATGAAGATGAAACTTACGAAGCAGCAGCTTACACACTGGCTATTAAGAAGTTGTATAGAACTATGGAAAAAGTTTGGGCACGCAAAAAAATGACCGAGGAAGAGAGTCAAGCCATAATAGAACAGGAACTTGTCACAGGTGGATTCGAAGACGCATACATCAAAGGATTCCGAGAGTTAGTCAAATCAGTAGGCTCCAACGAAGCCCTCAGGTACTTACAACGAAAGCCACTACCACAGTTTGACCCCCGCAGAGTCCGACTACTTTCAAAGCCCGCCGAATACATTCGTGTACCAACAGGAGCACAGTCTTCAGAACAAGCGAGGGAGGCACGCCTCGTCCCCGAAAGTTCGTTGGCAGCAGAAACCATCCTTGTAGATTCCCCACCCGGCGCTACAACTGTACATACCTCAGTAGTCACTGAAGTACCGACCACCCCAACCACTCCTCCATCACCGCCCATCCCTCCAGCCTCCCCTATTCACCCTCCTTCTCCTAGACCAACATCTTCATTTGCCGGTGGCGTAGCAGAAATCGTCTTTACAACAACTCACCCCACAATTCCTACACCCATTAGACCCAGTCTACCCCCTCACACATCCACCTTTCCATTCAACCCATCCCTCCATCCATCTTTCCCGTCCTTCCCCACACCTCCACGACCCCTTTTCCCATTCCCACCGCCATTAACCTTCTCCCCAGTCTCACCTCCCCGACCCACGGTAACCCCTATTTCCCCTTTCCACCAAGCTGCACCTGCCAGCCCCCCTGTAAATTACTCCTCAACCTTTGTAAATCCCGTATTTACACCAGCACAAGCACCCACAGTCACACCTATATTCACGGTCACCGCATTGGACACGTCCAATGACATGGACATCTCACCACCCACTGCACCATCACTCACTTCACTCACAGCACAAACATATTTAGGCACCGCACAATTTTCCACAATCACCACAGCATCAACCTTCCCACCCCCATTCCCCATTCCCGTTGCATCTACACCCACTGCATCTTCATTTAGCACCCCATTAATACTATCACCCATTGTAGATAATGCATTCTGACAGATGTTCATGTGTATGACGCAAGTCAAAGATGAGTTCACATCTCTTGGCGATAATTACCAGCAGCTGCAGAGGACAACCACTGACTTACAATCGCAGCTTAATTTATTGTCTATTGAGAATGCCTCTTTGAACACCCGATGCCAGGAATTACACGAGGCATATCACAAATTGGAACTAGAAAGCGAAGAAAAGACCAAGGAAGCCACTGCTGACCTAGATAACTTATTAAGAGCCCAGACAGTCCGCAATGCAACGCTAACACGAAACATGGGCTTACTCAGAACACATCTAGCAGCAGCAAAGGAGGAAAACCAGCGCCTACAGGATCAGAACCGAGAAAACTTAGAAGCAGCGCTCGACCACCCAGACCAACCACTCAGTCCTAGTCGGTTCAAAGCCATTCCCTCAAACTCGATGAGGATGCTGCTAGAAGATCATGTAAGATTGCGAGATGAATACGACCGCATGAACGAGGAGTTACAGAAACTCAAAGAAGATCACAAATTACTCCAGTTACGAGCACCGGCACACCAAGACATACCAACACCTGTGGACCCCTCTCCTGACATCTTAGAGGAACTCAACGCATTACGGGCCCAAGTATCGAACCTTGAATCAAGGATTGCAGTATATGAAGCACCACCAAGGCCAGATTCCCCACCTGAGCTACCAGCTGAGGAAGAAATTGTCACCATTCCGGTGGAGGAAACGTTTGAAGAGGCGTACGAGCCACAACCCATCCCAGGCGGACGCGTCACGGCCGAAGGCCAGATGACTTACGAACTCCCGACCCCCGCGTGGATGAAGACAATTGAGGAACTTGGAACAACGCACTCAGCTAGAGTAGAGGCACAATTACATGCCATGGCGATGATAGAAGAAAGAATTTTACAGTCTCCATTCTTTGCTCATTTGGCCCCGCGACGATACATATCTGGGCAGGAGCTACAGTATAAACCGTATTTTATGTTAATGGCTGAATACCAGTTAGCCATTGAGAAAGAGACAGGTAAGAAACCATCGCATGCAACTCAATTCGAGGAGGCCGATCTACCACTTGATGCGCAGCAAGGAGTGATCTATCAACCAGAGTGGCGCAAAGATTTACTACACAAGTATCCAGAAATGATGAGTACATGGGTAAAGGCACCTTTGCATTTGAAGTATAACCCGTGTTGGGGACCAGTACCACGACGCCGCTCCTGGACTGCCTTTTCTATTAAGGTACAAAACAATAAGCAGTGCCAAGACTGGTTGAATTACCCCTATTTTAAGCCACCCATTGAGTTACCAACTGTAGGCTACATGATGGCTACAATTCGCCACTGGCTCCCTAGACTAAAGCATATGGATGATATAGCGACGCATATGACTGTCAAAATCTTTGACATGATGCAAATGATTTTTAAAGTCTTCCGACGCGTCAAGGCTCCACATGTCAACACCCCGAGCTTTGAGCATGGCAATTTCGATCTCGTATATGATATGAGTACAACGCCATCGCTAAGGGTGTGTTATGCCTGACATTGCAGAATAAAGTACCTACCGGCATGCTACAAGCAGACTTTCGAAGAGATGTTCACAACCGGCTTCTGGGAATACCATTCTGTAGAGGAGGTACTGGGGTATCCGCTTTTAATCAAAAGTAGAGAATGAAAATTAACCACATCCAGTACGTCGCCTACTCAAGGGGGGTTCTCTTTAGGGAAGTATACCCTTGAACATTTCTGTGAGCAGGTAGATAACACTGATTAAATACTTCAAAAAAAATATGGACAACCAAGGACCAAGGAAGACCGTACACTGCTCGATTCAAATCAGATGATTACAAAGTTGGGCAAATGACGAATGATACTCAAAAGTGTAAACTCAGGGCTAACAAGCCACCCTAGAAATAATTCACTCCAGCACAGAGACTAACTCAGAACAATACAAAGAGTTTCACAAGAGGATAGAACCTAATCAACAACACTGTCTCACAGAAAAGAAGAAGAATCCAAACAACTCCTTGACACTATAGTGCTCATAGCCCTTCACTGAGAGGCCTCCCCTCTGTAAACACACTACAGAGTAGCTCTCATAGTAGACTTGAAACCACCAAGTGCAAGAGAGAACTTCTGCACGTATACACGAACTTTGTACCTCTTCAAAATTGTTCCCCCAATGAGCAAAATCCATTGCTTTTATAGGCCCCAATAGGTCAAGAGGGCCTTGCCGAATCTTCACGTCCACTGATCATGCGCCGATTGATCTCCCAAAATTAGGGGGTAGGTCAAATATTCAACTTGATTTGAATTAGATCCACAAAAATAGGTAGTCACCGTGAATGGTTGGCGGCAATATTTGTTCATCCACTTTTACTTTTAACCATTTCACTTTAATTTCAAGTCTTTATTAGCTCCGATGATGACTGATATCCGTGGAACACACTGAACTCTTGGACCAGAAGCGGCTTCTTTCTCCTCTTCCATTGATTCAGAAACAACCCCTCTACGAAGGGTCTCTATCCACATATGTGATCACAAACTCAGTTTCCGGAGATAACTGAAAAAATTTCTCTCACTTTATTTTGTAGCTGTTTCAACGGATCTGGAAGCATCTCCTGAGATGGGTTGTGTGTATGTCGCATGGGTGTGTGTGATTGTGTGGGGGTGTGGTGCATGTGTGTGTGAGAATGTTTGTGTGTGAGTGTGTATGTGAGGATGGGTGTGTATATGTATGGATGTGCATATGTGTGTGAGTGTGTATGTGATTGTATGGGTGTGTGAGCATATAAATGCGTGTGTGTGAGTGAGAGTGTGTGATGGTATGTGTGTGAGTGTGTGTATGTGGGGTGTATGTGAGTGCATGCATGTGTTTGTATGGGCATGAGTGTGTATGAGGGTGTGCGTGTGTGGGAGTGTGTATGTGAGTATATGTGAGTTATGTGTGTATTTTGGGAGTGTGTGTGGAAGTGTGTGGTGTGTGTGGAAGTGTGTGTGTGTGTGTGTGTTTGTGTGTGTGAAAGTGTGAATGTGTGAGTGTGAGTGTGGGTGTGTGTGGTGGGAGGGTGAGGAGGCGGAGGTGTGTGCGGGGAAGAGTGAGGAGGAGTGGCTGCGGGGTGGTGTGAGGAGGTGGGGGTGGTGTGAGGGGGTTTGAGGAAGGGGGAGGAGGCTTGAGGAAGGGGGAGGAGAAGAGAGGGGAGGGCGGAGGCGGGGGGGGCGGATGGCGGGGGGGGCGGATGGCGGGTAGAGGAGGAGTGGGGTGGAGGGCGGAATGAGGGGCGGGGGGGCGGAGGTGGGTGAGGGGCGGGGGCGGAGGCGGAATGCGGGGCGGCGGGCGGAGGTGGGCGGGGTGCGGTGGTGGGTGAGGGGCGGGGGCAGAGGCGGAGGGCGGGGGCGGATGGCGGGGGGGGCGGGGGCGGAGGCGGAGTGAGCGGGGGGGTTTGGTGGTGGCGGGGGGGAGGGCTTGCGGGTGGCGGGGGGAAAGGGCTTGCGGAGGCGGGGGCGGGGGCATGCTGCGGGTGGCAGAGGACAGAGGAAGAGGGGGGAAGAGAGAGGGAGAGAGAGGGAGGGAGGGCACACGCAGGGACGGGGGAGGAGAGAGAGAGAGAGAGAGAGAGAGAGAGAGAGAGAGAGAGAGAGAGAGAGAGAGAGAGAGAGAGAGAGAGAGAGAGAGAGAGAGAGAGAGAGAGAGAGAGAGAGAGAGAGAGAGAGAGAAGGATGAAGGGACGGGGGAGGAGAGAGAGAGAGAGAGAGAGAGAGAGAGAGAGAGAGAGAGAGAGAGAGAGAGAGAGAGAGAGAGAGAGAGAGAGAGAGAGAGAGAGAAAGAGAAGAAGGATGAAGGGACGGGGGAAGGAGAGAGAGAGAGAGAGAGAGAGAGAGAGAGAGAGAGAGAGAGAGAGAGAGAGAGAGAGAGAGAGAGAGAGAGAGAGAGAGAGAGAGAGAGAGAGAGAGAGAGAGAGAGAGAGAGAGAGAGAGAGAGGGAGAGAGAGATTATGGAAGAGAAAGGACACGGGAGAAGAGAGAGAGAGAGAGAAAGAGAGAGAGAAAGAGAAGAAGGATGAAGGGACGGGGGAAGGAGAGAGAGAGAGAGAGAGAGAGAGAGAGAGAGAGAGAGAGAGAGAGAGAGAGAGAGAGAGAGAGAGAGAGAGAGAGAGAGAGAGAGAGGGAGAGAGAGATTATGGAAGAGAAAGGACACGGGAGAAGAGAGAGAGAGGGAGAGGTTCTCATCGGCCTCCATGAAAGCATTTTCTACAACAAACACCCATCAGAAACGATCCGCTAAGGCTCGCGAGAGAAACACCATCACCAGGATTAGCACACATATTTGAATTGAAGCTGGCATCGGACAAGAAGCCAATGCTAAGAGAGAGCAATAAGTCTTGGATGGATGATGAACCAGACGACCTGTGCCTCCTTGCTCCCATCAATACGTAAAAGAAAGAGCTTGCCCGACTCAAGTGGAAGGCAAAGCGAGAGAGGGAAAGAGGAAGAGTACTACAGACCCCCACATCAATCTTTTGCACCGTCCCGGTGCAATAACTCCTTTATTTACTTATTCCTTCAAAATGAACTGCAGAAAATGAAAGAACAATGGTATTTACAGGGAGTAAATTTCATCTTGTTTGCATCAATTCCAATAACTTTTCACCCTGGAGATGTTAACCAAGGGCAACCAGTTGCCTTGCAGATCCTCCAGTTGCACTGCACCGTGTGGCAATATTTTGATGACCTTATATGGCCCTATCCATTTAGGTGCCAATTTGGTGAATGGTGACGGGATTTGATGCACCAGGACCAAAGATCCCTCCTGTACCTCATTAGTCCTTAAATACCTGTCATGCATCCGTTTGCGTTCCTCTTGCTTTATCTGTAGTTTCTTCATTGATGCTTCCCTATATTCTTCCAATGCCACAAGTCTTCTGATTGGAGGCTCAATACCCATGGTTCTGGCTCCAATTTCCTTCCTGATGATAAATTCGAAAGGTGCCAATGCTTCTTTACCATAGACTAGGCGGAATGGGCTTTCGCCAGTGGTTCCCCTTCTAGTAGTTCGAAAAGCCCACATTGCACCAATTAGTGCCTGTGGCCAAGAACTTTGATGCTCAAAGGATAATTTGCGTAAGAGCCCAATCAAAATTTTGTTAGAACTTTCTGCTTGGCCATTCGCTCTGGGATAGTAAGCACATGACTTCCTGTGAAAGATTTTATACCTGTCAAAGATGACTTGGAGCAACTGATTCACAAAGTGAGTGCCCCTGTCACTAGTGACTTCAATTGGACACCCGAATCTGGAAAAAATACATTTAAACAAAAATTTAGCCACTGTCAAGGCCGAGCAATCTGTAGTGGCTTTAGCTTCCACCCACTTAGTTGCATAACACGTGGCCATAAGAATATATCTCTTTCTTCCAGGTTGACCCATTGGACTGATCGGACCAATAAAGTCAAGTCCCCATCGTTCAAAAGGTAGCCATCCTGTGGAGATGACTAATGGCTGGAAACTCATCTTGTTTGGCTTAGGAGCACATCTCTGACAGATATCGCACCCCTTGGCAAATTTGATTGCATCTTTGTATATCTGAGGCCACCATAATCCTTGGTGGATAATCTTGTGAGCCAACTCTTCTCCCTTCATATGCCCTTCGTTGTGTGCTGCTTCAAGCAAAAAGTTTACTTCTTCTGGAAAAACACACTTTCTCAAGATACCGTCATGACAATATTTATATAAATTTCCATCTATGAGCGAGTAAGATTTGGACTTAAAGAGTAATTTCCTCTTTTCTAATGCTGTCAGATGTTTGGGAAATTCTCCCATGGAGAGGAATTCAAGAATTTCATTATACCAATCAGTCTGCATTGTAACCAAAAAAAGAGTACTATCCACCAATTCATCATCAATACCTGTTGCTTGTTCACTGAGAGCAGTTCTTGATACCTGATCCGCCATATAATGCTCTTTCCCTGGCTTAATATGAATATCGAAATCAAATTCTTGAAATAACAATAACCATCTCCAAACCCTTCCAGCTACTCTGGGCTTGTTAATCAGGTACTTCAAAGGTTGATGATCAGTTATGACAATAAAATGCACACCTAAGAGGTAATGCCGGAATTTTTGAAGAGCGAACACGATAGCCAAACCTTCCCTTTCAGTAGTGCTGTAGTTCCTCTCTGCTTTGGTAAGCAATCTGCTAGCATAAACGATAGGTTGGTCCATCTTCTGTGATGATGGTTGAGCCAAGATTGCTCCAACTGCATGAAGACTGGCATCTGTATGTACATGGAACTCTAATGACCAATTAGGAACAGTTAAAAGAGGAGCAGTACATAGCCTCAATTTTAATTCGCAGAATGCTTTCTCAGCTTCAGGAGTCCATGAGAAAGGGACATTCTTACTTGTAAGCCTGGACAAAGGCTTAGCTATTTCTGAATACATTCTGATA
The DNA here is from genome assembly GCA_020310875.1 of Ceratopteris richardii. Lineage (NCBI taxonomy): Eukaryota > Viridiplantae > Streptophyta > Polypodiopsida > Polypodiales > Pteridaceae > Ceratopteris > Ceratopteris richardii. Next base: position 166,347,457 of record CM035408.1, on the reverse strand, counting down.
AATCGTCTATGATATCCTGCATGGCCTAAAAAGCTTTGTACCTCCTTTGGAGTTCGAGGAATCGGCATGGAGAGAATAGCAGTGATCTTTGCCGGATCAACAGTTATCCCTTCTATTGAGACTATGTGGCCAAGAAGAGTACCTTTAGTGACCAAAAAATGACATTTAGCAGGATTCAACTTCAACCCTGTTTTGAGACACTGTTCAAAGATTTCTTTCAGATTTTCCAGGTGATTATTGAAATCTTGAACTATTGCTCTCTTATCTGTTCCTGAAAATACTGAGAAATCATCCATAAAAATGCGCAAAAATGAGGTTAGCCATTTTCCCAGTATGAGATACATTGATCTATTAAAGGATGTTGGCGCATTTTTTAAGCCAAAAGCCATACGGGTATAAACATATGTGCCCCATGGAGTAACAAAAGCCGTCTTGTCTCTATCTTCAGGATGAATGGCTATCTGATTGTAGCCACTGAACCCATCAAGAAAACTATATAGAGAGTGTCCAGCTACTTCTTCAAGCACCTGCTCTGTGAATGGCTGAGGAAAACCATCCTGAATAGTTACTTTATTCAAGGCACGAAAATCAACACATACCCTTATTTTGCCGTTTTTCTTTGGTACAATGACCATGGAAGAAAGCCACCGTGAGTGTTCTACAGGAACAATAATACCTGCCTCTTCTAATTTTGTGATTTCTAGCTTTACTGCCTCTGCATACTTTGGATTGAGTCGGTAAGGTCTACTTCTTGCAGCTAAAGCTCCTTCCACTAAAGGTATCCGGTGTAATCCAAGCTCCTCAGGTATCCCTGTTAAGTCTTTATAGGACCATGCAAAGACACTTTTGTAGGTAAAAAGTAGGGAAGTTACCTTCTGCAGTAAAGATGGATAGTGCCATAACCAAGCAGCCAAGTGAACTATCTGAGGATTCTCTTCATCTCCAAGATCTACTTCTTGTACAAACTTTTCAGAATTCGACTCACTTGAAAGTTCATCTCCACTGTATGCAGGAGCAGAGTTCAATTTATGATCCACAATCTGTTCCTTGATCCATCCTAAGGGTATATTTGAGAATGGAAGATCTTGAAGGTCACAATTATCTTCCTCACATGCAGGCACAACTTTGTCTCTTTCTGGTCCTGTAAGCATAAAATCATCTGATTCCTCTTGTTTACCTACCTTCTCTTTACATACCATCGTAGTGGCGCTCAGTGTTGAATTTTGATTGTCAGTCTCAATTAGAGGTTTCTGTTCTTCAGGAGGTGCCTGCAAAAGATAAACTCGTTTTCCTTGCTTACTCTTTTCTATATTGTTTAAGTGAAAAACATCAGTTGTTTCCTCTTGCCGACCACCTTGTGTTGCTTCAGCAACATCCTCATTTACTTCACATATCTCTACTGTGCAGCATTCTGCACTTCCCATCATCCAATTTAATAGAGCATCATCTTCTGAAGGCATTACCTGAGTTTCCATTGTATATCCAGTAGCCTTGTTGATGTCTGATCCTTCTTCCAAATGTATCTGTAATTGATTGTTAGTACTTGTGGAAATCCATAACTTGTTCTTTCCCCAATCCTGTAGAGCCTTTGCTTGCCTTAACCAAGGCCTTCCCAGGAGTAGAGGGTATGAGGTCTCCTGAGGTAGGGCAATAACAACAAAGTCTAAAACAAAATGACAACCCTGCACTATCATAAGTACCTTTTCGACAATGCCCACTGGTGCAACCCGACGTTGATCTGCTAAGGTGACTGTGAAGGGTGCTGCTTTTGTGGGATTTAGCCTTAGTTTCTTCATAGTGAAATCAGGCATCAAATTGATGCCGGAACCTCCATCTATAATAACACCGGTGAGAGCTTCATCCTTAATAAAAACCGATAATCTTGAGCTCTGATAATCAGCCAAGGGTGCAGGAGGAAAGTCCACCATAAAACCATCTATGCTAGGAGGTGGGCACAAGCATGCAGAATGTATAATCTTCAGCAGATCGCTTCTAACTTTAGGATCTATCTTTATGAGTTGATACAGGCTAATCTTATGATGAATACCTTTCAAAATTTCTTTAATGTTCACTTCTTGCTTGCCTTCAGAAGTACTTGTTGGTTGATCTTTTAGCAAAGTAGTCGTCCTCTCATAAGCTTCTTCCATTTCCTCTTGGTCCTTCCATCCCACCCTCTTTTCTACAACTCTATCTTTGAGTCCTTGTTGTTCCTCCTTTTGGGCTACTGCTGCTTGCCTGGCTCTAGTCATTATGGGCATTGCAGAGGATGAAACGGCATAAGACTGAGTAGTTTTTCCTTCTTCATGTGGAGAGACCGCGATCATGTGGATTGGAGCAGGACGACCTCTCGGGCAATCTTTGGTATAATGGTCCTTGGCCTCTGGACAATGTTGACAAGGAGGTGCATCTTCTGGGAGGGAACACCGATTTTGCATGTGGCCATACTCACCACAACGATAGCACATCAATGGTCTATTATATCTAGGCTTTGCAGGCCTATTCTCCTCTCTATTAGGTGTATTTGAAGTACTAGCATAGTATGATTCCAAAGTTTGAGGGTTACCTCTCTGCTGTGTACCCTTGAGGTAATAACAATCTCTGGCTTCATGACCATCTTTTCCACAAAATTGACAGCTTACCTTAATAGGGCAATTAGCATTGGAATGTCCATTGTTGTTACAAATTGTACACCAAATTTGTCTCCTCATATCCTGAGTGGTCTTCAAGTCTTCTAATTCTCGGCGAAGTTGGGCCACTTCATCATCAGTTCGACGCAGTGGTGGCAAGACCTTCTCTTCTTGTTGATTTTGTTGCATCTTCAATGCTTCCAGTTCTCTCCTTAGTTGCTCAATAGGATCCAGATCTGCAGCATACTTTTGTTGTGTATCCCCTTCAAAATGTTGCCTTGCTTCTTCAATGCGTGATGCCGCTGCAACAAAATCATTGAGAGTGGCATCCAATCTGAGAGATTCACGAAGCTTCTACTGAGATGACCTAGGCAGAGCCTTTTCGATCCACTTTTTAACCAAAAAGTCACCTGGAGCATGTGGCAGACGTGCAACAAGTGCTTTTGTTCTAGTGTGAAGTTCATGAAAGGATTCACCTGATCTTAGCTTCAAATTCTCTAGCTGATCTAGAGCTCTTTCTGAGGAATCACTTGGCCGGAATGTCTGCGAGAACGCCGCCTTCAAAGCCTCCCATGTAGTGAAATGGCCATCTGCATATTGACTATACCATTTATCTGCAAGACCCTCCAACGTGGATGGAAAAAGTGCCAGCATTGCATCCTCTCTATTTTGCAGACCACGTCCACGGCATAAAGAGATAAATCTCCTCACATGATCATCAGCATCTTCATAAGCATGTCCCTTGAAGGTAGGGAACTTGATGTTGATCCTGGAGAGTAGATGAGAAAGATCCTCCATTTGGACTGGTGTCTCTTCTGACGTATCTGAGGAGAAGTCTAGAGTTCTCCTATACCCTTCTTTTGACAATGGTGTCGCACCCAAATCAATAGACAAATTTAAGGAGGACAGAGGGGAGGTAGACTCACTAGCCGTGGTTATTACTAACTTGTTAAGGCTCCTTCGAACACGAAGAGATTCCTTATCTGCTCGTGTATGGGTCATGTACTTATTCGCAATTGCAATAGCGCAGAACACCTCTCACAGAAATGCAAATGTCCCACCGGGCGTGCCAAACTGTAGAGGAGGTACTGGGGTATCCGCTTTTAATCAAAAGTAGAGAATGAAAATTAACCACATCCAGTACATCGCCTACTCAAGGGGGGTTCTCTTTAGGGAAGTATACCCTTTAACATTTCTGTGAGCAGGTAGATAACACTGATTAAATACTTCAAAAAAAATATGGACAACCAAGGACCAAGGAAGACCGTACACTGCTCGATTCAAATCAGATGATTACAAAGTTGGGCAAATGACGAATGATACTCAAAAGTGTAAACTCAGGGCTAACAAGCCACCCTAGAAATAATTCACTCCAGCACAGAGACTAACTCAGAACAATACAAAGAGTTTCACAAGAGGATAGAACCTAATCAACAACACTGTCTCACAGAAAAGAAGAAGAATCCAAACAACTCCTTGACACTATAGTGCTCATAGCCCTTCACTGAGAGGCCTCCCCTCTGTAAACACACTACAGAGTAGCTCTCATAGTAGACTTGAAACCACCAAGTGCAAGAGAGAACTTCTGCACGTATACACGAACTTTGTACCTCTTCAAAATTGTTCCCCCAATGAGCAAAAATCCATTGCTTTTATAGGCCCCAATAGGTCAAGAGGGCCTTGCCGAATCTTCACGTCCACTGATCATGCGCCGATTGATCTCCCAAAATTAGGGGGTAGGTCAAATATTCAACTTGATTTGAATTAGATCCACAAAAATAGGTAGTCACCGTGAATGGTTGGCGGCAATATTTGTTCATCCACTTTTACTTTTAACCATTTCACTTTAATTTCAAGTCTTTATTAGCTCCGATGATGACTGATATCCGTGGAACACACTGAACTCTTGGACCAGAAGCAGCTTCTTTCTCCTCTTCCATTGATTCAGAAACAACCCCTCTACGAAGGGTCTCTATCCACATATGTGATCACAAACTCAGTTTCCGGAGATAACTGAAAAAATTTCTCTCACTTTATTTTGTAGCTGTTTCAACGGATCTGGAAGCATCTCCTGAGATGGGTTGTGTGTATGTCGCATGGGTGTGTGTGATTGTGTGGGGGTGTGGTGCATGTGTGTGTGAGAATGTTTGTGTGTGAGTGTGTATGTGAGGATGGGTGTGTATATGTATGGATGTGCATATGTGTGTGAGTGTGTATGTGATTGTATGGGTGTGTGAGCATATAAATGCGTGTGTGTGAGTGAGAGTGTGTGATGGTATGTGTGTGAGTGTGTGTATGTGGGGTGTATGTGAGTGCATGCATGTGTTTGTATGGGCATGAGTGTGTATGAGGGTGTGCGTGTGTGGGAGTGTGTATGTGAGTATATGTGAGTTATGTGTGTATTTTGGGAGTGTGTGTGGAAGTGTGTGGTGTGTGTGGAAGTGTGTGTGTGTGTGTGTTTGTGTGTGTGAAAGTGTGAATGTGTGAGTGTGAGTGTGGGTGTGTGTGGTGGGAGGGTGAGGAGGTGGAGGTGTGTGCGGGGAAGAGTGAGGAGGAGTGGCTGCGGGGTGGTGTGAGGAGGTGGGGGTGGTGTGAGGGGGTTTGAGGAAGGGGGAGGAGGCTTGAGGAAGGGGGAGGAGGAGAGAGGGGAGGGCGGAGGCGGGGGGGGCGGATGGCGGGGGGGGCGGATGGCGGGTAGAGGAGGAGTGGGGTGGAGGGCGGAATGAGGGGCGGGGGGGCGGAGGTGGGTGAGGGGCGGGGGCGGAGGCGGAATGCGGGGCGGCGGGCGGAGGTGGGCGGGGTGCGGTGGTGGGTGAGGGGCGGGGGCGGAGGCGGAGGGCGGGGGCGGATGGCGGGGGGGCGGGGGCGGAGGCGGAGTGAGCGGGGGGGTTTGGTGGTGGCGGGGGGGAGGGCTTGCGGGTGGCGGGGGGAAAGGGCTTGCGGAGGCGGGGGCGGGGGCATGCTGCGGGTGGCAGAGGAGAGAGGAAGAGGGGGGAAGAGAGAGGGAGAGAGAGGGAGGGAGGGCACACGCAGGGACGGGGGAGGAGAGAGAGAGAGAGAGAGAGAGAGAGAGAGAGAGAGAGAGAGAGAGAGAGAGAGAGAGAGAGAGAGAGAGAGAGAGAGAGAGAGAGAGAGAGAGAGAGAGAGAGAGAGAGAGAGAGATAGAGAGAGAGAGAGAGAGAGAGAGAGAGAGAGAGAGAGAGAGAGAGAGAGAGAGAGAGAGAGAGAGAGAGAGAGAGAGAGAGAGAGAGAGAGAGAGAGAAGGATGAAGGGACGGGGGAGGAGAGAGAGAGAGAGAGAGAGAGAGAGAGAGAGAGAGAGAGAGAGAGAGAGAGAGAGAGAGAGAGAGAGAGAGAGAGAGAGAGAGAGAGAGAGAGAGAGAGAGAGAGAGAGAGAGAGAGAGAGAGAGAGAGAGAGAGAGAGAGAGAGAAAGAGAAGAAGGATGAAGGGACGGGGGAAGGAGAGAGAGAGAGAGAGAGAGAGAGAGAGAGAGAGAGAGAGAGAGAGAGAGAGAGAGAGAGGGAGAGAGAGATTATGGAAGAGAAAGGACACGGGAGAAGAGAGAGAGAGAGAGAAAGAGAGAGAGAAAGAGAAGAAGGATGAAGGGACGGGGGAAGGAGAGAGAGAGAGAGAGAGAGAGAGAGAGAGAGAGAGAGAGAGAGGGAGAGAGAGATTATGGAAGAGAAAGGACACGGGAGAAGAGAGAGAGAGGGAGAGGTTCTCATCGGCCTCCATGAAAGCATTTTCTACAACAAACACCCATCAGAAACGATCCGCTAAGGCTCGCGAGAGAAACACCATCACCAGGATTAGCACACATATTTGAATTGAAGCTGGCATCGGACAAGAAGCCAATGCTAAGAGAGAGCAATAAGTCTTGGATGGATGATGAACCAGACGACCTGTGCCTCCTTGCTCCCATCAATACGTAAAAGAAAGAGCTTGCCCGACTCAAGTGGAAGGCAAAGCGAGAGAGGGAAAGAGGAAGAGTACTACACATTCAGAGGTATTCATAAGCAGGCCTACACATTTATTACAATTATTTGCCTGTGAACGAATGGTCTATTCCACACACTATCAGCTCCTGCCACCAGAAGAACCGCAACCCATAGACTGGGAGAAACTCGAGGCCGATTTGGCCCGAGGCATTCGTATCTCCGAGCACACCCTCACTCAAGACCTCCTACAGAACTATATCCGGCAGACCTCACAACAAGGTTCTGTCAGGGACGACAGAAGCGAGAGGGAGGGGGGTGTTGGAAGCAGCCAGAGGCACAGACGACGCGGAAGCATGTAACGACGGAGCAGGAAGCTTATGGAATCTTTTTTCAAAGAATCATGTTCTAAAAATACTTTTCAAAAACCTCCAACAGTGATTTTTATCACTATTGTAACATATGTAACATAGAAAAACCCTTTTCTTAATTTCTAGCTCCATTTTGTGCAAGCCAAGGAGTCCTCGAGCTTGAGGAGCTTAGGTAGAACAAGCGTATCAATTTTTGTTATTTTTAGACACCGTTTACCCTTCCAAATAGCATCTAGGACCTAATTTTTAACTATGCCGGTCACTAGATGTGAAACCGGTCAAAACTAGTCTAGAAACTATAAAAAGAGCTAGAGAGCTCATTTTTGAGGTTGGCTAGTGTGAGCTTAGAGTTCTTTTGAGCTTGTAATAGTGTTCTTGAGTAATAGAGCTAATTTCCCACCTTCCATTGTGTCTTGCTTGTCTCTTCATTGTGTGTGTGTATGTGTGTGTGCATCTTAGTGCTTCTCACCTTCACTCTCACATCATCTCACATTCACGATCTTCATATCACTCCTATCTCTTCCGCGGATTGACAATTAAGGAGGTGAAGCTTCTTAACGTGGTTCTCACCATTGTGCTAGAGCAACAAATGGCAATAATTTTACAATCTTAAGGTCAAAAAACTACAATAATGTGACATTATATTTTGTTTGACACAAAGTTATTCCCCCTCAAATTGCATAAATTGAATGCCCAAAAATGATGAAAATGACTAAATTCTGACATCTTAAAAGAGGCATGCAAATCAGCCTTAAATTTAGCAATATGCTTCCATTATGACCAATGAGCAAAATATCATCAACATATATAACAATAATCAAAACTACATCATTTTCACGCTTAACATATAAGGTGCTCTCAGTTGTACTATTCTCAAAACTAGGTGCAAGCAAGTAGGCATGTATCTTTCCATACCATGGACATGGTGATTGATTCAAACCATATAATGCCTTCTTCAACTTGCACAGTTTGTTTTTAATCCCTTTTTGCACAAAACCAAAAGGCTGAAATACATACACAAAAATGTAGTTTTAATATCCAACTGATGTAAATTCCAACCATGATGAGTTGTAAGTGCACAAATACTACAAACGGTGGTCATTTGGCATGTAGGAGCAAAAGTCTCATAAAAGCCAATGCCTGTTTCTTGAGCATAAACTTTGGCAACAAGCATAGCTTTATAATTGTTAACTATTCCATGAGGCTTATGTTTCAACTTGTATACCCATTTAGTGCCAATGGCGTTTTTGTGTGGAGGCAAATGACATAAAGAACAAGTACCATTCCTCATAATAACATTATACTCTGATTGCATAGCAACCATCCAATTTTTTGAATTTTATGATTCATAAAAAGAAACATAATCATTATCATCACAGAAACTAGATGCATCCATTGCATAGAAATCTGATGCAAAGGAAGAAATATGACAGCTTGAACTAGTAGGACATGAAAAAGGTGCATCAAATTCTCTCTCTCTCTCTCTCTCAAAGTCTGCACCAACCATTTAGGCATAGTTTTGGCCTCTTCTATGTTAGCCCTCTCATCAACAAGTGCATCATGTAAATCTACATAAAAAACGGAATAATCTACATCATTATTTGAAATCTATAAAGGCTAAGAAATTGCCAAATTAGGACTAGCACTTGATTGTCCACTTGTAAAAAGAGGTAGCAAAGTATCATGCACATCTTCAGAGCTAATTGATATCTGTACATGAAAGTAATGGTTGAATTTTTTTCTTCCACAAAAACAACAGCACGAATAACCCAAGGTGCATTTAATTTGTGGATGATACAGACAATCGCCTTTGCTTTTAGAACTATACCCAACAAAAAATCCGATTTCTTGTGTTGTTATTCATGCCCTAAAGCATACGCTAGATAACCAAAGACACCAAGATCAGCAACAGATGGCTTGCAACCATGCGAAGCCTCATATGGAGTGATAGATTTCAATGCTTTTGTGGGAATCCTGTTAAGTACATATGCTGGACACATAACAATTTCAAGTTAGAAGCTATATGGTAAAGCCAAACTTTTGGCCATACACCTCACCATCTCCATGAGACACATGTTCTATCTTTTAGTAGATCCATTTTGTTGATGTTTACATGGCACTGTATACTGATGTTTAAACCCATGCTCAACCAAAAATGCATTAAAATAAGAAGACATGTATTCCTCCCCTCGATTAGAATGAAGGGTGCCCAATTTACATGTTGATAGATTTTTAGCCAAAAGTAGAAACAGTTTGAGAGACATATAATTTTTAGACTTTGCTTTCAATGGATACACCCATGAATCCCCAGAGAAACCATCAATAAAATTCATAATGTAATTTAGGTAGTTCCCAAAAGAAGGTGTTTGAATAGGACCATAAATACAACTACGAATAAGCTGCAATCCATGAGGAGCTCAAACTGAACCATCTTTTGGGAGGGAGGAATGCTGCATTTTGTGCAAAATACAACCTTCACAGACATTCTTAAATTGTGTCTCAAGCTTAGGCAAAGTGGACACTGTTTCACATTTTGTAAGCATAACAAACTAGAGAAATTCAGATGACCAAAGCATGCATGTCAAAGCTTTGCATGAGAGATAGCATTATAATCTTGAATGCTAAATCATTCACATATTTTGAATAGTTTATGAGTTTATATACCCCAGTACATAAATGGCAAAAGCAATAATAACATCACAATTTGAGAGATAATAAACTGTACATCTATCATCAATGAATATGACAAACTAGACAATATGGCTAATGCTGAGATTGATAATAGATTTTTCTTGATCTTTGGCATGTACAAAGCATGTGAAAATGTGAAAGGATTCTCTATAGGGGTAGGATCAAGTGAATTGAAGAAACTACACTGCAAGGTAATATGTTTGGCTACCCCACTATCAAGGTACCAAATGTCTGAGTCTACTTTAGACATACACCAATCATCAGAAGATGGGTCATACATACAAAAAATAATAAGTACCCCATTTTTCATTATGCACAAGATTGGTAGAATTTGTTTTAGGTGTAGAGGCCTCTACAAAAGCCATTCATGAGTCTTCATTCTTTGCCTCTTTTGCAACCAGTTTTGGACAACTCCTTATGATGTGATCATTTCCCTTAAAGTATTTTCAAAATGGTTTCTTCTTTTCTATTTTCTTTCGATTTTTGTCTTTGTCCTTTGTAGCATTAGCAAATTTCTTCTTACTAGTAGATGAGCTCCATTTTCACTTGTCCTTTTGACTAGCTAAGAAACTTTGATCTGCAACATGCATGACTGACTTGCTACTAAATCCTCAAATGTTAAGGCATTTGGATTTCCTTTCATCATGAATTAAAGAGTAGAAGCAAAGCTCGGATATGAATCTAGAAGGTTTTTTAAAAAAATCTACACAAGTCACAAGTATCTAACAAGACTTCATTAGCAAAAACCAAATGCTCCTTCAAATCTTTGTCCTTTTTCAAAAAGTTTTCATAGAATCTTCCTCATTGATATGATCACTCTCCAAATGTTTTTGGAGATAAGCAATACGAGCCTCATTTCTTTCCTGGTATAAAGTGATAAGTGTATCCCAAGCATCCTTTGCTATTTTGCAAGAGCGAATGTAAGGGATAATGGAACCTTTGACTAAAAAAGCTATAAAATGAATATGCATGGACATCTCTGCCATCACAATGAATTTTCTATACAGTAGGTACAACAAGAACCACAACACAAACAAGAATTTGAAGATTGTCATCTTCACTGCCATCTACATCAATAAGTGTATTTGCAGATATATTATGATATTTTTCAACACCTTGCACAATATTCCACAACCCTTTTGCTACCAACACATGACACATAATATATGCCCACAATGGGTAATTAGTTCCATCCAACTTGTCCTCAATAGCCAACATATGGAATCCATCATTACTTTCAGCTATGGCCAGTGACTACATACCCTAATGCAAAAAATGAGTGTAAAAAAGTTGACCAAAAACAAGTTGTCAAGCTATACTAAGCCTAAAGAGGACTTCAAGCAACTTGTACTGGCAAACCGAACCATTTAAATATGTTTGGCACACAAGGATGAAATTTTTTGCACAATCACTGTGACTATGAGAGGAGGAGTGTCGATAATACTAGATGAAGCGACAACCTTTTCTGATATCAACTGTAGGAGTCTAAGTTCTGGAGAAGCACACAAACAATACAAGGAAGAAAAAGAACCTTAGATAATGACATGATAATGAATGTATTACCAATGTGCAAAGATAACTCACCCATTAGGGTTATAGGCATATATACAAGCCAAGGGAAAAGACCTCCTAAAGAGGAGAAAAAGTTCCCTGATGGTCCTTAGAGTGTTCACATACATCACTACCAAAATATATCAACACTAAAATCATGTTTAATTAGATTATTAATGATCACTTTTACCTTCTCCAAATCATTTTTTGTAATATCTTCAAGTAAATCAAGTATTATAATCTTTTGTTTACAATTCACACTTTGAAGGAACAAATCCACTATTTTTATGTCTTAGAATTTGAGGTTTCTGGAAGCACACAAGCAACATACGGAAGAAGAAGAAGAAGAAGAAGAAGAAGCTTCGAGCACAACACAATGCTGAATGTATTACCAAGTGAATGTACAAAAGATAAGTGACCGGTTAGGTTTATATGCACATATAGAAGTTAAAAAAAAACCCTCCTAAATAGGGAAAAATGTGCCATGGAAGTCCTAAGTGTGTTCACACACATCACCATCGAAACACATCAATAAATCCCACCTAGGATTTTTTGGATTTTGAGATCTATGGAAACATGCAAACAACACAAGGAAGAAGAAGAAGCTTGGAGCACAACATACAATACTAAATGTATTACCAAGTGAATGTACAAAGATAAGTACCCCATTAGGGTTATAGGTGTATATACAAGCTAGGGGGAAACACCTTCTAAAGAGGGAAAAAGTTGGCTCGGAGTTCTTAAGTGTATTTACACACATCATTATCAAAATATGTAAACAAACCCCCCCTTGGAGTGATGCAATGAACAAGGAGATGGCACTCATGTATAAGGAAGTTCCAAGCTATGTGGAAAGAGATCATTCCACAGGAATAAGTAAGGCAAAAGCTTCGCAAAAAGCTTCAAATGTCTTCAGAGATAGATCTTTTTGAAAAGGTTTGTAATGTTATCCTATGTGGGCACATATGCCAAAATGATCTCTCTAGTAAGGAACCTCTCCCTAAGAGAATGATAACGCACTTGAATGTGTTTTGTGCAATCATGGAATGCATGGGTCCTCACAACTCGTAGTGCACTATGACTACTAGTAAAGATGGTGGTGGCTGAAGACTGGACATCACCCAAATCAACCAAAAGGCATCTGAGGCACACACCCTCAACATTCATTGTGAAAGGTGCCCTATAGTCAACCTCACAACTAGAAGTGGCCATCATACACTATTTCTTGCTCAGCCAAGATATGCCTGAGCTACCAAGCATGAAGCAGAAACCACTAGTGGACACACAAGTGTCATAGCAACCAACCCAATCAAAGTGAGAAAAGTGATAGTGGTCCCTCTTTAGATAAAACAATTCAAATAGCCGAGTACCATTCAAGTAGGGAAAGATGTGCTTAATTGTTTGCCAAAGCTTGACAACTGGGCAATGCATAAACCTACTCATTTGTGAGATAACAAATTGAATCTCAGGCTGAGTTATGCATAAGTAAATCAAGCATCCAAGAGCCTTTCGATAGAGAACAACATCAAATGCATCTAGAACATCATGAAGCATCAATCGTAAACTTGTTTTCATAAGAGTGACAATAGGTTTGCAATATTCAAGGCAAAAATGTTTGAATAATGTGTCAATATATTTTTTTTGACGAAAATATATTCTTCCATCAACTTGAATAATCTGACTACCCGAAAAAATGATGCAAATTCTCCAAACCTGACATCTCAAAAGAGGCGTGCAAATCAGCATTAAATTTAAAAAAATACTTCTCATTAGGACTAATGACCAACATGTCATCACATACATAACAATGATAAGAAGTAGCATCTGAGTGCTTAATATATAAGGTGCTCTTAGTTGGAATGTTCTCAAAACCATATGCAATCAAGTGGCATGTATCTTTTCATACCAAGCACGTGGTGCTTGCTTCAAATGATATAATGCCTTTTTCAACTTGCACACTTTGTTTTCATGTCCCTTCTACACAAAACAAGGGGATGAAATGCATACACTTATTTATGTAAGTCACCATTCAAAAATGTGCTTTTAATGTCCAACTAATGTACATGTCAACCATAATGAACTGCAAGTGTACAAATTCTATGAATGATAGTCCTTCGGCATGTGGGTGCAAAGATCTCATCAAAATCAATGCATATCTCTTGAGCATAACCTTTTACAAAAAGCCTAGCCTTATACCTGCCAATTGTTCCATTAGGATTATGCTTCAACTTGTATACCCATTTAGTGCCAATGGCCTTTTTTCCAAGATGAAAATCACATAAAGACTAGGTACCATTCTTCATAATAGCATCATATTTTGATTGCATATTAGCCATCCAATTTTTTGAATTTTGTGCTTCATTAAAAAAAGGCTCATTCTCATAACAAAGACTAGAGGCAATCATTGCATAGAAATATGATGCTAATATGTTTGGTTGCCCCACTATGAAAGTACCAAACATTTGAGTCTACTATAGACATACATTGCTCATGAGAAGATGCATCATAGATGCATACAATAGTAAACTCCCATTCTTTATTTTGCAAAAGATTTGTAGAATCTGTTTTAGGCGTAGAGGCCTCTACAACAACCATTCTAGCCTCTTTCTTCTTTGCCTCTTTTGTAGCCAATTTTGGACAAATATTTATGACATGATCATTTCCTTTACTATATTTGCAAAACATTTTTGCTCTTCTATATTCTTCTCATCTTTATCTTCCTTCTTTGAGTGTGGAGCATTAGCAAATTACTTCTTACTAGTAGATGAGCTTAAGGTGTGTATGCTAAGGTCCATATGTTGGAAGATCCTATAAACCTATGATTAATTATTATTGAGGTGTACCCCACATCCAACATTTGGTATTATAGCATAGTTGGCATACACCCTTAACAAGATGAGTGACTATAGACTTGAGCATGAAGACAAGGCACAAGGAATGCCTAATTACCCAATGTAGAATTTTATGTGATGAATTTGTTTGTATCAAAGGATTTATGGAATATTGTCAATGAGAGTTATCCAAGGCCAAGAAAAGTTGGAGAAAACGCTACTCCATCTTCCACAAGAACCCTATTCCTATTTTTTCCCAATAGGAGGTTAGTCTAGAAGAAGGAACCGCTTCATCATCAGGATTCCATACTACTACAAGATTACTTCCTATAGAAGAGCAATCCACACAGGATTAAAGGGATTGTTGGAAGCAGCCAGAGGCACAGATGACACGGAAGCATGTAACGACAGAGCAGGGAGCCAGTCAAATCGTTTTTCAAAGAATTATGTTTTCAAATACTTTCCAAAAACCTCCAACAGTGATTTTTATCGGTATTGTAACATATGTAACATAGAAAACCCCATTTTGTAATCCATAGCTCCATTTTGTGCAAGCCGAGGAGTCCTCGAGCTTGAGGAGCTTAGGTAGAACAAGCGTATCAATTTTTGTTATTTTTAGACATCGTTTACGTTTCCAAATAGCATCTAGGACCTAATTTTTAACTATGCCGGTCACTAGATGTGAAACCCGTCAAAACTAGTCTAGAAACTATAAAAAAAGCTAGAGAGCTCATTTTTGAGGTTGGTTAGTGTTGGCTAGTGTGAGCTTAGAGCTATTTTGAGCTTGTAATAGTGTTCTTGAGTAATAGAGCTAATTTCCCACCTTCCATTGTGTCTTGCTTGTCTCTTCATTGTGTGTGTGTATGTGTGTGTGCATCTTGGTGCTTCTCACCTTCACTCTCACTTCATCTCACATTCACGATCTTCATATCACTCCTATCTCTTCCGCGGATTGACAATTAAGGAGGTGAAGCTTCTTAACGTGGTTCTCACCATTGTGCTAGAGCAACACCAAATTTGGCGCCGTTGCCGGGGATCGAGTCTAGGACGAATGTGTGATGGTAAGAGTATAGCAAGAAGTGGCGTTGGAAGGTAAAAATTTCAGTTTTTGTTGTTGTTTTTACTTAGTTTTTAGTGTTTTTCACCTCCCCCACACTCCATCTTCATCACCGCATCATCATCTTCATCTCCAAAAAAATCAGAAAATTCACCATATCCACCCATTCTCCTCATTTCCCCTCATTTGTGCATGCGAGAGAGTGAGAGAGAGCTTTTGTGCTTGTGTGTGCTTTTGCTTTCTTGAGTTTTCTTGCAGGTACAGTACTCCTGTGCATCAGGAAGGCTGCAAAAAGGTAAGAAAATCACCTTCTGTCAGAAATTTCCGAGTGTGTCAGACCATCGCGATGGTCTACAAACTTCGGAATTTGAGGTAGGCGACCACACAGGCGTGTAGGCGACACCAGCGTCTCTAGGAATCCACACTTGCATTTGCAAAATCATGAGTTTGGTGGACCATCGCGACGGTCTCAGACCATCGCGATTGTGTCACAACATCGCGATTGGCTCACGCCATCGCGACGGCTCGGCCGGACCATCGCGACGGTCTCACGCCATCGCGACGGTTCATTTGGACCATCGCGACGGTTCGCGGACCATCGCGATTGCTCGGTTGACCCCACACCATCACGATTGGCTCACGCCATCGCGCCGACGGTGCCACGTGGCAAGCTAGACCATCGCGACGGTTCATTTTTTGGACCATCGCGACGACACCCTCACACCATCGCGACACTTCAATAATTCGGACCATCGCGATTGGCTCACGCCATCGCGCCCAGACCATCGCAATTGGCTCAAGCCATCGCATCTGTGACCATCGCGACGGTTCACTTTGGACCATCGCGATTGTGCACGTTGACCGTTGACTGACGCCATCCCGATTGTCCGCCTGATCACGCCATCGCGATTGTCCACTTTCACGCCATCGCGATTGTCCACTTTCACGCCATCGCGACGGTTCACCCTCACGCCATCGCGACGGTCCCAGACCATCGCGATTGTCTCAGACCATCGCGATTGTGCACCCCCATCGCAAATTTTAGGGTTTCATTTTTTGGCCAATTTTGGGGCTATTTTTGGGAAATTTTTGGGTGATTAGACTCATAGGAGACCCCTTAGCTCATATTTGGAGAAAAACCTGTTTGTGAGTTTTTACCCCCCAAGGCCTGAACGGTCATAACTTTTTCATCCGAAGTCCGTTTTGGAGCTTAATAGCTTAATATCTTAAAGGATACATCTATTTTTAGATAAGCTATTTTGAGGTTGACCTAGTTTGGGACTAGAAAGCCAGGGGGCAAGCATTAAAAAGTTGGGCAAAAGGGAAGGGACTTAAAAGGTGTACATACTCAAGTACTTGATCATCCAACTGTGAATTGGTCTAATATTGGATTTTTCCAGGTCTAGCAAGGGCAATCGAAGGCAACCAAGGCAAGGCAGTGAAGGGCATAAAGCTTGGGAAGCGCGGCTTCTTGGGCATCAGAGCAACCAGAAACGCTGACTCGAGGTTGGAAGATTACTCAACCCCCTCATTCAATTCTTAGCTTAGGATAAATGTTAGCATTGTGGATTAAGACGATAGGAACGCCTCAAGTTCAAGAGAGTTAAATTTATCAAGTTCAAGACTAAAGTAAAGGTGTGTGACACGAAAACCTAAAGGAAAGAACATAAGTCTGACGGAACGAGAACTCAAAGTACCACGGAAACTCGAATTCCTGATGCATACATTAAGACAAGAATCTAAAGAAATTTAAAAAGAATCAAGACAGTAATAACAAAGAATCATTGACGATCTGAGCGTGTACTGAGTGTGCAAGGAACAAAATTAATGAACCTTAGATCGGGCAAACATATAGGTAAGTCAGACCGACGAAGCCTTAGATCATCAGAGGCAAGTGTAAGAACTACTGCTCGATCGTGGGCTCAACAATTGAATAGTAATTACCCCTACGAGAGCTCAGACACTAGTGATTCAGAAATGGCATTTAGCACAAAAAAACCAGAAGGAGGGTCGAATGTAGCCTATTTAGAAAAACCAGAAGGACTCTATAGAACACAACTAGAGTTTCTCCGAACCAACCGATTAGGTGCTCGCATCTATGAGGATGGTTTGCGAAGGCAAGTGGTGCAAATGCACAACCCCGATCGACCCATTGGATTGGAACATCCAGTGGTGAAATTCGAGAGAGACGCATACATAGACAAGGAAGGAACGATGTACATCTTAAATACGCAGCCAAACAATACCAACGAGTTTGGCGTGATTCAACTAGAGACGGAAGCAAAATCTCAAGGAAAAGAACCATTAGAAGAGCCTAGAACACCTAGAGGGAAATCTGTACTGACACGAGTACTAATCCCGGATTGGATCCCTCAGGACAACAGAAGCATAGAGTTGTTTGTAAATAAAGAAACTGATGAAGCCTTTTGGAGATACAAGACCGAAATACTTAGTGAGGTAGGTATCATCACTATATACGAGTTCAAGGATCTGGATACACCTGGAAAGGTTGTATACCTAGATGAGACTTCAGAAAGAGTCTTTGTGGTACCTGACCACGCTAAAAACACATACACATGGAGAGGTGAATTGGTATTCCCTCCATCTAGAACGAACATGAATACAAGTCAACAAGAGGCAAGAACATCATCAGCCCATGGAAATCAAAGAGAAAGAAATAAAGAGAGACCGGAAGTAAGCTTTAATCACCCCATAGGGAGAGATAGAACAACCACGGACACTAATAGAGCGGATAGACAAAGAGATCATGGAGTACTAGGTGGTAGAGATGATTTTCCTCTACCTAGACCACGCGAACACGCAAGAATATTGAGACCCACACAGTTAGTAAAATCAATGAGGAATTACTTTGATGGGACAGGAGATCCCTATGACCATGTCGCAGAATTCAAGCAAGTACTAAGAGCAGAACAAGTCGAAGACATGTTCACGCAATACAACGCATTTGGACTAACGTTAAAGAATACCGCTTTAACTTGGTTCCAACCTCTGCAACAAAGGCAATTTAGAGACATCCATCACTTTTTAGAGTCATTCATCACTGAATTCTCTAAAAGTGGGGTTAGACATGACACGTCTTCATTGATTCATAGCTTTAAACAGACCCCTCAGGAAACAGTCAGACTGGCAGGACGTAGGTTTAGACAATATGTGGAACGATGTCCAATGCAAGAGCTACCCTCACAAGCCAAGCAAGTGTCATTGTTTCTAGATGGCTTGTTGAGCTCTAAACTACGCTCCTACGTGTACCTAAAAGAACCCAGAACGCTAGAGCAATGTGTAAGAATTTGTATAGACATTGAGGACAACTTAGGAGACGAGTTGGAACTCTCAAAGATCTATAAGGATTCAGACTGTTCATCTCTAGCATCCACAAAATTGTCTAGCTCAATAGAAGACCTAGCAGAAAAAGTGGCACAGAAGCTAGGAGTTTCTAGCAAACCTAGGGTACTAATGAACAAGCGTTGTTACACCTGTGGTGGTGATCATATGGAAAATGTGTGTCCCAATGCACCACAACCACAAGTCAACCCTAGTGGCCAATACTGTACAATTGAAAGAAGATACATGAATCATACGGCTCAGGACTGCCCATACAACAAACAAACCGTGAGACAGAACTACCCGCAAGCATACCCGCAGCCAGGTAGGTATCAAGGCCAATACAATGCTCAGCCTTATTACTATAGGCCTCCTCAGAACTACCCATACCAGGCTCAACAGAGACCTCAACCTGTCTTAGCTCAGCAGCCACCCCCACCAGCGAATGTCATCTCAGTCAAATACGCTGCTGCAGAAGAGAACCTAAGTAGGGCCTTAGTGCCTTCTTCACCTTTGATCACAGAGAGTGACCCACACTCAAACACTTTTGACTCTACGCATGTAGATAGTCCACCCGCATATTACATAGAGTCACCAGAACATGTGGAGACATATCATTATGATAGTCGACCAGTGGAACCTAGTTGGGAGCCAGACTATGCTAATGTGATGTACACAAACCCAAATCCACGGCCCCAATTAAGACAACAAAGACCACAGGGCCCTAGAGGACCATGCTTTAGGTGCCAAGGAGACCATTTCATAAAGGATTGTCCACATCCCCCGATAGTAGGACAATCACAGTACTATAACATCCAAGGCTTTTGTGCTGATTGTGGCAAAGAGCACATAATCAAAGATTGTCCTAAGAACCCTGTTAATGCTTCGAATGTGACACCGATCAATGTGATAGGTATTGTAAATAACGCAGATGGATCCAACCCTACATACGTGCCTATCCAAGCTATAACAAGAGCCCAGGCGCTCTTACAGAACCAACAGCTTAATCAGGAGAAAGTAGCCGGAAGTAGTGAAGTTGCAGAATCTAGCAGTAAAAAGACAAAATCTTGGAAAGATTCTAGAGAAAGAATTAAGAGAAAACGGAGTAAAAAGATAACTGAGTTGGAAGGAAGTTTGAAGGAATCTAGAGCCAAAATCCTAGAATTGACTTCACAGGACTTGAATCAAGAGAATCCAGCTCAGAAATCTGGATCAGTTTTAGCGGAACCCATACCAGAAAACCTAGACATGATGTTTCGTGCATATCAGGCTAGATTAAAAGAGGGACCTCAGGTAGCTGAAATGAGCAAAAACTACCCTCGAGCTGATCTAGAAATTGAGAGAACTAAACTTTGCATGAAGATGGTAGAACTAGCACAAGCTTTGTTTGAAGCCTCTAGATATCTTAATTGGAATAACATGGCAAAACCGGAACTACACTTTCAAGGACTAATGGAGAGGCTAGAATACTTGATTGAAAGCAAAGAGAAAAAGGATCAGCATAGGAACCCTATTGTCTCAGAGACACAGGAAAGGAATGCACCATCCCTGTCTCAAGTACCCAATACAGAAAGTCAAGACAATTTGTCTTCCATACATAAATATTCACATGAATTTTTGAGAGAAATCCAAGAAGAGAAATGGAGAAAAGAACAAGGAACCCATCCTCCTATTCAAGAAATAGATGACTTGCAGGAACAATTTCCCCAAGATATTCCCTCTATTTACGATGATGTAGAGGAGGAACAACTGAGTGAACACACAAGATTTGAATCTAATTCTTTACAAGAATTACCTCAGTTCACAGGACCTTGGGAAGCAAAGTCTATTAGTATGAGAGCACCCACGATAATAGTGAGGAATGAAGAATCAGTAATCCCTAGAAACACGGAAGTGATCAAGAATACCAAAGTACAATGTAACCTTACTCTGGAGGAGTTATTGAAGGTAAAACCAGAATTGTGGAAACATGTAGCAAATCAATTCCCCGAGCTTGCTACAACTCCCTCACAAATAGGATCACAAAAGAAGGTACCAGAGATACCCGTAGAAAAGATCGGAGATGTAAGCGAAGGAGAGGAAGGTAACACTTATCTTCCGATAACCCATCAGGGCTACACCACGAAAGCCATCTTAGATTCAGGAGCCGGAGTAGCCATAGCTACCACCGCTTTATGGAAACGTTGGGGTAAGCCAGCATTGAGACCCACCAGAATGAAGCTACAAATGGCTGATGGACACATAGAAAAACCATTAGGTTTACTAGAAGGCATATCTCTCACCACTTGTGGCGTAGAATTTGAGCATACTTTTGCCATTTGTGACTTTGCAAAAAACCATGCTTATGAGATGATATTGGGACGACCCTTCATGCGTCAGTTGCAAATTGTACAAGATTCGGGAACTAATTCTTTGTACTTGCAAAATTTAGGAGTGACTACCAAAGTCAATCTTAAAGACTATTCACATCGAGATGTACCCCCAATACAATGGAATACCATCCATAAGACACCAGTAGAAACAGAATCCGTGCACTCATTAGAATCAGATCCTTCTTGGTTGCATGAGGATACTCATTTATGGATGTGTAAAGTAGCCAAACAAGAGGAAGAAAGGTTAGAAGCCAGGACCTTAGGTGCAGAACAACATCCACGAACCCTTCAAGATCCAGCCTACGCACCTGTAGTATTCCTAGACGAAGAGTTTGAACCCCATGGTTGGGCAGAAATCCTAGCAACCATGGATGTAGCCATCAATGAAGAACAATGGACACCCCACTGTGACGAGGATGGCTATGATATCTCAGTTTTCACGATAGAGCCAATCATGTGCGATGCAAATTTAGAAGAGTGTGAACCTAACACTGATGCATTTGAGGATGCAAGCGATTTTGATTTAGAGTCAATTATCATGGACCCACCCTTTGCATCAGAGGAAGAATATTTCTACGAAGTAGAGACTCACCCTCAGAGACACGAGGAAATTACGAATGAGGTAAGGTTAGCCACTCAAGTGACTACTAAAAGTGAAGGCAAGAAAAGAAAGAAGAGAGAAACCATGTCAGAAAAAGAAGAATCTTTATTTGAAGTACCTGAGAACTTCAAGAAATATGAAATCGAAGATAGAAGAATCATGGTACGAATGCCTAATAGAAAAGCGAATGACGGACAAGTATATGATAACCGAGAGAAAACTAAGAAAATAATAGTTGCTATCGAAGGAGAAGAAGAAAAATGTACATACATAGGGCATGATTTGACAACTGAAGAAGAAGAAGAGCTAGTTGCCCTATTGCGCGAATATAGAGATGTTTTTGCGTGGAGTTACAAAGATTTGAAAGGAGTAGATCCAGATATATGTTCTCATAGAATCCCTATGACTCTAGATGCAAAACCTACGAAACAGAAACCGTACACATATAATGATAACTACGCTGCGAAGATTAAAGAGGAGATAGATCGCTTGATAGAAGCAGGATTCATTTACGAAATTGAGCATACCGAATGGGTATCCCCCATTGTGGTTGTGCCCAAGAAGAATGGAAAATTGTGTGTGTGTATTAACCTTAAAAAAGTTAATGCCGCAACGATTAGAGATAGTTATCCTCTTTCTATCACGGAACATCTATTGGAAAGAGTTGCGGGCAAGGAAGTTTACAGCTTCCTTGATGGTTTTTCAGGCTATAATCAAGTAGCCATTGCTCCAGAGGACCAACACAAGACGGCATTTGCCACTGAATGGGGCATATTTGCATTTCGTGTGATGCTATTTGGCTTAACAAATGCACCCGCCACTTTCCAGCGACTCATGTGTCATGTTTTTAAGGAATTCTTACGCAAGTATATGTCGATGACATATGTGCTCATTCTAATATTAGGCAGACGCATATCCTAGAGTTAAGACAAATATTTGACAAATGTCGAGAATATCAGGTTTGTTTGAACCCAGAAAAATGCGTTTTCATGGTCAGACAAGGCAAAATTCTAGGACACATTGTGTCAAAAAATGGAATATCTACGGATGAAGAAAAGGTGAAGGTAATTGCAGATTTACCTAGACCAACTAATTTGAAAGAGGTACAAGCATTTATGGGCCATTGCGGTTATTATAGGAGATTCATACACATGTATGCAATCATAGCCAAGCCTTTGTACTCTCTTTTAAACAACTTTGTATGGACAGATGAATGTGAAAATTCATTCAATGAACTCAAACGCCGCTTGTGCTCAGCACCTATATTGACTACCCCAGATTGGAGTAAGCCATTCCATGTACATGTGGATGCATCCAATTACGCCATAAGATGTGTGTTAGCACAACCCACGAATGAAGGTAACATAGATCTCCCCATAGCTTAGGCGAGCAGACAATTGAACGCAGCAGAAAGAAACTACACCACGATGGAACGAGAAGGATTAGGGATGATCTACGCAGTAAAGAAGTTTAGGCACTACTTGTTGGCCAACAAATTCAAGTTCTTTACAGATCATCAAGCCCTATTGTACTTAGTCAACAAACCATGTAACACAGGACGATTGATACGTTGGTTTCTATTACTCATGGAGTATGATTTTGAAGTAGTAGTCAGGAAAGGGAAGACACATCTTAGAGCTGACCACCTTTCGAGATTAACCTCAGGAGACGCTCTTCAAGGAGTAGTGGATGATCTACCAGACGCATATTTGTTTAACCTTGCGATAGCACCAGAATGGGCTAAGCCTTTAGTCCCTATTCTCACATATGGACCCAAGAATCCTAGGATAAAGATCAAAGAGGGAGAGATTACCAAGTCTCAGAGATACCAAATAATGGCACGAAGCATATATAAACAGGATAATCAAAAGATTCTTGCTTGTTGTGTGAATGAATCAGAACATGCGAATTGGTTGCAATTAGCACACATAGGTGCATTAAAGCAACATCATTCAAAACATCGAACATTACAGACTCTGCATAGGCTAGGAGTATATTGGCCTTCGGTGGAAGCAGATGTCTACAAGTTGTGTAAGGAATGCCATGTTTGTTGTGAAGACCACCAGTAGAACATGCTACACTATACCATGTGTCTCTCACACTAGACTGGAGTGAACAATTAGTGACATACTTGAGGACGAAGAAATTCCCTCAAGGAATGACCTTAGCTCGACAACGCAGTCTAGAGCAGGAAGCTCAAGATTATTCACTTATTGGCGATAATCTCTACAAAAGAGGACGAGATGGATATCTAAGACAATGTGTTCATGAGAGCGATTATCTGAGCATACTAGAGACTGCACACCAAGGTGTTGCAGGAGGTCATTTTGGACCCGATAGGATAATCAAAGCCATCCTCTTTGCAGGATTATGGTGGCCCGCTCTTCACATGGATGCTCATACCTATGTAAAGAGATGTGATGTGTGCCAAAGAACTCAGTTTCCTACTCGCAGAGATGAAATGCCATTGAAACCCATGATGGGCGGACGTGCATTTTCTAAGTGGGGTATAGACTTTGTAGGACCCATTAACCCCCCTGCAGAAGGTACACATGCTGAATACATTATTGTTGCCACAGATTATCTTACGAAATGGGTAAAGGCAAAAGCCACGAAAAAGAATGATGCACACACAACTGCAAAATTCTTATTTGAGAATGTCTTTACAAGATATGGATTTCCTATAGAGTTAGTGAGCGATCGAGGCACTCACTTTCTAAACCAAGTCATTGAATATTTGTTATAGGATTTTATGGTGATTCACAAGAAATCCGCACCATATCATCCTTAGGCCAATGGTCAGGCTGAAAGCACTAATAAGATCCTTTGTAATGTACTGACAAAACTCGTGAACAACAAACGTTCAGATTGGGACAAACAGTTACACCACGCTGTTTGGGCATATCGAGTGGCCTACAAGACCGTACTCAATGCAACTCCCTTTCAGATGGTTTTTGGTCAGAATGCAGTGCTTCCTTTGGACTTCTTGATACCGACCCTTAAGGTTGCACAAGAACATCAGTGGACCGGCCATGAATTATCAGCAAGAATAATGGACTTGGAACGATTAGGAGAAACCAGGCTAAAGGCAGCAGCATGAATATATGCAGCGAAGAAGCGACAGAAAGCATATTTTGATGCACATGTGAAAGATAAAGGCCTAAAAGAAGGAGATTTAGTTATAGTATATACGCTAAAGCAACACGCACATAAGTTAGAAAAGCGAGGTTATGGACCTATGATCATTAACAGACTCTCAACAAGCGGAGCAGTACAATTAGCCACTTTAGAAGGAGATATAATGCCTAATTATATTAGTGGCTGTAGAGTCAAGCTATATCAGGAACCTCTTACTGAGGATATGTTTAGACGACTCACGTTGGCAAAGAAGCGTAAGGAGGAAGAAAATAGAATACGAGCGAAAGCTCAGGCAAAAGCAATAGAACGCATTAAACGCATGAAGTTAAGAAGACGAGGACTAGGGAGAGAACATTATAACCATCTGGAAACTACACCCAGATACCCCATGGCCATGTGTCAAGTAAAGTCAACCACTCATCCTAGGATAGTGGACCGGAGACCATTCATTACAGTTAGGCTAGAGCACGGCAACCCTTGCCAAGAGCTCAAGGCTTTAATTGACTCAGGTGCTGCGACTAGTGCGATTAGATGGTCCCACTATAAGGATTCAGGAAAAGAAATGCGGCCAATTGAGGCATACCTCATAGGCTTAGGAGGCATGGAAACCCCTTGCATGGGTGAGGTGGACCTTCCTATCCTCATTAAGGAAGTGACCATGACAGCGAAGCTACTAGTGTGCCATGATGACGACCTGATAGAACCCCTAATCCTTGGCCAAGATTGGCTATACGATCACTCAGTGGACCTAAATCTTAGACAAGGCTCCTTACAGATTGGAACCTTAGAACAGAAGCGAGTGATACCGCTTGACTTCCCTAACCGCATTCCGATTGAGGTTTGTAACCCTAGACCCTATGAAACGCATGCGATGGAAGACTGGAAGATCTTGGGTCAGACCAATCACGTTACGTCTACTCCAACCCACTCGGGCTTGGCTAGGGACAATTGTCAATCAAAAGAACGACAGGAGATCTTCCCTGGGGCTTCCTGCAAACTAGAAGGGACAGCTACCCAACCGCTAGGGCAGATGAACACAATCAGCGGTCAGGTGGGTTGCATCAGCGGCCAAATGAGCACAACACCCTGCGGTGCTCATCCTTCCAAACTTGCTGTGAACTGGCCTAGATTAAAGATAAATACCGAATCACTTCCTAATGGGCAGGTCACGCAAGTGTTGGATCTCCCTTCTTTTCCAAAGCAGAGCGTCCAATGGACCTCTCAAACCCAACCACGAACGAGTCAACCACAACAGAGGAACCCAAACCGACAACACCACCAGACAAGGCAAGGAAAGCAGCAGTATCAACATCACAGAACAAGTGGCACGAGACAAATATGGGTGCCAAAAGCACAGCAACCACAGGCTATTGGCAACACTGGAGACGAGAATAGGACAAAGTTTCAACAAAAGCAGAGTCAGCATCCAAAGTCCCCTCGATCTTCTTCTACAATTACTCGACAGATTTGGATCGCCAAGAAATACCTTATCCATAGACCCACACCCATGCAGATTTGGGTACCCAAACAATGTATTATAGCCCCACCCCAAGCCATGTAATATATACCCCTCAGAAATCTTTCCATCCTTCAATACCACCAAACCCGATACCACTTTTCGTCCCTCAACAGAAACACACCACCCACTCAAAGACTCTTAGGAAATGGATACCGAAACGTATCCAGACGTCTTCTTGTACCATCATATCTAACAATTCTCCCACCCCGTTTAAACTCCACCCTTGTACTAATTCACCTTCAACCAAACCTTGTATAAATTCATACACCCAAACCCCACATCATGCATAATAAAAGCTCATCAAGAATTGCAGGCATAACCTGACCATGTAGGCATCTAGAGACCTGCATTCATTTTGCAAATAATCATTGCATCAATCACTTCACGACACTTGGCTACACGGGTTACACATCGGTTATGGAAAGGGATTGCGGTCTCACCTTAATGGGATCATAATTAATTTCCATACTAATGTGTTAATCTTTTGTAGCAGATCTTTTCCATTAGCTCATCAGTCATCATGCAAACCGAAGCAGGACCATCAGAAGCTGGCCCCAGTGCACCGATGGCCACTATTGGAGAATTACTCGCGGAATCTTATCCTACTATGCAACCACCAGAGTTTCAAGGTTTTCCAGGACCCATGCCAATCGATGATCGTCCTAGAGGATATACTGAGAAGATTCATCGTAATTCTCACTGGTTTCAAGGCCTAGCAGGACCATTAGCAGATGCTGATTTCATATTTGAGGCCAATTTGGCATTTGATTTACGCACATGGGCCAAGTACCAGTTCTTTTCATGAGAATTTGAAGGACTGCAGAATACACAAGATTTAACGCACGTTTGGGCACGAGCGGGATTTACAGAGTATTTTAGCGACCCTCTACCTAAACCCGATTTTTACAGATGTTTTTACTTGGTAACCACCTTAACAGCTTCAGAAAACAAGGATCTACCTGTCACATTCATGTTACCATCCTTGGTAAATGATCCTCCATTCAGAAGGTTTTATTTGTCTAAAGATTTAATTCACGCAGCTCTGAAAATACATGGAACACACACTCCGACGGAGAGAGAACGGCTAGTCCCAGAGCAGATGAAACGTGGTGACGTAACTAAATGGGAGGATATTTCTGCTATAACACCTGAGCTCTCTAAGCCATTACGGATATGCATGCAGCACTTTGCTTTCCCAGCTCAGGATCGTTTTACCATGCCTCACAAGAGAATCTGGTTTGGATTGTACTTAGCATGTACTCGACCGCAAACTGTTGATCTAGCCAGCTGGATAATTGATCAGCTCTATTTGGCACAACATAGGTGGGAGCGAAAGAAGGTAATCAATGGGTGTTGCGCCCTCACCAGGATCATATATATGTGCTTGGCGTATGACTTACCAATTGAGCGTGCCATGACCAGTGAGGAACTGAAAGCATTTAAAGGCACCACTAGGAAGGCTAGAAAGTCTAGCAAAGGCAGAGCCGGAAAACGCATGAGAGGCACTATCCCGTGCCTACAAGTCCCAGAATCACCCTCGCCACAACCATCTCCAGAGCAGTCACCAACAGCAGCCACTCCCACGGTACCACCAATTCGTATACGGTTATCAAGACCAGTTACGCCGGAGGGCACCACCAGTACTGTTGCACCCCAAGCAGCCACAACCACAGAACCTATCACCACAAAAGCTGAACTTCCCACCACTATTGGTGCGGAAGCTTTCTCTTTTCCAATACCCCATTTAGAGCCAGGACAAGCAGAGCAACTGGACCAAACTTTTGATTTTGAGATGCCCGATGCATTCTCCAATGAGTTCCAGTTTTCAGAAGGACAATTGTTTTCTCAAGAATTTGAAAGGCCTAGCTACCCTACCACACCCAGGGATCAGCCACAAGGACAGATTGTGTCTAGCTCTGATGACGAAAGAACAGCAACCGATGACGACGAAGGAGACGACGAAGCTAGCCAGGGAACACAGGAATCCCAAGAGCATGAACAGACAGATGGCCAAGGCCAACAAACAGACACACATGGTGATACAAGTACCCATGAAGATGAAACTTACGAAGCAGCAGCTTACACACTAGCTATCAAGAAGCTGTATAGAACTATGGAAAAAGTTTGGGCACGCAAAAAGCTGACAGACGAAGAGAGTCAAACAATAATAGAACAAGAACTTGTCACAGGCGGATTCGAAGACGCATACATCAAAGGATTCAGAGAGTTAGTCAAATCAGTAGGCTCCAACAAAGCCCTCAGGTACTTGCAACGAAAACCACTACCACAGTTTGACCCCCGTAGAGTACGACTACTTTCAAAGCC
The DNA here is from genome assembly GCA_020310875.1 of Ceratopteris richardii. Taxonomy (NCBI): domain Eukaryota; kingdom Viridiplantae; phylum Streptophyta; class Polypodiopsida; order Polypodiales; family Pteridaceae; genus Ceratopteris; species Ceratopteris richardii. Next base: position 166,319,097 of record CM035408.1, on the reverse strand, counting down.
CGACGAATACATTCGTGTACCAACAGGAGCACAGTCTTCTGAACAAGCCAGGGAGGCACGCCTCGTCCCCGAAAGTTCGTTGGCTGTAGAAACCATCTTTGTAGATTCCCCACCCCGCGCTACAGCTGTACAAACCTCAGTAGTCACTGAAGTACCGACCACCCCAACCGCTCCTCTCTCACCGCCCGTCCATCCAGCCTCCCCTCTTCACCCTCCTTCCCCCAGACCAACATCTTCATTCGCCGGTGGCGTAGCAGAAATCGTCTTTACGACCACTCACCCCACAATTCCTGCACCCATTAGCCGTAGTCTACCCCCTCCCACACCCACCTTTCTATCCAACCCATTCCTCCATCCATCTTTTCCATCTTTCCCCACAACTCCAAGACCCCTTTTTCCATTCCCACCGCCATTAACCTTCTCCCCCGTCTCACCTCCTCGACCCACTGTAACCCCTCTTTCCCCTTTCCACCAAGCTGCTCCAGCCAGCCCCCCTGTAAATTACCCCTCAACCTTTGTAAATCCCGTATTTACACCAACACGAGCACCCACGATCACACCCATATTCACGGTCACCGCACTAGATACGTCCACTGACATGGACATCTCACCACCCACAAATGTTGGCTACATGATGGCTACAATTCGCCACTGGCTCCCTAGACTAAAGCATATGGATGATATAGCGGCGCATATGCCTGTCAAAATCTTTGACATGATGCAAATGATTTTTAAAGTCTTCCGACGCGTCAAGGCACCACATGTCAACACCCCGGGCTTTGAGCATGGCAATTTCGATCTGGTATATGATATGAGTACAACGCCATCGCTACGGGTGTGTTATGCCTGGAACTGCAGAATAAAGTACCTACCGGCGTGCTACAAGCAGACATTCGAAGAGATGTTCACAACCGGCTTCTGGGAATACCATTCAGAGGTATTCATAAGCAGGCCTACACATTTATTACACTTATTTGCCTGTGAACGAATGGTCTATTCCACACACTATCAGCTCCCGCCACCGGAAGAACCGCAACCAATCGACTGGGAGAAACTCGAGGCAGATCTGGCCCGAGGCATTCGTATCTCCGAGCACACCCTCGCTCAAGACCTCCTACAGAACTATATCCGGCAGACCTCACAGCAAGGTTCTCTCAGGGACGACAGAAGCGAGAGGGAGGGGGGTGTTGGAAGCAGCCAGAGGCACAGACGACACGGAAGCATGTAACGACAGAGCAGGGAGCCAGTCGAATCGTTTTTCAAAGAATTATGTTTTTAAATACTTTCCAAAAACCTCCAACAGTGATTTTTATCACTATTGTAACATATGTAACATAGAAAACCCCATTTTGTAATCCATAGCTCCATTTTCTGCAAGCCGAGGAGTCCTCGAGCTTGAGGAGCTTAGGTAGAACAAGCGTATCAATTTTCGTTATTTTTAGACATCGTTTACCCTTCCAAATAGCATCTAGGACCTAATTTTTAACTATGTCGGTCACTAGATGTGAAACCGGTCAAAACTACTCTAGAAACTATAAAAAGAGCTAGAGAGCTCATTTTTGAGGTTGGTTAGTGTTGGCTAGTGTGAGCTTAGAGCTATTTTGAGCTTGTAATAGCGTTCTTGAGTAATAGAGCTAATTTCCCACCTTCCATTGTGTCTTGCTTGTCTCTTCATTGTGTGTGTGTATGCGTGTGTGCATCTTGGTGCTTCTCACCTTCACTCTCACTTCATCTCACATTCACGATCTTCATATCACTCCTATCTCTTCCGCGGATTGACAATTAAGGAGGTGAAGCTTCTTAACGTGGTTCTCACCATTGTGCTAGAGCAAGAGGGATGCACAAGAACTTTTATCTATTGCTATGGGATCCAAAAGGCATTCTATACCCCAAATCAATTCATGCACAACCTCTCGTTAGGCTTGGTTGGAGTTAGAGAATCTCTATGATAGTAGAAACCCTGCTAGGAAAGCTCATCTAAGGAGATAGCTAGCCAACAGAAGGATGAAAATTGGTGAATCAGTTCAATCACACATTCTGAAACTCAAAGATTTAGGAGATTATTTACTCAATGTTGAAGTCAAGACTTTAGATGAAGAGATGGTAAACACACTTCAGAACTCACTGCCATCTACATATCATGCTTTTGTTACTTCTTTCTCTCTCTCTCTCTACAAGAGATAGAGAACTTTCATTTGAAGAACTACAATTACTATTACTTCAAGATGAAGATCAACAAAAGAGTATGGAAGAGAATGATGAAGCCATGTTATCATTATCAAAGGGTAAGAAGAAGAAGGACACAAAGAGGGAGACAAAGAAGGAGAAGAAGAATCAGCAATCCAAGAAGTAAGTCTTCTAATCCTAAGTCTTCCAATCCTTTGCCGAATGCTTCCTCTACACCCAAAAAAAAGTCTTTGACTACATCTCATTCAAAGAAAGGAGTATGCCATTACTATAATAAACCAGATCATTTCATAGTAGAACGCAAAACAAGGACTTTTAATGATAAGAAGAAAGCATCAGGTAATAGTGTATAAAACAATACAAAACCTAAATCTTCAAAGTTATATTCTTATGCATGTGTTACTATTGAAGAGGTAGCTTTTGATTAGGCATCATTAAATGCAATTTTACTTCGAAGTTTGATTCTAGAGCTACTAAGCATATGATAGGTTGTAGAAAGGTATCTTCTTCCCTTTCTAACTCTTCAGGTAGAAGAGCGACCATTGCATATGGTCATGATTTTGATGTTGTAGGTGTTGGAGAAGTAAACCCGAAGTCTAGAGTAGGTGGAAATTTCATAATTTCTAATGTTCTTTATGTTCTAGACATGAAGAAGAATTTGCTCTCTCTAATTTCTTGTTAGATGGGTATAATGTTATTTTTAAGAAAGATTCATGTCAGATCCTCTTGCTAAATGAGGAGCATTGTCTACTTCAATGTGAAAATAGAAGTGGCATGTTTGTGTTATCCAAAATTAGTCATGCTATTGTTGTTAGGTCTTCGACACCTAATGCGAACATGAAGTTTTGGCATGGTAGATTTGTTCATATCAGTTACACAACTCTCAAGTATATCAAAGATCAAGGTATGATGGAGAGTTTTCCTACTTTTGCTTTACCAAATGATGCAGAGTCATGTGAGCAATGTATGGAAGGAAAGCCTCACAAAATAAATTTCAAGAAGCATGGATACATCATGGCCACAAGGAAATTGTTGATCATACATTCATATGTAAATGGTCCGATTAGAACATACTCTATTCAAGGTATCAGGCAGTTTGTTTCTTTTATTGATGTTTTCTTAAGATATTCATGGATTTATGGTCTTAAAGTGAAGTCACATGTTTTTTCATACTTTTAAGAAGTTCTTACCTATGATTGAAAATGAAAGTTAGTAAAATATCAAGATTTTGAGAAGTGATAGATGAGGAGAGTACATGTCTAAAGACTTTAAGTCTTTTCTTGAACACAAAGGTATCTCTCATCAACTCAATATTGCTTACACACCAAAACAGAAGTGTTGTAGAGAGAAAGAATAGGATACTTGTTGAGATGATGCATAGTGTGTTGTCATCCAAAAAGCTTTCTAGAAAGTTTTGGTTTGATGCAGTACATACAACTAGTCACATTTTGAATAGGTCCTCCACAAAAGCTTTAAATGTTATCACACCTAATGGAGCTTATTATGGGAACAAACCCAATGTGAGTTATTTCAAAGTATTTGGTTCCCCAACTTATGTTCACATTGAGAAGAAGGAACATGGTAAGCTTGATTTAAAAGCCATCAAAGCTATCTTTATCAATTACGCAATGAAAGCAAAGGATAAAGATTCTATGTTCCAGATACAAGAGATATCCTACTCTCCTACTCTCACACAATGCATATATTGCAGAAAGTCAGATTTATGATAAGAAGGAAGAGATTCTAGATTTCATAAAAGCAGATGATTATGCATTTTTTGGGAGACAATTTGGACTCTTATATTGAGCCGTAGAAGGGGAGTGATAAACCTTCTCAAACCTTAAGAGATGCACTTGATAAAGGTGAAGAGAGATTTTCATAACCTATATTAATACCTAATCCATCATCAATACCTCTTGATATTCTAACTTATGAAGTTGGACAAGGTTCTAGAGTTCCAGAAGAAAGAGATACTAAAGAGCGAGAAAGGATTCCACAACTTTTTAGGAATAAGCCGAAGTGGTTATATCAAACTTGGAAGGATATTGGTATAAAGGAATACACTAGAAGAACTAGAAGTCAAACAAGGAAACAGCAAACAAATTAGGTTAAATATGTAGAATATTTTGAAATTCATAATATTTAAGCTCTTACTTCAGTTGACAATGAACCAGCTAGTGTTCAAGATGCACTACATAGTCTTGTATGGAAGAAAGCTATGCAAGAATAGATTGATCCTATTCATAAAAATCAAACATGGAAGCTTTGTGAGTTACCAAAAGGTAAGAAAGGTATTGGTGTAAAGTGGATCTTCAAAATCAAAAGAAAGTGTATGGTACCATAGATAGGTATAAAGCAAGATTAGTTGTCAAAGGTTACGCACAAAAGAAAGGCATTGATTATGATGAGATCTTACCTCCTAGATCTAGAATGAAAGTAGTCAGAAGCTACATTCTTTGGTTGGAAAGTATACTAGTTAGATATCAAAACTGCATTTCTTGATGGTGATCTACATGAAGATGTTTATGTTTAGTAGCCACAAGGTTTTGAAGAGCGAGAGAGATAAAGAGTATTTCGTATGCAAGCTTATCAAAGATTTGTGTGGCCTAAAGCAAGAACCAAGAGCTTCATATGAGAAGATACATATCTAACTACGATCTATTGATCTTGAAAACATATATGTTGCTCCCACTCTTTATGTTAAAGTCAAGAAAGATGTTTTGATTATTATTATCATATACATTGGTAATATGATCATGATAGGTCCTAAAGATTTAGAGCTTCAATATTTCAAAGCACAGCTTAAGCATACATTTGATGTAAATGACTTATGTATTTTGCATTATTATCTTGGGGTTTAATTCATATAGAGAGATGAGTGTATCTACATGACACAACAAAAATACATTGAGAAATTATTGAAACACTTTGAGATGATAGATTCCAAGCCCATGAAGACATCTATGGATGTCAATGTGTCACTATAGTTGGAAAAAAATTTAGAACCATTTGATGCTACATTATATAGTCAAGCAGTTGTTCGCTTGATATATCTATATAATACATGCCCAGACATTTAGTCTCCAGTTTCTCAAGTATCTAGGTTCATGCACAATCAGTTCAAGATTATCTAGAAATCAATTAAGAGATATATTTGCAAATATCCTAAGTTTTGTAGATATTAAAAAAATTTGCAGGTTATTGAACCTTGTACCATTATGACATTGAAAAGGGAATTGTTGGAAACAAGTCAAAACTGGTACAAAATATTTATCTGACTTTAGTATCTGAATTTTGTCTTATAGATCCTTTACAACAAAAGCACGTGGCATCTTGGTTAAAGTAAAAACGTCTCATTCACCAGGTATCGAATCCCGACAGGCGTAGTACGATGACAATAATGATAAAACTTGTTTTTTATTTCTTTTTACAACACCGACAGTGCACGATGAGTTTTTTGTTTGTTCTTTATTTTGAATGCCAATTTTTTTGTGAATGCGATCTTGACTTTTCAAAGTTGGTTTTCAAGAACCACACAAGACTATATAAAGAGAGCCAATACCATAGTTTCATTATCTTCTCAAGCATCACTCAAGCTTCCACAAGCTCTAATGCAAGGAGATCAAGGAGGAGAGTTTCTATACTCTTGGAGGAGTTGTGTTCTACATCTAGAGATACCTAGAGGATTTCATTTTAGCCAACATATTATGAGTAAAAATCTATATCTATCCTCACTTGTTCATTCACTAGTTTCTGATTTAGGGATAATCAGAATTCAGGTTTGCTATAAAATAGTTCTAAGCTATTCATATTCTCCATATTCTCTCTCACACGCACACACTCTTCATACCTTTTAGGCAAAAAATCACCTATATCTAGTTCCTATTTTTTCCTAGATTTAGATATTGTCCGTTTGTATCATATTCACACGTTGTGATTTGACATAGGAATATCAATTAGTGCAGGTGAGCACTCTAGCTTACCATACACTTTGAAAATCTTGTCTATTCTCTCTCTATCTCTCACTCATCATTTTTTTGAGTCTTAATGTGTGTATTGTTAAATGTTAAATGCTTCGTTCTAACTATTAGAAGGGCGTTTAACCGATTCTTGGGGGGGGGTTCTTGGGAGTGGTAGGGGTCTGTTATACAGAGGCCATGTACTTAGTTCCCAAAGGTACTATTCACACTCAGCACTGTAATAATGCTGAGAACTCTATCGAATTTCCGTACTTAGAATTTACCGTCACAGTCTTAGCTCAACCAAACGTACCAAATGCACTAAGATGCCATATTGCATCTACGCATAAACTTATTGGAATAACCAGAAACAAGAGTATTCGATCAACTTCACAGAACGGGTTTCAACGACCAAACAACATCGTAATGCAGAGAATTTGAGAGTTCAACACACAAGACTGGAAACTCAGTACTCAACTTAGCAGATCCTTACTGCACTTAACTTTGCCACAGGCAGACAGATTCCAATGTTTACAACAACATAGTGTAAATCCGAATATCAGAACACTAACACAGTTGCTCGGATTTCGCTAATTCTTGACAAAAATGTTCAAGAAGTCGTAATACACAGTGCGTGAGCTCAATCCAACAGAGATGCATAAACAACTTACTCAGACAACAGTAATGGAACTCGCAACCTCAACGGAGTTCACTAGGTAACAAATATAGATACACATAGTACCATTAGTCTACGTAGAAGATCGCCAAGATACTCTGAGTACTCCAATCGTTACATAGTAAGATCCAGACTGATAGTATAGTTATCTCCTGAACGTTATGAAATTTATCAACAGAACCAAGATCGTCGGCAGACAACAAGAACGATAGACAAAACCAGATACGAACAAGAATGTAGAACACAGAGGTTATGCAAAAACGAACACTACCTCAACACTCAGACAGACAGCCAGACGAACCGTCGGGTGATAACACAACAATAGACCAAAATCACATCGCTCTATCTGAGCACTTCTTTTCATTGCTTTATATAGAAAGTACAAATAGGTGCGTAACCACCTTTCGCGCGTGTCCTGCCAAGATTTCCGTTACATCTGTCCCAATCCAACGGCCGACTAACAGTATGCTATGGTTCATGTGTTGGAAGGTGCTCTAAACATGTGATTAATTGTTATTGAGGCCCACCCCACCTCCAACAACATCACCACATAGAAGAGACCTTCCCACAAAACATTATCCCCTATTCCACAGCTCGTTTTCTTGATTGATGAAACTTTCCACCTCTCTCTCTCTCTCTCCCTCTCTCTATCGATTGCCCATGCCTCTACATCACAGACAGTACCCATTGGAGAGTATCTCTCTCTCTCTCTCTCTCTCTCCCTTTTTTTAGTTGTATCTAACTAATCAAATCAAAAGGTAGGTGCAAAAACCCGACAAATTACTCTCTCTCTGTCCCTCTCTGTCCATCTCTCTTTAGCTCTCCCCATTCACACTCTCTACAAAATCAAATTCTAGACTTCCCTGCCTGCCTGAATTGATCTCGATTCTATTGCGCTATGATTCAACACTAGATGCCCTCTCTCTCTCTCTCTCTCTCCCCTTCTCTCTCTCTTTCTCTTTTAGAAAATTTCTCTTTGTCATAGTAATAAGAAACAAAATTATGAACATAATATCGTCTCTCTCTTCACACTACAACCATCAAAGAAAGGTATTAAGAATTTTTCTCGCAATCCAACTATGCCTGATCTCTCTCTACTCTGTGTTTTTCATAGTAGGGTATCAAATTCAATTGGAGCAAGAGAAAGAAGGACAGAGAGATAGTATGCTTTATTTCTCACTCTCTCTATATGCTCCTTATGAATTCATGGAGTCGAAGGGGGAGGATAGAGAGATAAGGGAATATCTCTCTCTCTCTCTCTCTCTCTCTCTCTCTCCCCCGTTATTCACGAAAAAACATGTAGGGAAAAGAATAAAGGAGGAGGAGCAAAAGTACTTCAAAATGAATATTGGAAAATCTAATGCTTTTTGAGATTCAGGTATTCATTTACATCTTTACATTTAATGAGCAAGGATCTTAGGGTTAAGAAAGGATTTCTAGGGTTTTTAACTAGATCTCAAGGGTTATATGGTTTCTAAATCCAAGGATCTTAGGGTAAACTTTACATGGTCTTTAGGGGTTTCAAATATATAGGTATTTGGTGATTCAATGGGTTAAAATTTAAATTCAATTAAGTTTCCAAGGTTTAATGATTCCTAACGTTCTTAGTTAATTAGATTTACATGTATACGGATTTCTAGGCTCTCTTTTGAACATACACATGCTAATTTTGATGGGTCATGATTAAATTACAACTAGTATTTGAAGGGTTAAAGAATAAATGCATGTTATATAGGAGCCTAGGGTCTTTTTGGGTGAAAAGGCTCACTTAAAGAACACATGAAAGCTCTATTTACACACTCATTCAATTCAATCAAGCATTTGAACAAATACAACTCTTTTCTTCTTCCTACAGACAAACCATTAAATCATAGTCAATGAAAAGCAAAGAATGAATTTGCACATCATCCCAAACTTGCACATCATCCCAATGGGCCAACTTGCAAAGTCAAGTAGAAGCATATCAAGATTGTTTTTGAAATTGTTTTGAGCTTATATTATAATGTAATTCTATTTGTAGCACAGAAAGTGCATGCCTTAATGGATAAAGGGGGATGATATCCTACCTATTTTTGACACAAATGCTCATGTTATAGGTAGCTGTTGAAGTGACTAAGTTGCAAATAGACAATCTAGGACAATGGGCCAAAGAGGAATCTGATAGGTAACCAAAACGAAGACCCTGGGATTCAAGTGTGACATTGTGCCTTATGGGTTTTGTTTAGATAGAGTGGCATGAAGAAAAGTAGACCATATTACGAAGAAAATTAGGTGGAGTATTCAAGAAAAAGTCTTAGGATGACATAAAGTCTAAAGAAGATGACAAATTTTCGTTGATACCTATTGACAAAGAGTGGATGAGTTAGCAAGTTCCAATTTGTATGGTAGTTCCAATGCACTAAATTAGTGAAATGCAGTTCAATCAGTTCAGTGGAAAAATTGATGATGACCCTGATGTGCATGTCCATCTTTTTGATATACAATATGAATTGCTTGAAGAAAATCCAGATGATGCGTGAAAGTGTTAGATGTTCTAGGCTACTCTAGAAGGAGTACTTGTTTGTTGGTCAACAGAATTTTCTCACAATCATTTTGTGACATCGCGCCTTCTGACAATCTGGGACAATGGGCCAAAGAGGAATCTGACAGGTAACCAAAACGAAGACCCTGGGATTCAAGTGTCACATCACGCCTTCTGGGTTTTGTTTAGACAGAGTGGCATGAAGAAAAGTAGACCATATTATGAAGAAAATTAGGTGGAGTATTCAAGACGAAGTCTTAGGATGACATAAAGTCTAAAGAAGATGACAAATTTTCATGGATACCTATTGACAAAGAGTGGAAGAGTTAGCAAGTTCCAATTTGTATGGTAGTTCCAATGCACTAAATTAGTGGAATGCAGTTCAATTAGTTCAGTGGAAAATTTGATGATGACCCTAATGTGCATGTCCATCTTTTTGATATACAATATGAATTGCTTGAAGAAAATCCAGATGATGCATGAAAGAGTTAGATGTTCTAGGCTACTCTAGAACGAGTAGCTATTTGTTGGTCAACAGAATTTTCTCCCAATCATTTTGTGACATATGATGCTCTCAAGTCAACATTCTTAAGGAAATTTAGGAACGCTAAAACTACAAGTCAGTTATTTATAACCTTATAGTATATGGTGCAACAACTAATCCAAACAATGATAGAATATGCTTCTTTGTTTCAAAGTACTTTGTCATAAATTTAGAAAGTGGAGCGCCCTCCTCAAGATGTGGTACGTGGTTGGTTTATGGATGGGTTGAATCCATTATTAAAAGAAAAAATTTTCCTTTTTTCTTTAGATGGTACTAAAACATCGGATCAGATTATATATGCTACAGAGCAATTAGAATGAAATCTGAAGGTTACCAATCTGATTTGGCAATGCTTTGTAGATGCTACACATCAGATGGACATGAATATGTTACCAATTATTGATCCATACAGCCAGCTATACTACACAAAATGTAAGAATCTTGGCCATGTAGCGACTACTTGTGCATTAAAAAAGATGTACTATGCCATTTGTAACTTAATGAATCAAAGTATAGATCAACGTAAATATAATACTTGCATTCAAGTCACAACTACTAGTCACATTCAAGCAAAACCCAAACCCACTAGGAAATAGTATTTATCACCATCTATACATAAAATCTAGATAAATGATTCAAGTAATCTCAAAAATTGACCAGAACATGTTTTTTCAAGTATTTACAGGGGACAAAATTGGTTAGATGACCAAGGGTATGGGCAAGGACATGAACCTTTTGATAATTACTGCCAAGATGAATGGGAGTATCAAAATGAACGAAAAGGTCCATAATACCAATTTTGTCTTGAATATGGTCATATTAGGGCTGATTGCCTAGATGCTCAAGATTATGACATAAAAAACAATAAGCTAAACATAAGGCTCCAATGACGAACATGAGAGCCTTTATATTTGAGGATCCAGTAGCTCTAGTAGTTACTCGATCTAGAAGATTACAAAATAACAATGATTCCTGGGTTGTTCCATATGTTACGACACATTAGCAAGTTTACAATCATGCAATGGGATGGTTCTAAAAAGCTCGAGTCGAATTTTTTGCAGCAAGTTTGAGTAGGTCAACCTAAAATGAATCCTCAAATCAAGTTATAAGCGAAATTATCAAGGATGATAGAATAGCGACAAATTTAGCACCTTTAATTAATACAAAATTGAATGATGTAGTAGTTATGTATTATCCAAAACCTGATGTTCTAGAGGGCAATACTACTACAACAGATCCTTGGTAGTTATTTTATAAGTCTACAATATCATTATCTTTAGGGGATTTATTGGAATTTGTCCAAGACTTTTGAGATACTTCATTGCAAGAAGCAGATAATTCTAGTGTAAATCTTATTGAGGAAGAAGAAGCTCAAGTCAATATAGTGGATCAAGATCAAGATGAACTGGTAGATTATGCAGTACCTCTTATTTTGATATGGTACAAAAGTAAGGAGATTTCTAGGGTTTTGATTGATGGTGGATCTAGAGTAAATATTACTACTTTTCCTATTTGTAGATAGTTGGGAAGCAATGATATTCAGCCTGCTCCGTTTTATATATGGATGGTGGATCAATCTCATGTGTAGCCTATCAGTCTTATTAAAGATATAGCCATTAAGACCTAGAATGTTCCTTTTAAAGTAACTTCTATGGTTATTGAGTTAATTGGTAAGAGTAATGATTATAATTTTTTACTTAGATGACCATGGTTAAAATAGGAAAATGTTCAACAAGATTGGGGAGCTCTAGCAATCACTTTCAAGAAGGGTCACAAGAAATATTCTATTCCTCTGGAAGATATGCAGCGTTATCCCAAGGTTTAGTTACCTTCAATTGTAGAACCACCACATATGATGGTAGGACTAGAGGATGATGAAGAGGTACAATTTTCACAAGAGAATTATGATTTGTGGCTTCTAGGACTAATAGATATTCTTGAAATCTTAACTACATTACAACAAGATCCTATTGTGGCTACTGTACAGCTAGATTCAGAGCCTATGTCTTTTTAGATGGATTCGGTTTTAATCAGGTTGGGATGTTAGAATATGATGTACCAAAAATAACTTTTATTACTAATTGGGGAGTCTTTGCATGTACAATTATGTGGTTTGGGTTACAAAATGATCCTAATACTTTTAAGAGATGTATGCAACAATTTTTTGCTCCATACTTAACTAGGTTCATGAGCTTTTTTTTTATAGTTTTTAAGTATTTGGCAAACAAATAGATCACCTCCACCATTTAAGGCTATGTTTTACTAAGTACAAAGAGGCTCACTTGACTCTCAATCCTGCTAAATCTATTTTTGGAGTAAAGTGTGGTAAACTGTTGGATCACGCTATTTCTAGTACCAAAATTGTAGTTGATCTGGACAAGGTTAAGGTCATTCTCAAAGTTCCACCACTACATTCTACTAAGGAATTATCACAATTTTTAGTGAAAATTTACTATCATGGGGGTCACTTACATTGTTTAGCTCATATTGCGATGCCATTAAATGCTATTTCTCATGTGAAGCCTACCACTTTTAAATGGACTTTGGAGTGTGATCTCACGTTTCGTAGATTGAAAATGTGTTGATATATTTAGGTAGTGATGTGTGTGAACACTCTAGGACCGTCGGAGCACTTTTTTCTCTCTTTAGGAGTTTTTTATCCCCCGGCTTATATATACGCCTATAGCCCTAATGGGTTACTTATCTTTGTACATTCTAGTGCTAATACATTTAGTATTGTGTGTTGTGCTCAAAGATTCTTCTTCTTCCTTGTGTTATTTGTGTGCTTCCGTAGACATCTAACTCCAATAATTGGTATCAGAGTAGGTCACCGCTTCATCGATGGCATCGTTGACACCCCTCTGGTCACAGTCTTAGATTTGCATGAAATTTGGTGAGCATACTCAAGGTGATTAGGGGATCAAAACCGCTTTGGTTTGTCGTGTCGAAATCAGGATTTGAGCTCGTTTTGGCCTCTGAACACACTATCGTATCACATGTGTAGGCTATTTTTTCTTTTTGTGCCAAAGATATATACAAGTTTCGGTTCGCTAGTATAAGCTTCTCAAAGTCTGCTACAAGTGTAGCAAAACTCGTTAGGGTACTTCTACTCAACATTTTTAGATACAATCATTTTTCTGTATCAGGGTATTTTAGTCGGTGGCCATGGTTGAAAGCAGTGATGTATTTCGTATATTGGCTATTGAGGATAAGTTGGACAGTACCAATTACCCATTGTGGGGTTATGTGATACAATATGTATTGGTTGCAGAAGGACTATGGAAAATAATGTAGGGTGTTGAAAAACATCCTATTACACTTGCAAATACAGGTATTGAAGCTCATGTAGATGGCATTGAAGATGCTGATATTCTTTAGATTCTTGTTTGTGCTGCGATTTCTACTGCACCTATTGTAGAGCAAATTTGTTGGGATGGCAGGGATGTTCAAACACATGCATTGATAGCTTTCTCTATCAAGCATGCCATTATTCCTCACATTTGCTCTTGCAGAATAGCTAAGGATGCTAGGGATACACTTACCACATTGTACCAGGCTAGGAATGAGGTTCGTGTTGCTTACCTTCAAAAACAGTTGGAGAGTGAGCATATGAATGAAGGTCATTCTATGGAAAGTTTTCTAACAAAGATCTACGACTTGAAGGAACAGTTGATTTTTGCTGATAAAATTATACCACATAGCTCACTTGTGCAGACGATTCTGAATAGTCTTCCTGATTCATAACAGAGTTTTTCTTCTACTCTTTGTTTGATGATGAAAGGCAATCCAAATGCCTTTTCATTTGAGGAGTTAGTCTCTATTCTATTGCAAGAAGATCATTCTAGGTAGAACAGTTCCATTATGCATGTTGCAAATCAAGCTTTCCTGGCTAGTCAAAAGGGCAAAGATAAATGCAACTCATCTACTAGTAAGCAAAAATCTCCAAATGCTTCACATTCAAAGAAGGAAGACAAAGATGAGAAGAAATAAAAAAAGTTGAAATTCTTTTATAAGTATTGTAAAGGAAACGATCATGTCATAAAGAATTGTCCAAAACTAGCTACAAAAGACGCAAAGAAAAAAGAGGTTGGAATGGTTGTTGCATAGGCCTCTACACCAAAAATAGAGTTTGCTAATCTTGTGCAGAATGAAGAATAGGCGTTTACTACTATTTATAGTTTTCGCCCATTGTCTCCTGAACAATCTATGTCTGTAGTAGACTCAGATCTTTGGTACTTTGATAGTGGGGCAACCAAACATATTACCTTGCAGCGTAATTTCTTCTAGTCACTCGAGTTTGCCCCTATAGGGAATACTATGACATGCACCAAAAAATCTTATTATCCTATCATGGGAGTTGGTAAGATCATTCTGATTACTATTGAATGTAGTTCCTTCACTTTGTTAGATGCTTTATTTGAGCTAGGGATCAAGAAAAAATTGTTGTCAGTTTTTGCATTAGCCAAGATTGTCCTGGCTGTGAAATTTGTTGATGTCAGATGTACAATTCATGATCTATCAAATGGCAACATGATTATTGCTTCTAGCATTTTATGCTGTGGGTTGTATAAGCTCATAGACTATGAAAAATCTATGAATGATTCAACATGTGCAATACATGATTCTTAGGCTATGTCAGATGCAAAGCTTTGGCATGCATGCTTTCGTCATCTGAATTTTGCTAGTTTGCTATAGTTGTAGAAATTTGAAATGGTCTCCTCTTTGCCCAAACTTGAGGCACCCAGAAAACCTAACCATAAAGGCTATATTTTGGGCAAAATGCAGCATTCCTCCTTTAAAAAAGATGGTTCAGTTCGAGCTACTAAAAAAATGCAGCTTGTTTATAGTGATGTCTATGGTCCTATGTAGACACCCTCTTTTGGAAACTATATTTACTTTGTGACTTTCATTGATGATTTTTCTAGGCATGCATGGGTATATCCATTGAAAGCAAAGTCCGAAGTGTTCATGTGCTTCAAACAATTTTTGGTTTTGGCTGAAAATCTATCAGCAGTAAATGGGTACCCTCTGTTCTAATCGAGGGGGAGGGGGATATATGTCTTCTTACTTTAATGCATTTTTGACTGAACGTGGGATAAAACATCAATGTATAGTGCCATATACACCTCAATTGAATGGAGTTGCTGAAGGGAAGAATAGGTCACTCATGGAGATGGCGAGGTGTATGGTCAAGAGTTAGGCTTTACCACATAATTTCTAGGTTGAGGCTATCATGTGTGTAGCATATGTACTTAATAAGTGTCCCACTAAAGTGCTGCATTCTATCACTCCATATGAGGCTTGGCATGGTTGCAAGCCATCTGTTGCTCATCTGCATGTTTTTGGTTGCCTAGCATATGCATTAGTGCTTGAATAACATCATAGAAAATTGGATAATAAAGCAATAAAATTTATTTTTGTTGGGTATAGTTATAAAAGCAAAGGCTATCATTTGTGTCATCCACAAACTAAACACATTTTGGTTAGCTGTGATGTTGTTTTTGTGAAAGATGCAATTCAACCTTTACTTTCATGTACAAAAGAGACATCTGTTAGCTCCACAGTCATGTATGATACTTTGGTGCCTCTTTTTATAGGTGGAAAATCAGTGCTGGTCCTAATGAGGCAATTTCTCAACCTTCACAAGTTTCATGTGATGATGCACATCATTCTATTTTGGATGTAGATTTACATGATGCACTTGTTGATGAGAGAGGTGATATTGATGAGACAAAAACTATGCCAAAATGGTTGGTGTAGAATTTGCATGACAACAAATTAGATGCACTTCTATCATACCATACTCGTTCAGGCTCTCATAGTGCCTCTTTTGCATTAGATTGCTATGCTAGCTATGGCTACCTCTAGTCTCTGTGATGAGACGGAGCCTGTTTCATTTGATGAAGCACAAAATTCAGAACATTGGATGGCTGCAATGCAATCTGAATATGATGCTATCATGAAAAATGGTACCTGGTCTTTATGTGACTTGCCTCCTGGCAAGAAGACCATTGGCACTAAGTGGGTATACAAACTGAAGCATAAACCTGATGGAATAGTGGACATGTAGAAGGCTAGGCTTGTTGCAAAGGGTTATGCACAGGAAAGATGCATTGATTTTGATGAAATGATGCTAGAGATGCATTTGATGTTGTTCTCTATCAGCAAGCTATTGGATGCTTGATTTACTTATGCATTACTCAGCTAGAGATTCAGTTTGTTGTCTCACAGATGAGCAGGTTTATGCATTGGCTAGGTATCAAACATTGACAGGTGGTTAAGTGCATCTTTTGCTACTTGAGTGGTACCTAGCTACTTGTGTTGTTTTATCCCAAGGGGGGATCACTACCACCAGATTTGCATGCTTTTTCTGACTCTGACTAGGCTCGTTGCTATGACACTAGTCTGACCACTGGTAATTTTTGCTTCATGTTTGGTAGCTCATGCATATCTTGGCTGAGCAAGAAGCAGCCTACTATGGCCACTTCTAGTCTTGAGGCTGAGTATAGGGTAGCTTTCACAACAACTGTTGAGTCACAAGTGTGTGTGGCTAAGAAACCTTATGGCTGATTTGTGTGTTGATTAGTCTTCTCCCACCACCATCTTCACTGATAGTCAGAGCACATTTGGCAGTTGTGAGGAGCCTTGTGTTTCATGATCGCACTAAGAAAATTGAGGTGCATTATCATTATGTCAGGGAGAGGTTCTCTGCTGGAGAGATTAGCTTGGCATATGTGCCCATGCAGGAGAACATTGCAGACCTTTTCACAAAGGATTTGCCTAGGGAGATGTTTGAAGCTTTTTATAAAGCTTTGGACTTACTTCCTCTTTTGGATTGATTCCATATAGCTTGGCACTTCCTTATACATGGATGCAAGCTCCTTGTTCACTGCATCACTCCTAGGGTGGACCTGTTGATATATTTAGGTAGTGATTTGTGTGAACACTCTAGGACTACCGGGGCATTTTTTTCCCTCTTTAGGAGGTTTTTTTCCCCCCAGCTTATATATATGCCTATAGCCTTAAAATGTTACTTATCTTTGTACATTCTAGTGGTAATACATTTAATATTGTGTGTTGTGCTCCAAGCTTCTTCTTCTTCCTTGTGCTATTCATGTGCTTCTGGAGACATCTAACTCCAACAAAACTTTACTCACCCAAGCACTGGTACTCCAAGGTTTCGATTGATCCCAAACTTTTCATGACTTTGTGGATGCTTCAGATATTGCTATTGGTTCAATTTTAATGTAGAAGGTTGGACATTCTCGGTTTAAGCCTATATATTATGCTAGTCGACTCCTAATTCTGGCCAAGCATAACTACTCAATTACGAAATGTGAATGTTTAGGCCTTGTTTATCCTATCAAGAAATTTCACCATTGTTTATTAGGCCATTATTTTAATTTTCATGTTCATTATTCTGCTCTGTTTATACTTGGTCAAACAACAAAATCTCGTTAGCAGATTAGCTCGATGGGTCTTACTCTTACAAGATTATGACTTTGATGTAGTTCATTGTCTTGGATCTTTGCATATCATTGTAGATTTCTTATCTCGATTGGATAATGGTGAACCTCAGAATGGGATCAATGATTCTTTTTGAGATGCAGATGTTTTTTATATTGTAGATAATACTAAACTGGAATTAGGAACTCTTACCTAGTATCATGAAATGATGTCTTTTCTTACAACTAGTATCTCTCCTACCCATTTACAAACAACATCTCAAAAAAATTTATCTTTATGGAGTAGATGCTTTTGTATTATCCTTGATCATCTATATTATAAATAGATTACCAAAATTTGGCTTTGCTATGTTCCATCACATGAAGTAGAAGTTGTCATTTTGGAAGATCATTCTAGAGTTTTGGGTGGTCATCGGGGAACTGATTTAACAGTAAAGAAAATTTTGCAAAGTGGGTTATAATGGCGAACCCTTCACAAAGATGTTTGCAATCATGTATAATTTTGTGATCCTTGTCAATGTATGCATTAACCTCAGGATATACATCCTTTTCCTCTGCAACCTATTTTTCTTTTGGAACCTTTTGAGAAATGGGATTTGGACTTTATATGTCCTATCCATCCTCCATCCACTTCCACAAAAACCTTTATTTCGACATGCACTAATTATTATACTAGATAACTAGAAGCTTCAAGCTTACAATATTCAACTACAGGGAGCATTGCTATAGTTTTACTCACAGAATTATTTTCTCATTTTGGAATTCCATTTGAAGTAGTTTTTTATTGTAGAACTAAGGCTTTAAATCACCTTACGAAATGTATCACTCATTACTTTCGTATTGAGCATAAGTTCAACTCCCCGTACTATCTTCTAGCTAATGGTTTGGTAGAAAGTACTAATAAGGTTTTACTTATGATGCTTCAAAAGTCTCTTTTGGAATATCCAACTAAATGGGAACAATATTTACCCTCCATTATATGGGCTTATGGTACCTTGTATAAAGTTTCAATTGGATTCACACCTTTTAAGTTAGTTTATGGTATGGAACCTATAACTCCTATGGAATTTATGATGTCTAATTTATGTATCATGGTGCATAATTGTTTCTTACCAAAAGAATCACTGATATTTTGCATGGATACTTTAGGAAAATTGAAAGAACCTCACTACAATAGTTTACTACTTATGCAAGAAGTCTAGCTTTGACAATGGTGCTAGCATGATCACCAGCTATGGAAACTTGTTTTCTAGATTGGACATTTGGTCTTATTTTTTAATTAAAAAATAATGAGAGAAGTTGGAAAATTCAAACTTTTGTGGATAGGTCCATTTCGGATACATGCAAAAATTGGCCAAGCTACTTTTCAGTTAGAAACCTTGAGTGGCAAAATCTTACAAACTCAAGTCAATGGGTCTAAGCTTCAACCATACCGCATGTAGCTTCATAGCATTTACTTTATCATAGTGTATATAGTTTTCTATTTTAATAAGTGGCCTCGGCACACATTTATTAAATGCATCATTGCACCTTGCATGATTAGCGGCACCTCAAAGGAAGAAACTCGAGAATTGCTCGACTAGGTTTGGAATCATTGGACATGCATGCAGCATTCAAGAACATATCCATAGAATCTAGCACATGTGCAATTTCATGCACATGCAGAATTTCAATGGTTTTGTTATTTCCCTACTCAAGTAGATTGGTGAAATGACTCACATTTTTACCCATTACTTTTTACTATTCAAATTTATCCTATAGAGTGCACTTGCAACACATTCCTGTAACCATGATGAGAATTCCGTTGCCAAAAAAGTTGCAACTAATTGACATGAGCCTTCTGGTGATACCTAATCACTTGATGCAACACCATGTTGATTGATTTCAATAGTGTGTGCTACTCCACTATGCCCAGATTTCTTGGATTTTTGTCTCGAATCATCCAATGAAAAATTCTTTCATCCAGCAATGCCACGATCAGTTGGAAGCTATTGAAGATAAGTGTGCATTCTTGGATTTCCACATTGGCATAATGTTTGCATGGCCCAGCTTACATTGCAACATAGTTGAAGGTAAGTAATCAGGGAATTATGGTGCCGATAGAGCTTGCCTCCAAAAGAGAAATGGACCAACTATTTAGCAAAGCTTATTTTGGGGAGTTCAAATATGCTTACCTCCTGGATTGGAATCCATGGAAATTTGGTTTGAGGCTAGCAACCTTGGCCATTTTTATCCAAATCAAACATTATGGCGTCTGACAAACCCTGTATTTGCTCATGGTCAAAGTAGTGGCAACCAATGGTTGGGTGAATTGGTCAGAAATCATTTTCTGATAGATGAAGAAGGAGATACAATGACTCTACCACCCAACAAAGAAAGTCCAATAGCTCGAACACCAAAATAAGAGTTTTATTATCACTTTTGATTGTGATAGCACCTCTACCTGAGCTACGATAATTTAATGTGGTTGATCAAGTGGCCTTCCTGCAAGTGGCCAAATGAAAAAGCAAAAAAGGCTAGTCCTAGACAACAATGATCCATTAAATGTAGAGGAAAGAGCTCGAGTCAACATAGTGCAGGAGGTTCTCCATTGGGCTAAATAAGGACACTTACGAAGAAGGCAACAACAAACAGATGTGGATGTTTGACAACAACAAGAAGAAGAAGAGGTAACTATGGATATCAACGCTGAATGTTGCCAAAAGTCCGCAAAAGAAGAAGCTTCTTAGAGAAGACAAGAGGAGCTTTAGGCATCCACATTGAAGATATTACTAAAGATCATCAAGAGGCTACAGAACAACTTTAGATAGTTAAAGATGAACTCAGGTGAGTCAGAGAAGATAAGAATGACTTGCAAAATGAAGTTGCTACTTTGCTCATTGAGAAGAATTGCTTCTTTCATCAAGTTGTTCATTAAAAGAGAACTTACAAGTAGCCTTGGCCAAGATTGAAGGTATCAAAGAGTTGTAAAGTCAATTACATGAAGCAATGGAAAGTATTGCAGAACAGACATAGATGTTATAGGTAAAAAAAGTTCAAATTACTGAGCTATTGGCATAATTGTGGATGAGCTACAAAAATCCATAAAAATTAAAGAGGTTGAAATCACATAAAGGAATGTAGAGTTCCTGCAACTCTAGACACAAATGGAAGAAGCAGAGGTCATGACTCAAGACTTTTTGGAAAAGATGTCTAAGGAATTTACGAAAGCAAAGGTAGAAGCTTCGGCCTAGGAAGCTCAATCATAGGATAATCCAAATGAAGAAATTTTTCAGGAATTGATTGAGTCTGGAGTCACTAGCTATAGGAAATGTTTTGATGAATTTTTGTATGATTTAGGTAGAATACAAAATCCACTTTTGGATGTGGGTGATTTATAGCTCAGTGCATTCAAGTCTATCGTGCATGCCAGTGTTAGGCCACCACCAGTACGGGTACCCAGATTTTGTAAAAATCTGATTTCTATAATTTTATAAATTTATGTATCTAGAACTTCCTAGGAGCTTAACTATCATCCAATGTCTGTAACTAAAAAAGTGAGAGGTTTAACCAAGAGAAGCTTGTATTTAGAAGATAGAAGAGAGATTCTGGTTTGACATAAGAGAGAGTCTAGTATGATAGAACAGAGAGTTCAATGTGATTACTTCTATGGCCGATTGTATCTTGTATGTGTCATCATCTTAATACAAAAATATTGTTCTTGAGTACATTCTTTGTAATATTGTACCAATGGTCTATTCATTTCTTCTCTACTTCATTATTTGTGTCATCTTGGAAGTATTCAAAGGGAATAGAAATGCATTGGAATTCATGTTTTGGTATTTCCCATTCCCGGAACCCCAATCCGCTATGAAACAATATTACCAAAAAACTCCTTTATCTTGTGTGCCATCTCTTTTAACTTCTCATTTATTTATTCTAAGTATCTAATGCTTAATGATAATAATTCTTCTTCTATCATTTCATCATTCCAAGGGAGCATCGTCCATGTCAAAATATGAGTCTAGATGGGAAAAACTAGCTCTTGATAGTACATCACTTCAGTAGGCATAAATCCTATAGACCGAGTGTACATCATCCTATTTTCCCATAACACAAATGGAAGAAATCTAGGCCACTACTTTATGTCTCCACTGTAGGCATTAGATATTGTCTTCACAATAGAAGGAATTACAATCAGAGATATGATCACTAACAAATTTCCTACAATTAGAAGCATCTAAGGTTTCATCTTTCAATCTTTCCTCATAACCCTTTATCGGAATATCATCAATAAAAGGCATAGTCAGTGAAGGTATGAAGTCTTGTGGGACCAGATTCATGGAATTCATCATATGAGCTACAAAATGTGTTGCTCCTTACAATAAGGTACACATGCATACAAGGCCTAGTGAAGCCTTCATGGTAGTAGTATCTTTGGTCTCATTATCTAACTAAAACTAGTCATACCATGAATACATATCACCTATTGAGTATATGGAAATGCCCAAAAAATGCTCCAAGAAATTCATCTAATATAGGTCCCCTCCCTACATCTCTAATCATGACTTTGTTTACAGGTTGCAAATCCTAGATGAAATGAAGTCTCCCATTCTTCTTTGGCACCATGAACCACGTATTCAAATATGATGCTGAGGATTGCTTCAATATTCACATGGATATCTTCTCCTTTAATAGTCTCATTAACTAAGGTAAATGAGCTTTTGGGACTTTTATAGGTCGAATATTCCATGGAATATGTGGGACTATAAAGATGATCATGGATGGAACTTGTTTCAGATTCGCAAATCGTATCTCATGTGGTAAAAGAGTGAATGTTTTCTCGTGTCTCTTGATAACTTCTATGCATTTTTCCCTTTTCTTTTCTATAAGAAACATTTTCTCTCCAAAATTTATCTGCTTAATAGTCTCGACGGTAAAGTGATGCCCTATAAGCTCTTCTCAACATAGGGTCTTCAGAGACTCTTAAGTATTTTTCACAACTATCACTCGGTAATGGTTGAGCTATGGGTTTGATTTTCTTATCAATAGTCTTGTACTTGGTAGTTACATTCACTTTATGATCTTGCAGAAACTCAACAATTGAATCATATTCTTGAATAGAACTAAGCACAATGATTTCAAATTTTTCTTTTCTTGGAAGTGCTTGCTCAAGTTCTTCCAGAATAGCCAAACTACTTCCAAACTCAATTATGTTCTCAATCTTTTCATATGAATAACATTAGACCCAAGTTTTTATAATGTTATTCATATGTTTTTCTAAATTTTCTTGAAATGTTTTCTTTTTGCAAATAATGTAACTTGAATGCAAAAGAATATATAGAAAATATTTGAAAACTATGTATAGAGTCATGTGAGACATCAGACCATTTTCCACCATTGTCTCGCCCAATAGTGGATCCTAGCAGAAATGTTGATCAAAATATGCCCCATATTCACTCATTGGTGCACATTCATTGCACTCATGATCATAAGAGTTTATGGGGTGTTTCCTCATATTTTTGCAATTCTCGCATGATTCGGGTAGAATGTTATGACTTGCAAGGAGTGAAAATTGGATCTCGATCAGATTCTTGCATAAGAACATCCATCATCCATTGCCTTCATTTCTATTTGCATTTCGATTATAAATGGTTGCCCAAGAGTAGCCTCATATGAACGGTTGTCCTGGACAAAAAAGTAGAACTCCTTTGAAACTCCACCAATTGTCATAGACACAAAAGCATAAGCTCTTAGTAGAGCTTTGGAGCCATTTTCTGGAGTCCTCATCCACCAACCATGTTCCTTGTCTATTGGCCATATATATTTATCATATAACTTCTTAGATATTACATGTATCTCTGACCCATAGTCAATCAACGCCAAATCTAAATATGAATCTCTATTGTTTCTCAATTTAACTTTTACTTCTACTGTCCCTCTTGCCGAGACGTTTCTATTGTAATCACTCTTAGATTCTCTTTTCTCATCATTAGGTATGATCATTCCAAGAGAATTTTTGTTCACTCAATCTATTGCAATTTCATCAACCTCATTATCTGATGAGTCACTAAAAGCAACAACTTCATTCATTACTTGAGTACTCTTAGTTGCTTCTTCAATCTCTAAATCTTCTAGTAATGGAAACATTTTCCTCTTAATCAATTTAGTGAAGTTGTCTTTGAATGCAGGCTTCACAATTGAGAATGTCTGTTCCAAAGACATAGTTACCTCAATCTTTACTAAAATGACATTCAAAATCTCCTTCACATCATTCTTCTTTTCAAGTTCTGAAATTAGTACGACCTTTGAAGATTTCTTTTTCTTTTTCTTCTCACTTTCTTGAATATTATCTATCTTTTTAGTAGTTTCTTGATTCTTTTTTGCTACTTGTTTTGTTTCATGATTTTCAATTGGCTTTTTTTGAGGTTTCATATTCTTAATTGGCCTCTTTGCCTCTCTAAGTTATTTCCTTTTTGTCTCTTCTTGAGAAGTAACATGCTCCTTGAAGTGGACTTTATTCTCACTATCTTTTGCCTTCTCCTCATCATCTTTACTTCACCTCCTAGTGACTTTTCTTTCTAGCGCTACCTCGTCCTGCATCTCGTCTCTTCTCCTCTTATTCTCAACATTAGCAATATGCGAGTAGACAAAAAATTGATCTACAGGAAACTTCCAAGTAGTTTTCCACATGATCGCATCTTTGGCTCTCACTAGAGCTTGAATTGAGTAGTTGTTTTGAGACTGTGGCATATTTTCTTCTTCATATCTTGCCTCTAGTGGCTCTACTTGGCTTTTGATGTACTAGCATTCATATTTGATAGATTTTTGTACAATTTCTTCATTCCTCCCTTCCCCCAATTTACAGGTAGATGAAGATAAGTCTTGAAGTTACAAAGTTTCTTGTCTATATCTATTACTAATTGATTCTCTTTTTCATGCTTTAGCTCCTTACATGCATAAGAATAGTGTTCCTAGGCATCACTCTAGACACACATTCTTCTTAGTGATCATATCAGTGAAGAAGATTCTATGAAAACTTTTTGAAAAAGGACAAAGATTTGAAGGAGCATTTGATTTTTGCTAGTGAAGTCTTGTTAGATAGTTGTGACTTGTGTAGATTGTTTTTAATGACCTTCCAGATTCATATCTGAGCTTTGCTTCTACTCTTTAATTCATGATGAAAGGAAATCCAAATGCCTTAACATTTGAGGATTTAGTAGCAAGTCAATCATGCATGTTGTAGATCAAAATTTCTTAGCTAGTCAAAAGGGAGAATGAAAATGGAGCTCATCTACTAGTAAGAAGAAATTTGCTAATGCTACAAAGAACAAAGACAAAGATCGAAAGAAAATAGAAAAGCAAAAACCATTTTGAAAATACTTCAAGGGAAATGATCACATCATAAGGAGTTGTCCAAAACTGGTTGCAAAAGAGGCAAAGAATAAAGACTGATGAATGGTTTTTGTAGAGGCCCCTACACCTAAAACAAATTCTACCAATCGTGTGCATAATGAAGAGTTGGGGTACTTATTATTGTTTTTAGTTATGATAGTGGGGCAACCAAACATATTACCTTGCAGTGTAGTTTCTTTAGTTCACTTGATCCTACCCCTATAGAGAATATTCTCACATGTGCTAACAACTCCTCCTATCCTATAATGAGTTCTTAAGATCATTTTGACCACTATTGATGGTAGCCCTTTCACATTTTCACATGCTTTGTACGTGCCAACGATCAAGAAAAATCTATTATCAATCTCAGCATTAGCCATATTGTCTAGTTTGTCAAATTCATTGATGACAGATGTACAATTTATTATCTCTCAAATGGTGATGTTATTATTGCTTTTGGCATTTATGTAGTGGGGTATATAAAATCATAGACTATGCAAAATATGTGAATGATTTAGCATTCAAGATTATAATGTTATCTCTCATGCAAAGCTTTGACATGCACACTTTGGTCATCTAAATTTCTCTAGTTTGTTATGCTTACAAAATGTGAAATAGTGTCCTCTTTGCCTAAACTTGAGACACCTTTTAAGCATGTCTGTAAAGGTTGTATTTTGGGCAAAATGTAGCATTCCTCCTTCCCAAAAGATGGTTCCGTTTGAGCTCCTCATAGATTGCATTTTATTCATAGTCATATTTGTGGTCCTATTCAAACACCTTCTTCTGGGAACTACCTAAATTACATTGTGAATTTTATTCATGGTTTCTTCGGGGGTGCATGGGTGTATCCATTGCAAGCAAAGTCTAAAAATTATATGTCCCTCAAACTGTTTCTACTTTTGGCTAAAAATCTATCAACATGTAAATTGGGCACCCTTCATTCTAATCGAGGGGAAAAAGTCTTGATCCTGAGAAGGTCTTCTACACTTTCCGCTGCGATTAGGAGAGGACTTCTCCAACAATTGGTATCAGAGCATTGGAGTTTGAACAGGCAAAGCATTGGAACTGAAGTGAAGCAAAGGAGAAGCTACAAATCAAGGGGGAGCTTTGTAAAGTCAAGGAAGAGCACCACAACATACTTGAGGTAAACTTCAATCTTAGAAGTTTTCAATGGCTGATTTAGGACAACAAGTTGAGAAGTTAGACAAAGAAAATTTTTAGTCTTGGAGGTATAGAATGATAAATTACCTTAAAGGTAAAGGTTTATGGAGTCTAGTTAGTGGATACGATCCACAACCGGTAGACTTTGAAGATCTCAACATTACTCCGGCACAAAGGAGACAATTTGCTGATTGGGGAGAGAGGAATCGAAGGGTGATGTTCCTGATTTCACACGTTATTTCTTGTTGATGTGTAAAACACCACAAGAAATGAATTAATGTGACACTAGAACACCTCTATGGTCACCATTAACTCATTGCCACTCCAAACTTTGAGAAATGATAGCCGAAAGTGAGAACTTTGCTTCTACAGAAATTCCTAGTCACCGAAATGACATACCTTCAGTATTTTGCTAATTTCTCCAAGCTCAAGTATTATTTCTCCATGACACTTTATAGGCTGAAACTAGAAGAGTAGAGCTTTCGAACAAGCTATCATATGCATCAAACGAATCTCTAGAACTCAAGTTATGGCTCTCACAAGATGACCCTGTATGACCTTCCAAAACTGGAAATTTTGCCTGTTTTAGTATTCCTGGATGTCTAAAAATAAAAAATTTGATGCCTAGCATCGAATTTCAGTCAAGGTTGATGCCGGGCATCGACTTTGAGATTTTTTAGGCCCTTTTTCTGCACCAGAAATACTCTCTTTTACACACACATGAAGAAGACCACTTGTATGCTAGAAGTCGATGCCGGGCATCCACTTTATGCTGAAACTCGATGCCAGGCATCGAGTTGCTCCACAAACTTCATGTTTTAGAAGATTCAACAACAGGTAACACACAGAGAATGAAAACAATGACTTATCAGCCAAGATTCGATGTCAGGCATCAAATTGCTCAGAAAACTTGAACTTTTGAATTCATCACACAGTAGGCAAGCATGGAGATGATGGAGAGAGACTCATACACAGAACTTTACTCAGTTCTTTCTCATAGCTATGAAAACTCAGAAGTTTTACAGATGCTTTCTCACTCAGAGAAGCCCGACTATACTCAGTCGTATAAAATGAACTCCTTCTCCTACTTCTTCTCTCTCTCTCTCTAACACCGAGTCACAACAAAGGAGAACAAAGACATGTTCTCTTTTCCTTTTTACCTAAAGACCATTATATCAAGCAATAAAGTGAGCATTTTACAATATCTAGAAAGCATCACTTGTTCTTGCTTGTAAATATTGTCACTAGAACCTTGATCTCATATCCCAAGTAGTCAAGATAGATATAATAAAATTCTTGTTGCCATGAAAACTAGTTGTTCAGCCGATCAAGAATCCCACATCATGATCTTTGACAATAGATTAGTGTTTAAGGTACAAGTAAGAGTTCGGGAAGCTCCTTCCTTACATCCATAACCTCAACAAGCACAGATTATAGCTGATTAAAAGTTACTTGAAAATTAGAGTACATGTGTTGCAAAAATCGGAACATTTTAACAAGGCAATTAAGATCATCCCCTTTGTATGGTTAAGATCCTCATTGAATGCATGGCCATATTCACAGAATATGAAATACATTTCACAAAAGCATTCCCAAGAGAAGATAATAATCAACAAAATTATACTAAGAAACATTCACACATGATCAGAGAAATGCTCAAGATAAATCAAGTTGAACACAAAGTGGAAGCAGAACTCGACATTATATTTATATTAAAATGATGTTTTACATTTCCTGTGTAAGTACAAGAGTAATATGAATCTACAATAGAAGCTGATCATAGCTTTCCTCAGGCTCAAGGATATTGGGATCATCTGGAACATTAGAACACATATCCTGCCTCTCTTGCTCCAAGATTGGCTCTTCAAGGTCAGCCATGTCCCCCGGTTCATCTGCAAGTGGGGGAACAGACTCCCTTGAAGCCGGTTGGAATCTCTCCGTGTCTGCAATGTGCTTCCTTCCAACCTCTTGGTCTTCATCTGGGCATTCATTCAGCCCATTGATTCTCATTCTAATAAAGCTCACTTGAGCATCATCCTTCTCCACAGCTATGCAGTGCCTGAACATCTTTAAGGAGCAAGCCAGAGTCGTTCCTGAAACAGCAGAAAACCACTTAGAGGTGTCAATCAACCATGACTAATGAAAATTGTGAAAATTGAAATTACCTGTGCCCGAAAAAAGGTCTAGGACCCAGTCATCATCATTGGAGAATAGCTGAAGCAATCTCATTATGAGTTTTTGTGGCTTCTGATAGGGGTTAACCAATGTCATGTCCCCAGCTACATGACGAAGTTTCTTGGTAACGGCTGGGAACATGAGCACATTTGAGATCCCATTCTCATTGCAATGCTCCCTGACTCTCCTTTTGCTTACTTCATCATAATAGCCAACTGTAATGCATTCAGTGGAGCTCACAAACCTATGCAAAGGAGTGTGACTTACGTTTGTCTTCACCCTGCAAACAAGAACTATGAGTCACATAGAGCATCATTAAAGCCACGGAGATAGAAAGAAGATTACTTACCACGTGAGGCACTCCACAGCATGACATCTTGCCTTTAGAGAAGTTGAAACAGAGAAGGACTGGTCTCTGCTATGGAAAATTACTATCCTCCAAAGAGGAGACATAGTCAACTCTGCAAAATCAGTGACCATCTTCCGAATCTGAGGGTGTTTGAAGGGTTCATCATCATTAACTGATCCCAACATCCTAAATCCATAGGGTATGTCCGCTATGAGAAGGGAGAAATGTTTTCTAGGCACAACAGAACAAATATTATTTACATCACTACAGAATACATTGTAATATACAGGCCTAAGGGGGTCTAGGGGATTGGAGAAACATTTCAGATCAGGTCCATCATCAAAATCCATCTCCTTGGCTTTCAGCCTAGATTTCTCATGCCTTGCTCTTTGAATGTGAGCCAGGAATGCAGGGGGGCAATCATCTAGTAGCTCCGCAGACTTACTTTTCTTTGGTTTCTGCAGAAAAAAGTGGAAAGGCAACTAAATGAGCTCTTCAATACAGCAAGCAGAACATAAGGAAGCGATGAATGGCATCGATTTCATGTGGGGGTAGATGCCAGGCATCGACTTTGGGACATAAGTCGATGCCTGGCATCGACATATGCCACGAGGTCGATGCCAGGCATCGACTTATGCTGCAGGTCGATGCCGGGCATCGACTTATGCCCCCAAGTCGATGCCAGGCATCGACTTTTGGCTGCAGGTCGATGCCAGGCATCGACTTTAGCCGTAAGTCGATGCCAGGCATCGAATTCGTACTAAAAGCCTGGCATTAAATTGGTTTGGTGAATCAAGGCATATAACCTAATGGCAAACCAGGCACAACCTCAGAAAGAGAACCTACCCAATCACGGAAAAGGATGAAATATTCTGATAAAGCTTTGTAGGATGATGTGGTTGGATAGTCTCTTTGGACCTCTGTCCAAGAAAAGCAACCCAGCCTCTTCATCATGACCTCCTGAATCTTCATGTAAACTTTATGACTACAGTCACAGAAATTAAAAAGAGACTAGGTTAGACCAGAAACATGGGAGGAGGGAAAAAGGATCTGAGAATAACATACATACTTATTGAGCTCAGTCACCATCTCCTCCAGGCTTAAGTCCTTGGAGATTACCCTTGACAAAGTTGATATGATCAATGTATCATCCTTGATTCCTTGAAGGGCCCTCCATGGTGTCACCTTCATGTCCTCGGGAGCCTCTTCAATTGAGAGGTCAGCTTTCCTTCCCTTTCCCTTCAGATCAACCTGTGGGTCTGGCCTCGACTTTCGTTGCTTCTGGCCCTTGACCTCCTTGTTCTCCCACATTGTGAAAATTTTATCCTGTAGATCCCAGATCTCACCTGATCTGAATGCCAGTTGAAACCATGGATCATATTTCCTCAAGGCATCAGACTTTCTATTCTCATCCAGTGCAATTCCAACCTCAATAAGGCATTGCTTTCGTAGATTGGGATGTATTCTTCCAGCTTCCTTAACAAGACAATCTTCATATTCATGGTGGAAGAACCGAATTCTCTCTATGGAGGACATTTTTTGCCTGTAGTCATTGTCATTGTTGTGATCCCAAGCAAGAAGCTTGGCTTCCTCTGTTGTAAGACCAGCATATATCTTACACTCTGCATACCTAAAGAAAAAAGTGGTAGGGTGCTCCTTCACTAGCTGTCTACGAGCCTCTGCAGAGTGTGAACCTCCAATCACATAATAAGTATACTCCTCAAATAAACCCTCATTGAACTCTTCCACAGAGCTGCACTCATTCGGATCCACCATGACAAGGAATGGCACAACAGTAGCATGAGGATTTATTCTCATTTTCTTCTTAAGATTCTGCACATGCAAATTGTGTGGCTCCCTGATCTCAAGGGGCCTCCTCCCTGTGACTGGATCTATTGGTGGCCTGTGGATGATATTGATTGGTAGGTGGAACAACTGCCCCTTCTTCACAATTTTTCTTTTAGCTATATCCTCCCTCATCTTGTTCTGCTCAGTACCAAGAACACCCGAGGCAAGCTCTCCACCAGGTGCAACAATTATATCCTCAGAGCTAGAGCTTGAGTCATAAGACTCCTCTTCTGAAATTCTCTTCTTTTTCTTTTGAAGCTTTTTCTGCACGCTCTGCTTACCCCTTGCCTTTACAGGGGTTGTCATCTTCTGTTGTGTTGGCATGATGTTGCCCTGGATCCATGGCATCAAGTCCTTGATAAGATTGACTGAGTCCCTGCATATCTCAGCTAGACGATCTGGAACACAGCACTCTGGGCACAAGAAATCCATCTTGCATATAACATTTCTCAAACCTTTCGATGTCTCTACCAAGAAAAGGAGGTTGTCAGAATCCTCATCTTCATAATCCAGTTTGTACACAAGGCCATACTAAAAACCTTGTGTTGTCGTGATCTTTCCTCTCCCATATGCCCCTACGAACACAAGAAGGACTGCATTCTTCTCTTCAACATATTGAAGGCACCACTCCAGATTTGTCATGTCCCGCAGTGGACGATCTGTCCTTAAAACCTCAGCATCCCTCGACCTATCATTCATAGTTGGATCATCCTCAGGAATTTTGATGCTACTCTGTCCACCTGAGGATATTCCTAGCGGGTTGCTGGCCTTCTCAGAGGATAAGGATACAATAAGTTTCTTTGGCTTCGCTTGGTGACCAATGCCTTTGTCACATTGCTGATCACCAGAGCCCATGGTGACTTTCAGTTTCTTGAAGGGCCTCTCACTCTTGGACTCCGCATCCCTGAAGGCGCTTGGAATAATCAGCTCATACGTAAATGTGGTTTTCAAAGGCCCAAGTCGATGCCAGGCATCGACTTTTAGGTTCAAGTCGATGCCAGGCATCGACTTTTAAGTGCAAGTCGATGCCAGGCATCGACTTTGTGTGCAAGTCGATGCCGGGCATCGACTTGCACTTAAAAGTCGATGCCTGGCATCGACTTCAACCTAAAAGTCGATGCCTAGCATCGACTTCCACCCAAAAGTCGATGCCTGGCATCGACTTTGCACCCTAAAGTCGATGCCTGGCATCGACTTTAAGGCAAACTTCGATGCCAGGCAAGTTGATGCCTTGCATCGACTTGAGGCTGCAAGTCGATGCCAGGCATCGACTTGCAGGTGCAAGTCGATGCCAGGCATCGACTTGAAGCCTCAAGTCGATGCCTTGCATCGATTTGCACCTGCAAGTCGATGCCTGGCATCGACTTGCACGTGCAAGTCGATGCCTGGCATCGACTTGCAGCCTCAAGTCGATGCCTGGCATCGACTTACACCTAAAAGTTGGTGCCAGGCATCGAGCTGTACCCTCATTGGATCTGTATTTTTAGAGCTAAGAAAAATAAAAACCTAGAAAGCAGACTCTTTACACAAACATACAAAGGGAATCTTTTAGGAATCTTCTTTTATGGTATGATTTTGCCTACCTCTTGGTACTCTTGCCAACATTCTTCTTCTCCATCATAGTTGCCTTGCTTGTATGCTGAGCTCTGTGCTCCATAGCTGTCTGTGCTCTGTTGCTCTCTGTTGCTCGTGGATTTTGAAAATGAGAATGATCTCCTCCTCTGCTATTTATAGGCAATTGGGTAACTTGAACCAGAGACTAACTGGATCTAACTGAATGAGTCCAGTTGCTAACTATATCTGTCAACCAATCTAACCAGGGAATACCACTCACACAAATAGGCTGTTTCAGAGCCACTTTAATGAAATATTCATAGAGCATTGCAACTATTTATATACATTTGCATGGAAATTACACTTCAATGGCAAGAGTATGGTATGTACATGAGGATGTCTAATCTCATGTAGAAATTTTTTCTTAGAATCTCTTGCTTGGGAGAAAATCAAGTCTAAGTTGTGTTGAATATGGGAGATTAATGACATCTTTATAGTGTTATCCTCTTCACTTTAGTTCATATTCACATTTATCTTGTAACACATTGTTGAAATGGAAAATCAATGTATGAATAAACATTCAAGTAAAGAACCTTGCAACTATTTATGTACATTTGCATGGAAATTACACTTCAAGTCTAAGTTGTGTTGAATATGGGAGATTAATGACATCTTTATAGTGTTATCCTCCTCACTTTAATTCATATTCACATTTATCTTGTAACACATTGCTGAAATGGAAAATCAATGTATGGATAAACATTCCAAGTACCTCTTTTACACATAATTCTTTTTTAATATACTTTCATCTACCTCTTTGAGATCTAGCCAAGACTACAATGAAACCTAATCCTTGAAATCTTATTTAGTACCAAAGGTAAAATTTCTTCTTGTATAGTCTTCAATGGCACTACTACAAACAATTTTAATATATAATCCAGTTGGAACTCAACTTGGATATATTTTGATTCACTCACAATGCTAAGACTCAATGACTCATATCTAGTTAGAAATCAATTGTGTTTCTCATTTCAAAAGTGAATCAAATCTTTGGTTCCCTTATTAGTGTATATTTGAGTAATTAAGTTATTTGATGTAATTTGATGTTTAATGTTATTTAATGTACTTTAATAAACTTTTGATTTCATATCTTCTTGATGTGACATTTGATGTGACAACTTCACTTGATCTCGGATTTCTACTTATTTAAAAAGGTCATTCATCTTCAGTCTTCTGTGAACTCAGTGAAGATGAGCTCAATCTTTTCAGTGGATGCTTGGGCATCAGCTTCTTCTGCTCATATTGATACAGTTTCGGATTCATTGTTCTCAGTTGATCCTTTCCACAGAAGTGATGATCCCTATGATTTAGGACGTGCTGATGGTTCCATGTTTTCTGTTGAGTCATTTAAGTTATCCAATTCATAGTGCAATGCTGCTCAACCAAATGCACCTCTTGATCTCCCATCTGATCCAACCATTGATCTCCCTTCTGACTCAAGTGCATGTGGAGCAACGAAAAAGCAAAGCAAGCTCAATCTACAATTTAAAAGAAGGCCTCGTGAAGTAAGTCAAAAAAGATTTAAATTTCTTACTTCAGATAGACAGATTGCATTGGATATTGTGAAGCATTTTTGTGGTTTGAAATGTTTGTACAATTTAGGAATGAAGAAACTAAAGCACCTAAGAGAAAAATTCCTCCATTTAGATAGTGAAAGGCAGGATATATACCTTGTTTCTCGCATGCAAATGATTGAGGATAACATGTCAGTAACACGTGTTGGTTTTGAATATTTCTTTAGTCAAGGGATGCGATGTTGTAGGGCTGCATTTAAAATTGCAATGGGTGTGGGAAATTTTAGAATACATAGGGTTCAACTAGGGCTTTTGAATGGGGATCTCATTTTGGATACGTTCCATGTTGGGACCAAAGGATCTGTTGGACGTCATGCAATGAATTGGATGATGAACTATTTTAGCTTGCATTGTGAGGTTATGCCTACAACTGGAAGGTTGCACTTGTCAGATAACTTTACTCATCGAGAGGTATTTCAAATATATAGAGAAGACATGGAAAATATAAATGAGAAGTATGTGTTGTATCGTCACTTTACTCGATTATGGAAGGAAGAGTTTAACAATGTTTCTATTCCTCGTAAAGTTAGAATGGGTGAATGTTCAGTTTGCGCCACTTTGAAAAACATGGCAAAAGGGGCTACAACACCACAGGAAAAGAATAATTTTAAAAACCTTCTTAACAACCATCGTGAGAGTCAAGCTTTAGAGAGAAAGAAAGCAATTCATCATCAAAGTAAAGCACTCAGAAATCCGGAGCGTTATATGTGTTTGTTGATCGATGGTATGGATCAAATAAAAACTTGTTTGCCACATTTTTATCGCATCCCTAAGGACATTGGAGATGAAGTCCTTGTGCAAATGCATTTGGTTGGTGCTTTGGTATACAATGGAACTGTAATGTCCAAGGTTTTCTTCACATATCCGAATGTGCATAATGATCCAAACCTTACAGTTACTGTCATTCATCGTGTTTTGCAATCATGGAAGGGTCTTTTGCCACCAACTCTATATTTGCAACTAGATAATACTGCAAGAGAGAATAAAAATTCTACAGTCTTTGGATATTTAAGCATGCTTGTTGAAAAACAGGTATTTCAGAAGGTTAAGGTAAATTTCCTTCTGGTTGGCCACACTCATGATCACATTGATCAAATGTTCAGTACTTTCTCTAAGAAGTTGGCACGTAACAATGCTTTTACTCTTCCGATTTTATCTGAGTTGATTTCAGAAGCATATACTCCAAAACCAGAAGTTCAACACCTCACACAGATTTATGACTTTAAGCACTTTTGCTCAATGGGCCTTGATAACAGTGCTAAGGTTTTGGCTCCATTGCACAATATTAGTTTCAACCATGTATTCTTGATGAGGAGGGTTGATGAAATAACCCTTTTATTTGCAAAGCAGTATTCATCTTCTCTTGGGTGGGAGCCTAAAGAGGGATGCAGATTCTTATTGCAGGTGCCTAATTTGTCTACTGTGACAGTGTATGGTGCAGAACAATCACCATATGAAGATAAAAACAATACAGAAAGATGTGGAAATGTGGTTGATCAAAGTAAAAGCTGGATGCATGCACTCATTGAAAAGAAGAGACATATTGAGCGTGCAAAAAAATATGCTGGAGATCAAGATGTATCTTGGTGGGAGGACTTTTTCAATCATCAAGAAGAGATTATACAGTATACAATTGCAGGTCACTTGCTAGTTGATGTTCCATTCACATGGGATTTTTGTACACAAAGATCCGTGAATGTGGCCCAAGCATGTAATGCAGATGCACTTCAAAGTTTTATACATCCACCAGAAAGAAATATTTATGTAGGCCCAAGGATGACAAAACAGGCAGAAGCAAGATGGCAAGGAAATTTAATAGAGATAAATGTTGGAACACTTATTGCAGTTCTTGCTGATGGTGATGAGGCTACCAGACCATTTTGGATTGCAAAGGTTTTAGAGATAACTAAAGATATTGATCAGAGAAGAATAGAGGCTTTGATGGTGCATTGGTATTACACTAAAAGTAGTAATGCATTCATAGGTAAATATAATTTAGAAATGGTGTGTGATACTAAACGAACAGGTTCAAAAAAGAAAAAGAATATTCGAAGCACATCCACTCTTAAAATGGATGATGTAGATATTCTTGTTTATGATTTTTCCTTGACAAAAACAAGTCACTTGAGGAAAGCAACCATCAACATGATAAAACAAAAGCTTCCAGATGTATGTGGTACAGGAAATCATAGGCAAACAAGAAGAGTTGTGCATGATCCTGCAGAATTTGGTATGTACGTGGATGAAGACAGAGCTCTTGTGGATATAGAAGAAGAAGAAGA
Organism: Ceratopteris richardii; assembly: GCA_020310875.1. Classification (NCBI taxonomy): domain Eukaryota; kingdom Viridiplantae; phylum Streptophyta; class Polypodiopsida; order Polypodiales; family Pteridaceae; genus Ceratopteris; species Ceratopteris richardii. The sequence goes on along the minus strand of CM035408.1, from coordinate 166,283,367 downwards.
GAGCTCTCAACAGTATGAGACTGAATCAAGTGCATCAGATGATGAGGGTGTAGACATAGATCGACAAAGTTGTGAGATGCATTGAAGCTCTCAGACATTTTTAGTGCTTTTGTAAATGCCTCGAAGTAGTTTGGTTAATGAAACCATGTTTTGTAGCAATTTTGACTAACAATCAGATATCCACCCATTAAAAATATGTCTAAAATGTTATTTTTGTATAAGAACTATTCAGTTCTACATTCTTTATATAGATTTTAGACATGTCAATGTCCTATCATTCAGATTTTGGACATGTCAATGTCTTATCATATACATTTTGGGACATGTCAATGCCTTATATAGTGAAATTTTGACTACATTTTGAGCTCTTTTTTTATGAGAAAATGACAAAAAATGTCAAAAATCACATGTTTTCACCTCATTTTTGTAATATATGTATACTGGTATAAAGGAATCTCAAACATAAGCTGCCATTTGCTTGATTTTTGACGAGAGTGTTCTCTTTTTACGACATAGTTCTCGTTTGTTACGACTCACTGTTCTCTCTCTCTCTCTCTCTCTCTCTCTCTCTCTCTCTCTCTCTCTCTCTCTCTCTCTCTCTCTCTCGCTCCGCGTCAGTTGATACAAACTAACTTATATAGATTTTCGTATTCTCGTGATTTTAAAAAACTTATAGAACTAAAGTGAACTAACTTTACAAATATGATACATTTGTGAATTTGTCCCTTCACATAGGCATGGGGTTTTCTTCCTAAGATTTGACCTTCAAATATATGTCCAATTAGTGATTGTTTCTCCAACAGCTCCCCCTCAATCACTAATTGACATTCCCTGTTTCTTCATATCATCTTCTTTTCTTTTACTCCTACCATGCTTTTGAATCTGCTGGTCTTCACACCATCCAAGCTCTTTGTCATTATGTCTGCTAACTTATCTTTGGTAGAAATGTACTCCACTTCAATCTCCTTCTCCATTACCTTTTCTCTGAGAAAATGATACTGTATCTCTATGTGCTTTGTCCTTGCATGAAAAACTGGATTTGCTGCAAGATAAAGTGAACTCATATTATCTCCATGTATTGTAGGTGTACCTTGATCAATGCCCAAGCTTTTGAACAATGTTTGCATCCATATGACCTCCTTAGCTGCTTCCACAAGTCCTTTGTACTCAGCTTCAGTTGATGATAATGCTATTGTATGTTGTTTCTTTGAACACCAACTTACAAGCTTATCACCAATGTATATCATGTAACCATGAGTTGATCTTCTATCATCCTGGTTACCTGCCCAATCTGAATCACTATAGGCTCTCAACTTCAAATCTGATGTAAAAGGATAATATAATCCTTCCTTTATAGTTCCTTTGATATATCTGAGAACTCTTTGACCTGCAATCCAATGTGGGTCCTTTGGACAATGCATGAATTGTGACAAAACTCCCACTGCATAACTAAGATCAGGTCTTGTTAGTGTAGCATAAATCAAACTACCCACAAGAGATTGATACTTCCTCATATCTTTGTATTCTGCACCATCATATTTACTGAGCTCGTGATTAACTTCAAGTGGAGTTGAAGCTTCTCTGCAATTTTCCATATCAAACTTCTTCAATAGATTCAGAAGATACCTTTCTTGTGATACATATATGTCATGATCTGTATAAGTGACTTCCATTCCAAGAAAGTATGACAACTTTCCTAGGTCACTGATCTTGACCTCTTTCTCAAGTAATCTCTTTACCTCCTTGATTCCTTCATCTGAAGTACCTGTGATTATAATGTCATCTACATAAATACAAATGTAGATTGTACCTTCCTCTGTTCTTTTGATAAGTAGACTTGAATCTGCTTTTGAACTTTGATATCCAAGATCATTGAGATACTTCACCAGTCTATAGTTCCAAGCTCTTGGAGCTTGCTTCAATCCATACAATGCTCTTCTCAACCTGCAAACAAAATTTGGATACCTGGAATCTATAAATCCTTGAGGTTGGTCCATGTATACCTCATCTGATATGTATCCATTCAAGAAGGCATTCTTTATATCCAATTGACTTAGAGTCCATCCTTTTGAAGCTGCAATAGCAATGATTGTCCTTATAGTTGACATCTTAGCTACGGGACTGAATGTCTCATCATAATCTATGCCATAGGTCTGGGCATAGCCTTTCACCACCAATCTAGCTTTGTATCTGGCTAAACTTCCATCTGCAAGCTTCTTCACTTTATAAACCCATTTATTTCCAATTACTTTCTTACCATTTGGTTTAGAAACAAGTTCCCATGTCTTGTTCTCCTCCATTGCATTGAACTCTTCCTTCATTGCTTCTTCCCATTGCTTCTTACCTTTAGCTTCATCATAGTTCTGGGGTTCTTCATCATCTTTCACCATATATGCATAGTTCTTCTGAGTTATGTAAGAAGTATCATAAGAATACCTTTCTGGTTGTCTTCTAGTCCTTCTTGACCTTCTTGGTTCACATTCTTCATAAGTGTCTGGATACACTTCTTCATCAAATATAGGAGCTTCTTCATTTCTTCTTGTTAATCCACTTCTCGATGTACTTGCTTGCATATAGTCTTCATCTCTATTCACCTGCACAATTGATTTTCCTTTCTCACATCTTCTTACCTCTTCTTCAAATTCTTCAGCTGTATTACTTTGATCTGCATACCAACTTTTCTGTTCATCAAATGTAACATCTCTAGAAACAAGAAATTGTTTGGTTAAAGGATTCCACAACCTGTAACCCATCTGCTTTTCATCATAACCAATGAACACATATTTTTCTGCCTTTGGTTCAAGTTTGTGCCTAAGTTGTGATGGCACATAAGCATATGCAATTGATCCAAACACTCTACAATGATCTAATGTTGGTTTCTTACCCCACCAAGCTTCATATGGAGTCATTCCATTCAGAGCTACACATGGTAATCTATTCACAAGATATGTAGCTGTATTTACAGCCTCTGCCCAAAGATAATTTGGACAGTTCTTCTCCTTCAGCATAGCTCTAGCAAACTCAACCAAAGTCCTGTTCCTTCTTTCTGCTACACCATTTTGTTGTGGTGTATACCTGCAAGTTATTTCTCTCTTAATACCTGCATTCCAAAGATAATCATTGAACTCTTGGGAGAAGTATTCTCCCCCTCCATCAGACCTCAGTCTTTTAAGCTTTTGACCTGTGACTCTCTCTGCATATGCATGAAAATGCTTGAAAGCTCCAAACACTTCTGATCTTTCCTTCAAAACATATAATGTTATCCATCTTGTAGCATCATCAATGAAAAGAACATAATACCTTGAGCCACTGATAGATCCTTCTTTTGTTGGTCCCCATACATCAGTATGAATGAGCTCTAGTAATCCATCATGTTTGAATCCTTTCTTCTGAAATGGTAACCTGTGTGCTTTACCCATTTGGCATGCTTCACATTTATAAACCATATGTTGACTTTGCACATTTGGTAATCCTAGTACAGACTGATTAGCAACCATAGCTTTAATTCCTCTTTCATTGAAATGACCTAATCTCTTATGCCAGAGATCAAGTTCTGTAATCACTGCTTCACCATGTGTAAGCAAAGCTTGACCAATGTTCCCTTGCACTCTTAAAGTAAAGAGTCTACCTTCTTTCTTACCAGAGACAATCTGATTATATCCATTCTCTGGATCTTCCACAAATACTCCTTCATTTGTAAACCTGACTTGAAAACCTTTTTCAACTATCTGTCCCACACTAATCAAGTTTTTAGGTATTGTAGGAACATACAAAACATTGGTTAGCAAATCTGTTCCACTCTTGCATTTCACTTTTCCAATTGAATGTACACTATGTCTTGTATTATCACCTGTTTGAACTGTGTGACTAGAAATGCCTTTTTCCAATTCTGACATCAATTCTATGTTTCCTGACAAATGATTAGAACATCCAGAGTCAATGTAAAATACCTTTAGATCTTCTTTATCTGATGTGTTGATTGAGTTCATCATCAATGATGTATGACTTTCATTATGTGTGTCATTTGCATAGTTGTAGTAGGTGGTGTTGTAGGATTGATTCTGTCCCCAACTTCTTCCTCCACCTCTACCATAGCCTCCTCTTTGACTTTGTCTACCTCTTTGGAAATTACTTTGATATCTTCCACCTCGGCCTCTGCTATTGTTGTTTTGATTCTGGTTTGATCCTTGTTAGTTGTGCCAACAGTCATGAGCCAAATGATTACTCAATCCACAAATCCAGCAAGCCTTTTTGTTGTTATTTTGATTACCTCTTCCTCTTCCAAAGCCTCTTGCTCTTCCTCTACCAGTGCCTTTACCTCTTGCATAATAAACCTGAGAACTTGACTCCTCTTCATCCTTTGCTTTACCTTTATCTCCTTTCTTCTTGTTCTTCATATACATTGCAGAACTTTGTCCTTTATCTCCATCTCCCTTCAAGTCTTGCTCATATGTGAGCATCAAACCAAGCAACTGGTTCAAATCTGGAACATAATGATTTAATGAAAGTTCTGTTGATAAGACAAAAGGTTTCCACCTTTCATCCCCTCTCAAACCTGCAAGTAGCTGAGCAATCAATCTGTGATCTTCAACATCTTCATCTATGGATCCAAGACTATCTGCAAGATCCTTCATCTTAGTGACATAATCACTAATACTTTGACTTGGCTTCTTCTTGAATGTTGTAAACTCTGACCATAGACTTGCTTTCCGTGCTTTAGAAGTGCTTTGGAAATGATACTCCAATGCATTCCATATATCTTCAGATGATTCCAATCCTCTGATGTGTGGTAGCAAATGATCTGAGATTGTATTGTAGATGTATGCCTTTGCACTTGCATCCTTCTTCTGCCAATGCTTTAAAGCATCAAGTTCCTCTTTCTTTGGTCGGATTTCATCTTCAAATACTGGCTTCTCTTCTTCACCTGTAACATATATCATGAGATCCTTACTCATAAGTAAGGCTTCCATTCTCATTACTCATGTGGGGTAATTATCTCTGTCTAGTTTGTCAATGGAGATATGATCTGCCATACTCCTTTCCTTCTGCTGCAACGTGTGAGCTTAAAGGATAAAGAATAATACCTTTTGGAGTTCTTTGTGTATGAAGATACTTTTGAAGTAACCTTTTGATGCCTTGTGTCTTCAAATGCTTCACCTTTGAAACTTTAATGGAAAACTTTCCAAAACTTCTCGTACCTTTGTCGTCTTCTGCTCTCAAGAATCTTTCTACTCTGATACCACTTGTTGATGTGTAAAACACCACAAGAAATGAATTAATGTGACCCTAGAACACCTCTATGGTCACCATTAACTCATTGCCACTCCAAACTTTGAGAAATGATAGCCGAAAGTGAGAACTTTGCTTCGACAAAAATTCCTAGTCACCGAAATGCCATACCTTCAGTATTTTGCTACTTTCTCCTAGCTCAAGTATTATTTCTCCATGAAACTTTATAGGTTGAAACTAGAAGCGTAGAGATTTCCAACAAGCTATCATATGCATCAAACGGATCTCTAGAACTCAAGTTATGGCTCTCACAAGATGACCCTGTATGACCTTCCAAAACTGGAAATTTTGCCTGTTTTAGTGAGCTTTTTTAGGCCCTTTTTCTGCACCAGAAATACTCTCTTTTACACACACATGAAGAAGACCACTTGTATGCTAGAAGTCGATGTCGGGCATCCACTTTATGCTGAAACTCGATGCCAGCATCGAGTTGCTCCACAAACTTCATGTTTTAGAAGATTCAACAACAGGTAACACACAGAGAATGAAAACAATGACTTATCAGCCAAGATTCGATGCCAGGCATCAAATTGCTCAGAAAACTTGAACTTTTGAATTCATCACACAGTAGGCAAGCATGGAGATGATGGAGAGAGACTCATACACAGAACTTTACTCAGTTCTTTCTCATAGCTATGAAAACTCAGAAGTTTTACAGATACTTTCTCACTCAGAGAAGCCCGACTATACTCAGTCGTATAAAATGAACTCCTTCTCCTACTTCTTCTTCTCTCTCTCTCTCTCTCTCTCTCTCTCTCTCTCTCTCTCTCTCTCTCTCTCTCTCTCTCTCTCTCTCTCTCTCTCTCTCTCTCTCTCTCTCTCTCTCGCTCCGCGTCAGTTGATACAAACTAACTTATATAGATTTTCGTATTCTCGTGATTTTAAAAAACTTCTAGAACTAAAGTGAACTAACTTTACAAATATGATACATTTGTGAATTTGTCCCTTCACATAGGCATGTGGTTTTCTTCCTAAGATTTGACCTTCAAATATATGTCCAATTAGTGATTGTTTCTCCAACATTTCTAACACTATGATTGGTCATATGCAAAGCTTAGAAAGAACCAAGGAGGTTTGGGAAGCATTGGAGAAGGTGTATGCTACCTCAACAAGGTCTCGGAGGATGAAACTCAAGAACAAGCTCAACAACATGAAGAAAAGCTCAAACCAAAGCATTAGTGAGTATACATTGAGGATCAAGGAGCTTCGAGATCAGCTAGCATCAGTTGGATGCAAGATAGAAGAGGAAGAGATCGTCCAAATAGCCCTCAATGGCTTGAGGAGTGAAGAAAAGTGGAAGCCCCTCATCACAGACATTCTTTATAGAGATCCTGTTCCAACATTCGACGAGATTATACCAAATCTTGTGGCTGAAGAGGTTGCTCAACAAGGAGAAGGCAATAAAGGTAAGGACAGCCATAGTCAAATGTTATATGCAGGACGAGGTAGAGGAAGGAACTCAAGAGGAGGCTTGAGAGGAAGAGGAAGAAGCTACAACAACACAAATTTCAGCCAACATAACTCGGAGGACAACAAGGACAACTCAAATGACAACACACATGGAAGAGGTCGAGGAAGAAATAGCGGAAGAGGTCAAGGTTCATACAATCCTCATAAAGGTATAACATGTTAACATTCTGGTAAACTAAGACATTATGCAAATGATTGTTGGCAAAAGAATGGAAGGCTGAATAGAGGCAACCAAAGGAGCCAAAATAACTATGCGAGTACATCAAGTGAAGGAGACAAGCAAACCATGCTTGCCATGAAGCATGACTACAACAACTCGAGAAGTGATGATAAAAAATGGTTCATAGATTCAGGTTGTAGCAACCATATGACATGCCAAGGAGATTTATTCACAAAGCTACAAGCTCCAAGTGGAAAAGGATGTGTGGAGACCGGCGAAACTCAACATGCAATTGAGCATGTTGGAGATATCAAGCTTGGAGATAAGAAGGTATTGGCTGATGTTCTTCATGTTCCTACTATTGCAAAGACTTTGATTTCAGTAGGACAAATGGTAGAGAAAGGATATCATGTTATCTTCAATGAAAAAGGCTGCTTTATAAAGAATCCAAAAGAAGGATTCAAGGTCATTGCTCAAGGAAGGAAAGAAGGTAGGATGTTCACCTTGGACATTCAACAACCACATGGAAAGGTGATGTATATTCAGTTTGGAAACAAGAGGATTGCTGAAATCGATTTGTGGCACAAAAGGTTTGGACATATCAACATTCCCAATCTCAAGGATATGAGCAACCATGAAGTGGTAAGAGGTCTTCCAAGATTCAATGATGCTGGACTACATGAGTTTTGTGAAGCATGCCAACTAGGAAAGCAAACTCGACAACCATTCAAGAAGAGCAACTATGTGGCAAGGAATGTCCTCAACTTGATACACACGGATGTATGGGGACCATCACAACAACCATCAGTGGCTGGTAATAGATATTTTGTCACTTTTATTGATGATCATTCAAGAAAAGTATGGATGTTTTGCATAAAACAAAAATCAAATGTGTTCTCCATGTTCAAGAGATTTAAAGCATAGGTAGAAAGGGAAAGAGGACGCTACATAAAGACCTTGAGGTCCGATGGAGGAGGAGAATATTTCTCCAAAGAATTTTCAGATTTTCTTTATGAAAATGGCATCAAGAGACAATTTACATGTAGGTACACACCTCAAAAAAATGGAATAGCTGAAAGGAAAAATCGACATATCACAAAAGTTGCAAGATGCATGCTCAACAAGATGAAGGTGCCACTAAACTATTGGGCTGAAGCAACTAGTACGACCGTTTATTTGATGAACAAATGCACAATGGCTAGAGTGCATAATCTAACTCCCCAGGAGGTTTATTCCGGTAAGAAACCTGACCTTACACATCTCAAAGTTTTTGGATGTGTGTGTTATGTTCACATCCATCAAGAACTAAGGACAAAGATGGAGGCAAAGTTAGAAAAATGTATTTTCATTGGATATTCATTGGAGCAAAGGGATACAGGTGCTACAATCTAGTGACAAAGGAGCTACAAGTCTCACGAGATGTGGTATTTGATGAGCTAAGACCATGGTTTAGAGACAAAGGGAAAGAGAAGATTCTTGAAGAAGATTGCGAAGATGATGGAGGTGCTGTCCAAGAAGAATTTCAGCAAACAAGCACTCAAATGTCAGGTCCAAAAGCTTCTACATCACTTGGAGAAAGCTCAACATGGAAGGAGAGACTAAGGATTCATTCCTCATCACCAACATCATGTTATGAAAGATCTAAAGCTGAAAGTGCTGCCCAAAATAGTGATTCAAATGCAAGTGAAGAAGAGTATGAAGAGGTGATCACACCAAAGGTAAAGTTGAACCGGTTGAAGAAGCAATATTCAAAAGAAAGGAGGTCTTCGAGAGCAAGGTATCCAATTCAAAGGCTTTGCTATGATAGTTTTATTGCAAAGCATTTTGCATATATGACAGAGGTGGTCAAAGACAAAGAACCGGATGCATATGAAGAAGCATGTACACAAAAAGAATGGCAAGAAGCTATGAAAGAAGAGATGAAAGCTCTCAAGGACAATCACACATGGGAGCTAGTTCCAAAAGCTGAAGGTATGAAGATTGTTCCAAATAAATGGGTGTTTAAAATAAAGAGAATTGTTGATGGCTCTCTAGCAAGGCATAAAGCTAGACTAGTAGCAAAAGGATTCAAGCAAACTCACGGCATCGACTATGAAGAGACTTTCAGCCCGGTTGCAAAGATGGGAACAATTAGAACCTTGATTGCAGTGAGTGCAGCAAGGAGATGGCCATTATATCAACTTGACATAAAAAATGCTTTTCTCAATGGTGAACTTCAAGAAGAGGTATACATGAGTCAACCGATTGGATTTGAAGATAGGAAGCATCCAAATTTTGTTTATAGATTGAAGAAAGCTTTGTATGGGCTGAAGCAAGCACCACGTGCTTGGAATCAAAGATTGGTCGAGTACCTCACAAGGTGTGAGTATAGTCCAAGTAATGCAGATCCCTCTCTCTACATGAAGAAAGAAGAAGGCAAGCAGGTATATATTTGCATATACATTGATGATCTCATCATAACAGGAAGTAATGTTACAGGAATACAAGAGATAAAAAGAAAACTTGGTAAGGAGTTTCAAATTTCAGATCTTGGTGAGCTGAAATACTTTTTAGGCATTGAGATAGTCTATGGGAAAGATGGCATTTACTTGATGCAAAGAAAGTACCTATTGGATGTTCTTTTCAGATTTGGAATGAGTGAATGCAAACCACTCACTCAACCTATGGACATGAATGTGAAGCTATGCTCAAATGATGGAGAGAAGTTACGTGATGTAACTACATACAGGAGTATTATAGGTTCATTGATCTATGCTACGATCACAAGACCAGATTTGTGTTATATTGTTGGAGTTCTTTCTCAATTTATGCAAACTCCAATAAGTGAGCATTTAAATTCAGCCAAACAAGTGCTAAGATATGTGAAGCACACCGTCAATCATGCATTGTTTTATAGATATGATGAAGAATTGCAGGTAAAGGGCTTTAGTGATGCTGATTGGGCTAGTTTGAAGGAAGATGAAGATCCACTTCAGGTTATGTGTTCATGATAGGTAGCAAACCTATCACATGGAGCTCAAAGAAGCAACCTACTATTGCACTATCATCTACAGAAGCTGAATATAGAGGTTTAGCCTTTGCAACTTTTGAAGCTATGTGGATTAAGAAGCTCTTGGTTGATCTTGATGTGCATGTGGAGACCATTCCAATTTATGATGACAACATGTCAAGCATTTACTTGACAAACAATCCAATGTTTCATGCACGAAGCAAGCACATAGAAGTGCATTATCATTATGTTCGAGAAAAATGTTTTGAGCAAGGATGTGGATATAAAGTTCATTGGAACTAATGACTAGGTTGCAGACATGTTTACAAAGTCCTTAGATGCTTCTAGGCTAAAAAGGTTCAAGGATGACATCAACTTGTAGGATATGGTTGAAGGTGCAAGCTCACATGTGAGCTTGAGGGGGAGTGTTAAAAATAAAGAAGTAAGGTCGTCTATATTTTTTCAAAAAGGATTTTCTTCAAATAGAAGAAAAATAAAAAAATAAAAAATGGAAGCATTTACTTCAGCAAGTAGTGGAGGCCAAAAGAGAATCAAATCCAAAAACTAAGCTGTAAGAGGAGTGGCTGTCCAAAGTAGTGTAGAAATGATGGAGAAGAGCTCTCAAACTCATCATGAGAGTTTTTGGTCACTTGGCTATAAAAGAGGCAAGGGAGGACACTCAAGAACAGAGGAAGAAGGCATGGAAGTCCCCTTGTAGCTAGTTCATTTGGTTTGGGTCCATTTCGTTCAGTTCACTCTCATAGAGTATGTTCAGC
>CM035408.1:165895183-166267683 GCA_020310875.1 Ceratopteris richardii | reverse complement strand
GCTTCAAATAATGGCATCAATGATTATATCCTCAAGGTAAAAGAGACTGCATACGCCTTAGGATCAATAGGTAGCTCCATCGATGGTGATGATTTAGTAGCTCATACATTAAATGGGCTGAGAGATGATGAAAAATGGAGGACATTCACTACTTCAGTATATGTGAGAGACATTACCAGATTTGAGCAATTAGTCACACTGATGATGACTAAGGAGATGAACTCTAATTGAGATCATTCAAAGGAGAATGAAGCTAAAGTCTTTTTTGTAGGTAAAGGAAAAGGAAAGAGAGGTGGACACAATGGACAAGGCAAAGGTAGAAGAAGATCAAGCAATGATCAAGCAAGTGTGAATGGAAGCTATGGAACAAGGGGGAGAGGATGAGATAGAGAAAGAAGAGGCTGACTTCAAGGAAAGGACTACACAAAAGAATGTTATAACTACACTAAGCGGGACCAATTTGCAAGGTACTATTAACTAAAGAACAACCAAGGGGGCTACAAGAAGAATCAAGGTAATTTTGAAAATACTTCAAATAATCAAGGAATGATAGTCTTTTAGCCATGATGCAAAGGAGTGGTAGGAAACAAGGCATAGACACCACATGGTACATCGATAGTGGATGTTCAAATCACATGAGCTACAATGGGGAAATGTTTTGCAATTTGCATGAAGCAAGCACAAAAGGGAATGTAGAAAGAGGGGATGACATGCAGCATAGGATCACACACATATGTGATGTTCCTTTGGATGGAAGTCACAATGCAAAGTGTCTTGAAGATGTGTTACATGTGCCTAAAATCACAAAGAATCTAGTTCAATTGAAGAGATAGTTGAAAGAGGGTATGTAGTCAATTTCAACAACAAAGGATGCTTTTTGGAAGATCTAATGCAAGGCTACAAGCTGATAGCTAAAGGAAAGAAGGAAGGAAGTATATTCACCATGGAGCTAAGACCACCCTTATCACATACAATCTATTTGACATTTGGTAGCAAGAAAATAGCCCAAATGTATTTGTGGCACAAGAGGATCGGCCATATAAACCTTCAAAAACTGAAGGATATGCAAAATGAGAGGTGTGGTAAATGTCTTCCAAATTTCCACTCTCAAAGTATGCAACATTTTTGTGATGCATGTTGATTCCAGAACCAAGCAAGGCTTCCATTCAAGAAGAGTAGACAAAGGGGCACATTTCCATTGGACCTCATTCACACCGATGTATGGGGGCAAACCAAAGAGCCTTGATTGAGAGGGAATATATATTTTGTTATATTCATTGATGATGATACAAGAATGACATCATTGTATTGTATGAAGTAGAAATTTGAAGTGTTTAGTCACGTTAAAGCTTTCAAAGCACTTGTTGAAAAGAGTTGGGCAAGAACATAAAGATTCTTAGATCTAATGAGGGGCGATAATACTTCTCTAAGGAGCTTTCTAAAATTTTAAGTCATAATGGCATTAAAATTCAATATACATGCACGTATACACCCCAACAAAATGAGATTGTAGAGAGGAAAAAGTGGCACATAGCTGAAGTGGCAAGATCTTTTTTTCCCCTTATTTTTGGTGTCTGATATGTGACATTTGCTTTAAGCTACATTGCATATGTGACGTTTCTCATTAGAAAAAGAAACGTGCATCGCATTGGCCGTAATTGTGTTGTGGTGTGTGTTGTCATAGACAAAGGAAACCATCTTGAATCTTAGATTCCATGTGAATCCTATATCTCATGATTGGTTCAGAATTAGGACTTCCATTGCTTATGAAACATGCCAAAACCCTAAGATCGACTGTTTTCTTGCTCGATTCTGACATCTAGAGACCATGATTCAAATTGATGACATCATCGATGATATCATCAATTCATCCCTTAAAACCGATATAAGGAGGGGTTGGCCACATTCATTCTCAATCTTGTGAATACCAGTCTTGGGAGCTCAAGGAGTCGTGACCACCAAGTAACTACTCTCCAAGTTCCAGTTCTAGTTCTTGTCTTGTTACTTGTTCCAGTCTTGTCTAGTCTAGTTCTTGGACATCTTGTCTTGTCCTCTTGTAATCTTGTAGTACGAGATCTTGTCAAGTTCTTTCTTGTATCTAGTTCATCTCCCAGAAGGGAGTTCTTGTAATTCAGATATCTTGTTCCATACTTACGATCCTGGGTTGTGGGATTGCCTGTATTATCTTTAGCCCGATTTTCCATACCTATCGGTCCCGGGTTGTGGGACATATTGTATCAGTTACGTATTCTTGTATCATTTTCCCTATGTGGGTGTTCTTGTAATCAGAAGTGTATTTCCAAAATCTTGTCTAGTGTAGTCAGAGAGCACAATCTAGTGCTCCCATGACATTTTGGCAAGACTAGCTTCTATCCAAGACCAGACAGTGGAGAATGCTTATGAACAGATTGTAGCATCACTTCAGAGTCTCCAACAACAAGTCGAAGACCTAACTCATCAACAAACACAAGTCGAGATGGGACATCCAGTGCATGTAGGTGCACTCCTCCAAGAATTACGAGAACGAATTGGGAGTCTTCAAGCAAATCAAGGGAGCGTTCAAGTGAATCAATGGCCTAATACATCATCTATGAAGGAACCCAAGATTTGCATGCCAGAAAAGTTCGATGGGGATCGCACAAAGTTTCATGTTTCTCCAACAAGTTAAGTTGTACATATGTATGCAATCTGATAGATACCGTGACGAGGCATCCAAGGTCCGGTTTATCGGAACCTTGCTCTATGGCCAAGCATTATCATGGTTTGCCCTAATCTTGGAGAAGAACATGGCACTACTCCAAGAATATGAGGGGTTCCTTTGAGAACTCACCACCACATTTGGGGATGCAGACACAAGTCGAGTACCAAAAACAAAACTTGGGAAGTTACATCAAGGTAACCGCCCTGCCTCTACCTATGCAGTTGAATTTAGGCAGTTGATATGTGATCTCACTTGGCATGAAGATTATTTCATAAGCCAATTTAGATGGGGTTTAATAGATGATGTGAAGGACCTTTTGCTCATGATGCCAGAGGTTAAAACATTGAATGCATATATCATGCAAACTATTCAATGTGATAACGGACTTTTTGAAAGGAACCAAGAAAAACAAGTAGAAGGAAGACCTCGCCAATGGAAACCCTTCCAGCCCACTCCTAAAGATGAGTCTATGTCTGAACCTATGCAAGTAGATGTAACTAGGTTTCAACCTCTAACAGCATAAGAGAAACAAAGAAGGAGAGTTAATAAGTTATGTCTCTATTGTGGAAACCCTGGACATATTGCAATTAGTTGTCCAAACAAGAGAACAAACTCCAGAGTCGTAGTCACCCTTGTAGAGCAGGGAAACGAGGAAGTCCAGTTGTAAAAGAGACTGTGCAGCAGGACCATGATATAAGAAAATGTTTATGTATGTAAATAATCAGATTATTAATATCAAAATACCATTATTTGTAGATTCTGATCAATCAGATGGAACTCCACCACCGTCTCCTCATTGTGCAACGACTATATACTGTAAGTATATCAAACATTTAATTTTAAATATATTTTATGGATACATAACTTATATATTTTTTTGTTTCTTATTATAATCAGATTCTGATCAATCAGAGGGGTACTCCACCACCTTCTACCCATGCAACAACTTCACATGTGTTCCGATAGGAATTATGATGAATTTTACTATCAAGAGCATATTATATGTTGGTGTAACTCTTGTTATGGCACGTATCAAAGACCAGGATTGGAATGTATTGAACATGAGGCAGAGTATGGTAATTTTGAGCATGCACCATCACTTGGTCAACGTGATAATTCTTGGGTATGTATTCTTTATATAAATTAATGTCATTATTTTATTTAAAAACCATATACAAAGTCAAAATATTGTTGATATACATGAATACTTGCTCGATGATGATGATGATGATAATTTTTCTCATAATGTTAATATACCTCATACACATCATGGACTTGTTGTTCATCAATTACAAACAAAGGTTTCTAGAAATCCTCTACCTCCTGGTTTAGAGACTGAAACAGCTGGAGATTATCCATTGCTAGCTCGTGATTGTTCTCTAGTACAAACATATGATAGAAGAAGATATGGAGGATGGAATAGAGGACCACTTCCTTTAGATGGAGAGGTTTTCAACTTTTTGTGTAATTGCTATATGATTGCTCCATCCACTATTACTAATGCTAGTCATGGTCTCTTTATTGTAGAGGATTTGTATGTGCCTCCGAACTTTGAAGTCACTCTTATGTCATTTTGTGGTCCTATATATGGATGGGGAGATTCGCATCGACTTTCACGTTATGTTCAAAGCATGAGTACTTATGGAATATGCTTGAATGCAGCATCCCTTACTAGTAGAAGGATTTTACATGTAGAAAATGAAAGATTATATATTGATGGAAGACCTTACATGCATGGAAATATAGGAGGTTTAATAAATAGTAGTCGAGGGTTACATAATAGTTCAAGGACTAATTGCACATTTGAGGAGTGTGAAAATAGTCATGAATCACCATACATGAGTAGAGATGTATCAAGATACATAGTTGTCAATGCTATTACTACATTACATGCTGGTGATGAACTATTATTGAATTATGGATGGCGTAGACCTCCAAGAGCACCTTTTAGTTAGAGAGAATGAAACTTTTCTATCCATATTTAATAACTTATATATTTAATTTTATGTTTAAAGTTTAGTTTTTATTCATTTATGGAATACTAATGAATTTTATTTATATGTGTAGATTCCAACGTATGACGTTGATGATATTCCTCCATGCCAGTAAGACCTCATTTATCAGAAGCTTCTATGAAGAGAGGCTATGAAAAGTGATCCTTTGGAATATGCAAGGTTGAAAGATCTATATTCAAAAGAAGATAAAGTACAAGATTTTTGCGACAATGATGAAGATGATGGCATTGCAGATCTTATTGAGGATTGGTATCAAAATGACAGTGAGAGCATTGATATTTCTAAAAATGAGAAATATCTTCGAGAGGAATTTCTAAAGCATGTATATGAAGGAAGTAGTTTGACACGACTAAGTGTGAGCTTACTTATTCTCAATATTCAAAATCATTTTGGATGGAGTAATGTATCTATTTCGACACTATTAAGATATAATTTTCAATTTTCTATATATATATATATATATATATATATATATATATATATATATATATATATATATATATATATATATATATATATATATATATATATATGCATATATAAACATACACATAATATACATGAATGTATACACACATATAAACCTACACACACATATACACACATACACATGTTATGAGAGTAAGGTCAAATTATACATACCTATATCAAATGAAGATGTTTTGTCCATCTAGCCTTCAGAATTGTCCTCCCAACCTTTAGAATCTACTTGACACATATGTTTCTCCTATTTTAGTCGACCTAATACATGTGTTGCTTACTCTTTTGCATACAAATATTAAGTATCAGTTAGCTATGCAGGTATTAAGGCGTATGTAAAATGGGAGGAGAAAATTTATCTCGAAGATTTTGAAGGATGGAAAAATAATTTTAAAGGATGGGCAGAAAAAAAGTGTCCATTCAATGCAGGTTTTTGTTCTTACTTTAGATAAGGTAAGAACAAGAACTTGCATTGAATGGACACATTTTGTCTGCCCATCCTTTAAAACTATTCATGCATCTTTCAAAATATTCACGATAAATTTGATCCTCCCATTTTACATATGACTTAATACCTTCATAGCTAACTGATACTTAATATTTGTAAACAGCTTAGCAAGACAGATAATCGATTGACTATAAAATGGGAAACCGCCAGACGATTCAATGGTCTAGATATAAACATTTGCAAACCACAATATACAAAAAAACATTCAAAAATGAAATCAAATATACACAGCTACACATGCATACATACACATTCATACATATATACACATACATACATACATACATACATACATACATACATACATACATACATACATACATACATACATGTGAAGAGATGGATAGATATGTGTTTGAAGATGAAGTGGTGCTACAAAATCCTTGATCTACTCCAGCCAAATGAATTCCAGGAGTATGTGGTGGGCCCTTTTAGCTTGCCAATGGATGTGTTAGACACCCTATGTACCTTGGAAGATCAATGTCAAAAACATAGATCAAAACAGATGAGCTGGAATTAATTCAGAGGTGAAAAACTTGCTATTTTGATTCATACACTTATCCAGTGTTTTGAATAATTCTCTGAGCACAGCAGCAATTAGCTTAATTCCTTTTGAGGAACTTTAATGAACTTAGAGAGCTAACTTTCAAGAGTAATCTCATCAGAAATAGTGAATCACACAATGAGAATGAAGTTTAACAAGTTATGATATCATCCCGATTTTCACGGGCTACAACAGTACTTAGACCAGTGAGCAGAAAAATGATCATAACTCAAGATTCCAATATTCAATGATTATGAAATTTTGTATGCTGACACTAGACAATATGCTTAATCCAACAAGCTTTGAATCATGCACTTTTTGATGAAGTACAGGTGGCGAATCAGTGCTAACAAGTTGATTGAAAAAAATAAAAAATCTATAGAGAAGTGAATATGGATAGATAGGGTTGATTGCAACTGAACATAACTCAAGATTGAGAACTCCAATAGCAATGAAAGTTTTTCAGCATATAGTAGACTCTAAAAGAAAACTTTAGAAAGTTAAATCATTGAATTTGATGCACCACACGGAGAGAAATGATATCTACAATCTGACTAATAAAATCTGAGAAGCATAATAGTGAACAGTAGACTCACAAAACCATGAAGGTATGAACTTGTATGATCCTAAATATGAATGTATATTGATTCTATAAGACAATGAACTTACAGATACATGTGTGTGCCTTGTATCCACACTTGATATAGCATATATCTCAGCTTATGGACGCCTCTTAAAGTGCAACTAAACTACCATGTATATATAGAGAGTTTTGGAGCCAAGATTTGAATTTGAATCTTGCTCACCTAAAAGTAGCTTCCTAATTTTTAGAGATTGATTGATTCTACAACCTCCAAATCAAGAATTCGTGGCTTCTCTCTCTATTTTTATCAAGTGGACTCAACCACTTTTGATCCCTTTTACTTTTACATCAAGTAAATGATCAAACAATTACAAGGGTGAGTTCACAAGTGAACTCTTAGATTTCCATACATTGTCTTCTCTTAGAAACTCAAGCCAATACTTAGGCTTGTAATGAATTTGTTCCAACAACTCCCCCTCAAGCCAAGTATGCTTGAGGTCTTCAATCTTCAAGAATAACCTGCAATCCAATCATAGCTTTGAATTTGTAAAGCTTTGTACCATCCAATGCTTTGGTTGAAATATCTGCACATTGTTGATGAGTGGACACATATGATATCTGAATATCTTTGCTTAGAACCTTTTCTCTTACATAGTGATAATGAACTTCAATGTGTTTAGCCCTTGCATGAAAAATAGGGTTAGCAGCTAAATGAATAGAACTCATGTTGTCACTGAAAATAGTTGGAGTTCCAAACTCCAATCCAAGATCTTTGAATAATGTCTTCATCCACATAGCTTCTTGTGTAGCTATGGCAAGACCTCTGTATTCAGCTTTAGTAGAAGAGAGAGAAACTGTGGGTTGCTTCTTGGATGACCATGAATTGAACCTGCAAAGGTAAGATAACCTGAAGTGCTCCTTCTATCTTCTTTGGAGCCAGCCCAATCTGCATCAAAAAATAGCTTCAACCCTAAATCAGATACATAAGGATAATAAAGTCCTACATTTATGGTTCCTTTGAGATATTTGAGTATCCTCTTAGCAACATCCATGTGTGGTTTCCTTGGTGTGTGCATGAATTGACTTAGCACACTCACACTATAGCATATATCTACCCTTGTCAATGTGGCATAGTTGAGACTACCCACAAGGCTTTGATATGATGTGATGTCCTCTATGAGTTCACGTTGATGTGAGCTCAATTTATGGTTGACCTCCATTGGAGTACCCGCAATTTTTACAATCCTCCATTTTGAATTTTGCTAACATATCCTTGATATACTTCCTTTGAGTGAGAAATAAACCATGCTCTTTGTAAATAAATTCCAAACCTAGGAAGTAGGTAAGTGAACCCAAATCACTTATCTTGAATTCTTCTCACATCTGATCTTTGATCTTCTTCATACCGTCTACATCATTTCCTATCAATATAATATCATCTACATATACACATAGGTAGATGACCTCAAAATTACTCTTTTTAATAAAGAGTGAAGGATCTGCCTTGCTTGGTTGAAAACCTTTGTCCTACAAGAATGAAACAAGCCTGAAATTCCAAGCTCTTGGGGCTTGCTTGAGACCATACAATGCTTTGTTAAGTTTACACACATAATCAGGATAAACTTGATTCTCAAAACTAGGTGGTTGTGGCATATATACCTCTTTTGTTATCCAACCATTCAAGAATGCATTCTTTACATCTAGTTGAAGTATCTTGCAATTCTTGGAAGAGGCAATACTAAGCAAAACCCTAATAGTAGGCATCTTTGCCACAAGAGAGAAGGTCTCCTCATAATCAATTCCCTGAGTTTGTACAAAGCCTTTAGCTACAAGCCTTGCCTTATACCTGTTTATGGAACCATTAGAATTCTTCTTGAGTTTATAGACCCATCTTGAGCCTATTACATTCATAGATGAAATCTTGGGCACAAATTCCCAAGTGTTGTTTTCCTCAAGTGCTTCAATCTCTTCCTTCATTGCATGCTTCCATTCTGATTTTGCTTTGGCCTCTTCAAAGGATGATGGCTCCTCTTGATTTATGTCCTATGCTATGTAAATAAAATGTTTAGTTACTAATGAGGTGTCAAACCCATACCTTTCTGTTTTTTTTCTTTCCCTTATAGATCTTATTAAGCCATGTTGTGATGATTCTGCCTCATGTCCAAGTTCCTGCAATTTTGCTTTACCTTTAGACTTCCATGCTTATATTTTTTCCATCTGAGTTTCTTCATCATCTTCTGAAGTATCTTGTTCTTCAATCTTTGGTTGATGTTCTCTGCCAAGCTTTGGAAAATCTTCTTCTAGATCATATGGCAATTTGACCTTCCTACATGAATCTTCATACCATGAATTGTTCTCATCAAAAACTACATCTCTGCTTACCAAGAATCCTTTGTTGGTAGGGTTGTATAACCTATAACGCTTTTGATTGTTGTCATATCCAATAAATACACACCTTTCCGACTTTGGATCCATCTTGCCTCTAACCTGTGAAGGAACGTGAGCAAAAGTAATACATCCAAAAATTTTACAATGATCTAAGCTAGGTCTTCTTCCATTCCAAGCCTTATATGGAGTCATCCCATCATGGGATTTTGAAGGCAACCTGTTAATCAAGTAAGTGGCTATAGATAGAGCCTCAGCCCATAGATAATTAGGTAAATGCTTTTCTTTTAACATGGACCTTGCAGCTTCAACAATTTTCCTATTCCTCCTTTTTGTCACTCCATTTTGCTCAGGAGTGTACCTTGTAGTTACCTCTCTTTTGATTCCTCTTTCTTGAATAAAAGAATCAAATTCATGGGAGAAGTATTCTCCCCCTCCATCTGACCTTAGCTTTTTTAGTGATTTACCTATTTGATTCTCCACAAGAGCCAAATATCTTTTGAAGCATGAAAAAACTTCATCTTTGTGTTTTATAAAGAATAGGATAGACCATCTACTGCAATCATCAATAAAGGAGACATAATACCTTGATCCAGATATTGAAGCATCCTTGCTAGGTCCCCATACATCTGTATGAACCAACTCCAAGAGATCTCCATGCATATAACCTTTCCTCATGAATGGTAACCTGTGAGACTTTCCAAATTGACATGCACTGCATTTATAAATCATGTGTTGTTTTGACAAGTTAGGGAGTCCAAGTACACTTTTGTCCCTGCAAATTTGTTTTAATGATCTTTCACCAATATGTGTCAATCTCTTGTGCCATACCTCTAGTTCTGTGAGTGTTTGATTACCATAGTTGGAGAGCTATGTTCCTTGTGTCTAGCAACTCAAAGGTGAATAATCTACCTATTTTTTCTCCCTTTGCTATTCTTCTCAACCCTTGGCTAGGGTCTTCCACATATGCTCCTCCTCTTGTGAACCTGACTTGCAATCCTTTTTCTACTATCTGCCCAACACTTATCAAATTCTTTGTAATGGTAGGTACATAGAGTACCTTACTGAGTAATTTGATGTTTCCATTAGGTTCTTTGACATTTCCTATTTTCTCCACAAGATGTCTTGTATCATCTCCTGTTTGTACTTCATGCTTGTTCCTTGGAACTTCTAAATATGATAGGAGGGCCACATTTCCTGCCACATGATTTGAACAACCTGAATCTATGTAGAAAACATGTTCATCAGATTTACCTTGTGGCATAACCATGTTCATGTTTAATAGTGAATCCCCTTTGTTTGAGTCTTCTGTGTAGTTATTGAAGTCTCTGCTTCCTTCGTAGCCTCCTTGATAGTTTGAATGATTGTAGTTGTTGTAGTTGCCATGATAATTGTTGAACCTTCCTCTTGAGTAGCCATAACTTCCTCTGTTTTATCCTTTGTCTCTTTGATTCCTGGAATTCCTAAAGCAATTTTCTATTGTATGATTATTTAATCCACAAATAGAACATGGGTTGGAGTCTTGGGATCTCCCCTTGCCTTGTCTACCTCCTCTTCCTCTACCTCTGCCATGTCTTCCTCTACTTGCATAGTTAGCTTGATATGTTCCTGCTTCATCATTCACTTTCTTTGACTTTCCTTTGTTTTCTTTGGACTTGCTTTTATCAGTATATAAATATGAAGATTGATTACCTTTAGAGCTTTCTCCATTCTTGATAAGTTTTTCCTCTTGAGTGAGTAATTGTCCAGTGAGTGTATTGAAATCAGGTACATGCATGTCCATGTACAAATCCATAGCTGTGGTGAATGCTTCCCACTTGTCATCTGCCTTCAATCCATTGATGACCTGCCTTACAATTTGCTCTTCATCTATTACCTCTCCAATGCTTCCCAACTGATCTGCTATGTCCTTGAGCTTTGTGACAAAATCAGTCACATTTTGTTTGGGAGCTTTCTTGAGAGTTGTGAAAGCCAGCCATAGTTGATGCTTCCTAGCTTTGGTACTTGAAGAGAAGAAGGCTTCAAGTGCATCCCACACTTCCGGAGATGTCTTACAAATTCTAATGTCAGGAAAAAAAAAAAAAAGAGATAGATTTGAGGAGATAAGACCTTGCAAGTGCATCCTTGGAGCACCATGTGCTCAATCTTTCTTTCTCTTCTTGTGTTGGTTGACTTTTGTTCCTGAAACTTGGCATAACTTCATCTCCAGCCACATAACCATATAAACTTCTACCTTGGAGATAAGATTCCATCCTTAATGACCAAGCTGAGTATTTACCTCATCCAATTTGTCAATTGATGAAGGAAATCCATTTGCCATCTTTGCTCTGATACCACTATGAAGAGATGGATAGATATGTGTTTGAAGATGGTGGTGCTCCAAAATCCTTGATCTACACCAGCCAAATGAACTCCAAGAGCATGTGGTGGGCCCTTTTAGCTTGCTAATGTATGTGTTAGACACCCTATGTACCTTAGAAGATCATTCTCAAAAAGGTAGATCAAAACAGATGAGCTGGAATTAATTTAGAGGTGAAAAACTTGCTATTTTGATTCATACACCTGTCCAATGTTTTGAATAATTCTCTGAGCACAACAGCAATAATTCCTTTTGGGGAACTTTAATTAACTTAGAGAGCTAAATTTCAAGAGTAATCGCATCAGAAAAAGTGAATCACACAATGAGAATGAAGTTTAACAAGCTATGATATCATCCCGATTTTCACGGGCTACAATAATACTTAAACCAATGAGCAGAAAAATGATCATAACTCAAGATTAAAATATTCAATGATTATGAATTTTTTTAAGCTGCTACTAGAAAGTATACTGAATCCAAAACGCTTTGAAGCATGCACTTTTATTGAGTACTTGTAGAGAATCAGCTCTGACAAGTTGACTGAAAAAAATCAAAAATCTGTAGAGAAGTGAATATGGACAAACAGGGTTGACCTCAACTGAACGTAGCTGAAGATTGAGAACTCCAATAGCAATGAAATTTTGTGACCATATAGTAGACTCTAAAATAAAACTTTGGCAAGTTAAATCATTGAAAATAATGCACCACATGGAGAGAAATGATCTCTGCAACCTAACTGAAAAAAACTGAGAAGCATAACATTGAAGAGTAGACTCCAAAACCATGAAGATATGAACTTGTATGATCATAAATATGAATGTATATTGATTGTAGAATACAATGAACTTACAGATACATGTGTGTGTCTTGTATCCACACTTGATATAGCATATAGCTCAGCTTATGGATGCCTCTTAAAGTGTGACTTAACTGCCATGTATATATAGAGAGTTTTGGAGCCAAGATTTGATATGGGCTGAAGTAGGCTCTGCGTGCATGGCATGCAAGGATTGTTGATTACTTAAACAACATTGGGTTTTCTATCTGTGATGCAGATCATTCACTATATGCAAGGAAGGTTGATGATGGCATCATGATTGTGGCCATTTATGTTGATGACTTGATTGTAGGTGGCGATAATGAAGAAAGCATCAAAGAGGTAAAGCAACTTCTTATGCAGGAATTTGAAATGAAAGATCTTGGTGTGCTGCGCTATTTCTTGGGCATTGAGTTCATACATACAAAAACAGGTATATGGATATCGCAAAGGCATTATGCCTTGAATATGCTGCAAAAGTATGGTATGGCTGGGTGTAAGCTAATTTCTATGCCATTAGATCAGAATTTGAAGTTGGATACTACATCAGGTGAAGCCTTGGAAAATGCTACTATGTACAAGAAAATTGTGGGAAGTCTTATATATCTTACAATTACAAGGCCTGATTTAAGCTATACTGTTGGACTTGAAAGTCAGTTTATGCAAGTTCCTAGGAAGCCACATTTGGATGCTTTGAGATGCACTCTACGTTATGTTAGTGCTACTTTGGATTATGCATTGTTTTATGAAGCTCGTGTAGATTTGCAGGTTCATGGATACACTGATGCAGATTGGGCTGGTATTACTCAAGATAGATGATCTACTAGTGGCTTTCTTTTCTCACTTGGAGGTGCAGCTATTACATGGAGCAGTAAGAAGCAACCCACTGTTGCTTTGTCAAGTACAGAGGCTGAGTATAGAGGTGTTGCAATGGAAGCATGTGAGGCATCATGGCTGGAGATGTTACTTGCAGATTTAGGTGTGGAAGTGCAAAAGCCTATCACTATCTATTGTGATAATCTTAGCAACATACAGTTAGCATGAAACCCTTGTTTTCCATGCTAGAACAAATCATATCGAGATACATTATCAGTTCATCTGAGAGAAGGTATTAGCAGGTGATATTGATCTTGTTTATGTGAGAACAGATGAGCAGGTTGCTGAGATTTTCACCAAAGCACTTGGAGCTGAGAAGTTGAAAAAGTTTGGGAGATGCTTGGATTACAGGATATGGCATTGAGCTTGAGGGGGAGTTTTGAAGCTCAAGGTCAAGCACAGGCATAAAAGCGCATCAAGGAAGTGGAGACACAAGAAGGAGGAGCAAGTAGGGAGCTCCAAGAAGCACCTGTCAAATTTTCAGAAGAAATCCCTATAAAACTAGTGATTTTTATCACTAAAAACCATTGTAAATACCATTTTCCATTTTTACAACTCCATTTTGTTCAAGCCGAGGAGTCCTTGAGCTTGAGGAGTATTAGAAATATCATCCTACCAATTTTCATAATTTTTAGATTCCGTTTGAGTCCCCAAATAAGCCTTGGAACCTATTTTTTAACTAGGCCAGACACTAGGTCTGGACAGGGCCAAAACTACTCAAAAAAGTATAAAAAGGGCTGGAAAGCTCATTTGAGAGGTTAGCTTGTTGTAGATTTCAGCTTTGTAAGAGAGTTCATTTGCAATCAAAGATCTTTCATTGATCCACTCTTTGCTCTTACCTTGTGCGCGTGTGTGTGTATGTGTGTTCATGCTTGTGTGCTTCCACTCACGCACTAGTGCACTTCACTTGCTCTTGGTCTTCATACCAGTCCTCACGTCTCCACGGATTGACATTTATGAGGTGGAGCTCCTCACGTTGGTACTCACCATTGTGCTAGAGTGATAGGGAGTGTTGAGATATCAAGCTCAACATGTGATGATCCAGGATGACACTTACAGATACATGTGTGTGTCTTGTATCCACACTTGATATAGCATATAGCTCAGCTTATGGATGCCTCTTAAAGTTCGACTTAACTGCCATGTATATATAGAGAGTTTTGGATCCAAGATTTGATATGGGCTGAAGCAGGCTCTGCGTGCATGGCATGCAAGGATTGGTGATTACTTAACCAACATTGGGTTTTCTATCTGTGATGCAGATCATTCACTATATGCAAGGAAGGCTGATGATGGCATCACGATTGTGGCCGTTTATGTTGATGACTTGATTGTAGGTGGCGATAATGAAGAAAGCATCAAAGAGGTAAAGCAACTTCTTATGCAGGAATTTGATATGAAAGATCTTGGTGTGCTGCGCTATTTCTTGGGCATTGAGTTCATACATACAGAAACAGGTATATGGATGTCCCAAAGGCATTATGCCTTGAATATGCTGCAAAAGTATGGTATGGCTTGTTGTAAGCTAATTTCTATGCCATTAGATCAGAATTTGAAGTTGGATACTACATCAGGTGAAGCCTTGGAAAATGCTACTATGTACAAGAAAATTGTGGGAAGTCTTATATATCTTACAATTATAAGGCCTGATTTAAGCTATACTGTTGGACTTGAAAGTCAGTTTATGCAAGTTCCTAGGAAGCCACATTTGGATGCTTTGAGGTGCACTCTACGTTATGTGAGTGCTACTTTGGATTATGCATTGTTTTATGGAGCTGGTGTAGATTTGCAGGTTCATGGATACACTGATGCAGATTGGGCTGGTATTACTCAAGATAGAAGATCTACTAGTGGCTTTCTTTTCTCACTTGGAGGTGCAGCTATTACATGGAGCAGTAAGAAGCAACCCACTGTTGCTTTGTCAAGTACAGAGGCTGAGTATAGAGGTGTTGCAATGGAAGCATGTGAGGTATCATGGCTGGAGATGTTACTTGCAGATTTAGGTGTGGAAGTGCAAAAGCCTATCACTATCTATTGTGATAATCTTAGCAACATACAGTTAGCACGAACCCTGTTTTCCATGCTAGAACAAATCATATCGAGGTACATTATCAGTTCATCTGAGAGAAGGTATTAGCAGGTGATATTGATCTTGTTTATGTGAGAACAGATGAGCAGGTTGCTGATATTTTCACCAAAGCACTTGGAGCTGAGAAGTTGAAGAAGTTTTGGGAGATGCTTGGATTACAGGATATGGCGTTGAGCTTGAGGGGGAGTGTTGAAGCTCAAGGTCAAGCACAGGCATAAAAGCGCGTCAAGGAAGTGGAGACACAAGAAGGAGGAGCAAGTAGGGAGCTCCAAGAAGCACCTGTCAAATTTTCAAAAGAAATCCCTATAAAACTAGTGATTTTTATCACTAAAAACCATTGTAAATACCATTTTCCATTTTTGCAACTCCATTTTGTTCAAGCCGAGGAGTCCTCGAGCTTGAAGAGTATTAGAAATATCATCCTACCAATTTTCATAATTTTTAGATTCCGTTTGAGTCCCCAAATAAGCCTTGGAACCTATTTTTTAACTAGGCCGGACACTAGGTCTGGGCAGGGCCAAAACTACTCAAAAAACTATAAAAAGGGCTGGAAAGCTCATTTGAGAGGTTAGCTTGTTGTAGATTTCAGCTTTGTAAGAGAGTTCATTTGCAATCGAAGATCTTCCATTGTTCCACTCTTTGCTCTTACCTTGTGCGCATGTGTGTGTATGTGTGTGCATGCTTGTGTGCTTCCACTCAGGCACTAGTGCACTTCACTTGCTCTTGTTCTTCATACCAGTCCTCACGTCTCCACGGATTGACATTTATGAGGTGGAGCTCCTCACGTTGGTACTCACCATTGTGCTAGAGTGATAGGGAGTGTTAAGATATCAAGCTCAACATGTGATGATCCAGGATGACACGTACCAATTTTTCGTTTCTCTGACATGTATAGTGGTCACGTCGGTATATGTCAGGGATACTTCATTGAGCTTTATTAGATTTATCTATCGAGAGTGATGGCACATTTGTTTCTTGCCAGCTCACTTATTCGCGGACATTAGGTTTTTCCTTATGTACTGATCTTTATATATTGCACTAGTTGTATTCTTGTTTTTAGGTCATTCTTGTACATTCCTTTTATGTAATAGAAGAAAAAGAAGAAGATCATTCTTCCTTGCCTCAATCTGTGTGTGTGCTTCTCCTTGAGAGTGAGAGTGTGTGTGTGACCTCTCTTCCTTATCTCCTTCCTCACATAAATGTGTACATGTAAATATGTATGCATGTATATATATTTATGTGTGCATTTAGGCATGTATGTGTGATGCATAATGTATCTACTCCATTTTATATTTATGTATGTGTATCTACATGATGTGTATATATCTTTATATATATTATGATCCTCGTTGATTTGAGTAGCTATATATAGAGGCATAAGTTTGGGAGGAGAGACATCTCTCTAGTAGGAGAGCGGAGGAATAGATGCAATGTGTACATAAACTTCAATAATATGGCTAAAAGGCTGAATTAGAGTTTCTAAATTAGGGGTTTTTAAAACCTTAATATCAAAATTAGTGTTTTCGAATTAAGATTTTTGAAATAGGATTTATTTATTTATTTATTTATATATAGATATTTAAGTATATATATATATATACACACACACACACACACACACACATATATATATATATATCAGTATGCATGTGTGTATGTATGTGTTTCTATATGTGCATATGCATGTTTAACTATATGTGTGTATGCATGTGTTGTGTGTGTGTATATGCATGTGTATATGTATATATGCATGTAAATATGATTATATGAGTCTATGTGTGTGTACATATGATTATGTATGTGTATGTGAGTATGTGTATGTGTCTATGTGTATTCATTATATGTGTGTAATTGCATGCATGTGTATGTGTGTGTAAAAATGTGCATGTATGTGTGTGTATGTATAAATGTGCATGTATGTGTATATGTGTGTAAATGTGCATGTATGATGTATATGTGTGTGTATGCCTATATTTGTACCTCTAGTCTCACTCTTTTCTCTCTCTTTCTCTCATATACATACATACATACATAAACAAACATACTCATATCCACATATATATACATAAAAGCAATGTGTACCGTGCATTATCGCGACGATGATCCATAAGTGTCCACATCTCTTTTAGACACCACTTATGTGACCATCCTGTCCCAAACTCTGTCTCAAGTGAACTAAGTAAGTATTTTTTATCCCTTTCATCATGCTCACTACAAAAAAAAAAATCATGTAAATAAATCATAAGATATTTATTTCAATTTATATGTAGAATTTATACTTACTTCCACTGTAAGTGGACAAGGCGTAGGTAAGAGTCGCATAATGCCTGCATTCTTCTCTTGAACTCCAATCCATTCCCTATGTACACAATGTTCCCCTCTGGCTCTATATCACACTCTAGCCCTAAGGTGCCTATGCATGTCCTCATAGGCACCTCTACTCTGCTATCATGATCTGGAGGTGGTATAGGTGTCCTGAAAATAGATAGATAAAAATAAATAAAAATATGTGTTATAATAGCATTAAAAAAGTTTATGAAAAAAAAAAACATACCTATGAGTAGATAGTTGTCTTCCTGCATGTGGAGCCGCAGAAGAGCCCTCCTATGATCGCTGGGTAAGCATCTGGATCATATAATCCAGCTCATCATTAGGCATCTGTGAGTAATCATGCATGATGATCCCTAGAGTATCAGGCGGAACTCTTGCTCTCATAAGACTTTTTATGAGAGTGAGTTTTGCCTTTCTCTCTCTACTAGGATCCATAATACCTGTACATATAAAACAAAATGGGTTAGAAATCAATATATATATATGTACATATGTATGTGTGTATATGTGTATGTAGGTGTATATGTGAGTGTGTATGCATGTAAGCATGTATGTATGCATATGCATGTGCATTATATCTGCACATGAATGCATGTGTGTGTATATGTGTGTGTATGCATGTAAGTATGTATGTATGCATATGCATATGCATTATGTATGCATGCATGTGTGGATGTGTGTATGTGTCTGTGTAAGTGCGTATGTGTCTATGTGTGTGTATATGTGTGTGTCTATGTGTGTATATATGTGTGTATCTGTATATATATGTCTATATGCATGTGTGTGTGTGTGTAAATGTGTGTGGATGTGTGTATGTGTGTGTGTAAGTCTGTATGTGTCTATGTGTGTATGTGTTTATTTATATATATGTGTGTGTATCTCTGTGTGTGTAAGTTTGTATGTGTGTATGTGTGTGTGTATATATGTGTGTGTATCAATGTATGTGTATATGTGTGTGTATGTGCATATGTATGCATATGTATGCATATATATGCATGTATGTGTATGTGTGTGTATGTCTCTTTGCATGCGTGTGTATGCATATATATGTGTGTATGTGTGTGTCTCTCTCTACATGTGTGTGTCTATGTGTGTATATGTATCTGTGTGTATGTGTTTGTATGCATGTAAGCATGTATGTATGCATAGCATGTGCATTATGTATGCATGTGTGTGCATGTGTGTGTGTATGTGTGTGTATGTCTCTCTACGTATGTATGTGTGTATGCATATGTATGCATGTGTGTTTGTGTATGTATGTGTGTATGCATATGTATGCATGTGTGTGTATGTGTGTATGCATGTAATTATGTATGTATGCATATGCATATGCATATGCATTATGTCTGTATGTGTCTATGTGTGTATGTGTGTGTATGTATGTGTATGTGTCTATGTGTATGTATGTGTCTATGTGTGTGTATGTGTATGCATGTATCTATGCATATGCATGTGCATTATGTATGCATATGTGTGTGTATGTGTGTGTATGTGTCTATGTGTGTATGTGTCTATGTGTGTGTATGTGTATGCATGTATCTATGCATATGCATGTGAATTATGTATGTATGTATGCATATGTGTGTGTATGCATGTAAGTATGTATGTATGCATATGTATATGCATTATGTATGCATATGTATATGCATTATGTATGGATATGTGTATGCATTATGTATGCATGTATGTGTATGTGTGTGTACGTCTCTCTATGTGTTTGTATGCATATATGTGTGTGTATGTGTGTGTGTCTATGTGTGTATGTGTATGTGTGTATGTGTGTATGCATGTGCATGTGTGTCTATGCATGTAAGCATGTATGTATGCATATGCATGTGCATTATGTATGCATATGCATGTATGTGTGTGTATGTGTGTATATCTATATATATGTGTCGGTATGCATGTGTATGTGTGTGTGTGGATGTGTGTGGATGTGTGTGTGTGTAAGTGTGTGTGTATCTATGTGTGTGTGTGTATGTGTGTGTATGTGTATGTGTATGTGTGTGTGTGTGTCTATGTGTGTATGTGTGTGTATCTATGTGTGTATATGCATGTGTATCTATATATATGTGTCTGTATGCATATGCATGTGCATTATGTATGCATATGTATGCATATGTGTGTGTATGTGTGTGTATGCATTTAAGTATGTATGTATGCATATGCATATGCATTATGTGTGTATGTGTGTATGTGTGTATGTTTGTGTGTGTGTATGCATGCATGTATGTGTGTGTCTATGTGTGTATGTGTGTGTATGCATGTGTATGTGTGTAAATCTGTGTGTATATGTGTGTGTATGTGTGTGTGTGTCTATGTGTGTGTATGTGTCTATGTGTGTGTATGTGTATGCATGTATCTATGCATATGCATGTGCATTATGTATGCATATGCATGTGCATTATGTATGCATATGCATGTGCATTATGTATGCATATGTGTGTGTATGCATGTAAGTATGTATGTATGCATATGCATATGCATTAATAATTATGTATGCATATGCATATGCATTATGTATACATATGCATATTCATTATAAATGCATATGTATGCATGTATGTGTATGTGTGTTATGTCTCTCTATGTGTTTGTATGCATATATGTGTGTGTATGTGTGTATGCATGTGTATGTGTGTGTATGCATCATTATGTGTGTATGTGTCTATGTGTGTGTATATGTGTGTGCATGTGTGTGTGTCTATGTGTGTATGCATGTGTATGTGTGTAAATTTGTGTGTATATGTGTGTGTATGTGTGTGTGTCTATGTGTGTGTATGTGTCTATGTGTGTGTATGTGTATGCATGTATCTATGCATATGCATGTGCATTATGTATGCATATGTGTGTGTATGCATGTAAGTATGTATGTATGCATATGCATATGCATTATGTATGCATATGTATGCATATGTATGCATATGTATGCATATGTATGCATATGTATGCATGTATGTGTATGTGTGTGTATGTCTCTCTATGTGTGTGTATGCATATATGTGTGTGTATGTGTGTGTGTATGTGTGTGTGTATGTGTGTGTGTGTATGTGTGTATGTGTATGTGTGTATGCATGTGTATGTGTGTGTATGCATGTATGTATGCATATGCATGTGCATTATGTATGCATGCGTGTGTATGTGTGTGTATGGATGTATGTATGTATGCATATGTATATGCATTATGTATGCATATGTGTGCATGTATGTGTATGTCTCTCTACGTGTGTGTGTGTATGCATGTAAGCATGTATGTATGCATATGTATAATTGTATGTGTATGTGTGTGTGTGTATGTCTCTTTACGTGTGTGTGTGTGTGTATGCATATATATGTGTGTATGTGTATGTGTGTATGTGTGTATGTGTATGTGTGTATGTGTATGTGTGTATGTGTATGTGTGTATGTGTATGTGTGTATGTGTGTGTATGTATGCGTATATGTGTGTGTGTCTATGTGCATATGTGTGTGTGTCTATGTGTGTATGTGTGTGTCTATGTGTGTATATACGTGTGTATCTATATATATACATATATATATATATATATGTGTGTGTCTATATGCAAGTGTATGTGTGTGTAAATGTGTGTCGATGTGTGTGTGTGTGTGTGTGCCTAAGTGTGTATGTGTCTATGTGTGTGTGTATATATGTGTGTGTATGTGTATGTGTATGTGTGTGTGTTTCTATGTGTGTATGTGTGTGTGTCTATGTGTGTATGCATGTGTATGTGTGTATGTAAATTAGTGTGCATATGTGTGTATGTGTGTGTATGTGTATGTGTGTCTCTCTATGTGTGTATATGTGTGTGTGTATGCATATGTATGTCTGTGTACATGTGTGTATGTGTGTGTGCGTACTTGGCTTCACACGGTGTGTCGATCTCTCTCTCTCTCTCTCGCTCTCGATCTCTCTCTCTCTCTCTCTCTTTGTGCGTCCAAATCTCGGCACAAATGTGCCAAGAGAAATCAAAATTTTTGTTTAACATTCTAGAGCATTTCTTATGTGAGGCTCTCAAACATAGGATGTCACTTATGCGACACGAAAGCATCGCAGCCAGTTTGCCAACATCGCAAATAGTGTCACTAATTAGCGATGCTATTTGCCACGCCTACTTTTAGCATCGCATAAGCTATGCTAAGCGATCTTATGCGACAATTACCCTTCAAAAAAAAAAGAAACAGGGCCGTCGCTTATGCAACGCTACCGTCACATAAGCGACGATTCCCTTTTTTTTTCAATTGAGGGGCATTGCTATGCCCCCTATTTCTTGTAGTGTCAGAAGTCCAATGTTTATGAACATGGGCTCATTGATAATTTATTAGTGTCTAATTTACTTTTATAGATTTTTGTATCATTTGGATTTATAGTTTATGAAAAACATATCATTTTAGATCTCAGGGTCATTCTCTGCACATTCCTAAAAAGGCGGGATGATTGCCTATTGAAGTTATTTTACAATTGAGTGATGCTTAGATTATAAATTGAGTTCTTGTGCATAATAAATACTTATGCTATAACCTACCATCCTATAAGATGAATTCAGGCAATTGAAGTTAGGCTGGGAGTAGTGAGCATTTGAAGGTGCATGTTCGAACCATAAATAGAAAGTTTCATGAACTCCTCATGTGTGAAACAATATATTTTGGACCTATTGTTTCTTAGCGACTTTCGAAAGTACCTAGGGTGTTTTATTACATGAACTTGAAGCGTGTGAGTGCATACATACATACATACATACATACATACATGCATGCATGCATACATACATACATACATACATCATACATACATAAATACAAACATAAATACATACGTACATACATACATGCATACATGCATACATACGTACATACATACATACATACATACACATGCATGCATACATACATACATACACACATACATACATACATACATACATACATACATACATACATAGATACATACATACATACATACAAACATACATACATACATACATACATACATACATACATACATACATTCATACATACATACATCCATACATACATACATACATACATACATACATACATACATACATACATACATACATACACATACATAGAAACATAGATGCATGCATGCATACACACATACCTATGAAATTCCTTGACACCCTGTTCTTCTACATGTCCATCACCCTATGAACCCTCATTTGGAAAATATGGTTAAGACCTCTGTGTTAAGACCTCTGTTGAAAAGGGCTTGCAATTTAGGTTCATTCAACGTGGAGGTTATGTGGAAGATCCCTATGAAGGCTTCAAGAGGATAGCTAGAGGTGAGAAGCATGGTAGAATATTCACATTCGAAGTGGGTGAAACCAGAAATATAGCTCTATTTAGCTTTGGGTCACAAACCCTAAGTGAGCTAGAAGTGTGGCATAAGGGACTTCCTCATGTGAATGAAAGAACTTTAAAGAATATATGAAAGGATCAAAGTGTTCGAGGGCTACCAAATATCTCAAAGCAACACATGATCAATACGGATGATGCTTGTCAAATCGGAAAGGCACAAAGGCAACCTTCCAACCACAAGGGATACAATCATAAGAATCACTTGGACTTACTACACCTGGAGTGTGGGGACCGAGTTAAGAAACTATATTAGTAGGCTCAAGGTATTATGTATGTTTTGTTGATAATCAGAGTAGATGGACACTTTTATACTTTATAAAAATAAGAATGAAGTGTTTGATTTCTTTAAGAGGTATCTAGCACATGTGGAAAACTATACACGTAATCATTAAAGAATCTTAGATCTAATGGAGGGGGAGAATACTTCTCCAAATATTGTGATGAGTACTTGCAAGATGAATGCATCAAAAGAGAAGTCACCACTAGGTACTCTGCTTAACAAAATGGTGTTGCAGAAAGGAGGAACAAAAACCTGTTTGGGACAACAAGGACAATGATTGAAGAAAAGAAGCTACCACATTATCTTTGGAAAAAATCTATATCTGATAAAATGTATGTTTTTAGAAGAGTTCCATCAAATCTCTCAAGATATGAATCCCTGGGAACCTTGGAAGGGCAAGAAGGCAACACTAAATCGTTTGAAAGTTTTTCGTTGTCTAGCATATGTACATGTACCTTCACAAATCATGAGGAAACTAGATGAAAGGGAAACCAAGAATGTGTTCATTGGATATGAATGAACACAAATTGTCTATAGATTCTATAATCCAACCACAAAGCAATTCACAACAGGTAGGGATGTTGTATTTGAAGAACATAGGTCATGGTATGAAAAAGCTAAACATAAGGTAAAACTTCCCTATAATCTTGATTCAGATATTCATCCATTAGATAGCAAGCATGATGCACAAGTGCAACACTCTACAAAGTGAATCTGAAGATGAACCAGATGAGAAGTAAAGAGACTACAACTTTTGGAAATCATAAGGGAAGAACAAAATGAAAGAACATGGAGAATGCTACAAACACACTCCTAGAAGATTAACAAGGGGAAGAAGGGAACCTAAAAGGTATGCTTATGAATCTACTTTTGTAACCAAACATACAATATATTTGTCCAAGGGCTCAATTTTAGAGAAACCCTCAATGTATGAAGAAGCAAAAGGTAACCCTAATTTGGAGAAATTCATGAAGGAATAAATTCAAGCTCTCAAAGAGATGGATACATGGGAGTTGGTTCCTATGCAAACCAACACAAAGGTAATAGGCTGCAAATGGGTATATAAAGTGAAAAGGAATTCAAATGGATCAATTTGTAGGTACAAATGCAAGTTGGTTGATAAAGGATGTGCTCAAACTCAAGGCATAGACTATGAAGAAACTTTATCACTAGGTTGCCAAAATGATCTCCATCAGGACCTTGTTAAGTGTTGCAATTGCAAGAAATTGGAAACTACTTCAACTTGATGCAAACATTGCTTTTCTCAATGGATGGATTAGTGAGGAGGTCTATATGTCACAACCCCTAGGGTTTGAAAACCCTTATTATCCTACTCATGTATACAAACTTAAGAAAGTATTGTATGGTTTAAAACAAGCTCCTAGAGCTTGGAATTATAGATTGGTGATTTATTTACAAGATCAAGGATTCAAATCAAGCAATGCAAATCCTTCATGGTGCATCAAGAAGGTTCATAATGAAGTTATCTATTTATGTGTTTATGTAGGTGACATAATAATGGTAGGTGATGATATCAATGGATATGAAGGATAAAAAAGCATATGCAGGAGGAATACAAGATCAATGATCTTTGAGAACTCACATACTTCTTCGGTATGTAGGTCATCTATAGAGACTAAGGGATGTACTTGACACAAAGAAGGTATATTCAGGATCTACTTCTTAAAGTCAAGATGGATAATGTAGAGTCTATAAGGACACCCATGTAGATGAAACATAGACTTAGTGTTTATGAAGATGAACAAATTGAAGACTTAAAAGAATGTCAAAGTCTTGTAGGTTGTCTAATCTATGCTACACATATAAGGGTAGACATTTCCTATAGTAAAGGAGTGCTAAGTCACTTACTGCACTCTCCAAGAAAGATGCACATGGATGCAGCTAAGAGAGTACTCAAGTATCTCAAAGGCACTATTAATGAAGGTATATTCTACTCTTATACATCATATTTGGATATCACATTCTATTCAAATGCAGATTTGGTAGAATCCAAGGATGATAGAAGAAGTAAATTAGGGTTCTAGAATTTGCAAGATTAAAGCTTCTTTCCTAGAGATCCAAGAACCAACCTACAATTAGGGTTCTAGAATTTGCAAGATTAAAGCTTCTTTCCTAGAGATCCAAGAACCAACCTACAATTGCACTATCTTCAACGCAATTTCAGTATAGAGGTTTGACCATAGCAACTCAAGAAGCTATCTGATTGAAGGAGTTGTATGCAGACTTGGGACTTGTGAGTTCCAAACCTCAAATATTTGGAGACAACATAAGCTCAATGTATTAAGCTGTAGACCTTGTATACCATGCAAGAACCAAACATATGGAGGTTCATTATCACTTTATTTGGGAAAAGCTCTTGGAAAAGGAAAAAAATGTTTCATTTCTTCCAACAGATAAACAAGTGGTAGATATGATGACCAAAGCTCTTGATGGAGTGAAGCTTTGCAAATATAAATCAATTGCAAGTATTCAAATAATCAAGGATTGAAGACTTAATGATGCTTTAGCTTGAAGGGTATTCGTTAGAAGATCAAGCCTTCACCATGCTTCAAAGAAGGGTTTGTCCCTCAAGTTATCACTTGGAGTGAACCATAGAGTTATGATATTTCATTAAATTTTCTATCCTTGTACAAATACGATTTTTTATCCTTGTAAAATTCCATAATCATTTATTGATTCTAGATCTTTATTATTGTTAAAGGATAACTATGAGAGACCTAAAAGTCACGAGTTATGAAATTGGTATTCAACCAACTACCAAAATCAATCTTTTTAACTTGATTCTTTATTTCCTAAATTATAGGAAAACATATATTAGTCACAATAAGTTATCCCATGAGGTTTTTTTAAATTCAAATGGATGTAAAGGATCATGGAAATCCATGTAGAGACTAGAACTATATAAAGACTCAAAAGAATTTATAACATATGTTAGATGAATATACTATCACTTCCATCTTCATCTTGCTTGTTGATCATTTCTTTGCATCATCTTCTCCAAAGCCATCAGACTTGAAGAGGTTGGTTCTTACTCCTCAGAAGTCCAATGTTTATGAATAGGGACTCATTGGAAATTTGTTAGTGTCTAGTTCATTTTTATAGATTTTTGTATCATTTGAATTTATATTTTTTATGAAAAACATGTCATTTTAGCTCTCAGGGTCATTCTCTGCACATTCCTAAAAAGGCGGGATGACCACCTCTGGAAGTTATTTTACAATTGAGTGATGCTTAGATTATAAATTGAGTTCTTGTGCATAATAAATACTTATGCTATAAGCCGCCATCCTATAAGATGAATTCAGCCAATTGAAGTCAGGTTGGGAGCAGTGAGCATTTGAAGGTGCATGTTCCAACCATAATAGAAAGTTTCATGAACTAGCTCGTGTGAAACAATATTTTTGGACCTATTGTTTCTCAGTGACTTTCCAAAGTACTTAAGGTGTTTTATTACGTCAACTTGAAGCTTGTGAGGTGAATTAAAGTCTTCAATAGTAAAAAAGGGAACGTTCTATGCTTGTTAATTGAAACAAACTTCAACATCTTCAACATCTGATTTGTAATCTACTCTATTCTTTGAGAACTCTCATTAGCTAGGGGCTATCTTAGGTTGAAAGAATAGTATATCAATGAGTCCTATAGAAATCGTGAAGAAGCCCTCAAATCATTTGAATAAAATGTATATAATGGAAGAGTTTAGATGAGGATTTGAATTCAAATCAAGCCCCAAAATTACCCTAACCTTGTCTTTCATGGTACTTGAGCCATTTTTTAGGTTCTAACATCGACTGAGTTGTTGACCAAAAAGGTCAGAGTGATGTGGCTTATAATGTAAGCCCCCATTCACATACTTGAGATTGCAAAAGACAAAGAATTCTAACAATACACATACCCAAACAAACAAACATACATACATACATATATACATACATACATACATACATACATGCATACATGCATACATACAGACATGCATACATACATACATACATACATACATACATACATACATACATACATACATATATACACACAAAGACACACACACACACATACATATACATACACACACACAGACACACACACATACACATACATACACACACACACACACACATATATATATATATATATATATATATATATATATATATATATATATATATATATATATATATATATATATATATATATATATATATATATATATATATATATATATATATATATATATATATAACTTTTGTTTCGTAACTATAACTTTATTTCGTTGTGGCACACTTTTATGGTATCCTCTAATGTGTGTATGAACTAATTCGACTTCAATCCTTAAGGCTCTAATCGAGTTTTCTCCCACATGTTTAGCGATAAGGTTCATACTATTAGAACCTTTTTACGAGTTTAAATATGTATTGTCGTTTTAACCATGGATACACAGGAGTTAATAAACTACAAGTCTTATCGCTGTAATCCCCATTTTTCTCTAGGAGATGATTCTCGCATACATTGCAAAGTATGAAAGTTGTTAGGAGTTGCCTGGAGGCTTTAGTACTATGAAATGAACATGCTTTCATAATCGTAAATTCTTATTGCATGTGCATATGAATCTCCAGCCTGATTACAATAACATGATCTTACTAAGCTCTTTAAAGTGATCTCATACTAGTTCAGTCCATGAAAATACTGAAGATTTTCCTCACTTGATGATACCTGAGTATTAGAATCCGAAGTTCTAAAACATGTAATACAGGTGGACTTTTCCATGATGTTAGTGTTTTGTCACTTCTGAGGTCTCACCTCAATCACCTTTGCTAATGTTTTGAACCAAAAATAAGATCTCCTACTCTTAAATTTCACTTATTGACATTCCAGGTATCAGTCATAATTTTCATTGATTAAGTCACGATTTCATTAGCTTGAAGGTATTTTGAATATTTTAGCTTGAAGGTTTTCTGAATACTTTGTGCAAATTCATTAGCCATTGTGAGATGTATACCTATGCCAAGAATCTGCTTGCCTAACACAAGACTCCATACAAGAATAGGGCTGAATCGAAGGTCTGATAATAAATTTAAAAAATATAGTACTCTAATTTTTCAAGGTGTTATTAATTCTGTGTATTTGAGAACACATGGTGCACAAAAGTATGCCTACCTATCTGCTACATAACTATGTTCAAAAGCATCGAGAAAGTTTCTTTACTCTTGTACAGGGAACTTGTTATACCTTAGCATCATTGCATATTTTCTACTCTTTTGTTCTAAGATTCCGTACAGAGCAAGGGTTCATTGAAAATTCTCTTCTTTTTGTTGCATCAAAAACTCAAAAATGCTGCCTTATCCATCATTCATGTTGTCATCTAGGAAAACTAAACAATTGAGGATATTGACTCGATATAGTTTTGAGTTAATTGGCCAATTGTCATCACGTTTTCATCCGTAACAAGTCATTTTTAAGCTACTTAATTTTAAGCTTTTTTAAGGTAGTTCCATCATTCCTTTAAGGTATATGTGTTGCATCGAGCTTTAATATCAACAACTAAAATGATAAATGTCCAATTAAAAAATTAATAGATAAGATCTAACCGTTTTATAGTATAAGCTAATCCGTTTTACATGTGCTTGCTCTAGATCATTTGGTAGATATTTGGAGGATGGAAGTATATAGGATACTCAAGGTAACGAACCCCTAGATATTTCAAAAAGGTTATCCAATAGTTTGACTAAACAAAACGTATTATAGAACAACTTCCAAATTCTACTTGATTCATACAAGACATGGTAATTGTAATTTGGGTGAAAATTCATTGGATCTAATGATTCCCTTAAACTTCTTTCAACTAGCTTAAATACACACCTTAGAATTTACACATGCCTTCCCTCTCATCTTAAGATAAGACTTACGAATACTTGAACATATCTAAGGAATACTTTACTATTCAACTTTGGTGCGCATGGTTCCTATGAAACAGAGAATGAATGCAAACTTGCTTTTCTTCGATGAACACTTTTTTTAAAGCTAGACTTGATCTTTAGTATACCTTAAAAATATAAAATAGTATTGCCTATTATTTATAATATTGTATTGCCTATTATTGCTTCATGAATCACTTCTTCAAATATAAAATAGTATTACCCATTATTTATCTTTAAAATTTGTTTGATACTGCTTATTGGCACAAAGAAGAAATAAAAGAAGCTTGGAGAACACAAATGAGTGTCTTATTAAGTGAGTGTACAAAGATGAGTAGCCCATTAGGTTATAGGTGTAAAAAGAAGATAAGGGAT
The DNA here is from genome assembly GCA_020310875.1 of Ceratopteris richardii. Classification (NCBI taxonomy): domain Eukaryota; kingdom Viridiplantae; phylum Streptophyta; class Polypodiopsida; order Polypodiales; family Pteridaceae; genus Ceratopteris; species Ceratopteris richardii. The sequence continues at coordinate 166,238,028 of CM035408.1, read as the reverse complement.
AAAACTTGCTAAAGACGGGAAAAAGTGCCTTGATGGTCTAGGTGTGTTTTCATATGTCACTATTAAAACGTATCAATAAATCCCCTCTACAAGTGCTGCAATGAATAGAGACTTGGAACTCATGTATAAAAGCAAAACAATAAGGAATGAAATCATTACACAAGTTAAGTACGAACAAATATTTTTGAAAAGATTCAAACTACTTGCTAGGAAGAGTCTTTGTGAAAATGTGTGGGAAATTATCTTGGGCATGCACATAAGCCAAATTAATCACTCCAACAAAGAGTCTCTGCTTGACATAATGATAGTGCATCTCGGGGCGAGTATGGAACACATCATTCCTCACAACCACCAATGCATTATAATTGTTAGTGAAGATGGTGGTGGAAGACTGACCTACACTCAGCCTCACAATTAGAAGTGGACAAATGAAAATATGCTTGTTTCTCAACCAAGATATGCATAAGCTAGCAAGCATGAAGCAAACGCCACTTGTGGACACATGAGTGTCATAGTAATCATATGAATGTAAGTCATAAACGTGTAGATATAGAGAGATAAAGATCTCCCCTTGGGATAAAACATCCCAAGTAGTCAATCAAGTATTCAAAAATGCACTTAATTTCTTTCCAATACTTGATAGATGGGCTATGCATAGATTTTCTCATTTGAGAGACATCACATTGAATATCAAGATGGATTATGCATAAGGAAATTAAACATCCAATAGCTTGTTGGTAAACAACAACATCAAATGCATCTCTAACATCATGAAGAATCAACCATATCGAGGTACATTATCACTTCATCAGAGAGACGGTATTAGCAGGTGATATTGATCTTGTTTATGTGAGAACAGATGAGCAGGTTGCTGATATTTTCACCAAAGTGCTTGGAGCGGAGAAGTTGAAGAAGTTTCGGAAGATGCTTGGATTACAGGATATGGCGTTGAGCTTGAGGGGGAGTGTTGAGATATCAAGCTCAACATGTGATGATCCAGGATGATACGTACCAGTTTTTCATTTCTCTAACATGTATAGTGGGCATGCCCGTATATGTAAGGGATATTTCATTGAGCTTTATTAGATTTATCTACCGAGTGATGGCACATTTGTTCTTTCCAGCTCACTCATTCGCGGACATTAGGTTTTTCCTTATGTATTGGTCTTTATATATTGCACTTGTATTCTTGTTTTTAGGTCATTCTTGTACATTCCTTTTATGTAATAGAAGAAGAAGAAGAAGAAGAAGAAGAAGAAGAAGAAGATCATTCTTCCCTGTCTCAATTTGTGTGTGTGCTTCTCCTTGAGAGTGAGAGTGTGTGTGTGAGCTCTCTTCCTTATCTCCTTCCTCGTGACAGTTAGTTTAGGGAAAATCTTCATGAAATGATCATTTTTCTTAAAGTACTTGTAGAATTGTTTCTGCTTTTCTATTTTCTTGTCATCTTTATCTTCCTTCTTTGACTATGCAACATTAGTAGGTTTTTGCTTACTAGTAGATGACCTCCATTTAACTTTGCCTTTTTGACTAGCTAAGAAAACTTGATTTACAACATGCATAATTGACCTATTATGCCTCTATTGATCTTCTTGCAACAAAACAAATAATAACTCCTCAAATGTTAAGGCATTTGGATTTCATTTCATTGGTGATCAAAGAGTAGAAGCAAAACTCTGATATGAATTTGGAAACCCTCTTGTATACAAAAGGTAATTAGTACCATCCACCTTATCCTCAATAGTCAGCATACAAACTACATCATTGCTTTCAACCATGGCTGGTCACTAATTACCTTGATACAAAAAATTGACTATATCTCAAAAATTTGAACAGAAACACCATGTCAAGCTCTGCTAAACCTATAGGAGACTTCCAATTGTTTGTTGGAAAACCAAAACTTGTATATATTTTTGGTATAGAAGGAGTAAATTTCCTTCACTTTCACTGTGATAGTGTATTCAAAGGCATAAACAAGCTCAAATCAAAATTTTATAATTGACCTTATCACCCAAAGTATGCGTACCAATTTTCAATCATTTTTAGGATTGTGGCTTGAAGAGTTTAGACAACATGCTATATGAAGGAAGACATACTATGATACAAATTGTTAGATTTTAAGGTATGTAGAGGCACAAAAACACCATGAGGAGGAAGAAGAAGCTTAGTGCACAACACAATGAAGTATTTCTTTGGCAATGTACGATAGTAGAATCTCCTTCCTGAGAGCTCTGCAATGGTACCCTTCTATAGAAATGCAAAATCTAGTGCCGCACACAATATTCTGTGTAGGGGGTGTGGAATATAGAGAAAACACATAGTATAGAGACCATGAACATAGATTTCTTAGTTCATACAAATCTGGTCAAACATAGGGTCTGTGGTTGACCAGACCACTATATGTTTTCTTAAAGAACATGTACAAAAGTGTCCAACTGCCATTTGGCCTTTCACATGGATAGTAATGGTAACAATCTCCCACTAAAGGACAATATTGCTAAAGTGAATATAGGAGAAAAATAAAGAATGATAAAGAATACTTGAGTGTAACTATACAAGTTATACTTCCCACCTAATGGGTATGTTACATAGTATACAAGTAACTATGTAAGATCATGAATCAAGAAATCCCTATCAAGTGACAATAGTGTCAAAAGCTATCCTATGATAGAGATTTAGTCAAAGCATCTGCAACATTATCTCGAGTATGAAACTTCTCAAGCATAATGTGCTTAGTGGCTAAGAAATCTCTAATGAAGTGATACTGCACCTCAATGTGCTTGCTCTTTGCACGATAGGCCAGATTCTTAGCCAATGTGATGGCAGTGTGACTATCATTGAGCAAATGAGGTACATGCTGAGGTAAACCCATATTACAAGCAAGACAAGAAGGCCATGGTGCTTCTTTACATGCCTCACTTGCTACAACATACTCTACTTTTGTGGTGGAAACAATTGTACATTCTTGAAGATGAGAAATCCGAGAGATAGCACCTCCATCAAAATGGAAAATGTACCTTGATGTAGACTTATGATTGTCTACAAAACTAGCATAGTCAGAATCTGTCCTACCTATAATGGATGCTTTCCCTCTACCTAAGCATAGACACTTGTTCTTAGTGCTACCAAAATATCTCAAAATCATCTTGAAAACTTCCCAATGCTTCTTGCCAAGATTAGGCATATATCTCCTCACAACTCCCACTACAAATGCAATGTTTGGTCTCGTAGCTACCATAGCATACATGAGACTACCAACAACACACTGATAAGGAATTTTGGTCATGAATTTCTTTTCCTCATCTGATTTGGGGAAATGATCCTTGCTCAATTTCACATATGTGGGTAAATGTGTTCTCAATGCCTTTCCAACCTCCATATTGAACCTGTGAAGTACTTTGGATATCTACTTACTTTGAGACAAGTATATGCATCTTTTACTCATATCACGAGTAATGTGCATGCCAACAATATGTTTGGCATCCCCCAAATCCTTCATATCAAATATCTGACTCAACTTCTTTTTAGAATTGACCTCATAAGACGACTTCCTAGCAATCAAGATATCATCAACATAAAGTATCAAGCATATTAAGCTGTTATAGAAGCATATCTTTGTGTAGAGACAATGATCCTCATTGCTTCTAGAATAGCCTTGAGAATTCATAAAAGCATCAAACTTTTGGTACTATTGTCTAGAGGACAATTTAAGTCCATATAAGCTCTTGTTCAATATAGATCCATCTATAAGATCTCCATGCAAGAAAGCATTTTTCACATCAATTTAGAATAACTCTCAGTCCTCCATTGCAACAAATCCAAGTAACATTTGTAGGGTAGTCATCTTGACCACAAGAGAGAAGATTTTCTCAAAATCAACACCATGTTGTTGCTTAAAATCATTTGCAACAAGTCGTGCTTTATACTTTGGAGAAGCACCATCTCATGTGAATTTCAGCTTATATACCCATTTACATGGTAAACCTTTCTTTCCCTTTGGAAAAGGTATTAAATCTCAAGTACCACTCTTTTGAATAGAATCTAACTCACTCTTCATGGCACACTCCCACTTGACATGATCCTTTGTCTACATAGCCTCTTTGTAGCAAGAAGGCTCAACAACATTTTTTAGCATGAAAAAGTCCAAACCTGGAACATATCTAGGAGGTGGATGTGAGACATGTGCAGAGCATCTCAATGGTTTCTAAAGAGGAACATTTGCAGACTCATCTAATCCAACATTCTCTTGAACATCCCTATGTGCAACATTTTTATGCATGCTAACTAGAGGACCACTATCCTCAAACACCACTCTTCTCACTTGAACCTCCTTAATGGGTTGTTTATGCATATTAGATTCATTGAAAATGACATCACTACTTTTGATTACTCATTATGTTTCAAGATCCCATAAGCAATATCCAAATTGTCCTTCTTGACCACATCCAAGAAAAATGCACTTCTTTGACTTATGATCTAGCTTTTCTATAAGATTCTTGGGTATATGAACATATGCTTCACACCAAAAAACTCAAAGATGATCATAATATGGTGGCTTTCCCATCGAAAACTCTTGTGCCACTCTCAAACATTTGGTAGTACTAAGTGAAAGGTTAATCACACAAACTAGTCAATATTGTTTCTACCCAAAAGCCTTGTGAAGGTTTGCATGATGCAACATAGAAACTACTCTATCTTGAATAGTTATATTCATCCTATCAGCTACACCATTCTGTAATGGGCGATAAGGAGCTGTAAAATCTCTACAAATTTGTCAAGATTAATATAAAACGCTAAATTTATATGAGGTATAATCACCCCCATTATTTGAATGTAAAGCTTAGAGATTAGTTCCTTTTTTAATCTCAACTAAAGCATGCCATTTTTTGAAAATAGGGAATACCTCATCCTTCGATTTGAAAGGATATACCCAGAATTTTCTAGCATCATCTATGAAAGTGACGAAGTAAAGAGAACCACCTACTAACCTTGTGGGCATAGGACCACACACATCTGTATGAACAAGATCTAAAGACTGAATTGAAGAGTCAATGTGCATTTTATGCACATTCCTAGTTTGCTTTCCATACTGACAAAAATATTAGGGAGAGAAATTAAAATCCCAGGATATAAGGGAATTATAGAATGAGCCAAGGAGAAGAAAAAGGTTGCACAATGACCACACAATGATACTAGTCTACATGAGAATTTACATAGGCTCTCAGGAGCATGGCGTTGAACCCTTAAAAGTCATATTGATCAAAGTCAATCACAATCAAAGTCAAAAGGTCAAAGTCAAAACCAAGCAAAGTCAACATGTTCAAGGTCAAAGGTCAACATGGGCAAAGTCAAAGAGTTCAAAGTTTAGGTGTCAAAGTGCACAGGTAGTGCACAATCAATTGGTTCACAAAGGGTAAAATTGCAGAAAGTTGGTTGCAGGTTGCAGAGCTATTTCTGTAATTTCTCTAGGGTTCAAAGTATTTTAAAGTATTTTGGAAGGTTCAAGTGAATCCTCTCTTAGGTGCACATTTGAAGAATGAAAAGGAAAAATGTGAAGGTATGTGAAGCGGCAGCGAACACAAAAGTGAAAGTATGGCCCCCCAATTAAAATTTTTGTTTTAGTCTAAAGTCACTATAGGACAAAACAAGGACTCGTTGGCTGCCCACTTTTGGAGACAATCTTTGGACATCAAAGTGAGCACCAAGATACTCTTGTAGTTAGGAGCGTATGTGAACCGACACTCAAATCAAGGCAAGGACTATTCTTGAAGGTCTAAGCAAGGTGAGCATAGTCTAAGCTAGGCAAGAGAGAGAGGTGCAAGAGACACACAGTGTGTGATGCAGAGAAGTGAAGTGCAAGGTGTAGAGTGACTAAGAAGTGTGCAGAGAAGTCCTAAGCATACAACCAAAGATCCCAAGGTCCCACTGAAGCTGTGCATGCTGACAGAAGGTGTCCATCCCTCCCCCTTATTGGAAGCTTGGTGCAACGTGTGCATAAGTGCAGGCTTGGACAAGGTGGAGGTCTGGTGCAAAGAAGGTCGGCAGCAACAAGACCCTTGGGTATTTTGTATTTTGTGATTGTGCACTCTGTGGGATTTTGCACAAAAGCATTGGAGTGTATTGTGCATCACCATTGTATTTGTCTTCTTATAATCAGTCAACAGAGGTTTCCAGTTTGTATCTTTCTTCTTATCTTTCCCTTTTCTCCTACAAACAGTCAAATCCCTTTTTGGTACAAGAATCCCCCAACAAAATTTGGCATGCTCAGTGGGACTCCAAGGAGATTTGAGCATAGGAGAAGCCAAGTGCAAAGTGTAGAAGAGTTCAAGTGCCGAGAGTGCTACAGTACTACTTCATTGGGGTAAGAGGTATATATTCTTATTAATTATCTCATCTTAAGAGGACCATGAACAGATCATGATTGCAACCCGGTCTCAAACATTGCGGGTCACTTGCAAAGCAACAAGAAGGAAGGTTGTTAGAAGATCCTCCAGTCCACTCTCGTCAACATCATTAGTAAAGAACATAGCAGGTCAGGTTGATTTGGAGACTTTACTTTCTAGGTCAAATATCAAATTTCCTTCGTGAAGTATTTTGATGGCGATGCACCACAGTGCGCTCTTTCTCAAGAGCTCCACGATGATATGCACACAATACTCAGCATAGAGGCTGCAAAATACACAGAAAACACAGTATACGGGGAGCACAAAGATAGACTTCTTAGGTCTTACAAATGCAGTCTAACTTACAATCCTTGACTAACCCGGCCACTATATGTTTCATTAAAGAACATATACAAAGAAGTGTCCAGTGCCATTTGGCCTTTCACATGGACACTAACGGTAACAATCTCCCACTAAAGGCCAACATGGCCAAAGTAACCATGGGAGAAAAATAAAGAATGATAAAGAATACCTGAGTGTAAGTATACAAACTATACCTCCCACCTGATGGGCATGTTACACAGTATACAAGTGACTGTGTAAGATCAAGAATCAAGTAACCCCCATCAAGTGACAACAATGTCGAAAGCTATCCTGTGGTAGAGCTTTAGTCAAAGCATCTGCAGCATTATCTCGAGTGTGAATCTTCTCAAGAATAATGCACTCAATGGCTAAGCAATATCTAATGAAGTGATACCTCACCTCAATGTGCTTGGTCTTTGCATGATAGACTGGATTCTTACCCAAAACAATGGCACTCTGACTATCACTGAGCAAGCGAGGTACATGCTGAGGTAAACCCATATCATAAGCAAGACGAGAAAGCCACAATGCTTCCTTACATGCGTCACTTGCTGTAACATACTCTACTTCTGTGGTGGAAACCGTTGTACATTCTTGAAGACGAGATCTCCAAGAGATAGCACCTCTAGCAAAATAAAAAATGTACCCTGATGTAGACTTACAGTTGTCTACACGACCAGCATAGTCAGAATCTGTGTAACCAATAATGGATGCTTTCCCTCTACCTAAGCATAGACACTTGTCCTTAGTGCCATTCAGGTATCTCAAAATCATCTTGACTGCTTCCCAATGTTTCTTGCTAGGATTAGACATATATCTTCTCGCAAATCCCACTGCAAATGCAATGTGTGGTCTCGTAGCTACCATAGCGTACATGAGACTACCAACAGCAAACTAATAGGGAATTTTGGTTATGAATTCCTTTTCCTCATCTGGTTTGGGGCAATCATCCTTGCTCAATTTCACATATGTGGGTAAAGGTATACTCAATGCCTTTCCACCTTGCATATTGAACCTGTGAAGTACTTTGGATATATACTCACTTTGAGACAAGTATATGCATCTTTTACTCCTATCATGAGTAATGTGCATGCCAAGAATATGTTTGGCATCCCCAAAATCCTTCATATCAAATGTCTGACTTAACTTCTTTTTGAGAATTGACAAGTCATAAGAGGACTTCCCAGCAATCAACATATCATCGACATAAAGTATCAAACATATCAAGCTGCCATCTGAGCATCTCTTTGTGTAGAGACAATGATCCTCATTGCTTCGAGAATAGCCTTGAGAGTTCATAAAAGCATCAAACTTTTGGTACCATTGTCTAGGGGACTGTTTAAGTCCATACAAGCTCTTCTTGAGCTTACAAACTAGACTTTCGCCAGGAACTACATAATCCTCTAGTTGTTCCATATAGATCTCATCTATAAGATCTCCATGCAAGAAAGCAGTTTTCACATCCATTTGGAATAACTCTAAGTCCTCCATTGCAATGAATCCAAGCAACATGTGCAAGGTAGTCATCTTGACCACTCGAGAGAAGATTTCCTCGAAATCAACACCATGTTGTGGCTTAAAACCCTTTGCACTATCTGATGTGAATTTCAGCTTATATACCCATTTACATGGTAAAGCTTTCTTGCCATTTGGCAAAGGTACTAAATCCCAAGTACCATTCTTGTGAATAGAATCCAACTCACTCTTCATGGCACACTCCCACTTAACATGATCCTCTGTCTGCATAGCCTCTTTGTAGCAAGAAGGCTCACCCGCATTTGTTAGCATAACAAAATCTAAACCTGGAACATATCTATCAGGTGGATGTGAGACACGTGCATAATGTCTCAATGGTTGATGAACAGTGTTGGGCCTTCTTTCGGCTCTAATACCACTTGTTGATGGTCGTCACCGCAAGGCTTGAACCTTGTCAGGCCTGCGGAAATTGCCACGCCACCGAAGAGATGCTAAGCTAGAGTGATATTAGAACACCTCTATAATCAGCAGTAGCTTAGCGAAGCTACTGTCGCTCAAACATATAAGACTACGTCTTGAATTATCTCGAAAAGATTCCACTAGAACTTCACCTGACTGTCACCATACTAACACCGTAGTTATACCGGAATCTTACCGGAATCAATTGCGATTCTATTTGTAATTACTTCAAGTGAGTATACAAGAAGTAAGGAAGTGATGCGTGAACTTCCTTCACTGAGTGAACACTTTCTGAAGTTTAAGAAAAAACTTCTCCAGTTCAGAATGTCTCTTTCCTGTTAGACTTTGTATTGTGTGTACATATCCATTTCCCCGAAATCTTTGGTGAACTGATAGTAGAGATGTATAGCTATAAGATAAGCTAACTCTCATACAAAACTCTAATTTACTCTGCGAGATATACTTCATTGTTCTACCGGAAAAACTCGTTTTCTGAGAAAACTGTAACTGACCGAAAATGCGTTTACTGAGAACTTTAATTGACCGAAACATTTGTTGACTGAGAGAGTACCGAGGATCACGTTTACTAACGAACTGTAACTGTTAACGGTTAACGAAGTTTCTACCATAACACGAAAATACACTGAGTTCTTCACATACGAACAGTGCGCTCAGACTTCCACATGAACATGTGTTTTCTATTAGAGAAGATGTGTACAAATTAACTTGGCCTCTTCTTGCTCAAGCTATGGAAACTCTCCTACACTGAGTAGTTTCCACACCATTTACCATCTCTCTCAGATGAATACATGACATTTCAGGTTTCTGTTATTCATCTGTACATACGCGATCTATGGTGTCTTCTGAAAACTTCTCACTCACTCTCTTCACTCTCTGTACATACGCAATCTCTGGCGTCTTCTCACTTCCTCATATCACTCCACTTTCTGACCTCTTTATGTGCTCTATTTATACTGCGTGCTCTTCTCACGCACGTTCTAGCTTGCACTTCCCTCTCTATTATTCTTATGCACGTTCTCTCTATATACAGTTTGATTCGGTGTAATGAACTCCATCAGATTCTGATTCTGTGAGATTTTGCGCTGTACATAACGGCCATGAATTTGTCCCGTACGTCAAATTCGTGAGTGATTCTTCAACAACTCCCCCTCAATCACTAATTTGACTTCTTCCTGTCTATCATATATTTTCCTTTCTTTTATACCTGCCATTTCTTTGAATCTGCTTGTCTTTGTTCCATCCAAGCTCTTTGTCAAAATATCTACAATCTGATCTTTTGTCAGAGTGTATATTATTTCTATCTCCTTCTCCATTACCTTTTCCCTCAGGAAATGATACTAATTTCTATGTGCTTTGTTCTTGCATGAAATACTGGATTTGCTGCAAGATACAACGAGCTCATATTATCTCCATGTATGATAGGTGTACCTTGATCAATACCCATGCTTTTGAATAAGGTCTTCATCCATATCACTTTTTTAGCTGCTTCTACCAGTCCTTTATATTCTGCTTCTGTCGACGATAGAGCCACTGTGTATTGTTTCTTCGAACACCAGCTTACTAGCTTATCTCCTAGGTATATCATATACCCATGCGTTGACCTTCTATCATCTTGACTTCCTGCCTAATCTGAGTCACTGAATGCTCTCAGCTGTATATTTGACATAAAAGGATAATATAATCCTTCCTTTATAGTTCTTTTGATATATCTAAGAACTCTCTGTCCGGCAACCCAATGTTGATCCTTCGGACAATGCATGAACTATGAGAGAACTCCCACTGCATAGCTAAGATCTGGTCGTGTTAGTGTAGCGTAGATTAAGCTTCCCACTAACGACTAATACTTTCTCATATGTTTAAACTCTGCACCACTATATTTGCTGAGTTTATGATTTGCTTCAAGCGGTGTTGAAGCTTCTCTGCAATTCTCCATATTAAACTTCTTCAGTAAGTTTAGGAGATATCTTTCTTGTGTAACATATACACCATGATTTGTGTATGTGATTTCCATTCCAAGAAAGTATGATAACTTTCCTAGATCACTGATCTGAAACTCCTTTTCGAGTGATCTCTTTACTTCTTTAATTCCTTCATCTGAAGTACCTGTGATTATGATGTCATCTACATAAATGCAAATGTAGATCATACCTTCCTCTGTTCTCTTGATGAGTAGACTTGCATATGTGTTTGAACTTTGGTATCCAAGTTCATTGAGATATTTCACAAGCCTGTAATTCCAAGCTCTTAGAGCTTGCGTCAGTCCGTAAAGTGCTTTTCTTAATCTACAAACGAAGTTTGGGTATCTGGAACTTACAAAACCTTCCGATTGTTCCATGTAGACTTCATTTGATATGTATCCATTCAGAAATGCGTTCTTTATATCTAGCTGACTTAGCTTGCATCCTTTTGATGCTGCTATAGCAATCACTGTCCTTATGGTTGACATCTTTGCCACCGGACTAAACATCTCTTCATAATCTATGCCATGCGTCTGAGCATAGCCCTTTATAACCAGTATAGCTTTGTGTCTGGCTATCCTTCCATCTGCAAGTTTCTTAACTTTAAAAACCCATTTATTTCCGATCACTTTCTTACCATTTGGTTTCGGAACAAGTTCCCATGTCTTGTTCTCCTCTAGTGCGATAAACTCTTCTTCCATTGCTTCTTGCCTTTAGCTTCATCATAGTTCTGAGGTTCTTCATCATCTTTGATCATATATGCGTAATTTTTCTGGGTTATATATGAGGTATTTTAGGAATACCTTTCTGGTTCTTCTATTCCTGTTTGACCTTCTTGGTTCAAACTCTTCATGTGTATCTGAATACACTTCTTCATCAAATCCCTGTTCATCTTCATTTCTCATACCTGATCCGATCCTGGACGTACTTGCCTGCATATAGTCTTCATCTCTATTTACCTGCACAATTGATTTCCCTTTCTCTTTTCTTCTTACCTCGTCTTCAAATTCTTCCGTTGTATGATTCTGATCTGTATACCAGCTTTTCTGTTCATCAAATGTAACATCTCTGGAAACAGTAAACTGTTTTGTTAAAGGACTCCATAACCTGTAGCCCATCTGCTTTTCATCATATCCGATGAACACATATTTCTCTGCTTTTGGTTCAATCTTATGTCTGAGTTGTGATGGTACATAAGCATAAGTTACTGATCCAAACACTTTGCAATGGTCAAGTGTTGGCTTCTTTCCCCACCAGGCTTCATACGGGGTCATTCCATCTAATGTCGTACATGGTAATCTGTTTAGCAAGTATGTAGCTGTATTTACGGCTTCAGCCCAAAGATAATTTGGACAGTCCTTTTCTTTTAGCATAGCTCGATCAAACTCAACTAGAGTTCGGTTCCTTCTTTCTACTACACCATTTTGTTGTGGTGTATACCTGCAGGTTATTTCTCTCTTAATACCTGTATTCCAAAGATAGTCATTGAGCTCTGGGGAGAAGTATTCTCCCCCTCCATCAGACCTCAGTCTCTTCAGCTTTTGACCTGTGAGTCTTTCAGCATATGCATGAAAATGCCTGAAGGCTCCAAACACTTCTGATTTCTCTTTCAAAACGTAAAGAGTTATCCATCTTGTAGCATCATCAATGAATAAAACATAATACCTCAATCCGCTGATTGATCCTTCTTTTGTTGGAACCCATACATCTGTATGAATGAGTTCAAGAACTCCATCATGTTTGAATCCTTTCTTCTGGAAAGATAACCTGTGGGCTTTTCCCATCTGACATGCTTCGCACTTGTGCATCATATGTTGATTTTGTACATTCGGTAATCCTAGTACTGACTGATTTGCTATCATAGCTTTAATTCCTTTTTCATTAAAATGACCTAATCTCTTATGCCAGAGATCAAGTTCTGTAATCACCTTTTCACCATGTGTGAGCATCGCTTGGTCGATGTTCCCTTGTACTCTTAAAGTAAAGAGTCTGCCTTCTTTCTTACCAGAGACGATCTGATTATATACGTTCTCAGGATCTTCTACAAATACTCCTTCATTTGTAAATCTGACCCAAAAACCTTTCTCAACTATCTGTCCTATGCTAATCAAATTTTTCTGTATTGTCGAGACATACAAAACATTCGTTAGCAAATCTGCTCCACTCTTACATTTCACTTTTCCAATTGAATGTACACTATGTCTTGTATTGTCACCTGTTTGAACAGTATGACTGGAACTACCTTTCTCCAATTCTGACATCAGTTCTATATTTCCTAACAAGTGATTAGAACATCCAGAATCAATGTAAAATACCTTCAGGTCTTCGTTATCTGATGTGCTGATTGAGTTCATCATCAACGATGTATGACTTTCATTCTGAGTGTCGTTTGCGTAATTGCTGTAGATGGTGTTGTAGGATTGATTCTGTCCCCAACTCCTTGCTCCACCTCTACCATAACCTCCTCTTTGACTCTGTCTACCTCTTTGAAAGTTATTATGATATCTTCCGCTTCTGCCTCTGCTGTTCTAATTTTGATTTGATCCTTGTTGATTGTGCTAGCAATCATGAGACAAATGATTACATAGTCCACAGATCCAGCAAGCCTTCTTGTTATTGCTCTGGCTGCCTCTTCCTCTTCCAAAGCCTCTTGCTCTTCCTCTGCCGGTGCTTTTACCTCTTGCATAATAAGCCTGAGAACTCGACTCTTCTTCGTCTTTTGACTTACCTTTGTCTGCTTTCTTCTTGTTCTTCATGTACATTGCATAACTTTGTCCTTTATCTGCATCTCCTTTCAGGTCTTGCTCATATGTGAGCATCAAACCAAGCAACTGATTTAAATCTGGTACAAAATGATTTAAAGATAGTTCAGTTGAGAGTACGAAAGGTTTCCACCTTTCATCTCCTCTCAAACCTGTTAGCAGTTGCGCTATCAATCTGTGATCTTCGACATCTTCATTTATGGATCCAAGACTATTTGCTAGATCCTTCATCTTAGTGACATAGTCACTAATGCTTTGACTCGACTTCTTTTTGAACGTTGTGAACTCGGACCATAAGCTAGCCTTCCTAGCTTTCGTAGTATTTTGGAAATGATCTTCCAACGCACTCCATATGTCCTCCGCTTTCTCCAGACCTCTGATGTGCGGTAGTAGATGGTCTGTAATGGTATTATAAATGTAAGCTCTTGCCCTTGCATCTTTCTTCTGCCACAGCTTCAAGGCTTCTAATTCTTCTTTTTCCGGTTGACTATCATCTTCGAAAGTCGGCTTCTTTTCTTCTCCGGTCACATACATCATTAAGTCCTTACTCATAAGTAAGGCTTCCATACGCATTACCCATGCGGGATAATTATCTCTGTCCAATTTATCAATTTGGACATGATCTGCCATGATCTTCTTGTTTTTGTTACTTCCGGTGACCTTTCCAGAATCTTTCTGTTCTTCAGAATCTTTCTCGTTCTGGTACCACTTCTTGTGGTTAACCGGCTCTGATGCCGCTCGTGGAACTAACCGGCTCTAACGCCAATTTAGGGTGGATATTCTGGCTCTGATACCACTTGTTGGGCCTTCTTTCGGCTCTAATACCACTTGTTGATGTCGTCACGGCAAGGTTGAACCTTGTTAGGTGTGTGGAAATTGCCGCGCCACCGAAGAGATGCTAAGTTAGAGTGATATTAGAACACCTCTATAATCACCAGTAACTTAGCAAAGTTACTATCGCTCAAACATATAAGACTACGTCTTGAATTCTCTGGAAAAAATTCCACTAGAACTTCACCGGACAGTCACCAGACTAACACCGTAGTTATACCGGAATCTTACCGAAATCAACTACGATTCTATTTGTAATTACTTCAAGTGAGTATACAAGAAGTAAGGAAGTGATGCGTGAACTTCCTTCAATGAGTGAACACTTTCTGAAGTTTAAGAAAAAACTTCTCCGGTTCAGAATGTCTCTTTCCAGTTAGACTTTGTATTGTGTGTACATATCCATTTCATCGAAATCTTTGGTGAACTGATAGTAGAGATGCTATAAGATAAGCTAATTCTCATACAAAACTCTAATTTACTCTGCGAGATATACTTCGTTGTTCTACCAAAAAAACTCGTTTTCTGAGAAAACTATAACTGACCAAAAATGCATTTACTGAGAACTTTAATTGACCGAAACATTTGTTGACTGAGAGAGTACTGAGAACACGTTTACTAACGAACTGTAACTGTTAATGGTTAACAAAGTTTCTACCGTAACACGAAAAAACACAGAGTTCTTCACATACGAACAGTGCGCTCAGACTTCCACATGAACATGTGTTTTCTATTAGAGAAGATGTCTACAAATTAACTTGGCCTCTTCTTGCTCAAGCTATGGGAACTCTCCTACACTGAGTAGTTTCCATTTACCATCTCTCTCAGATGAATACCTGACATTTCAGGTTTCTGTTATTCATCTGTACATACGCGATCTATGGCGTCTTCTGAAAACTTCTCACTCACTCTCTTCACTCTCTGTACATACGCGATCTCTGGCATCTTCTCACTTCCTCATATCACTCTACTTTCTGACCTCTTTATGTGCTCTATTTATACTGCACGCTCTTCTCACGCACGTTCTAGCTCGCACTTCCCTCTCTATTATTCTTATGCACGTTCTCTCTATATACAGTTTGATTCGGTGTAACGAACTCCATCAGATTCTGATTCTGCAAGATTTTGCGCTGTACATAACGGTCGTGAATTTGTCCCTTCATTAAGGCTTTTGATTCTCTGCATATTTGATTCCGCTTATCTTTATCTTTCTTTTCTTTATGTCTATCTGTACGTCAAATTCGTGAGTGATTCTTCAACAAACAGGAACATGTACAGAGTGATCTAAATGGACATTCTCTTGAACATCCGTATGTGCAGCATTTCTATGCATGCTAACTAGAGGACTAGTATCCTCAAACACCACTCTTCTCACTTCAACCTCCTTAATGGGTTGTTTATGCATCTTAGACTCATTGAAAATGACATCACTACTTTTGATCACTGTTCATGTTTCAGGATCCCATAAGCAATATCCAAATTGTCCTTCTCGATCGTATCCAAGAAAAATGCATTTCTTTGATTTATGGTCCAACTTTTGTCTAAGATTCTTGGGTATATGAACATATGCTTCACACCCAAAAACTCGAAGGTGATCATAATATGGTGGCTTCCCTGTCCACAGCTCTTGTGCCACTTTCAGACCTTTGGCAGTACTAGGTGAAAGGTTAATCACATGAATTGTAGTAAATACTGCTTCTGCCCACAAGCCTTGTGAGAGCTTTGCATGATGCAACATAGAGACTACTCTATCTTGAATAGTTCTATTCATCCTCTCAGCTACACCATTCTGTACTGGGGTATAAGGAGCTATAAACTCTCTACAAATCCCTCTAGACTGACAAAAAAGGCTGAATTCATGTGAGGTATACTCACCCCCATTATCTGAATGTAAATCCTTAAGCTTAGTTCCTTTTTCAGTCTCAACTGAAGCAAGCCATTTTCTGAAAGTAGGGAATGCCTCATCCTTCGATTTGATAGGATATACCCAGACTTTTCTAGTAGCATCATTGTTTTGCACATTTCTGGTTTGCTTTCCATATTGACAATGCTCACAAAATGAAAAATCAGAGAAAGATAACATAGGTAAGTAGCCAGAATGAGAAAGATTTTCCATTCCACTACGAGATATATGGCCCAAACGACCATGCCAAATACAAGCCATAGGCTGTTCACTAATAGCTAACAAGTGTTCTTTCTGTGATACAAATAAAGGATAAAGTGAGCCAACTTTGCTTCCTTTTGCAATAACCATATTGCCCTTTGATATACAAAAGGACTGAGCATAGAAGACTACCTTGTAACCAAGGTCATCAAGTTGACCAAGTGACATCAAATTGCGTGATACTGAGGTACACGGCATACATTATGCATAGTAAATTTTGAACCATCAATGAACTGCACAACCACATCTCCAATCCCCACAACATCACACTGGTAAGAATCACCAAGTCTCACGGTACCAAGAGACTTTGCTCCATACTTAGAGAACCATTCTCTGTGTGGTGTCACATGGAAAGAAGCACCACAATCTAGCAGCCAGGTGCGGGAAAGAGAATCAGCCATAAGTGCCTTAATTGGCACAATACTATCAAGTGTCAGCACATCAGCATCATCAAAAATAGCATTAACTTCTTCAATCTTTACAGTCGAAGTAGATGGTGTAGGTAACTGTTTAACATGCCCATCAACATTTTGTCCTTTACCTTTAGCATTCTTTAATGCATAACAGTCTTTCTTCATATGTCCTTTCTTATGACAATAATGGCATTCCATATCCCTCTTCCTTGATTTACTTCTACTCTTATTCCGTTCACCATTCTTTTCATTGTTCTTGCTCCTGCGCCCACGTTGTTGATTCTTTCCTTGGTAAGAATCACGAACATTATATGCATCTCCACTCTAAGTGCCAACCATAGATTTTCTACAAATCTCCTCACTCAAGAGTGCTCCACATATGTCATCATAGACGAGTTTACCACCAGGTGCACTATTGCTAATAGCTATGCAGAACGTATCCCATGATGATGGCAGGGTGCATAATAGCAATACTGCTTTCATCTCATTATCCATATCCATTTTTTGAGCCTGTAACTCGGAGAATATAGCATCAAACTCATTTAGATGAGCAGCAACACTATCTGTGTCCTTCATGCGAAGGTCATATAATTTTCTCATCAGATACACTTTATTTGATGCCGTCTCTTTTTCATATGTATTGCATAACTTCTTCTAAAGCTCCTCTGCACTTTCACAGGCTAATACTGTAAAGTAAACATTATCTGCGAGGTGCAAGCAAATGGTAGACCTGGCCATTTCATCTAGCTCATCCCAATCATCTTCATCCATGTCAGCAGGCTTCTTTGAAATCCCATTTACTGGCTTCCATTGCCTCCTTTGAATTAGCACATCTTTAATCTGATTCTTCCATAGAGCAAAGTTTATGCCATCAAATTTTCGGATCTCAAAATTGTCTTTGCCCTACAAGTTATAGCTCCTCCTCGGAACACTAGCACTAGTCCCTGATCCACCAGATGTGCCTAAGACCTCTGATGCCATGATGGTAGAGAATTGAATAGAATGAAAATGGAGCTAGAAGAGTCCGAACACCACCACCAACGAATAAGTGTATCAAGGAGTAAATCGACCACTATATAGTTGACTAAACCGAAAATCTGGAAAAATTTTGCGAGAGTATCCTCTGCAAAATGAGCATATGATCAGTGTCAAAATATCATAAAATTGCAAGTATGGACATGTTTTCCTGCATAGTGAATCACTGACTCCACTGGATATAACCAGTTACCCAACAGAAGCCAGGCTTATCGAGCACCTATTAACAACAATCATACATCTCCTATGGCGAGGCTGGGTAAGTCTTCCACCTACATCACCGAAGAGACCCTGACATCTAGGTGTCTCTCAATTAAGAAAACCTCACCATGACCCTCTTTATCAAATGTAAAAGGCTTTATGCAAAGAACGTAACCGCTATATCAATGACCACATGGACGTACATAAGCAGTATCCACAGAAGCGAACATGGTGTGTATGTGCTCAATATATGCAGTAAAATGACACTAAGAGGCTGAATACACAGCCCAAAAACTAGCCAATAACACCTGCAAGTGTCTGTCAACTCTGATGTTTTAGGCTCAAAAAACCCGCATAAATTTTGCAACAGTCGCTCCCACCAAAAATGAAAACTTTCAAGAAACCTGTAGTTTTACGAGTGTGGCTGAAAACAGCCCCAAAGGTTGATATTTATTGCCGGAGAAGTACAAAGAACACTCTTCTTGATGTTCTTGGACCTGTGTGAATAGAATTATGAGTGGAAGTACTCCAAAATGGCTTCAAAAGACACCCCAAAAATGCTTTCAAAATAGGCTTTGAAAGTAGAGGATGAAGCTTTGAGGGACCAAAACATGTTCAAGGTAATGTCAACCTTAGTCTTTCCCCTTCTTCAGACACCATAAAAGTGTAGCTTAGTGGCAAGATATTGCCATGGTTAAGTGATCTCTGGGGGGAATAGTAGTGGGATGGGTGACCTCTCGGGAAGTACCGGGAACCTCTATATTCCTTGATCGTTGAGGTCCTCCCTCGCGCGCAGCCAACGGTGACTTCGGTGACTCCGATGACAAGGTATGCCAAGGTCTATGCTGAGGAAGTTCTGGACGAGCATATTATGAGGTTTTTAGCATTGTGCAAAACAAGGGGTTTGATGGGAAGAGAGGATGCCTTTTTTATACTCTTTCTTGCCACATTAGAAGGGTTAGCAGATAAATGGTTCAACCAATTCAGTGAAAACCATTTCACCACTTGGGAGTTAATGAAAGATGCATTCAGAACTTAATTCCAGCATGGGAATACTACAGCGATAATCATAGAGGAATTAGAAAACTTGAGACTAGGTCCAGGTGAAAAGTTTCCAGAGTTTGTAACTAGGGCCAAGGCACTAATGGCTAAGTTTCCAGATCCTCCACACGATTCCTTTATTAAGAAATGGTTAGCTAAACCACTTCTAGTGACCACAGAATGTAAAATCAAGGAATTAGTGTTGCCAACAACCTCCATAGAAGAATTCATCAATACAACTACACGACTAGAACAAACAAGGCAACAATATGGAGCAAGTTCTTCTCAACTACCCTATTCTACAAAAATCGAGGATCTAGTAATCTAGCTAAGGAAAGAGCTAGAGGGCTTAAAAAGGAATAAGCCCCATAAAGAGGAGGAGAATGTTGTTACTCACTTAAGGAGGGAGATTACGGCATTGAAGCTACAAAAGGAAGAGGAAGCCCAAGCAGAAGAGCTGGCTCAGCTTCGACAGGAGTTGCAGGAACTCAAAGGGGGTGGCATCAAAAGTGGGCTATGGTGTACCATGTGCAACAAGCAAGGTCATGTAGTAAGTGAATGTCCTCTATTAAGTGTAACTTGCCAGCTATGCAAGAAAGTTGGTCATGAGGCCCATGAATGTCAATCAAGAGGAATGCCTACAACAACATATTGGACACAAGGAGGAGCCCTACCACCAGCAAATGTGATGGCGGCTGCACCTATTCAAGGTAACAATTACAACCCTAGACATAGGGATAACTTTAGAAATGGGCCAAGGAGGCCAATTATTTGTTTCAGATGTGGAGAATGTGGGCATTACCAAAGTAGATGCACTCTCCCAAGAATGCCCCTCCTTGTAGGAACTGCCAGAGCCCAAAGACCACTATACTAATTGTTGTCCTAAGAACCAAGCATCTTCATCTGGGCCCCACATTCAAATGATTTCTGTGTGCAAAGAAGAAATATTAGATCAAGTCAATGGGCCATCACCATCTACCAAGGTGGTGCAGTTAGAAGAAATTGAATCTTTTACAGTGCAGACAAGAAGAAAGGGGAAGGCTCAAGTGGAAATAGGTCAAGAATCAAGGATTAATGGATTGAACAAAGACAAAGAGACATCTGAAGACAAATCCCCCACATGTGCAGATACAAGGAAAAAAGGAGATCTCATATGTACCAGTGATGCCATTGGACATGCATTCGACAGGGCTCATGAGGAGTTTGATAAGTCAATTGGAGCCCATGCTCTTAAGGCATTTGAAGCTTCAAGACTACTCAAGTCCATGAAAAAGGAGGTCAGTATTTTTTATTTAATAAAGATGGATGGGAAATTCAGGTGAGAACTCTTGCAGATAATTGATGAGGCTTCCACAACAAGTTTAGTGGCAAATGCTACTGTTATGCATAAAGGTAAAATCATAGGGGAAGCACCCCTCACAGATTATAAGAGCCCTCGACTGACAGTCTCTATTAAAGGTCATGAGTTTCAAGGAGTTATTGTGGATGGTGGTTCTGGCATTAACTTGATGCCTGAACATACAATGGAAAAGATTGGACTACACCCTTCAAGACCTACAAATTTCACTGTTACTTTGGTAGATCAAAGCAAAGCAAGCCCACAGGGAGTGATCCCAAAAGTTCCGCTGGAAGTACAAGGTAATCTCTTCATTTTGGATTTTTTGGTATTAAGATTGCCCCAAGTAGAAGGGGGATTTCCCCTCTTAATTGGAAGACCATGGCTGAGGCATGCAAGTGTCATTCATGATTGGGGTAAAGACACTATGTGGGTACAAAAGAAAGGCCAAGAACTGACATAGATACATTTAGAGGAGGGCCCAAATCATCAAGGGAAAACCATCATGATGCAATCAGTTGGCATTTACATGGAACCAGAAATGGAGGACCAACCACAAGTAGAGTTCAAGGAAGAAGAAGATATTCTGAATTGGCTCCAAGCAGGCAAATCTTTCTCTTGTTTTGGAGTTTTTCTCAATAAGTTTTGCACAAATGAATGTTATGATGAAAATGAGGTGATGCAAATGCCCCAAATCAGACATCTCAAATGAGGCATGCAAATTAGCCTTAAAATTATCAATATGCTTCTCAATAGGACCAGTGAGTAGCATGTCATCAACATAGACCACAATGATCAGAAGCACATCATTAGCACGCTTAACATATAAGGTGCTTTTAGTTGGATTGTTCTCAAAACCATGTGCAATCATATAGGCATGTATTTTCTCATACCAAGCATATGGTACTTGCTTTAAACCATATAATGCCTTCTTTAACCTGCTCAGTTGGTTCTCATGCCCTTTCTGCATAAATCCACGGGGCTGAAAAATATACACTTCTTCATGCAAATCACCATTCAGAAATGTTGTTTTAATGTCCAGCTGATGTACATTCCAACCATGATGGGCTACAAGTGCACAGATGCTCCGAACAATAGTCATACGACATGTAGGTGCAAAGGTCTCATCAAAATCAATGCCTCTTTCGTGCACATAACCCTTTGCAACAAGCCTAGCCTTATACGTGTCAAGTGTACCATCACGTTTACGCTTTAGCTTGTAAACCCACTTAGTGCCAATGGCCTTCTTGTCAGGAGGCAAGTCACATAAAGACCAAGTACCATTCTTCATTATAACATCATATTCAGATTGCATAGCAGCCATCCAATTTTCTGAATTTTGTGCTTCATCAAATGAAACAGGCTCATTCTCATCACAGAGACTAGATGTAGCCATAGCAAAGCAATCTGATGCAAATGAGGCACTGTGAGAGCCTGAACGAGTATGATATGACAGAGCTGCATCTAATTTGCTATCACGTAAAGTCTGCACAAGCCATTTTGGCATAGTTTTTGCCTGCTCAATATCACCTCTCTCATCAACAAGTGCATCATGTAAATCTGCATCAGAAATGGAATGATCTGCAACATCACCTGAAACCTGCAAAGGCTGAGAAGTTGCCTCATTAGCACCAGCACTAGAGTGTCCACCTGTAGAAAGAGGCAGCCAAGTATCATACATGTCTTTGGAGCTAACAGATGTCTCCTTAGTACATGAAAGCAATGGCTAAATAGCATCTTCCACAAAAACAACATCATGGCTAACCAAAATGTGTTTAGTCTGTGGATGATATAGATGATAGCCTTTACTTTCAGAACTGTACCCTACAAAAATACATTTTAATGCTTTATCATCTAATTTTCTGCGATGTTGTTCAGGCACTAATGCATATGCCAAACAACCGAAAACACGCAGATGCGCAACAGATGGCTTGTGATCATGCCAAGCCTCATATGGAGTGATAGACTGCAGCGCTTTAGTGGGACACCTATTAAGTACATATGCTACACACATGACAGCCTCAAGCGAGAAACTATGTGGTAAAGCCTGACTCTTGATCATACACCTCGCCAGCTCCATGAGTGACCTATTCTTTCGTTCAGCAACTATATTCTATTGAGGTGTATATGGAACTGTACACTGGTGTTTTATCCCATGTTCAACCAAAAATGCATTAAAATCAAAAGACATATATTCCCGCCCTGGATCAAAACGGAGGGTGCCCATTTTACAAGTTAACAGATTTTTAGCCAAAACCAAAAAATTTTGAAGCACATGAACACTTCAGACTTTGCCTTCAATGGATATACCCATGCATGCCTGGAAAAATCATCGATGAAAGTCACAAAGTAAAGATAATTTCCAAAAGAAGGTGTCTGCATAGGACCACAAACATCACTATGTACAAGCTATAATTTTTTAGTAGCGCAAACTGAACCATCTTTTGGAAATGAGGAACGCTGCATTTTGCCCAAAATATAGCCTTCACAAACATGTTTTCCAGGTGCCTCAAGTTTGGGCAAAGAGGACACCATTTTCAGATTTTTGCAGGCATAAGCAAAATTTAGATGACCAAAGTGTGCATGCCAAAGCTTTGCATCTGACATAGCCTGAGAATCATGTATTGCACATGTCAAATCATTCACAGATCTTTCATAGTCTATGAGCTTATACAGGCTATGACATAAAATGCCAGAAGCAATAATCACATCGATATTTGATAGATCATGAACTATACACCTGTCATCAACAAATTTCACAACCAAGCCAATCTTGGCTAATGCAAAAATTTATAACAGGTTCTTTTTTATCCCTGGCACAAATAAAGCATATGACAAAGTGAAAGAACTACCATCAGTAGTAGTCAAAATGATCTTACCAACTCCCATAACAGGATAAGAGGAGTTATTGGTGCATGTAACAGTATTCCCTATAGGGGCAGGCTCGAGTGAAGAGAAAAAACTGCGTTGCAAGGTAATGTGTTTGGTCGCCCCACTGTCAAAGTACCAAACATCTGAGTCTACTACAGACATGCTTTGCTCATGAGAAGATGGGTCAAAACTACAAACAGTAGTAAACACCCATTCTTCTTCCTGCACAAGATTAGCAAACTCTGCTTTTGGAGTATAGGCCTCTACAACAACCATTCCTGCCTCTTTTGCAGCCAGTTTAGGAGAGTTCTTTATGATATGATCATTTCCTTTACAGTACTTGCAAAACAATTTCTGCTTTTTTTTATTTCTTTTCATCTTTGTCTTCCCTCTTCGATTGTGCAGAATTAGAAGATTTCTGCCTACTAGTTGAAGAGCTCCATTTTCCTTTGCCCTTCTGACTAGCTAGGAAAGCTTGATCTGCAACTCGCATAATGGACTTGTTCTACCTGGACTGTTCTTCCGGCAACAGAATAGAGACTAACTCCTCAAATGACAAGGCAATACTATATGTATGTGTGTACAATTGTGAATAATCATGTATTATGATTGCTTGAATCAATATTGATTCTTACTTCACAATAGTATATGTATGTGTATTTGAGTGTATAATTGTGAATGAAATCTATTGTGATTGTTTGATTCAACATTGATTGTTACTTCATAGTAGTATATGTATGTGTGTGTATGATTGTGAATAAACATGCATTGTGATTGTTTGAATCAATATTGATTCTTACTTCACAATAGTATGTGTATGTGTATGTGCATGTGTGTTATATGATTGTAAGTGAAAATCTAATATGATTGTGTATGTGCATGTATGTGTGTGTGTGATTGTGAATTAAAAGCTATTGCAATTGTTGGAAAAGATTTTATGTTTTTTTTTATAATTCAAGGTTTGAGAAGGTATTAATAACTGAAGATCAAAGGTATTTAGGGTTGCATATTAGCTAAGAGAAGGTTCTTTTTGTATCGATTCAATATAACTTCATAGATCCATAGATCTTCTTTAAGAAGTTGTATTGTATTGATACAACAAGAACCTTCTCTTAGCTGAGATGTTGGGCCTTGGCATCAAGACAATATCATCAAAAGGTTTTTGTTGGGAGGAAATCAACTTGTTGAGACAATAGCATCAAGAGGGATGGCGAAGCTTTGATAGAAATTGACTTATGCACTTGATCCTTGGATACTTATGACAAAAAAGATGCAAATAGGAAAAAAAAAGGTTTTACTTTTTATGATATAGTTGAGTATTTTTCAAGCATGTAATAATGAATTTTTATTTCTTTATATTTTTATAGGTTATTTTGAAGGTTGATTGATTTCGAGTTGAGTAGCTGGTGGGAGGTATTAATAAGTGAAGATCAATGGCATCTTGGACAATGTATATTAGCTAACAAAAGGTTCGTGTTGTATCGATACAATACAGCTTCACAGATCCATAGATTTTCTTTTGGAAGTTGTATTGTATTAATACAACACAAACCTTCTGTTACCTAAGATATTGACATCAAGACAATCGCATCAAGAGGGACTTCTTGGTAGGAAGGAAATCGACTTATTGAGATAATAGTATCAAGAGGGACTTGTTATGGCAAAGTTTTGATAGAAATGGACATATGCACTCAAACTTTCGATACTTATGACAAAAGCGATATAAACAAGTAATAAAAGATTTTACTTTTTATGATATAGTTTAATATTTTTTCAAGCACATAATAATGAATTTTTACTTTTTTATATTTTTATAGGTTATTTTGAAGGTTGATTGATTTTGACCTGAGTATGAAGATAGAAATTTCCCGTTACAAAGGGATTGTTATCGATCGTTAACTTGAATCATTTGAATGGGCATCAGACAATAAGTTCTCTTTTATTTAATAGAATATAGGTGAATCCCACGAGAGAGATGAAAACATGTTCTTTTAAGTTAGAACATGAAGCTCGGGGATATGCTTAAAATTTTATATGTAGTTGTATTTTTTATTTGTACATGAGTTTACTTACTTATACCTGACTTTACGTACTTGTACATGACTGTGAAGGTTGACTTCGTTTTTTTTTAGGCTCAAGTCGATTTATTGTGTGTATGTGTTTGTATCTATGTATATATACATATGCATGTGTTTATGTATGTATACATATGCATGTGTGTGTATGAATGCATGTAAGTATGTATGCACATGTGTGTGTATGCATATGTATGTATGTGCATGTGTGTATATGCATATGTATGTATGTATGTGCACATGTGTGTATACATGTGTCTATGTATGTATGCATATGCATGTGTATGCATATGTGTGTGTATGCATATGCATGTATGTATGCATGTGAGTGTATGTGTGTGTGTCTATATGTGTGTATGTATATGTGCAAGTATCTATATGTGTATGAGTATATGTGTATATGTGCAAGTAACTATATGTGTATGTGTGTGTATGCATATGTGTGCATTTGTAAATGTGTGTGCATGCATAACATATATGTGTGCATTTGTGTATGTGTATATATGTGTGTATGCATGTGTGTGTATGCATGTGTGTATATGTATGTGTGTGTGTATGCATGTATCTATGTATGTATGCATATGCATGTTTATGTATGCATGTGTGTGTATATTTGTGTATGTATATGTGCACGTATCTATATGTGTGTGTTTATATGTCTATGTGTGTGTATGATTTTGTGTGTACATGTGCACATGTTTGTGTGTGTGTATAGGTGTGCTTGTTTGTGTGTATGCATATGTGTGTATGACATGCACATACATACACACATATATGTGTGTACTTTCAAATCTGTAAAACAAAAACATTAATTTTACCTCTAAAGAAAATTCTCTATGGTAGGATTAGAGCTCTAAAGACTCTCAAAAACATTCATGAAATGCATTTTTGTCAAAAACTTTTTGATCTAAACAAATCTTGATCAAAAAATTTTTTATCAAAACTTTTTGTTGAAACAATTTTCGATCGAAAGTTTATCCCTATCCGTTTCTTTTTTGGTGTTTATTCGGACAACCTCGAATAAAACGAACATATTTGGTATTTTTTAGTTATTCGATCAAATAAATGCAACCTAGAAGGCTATTAATGCATGTGCCTGAGCATCTCTACCACCCCAATGAAGTTGCTGTATAGTAGGTGCAATAGGAACCATAGCAGGAATAGGAACTTGAAGATCATCATCTTCATTTCCATTTGCATCACCTTCAATAATTGTATTTGCAGTTTTAAACACCCTACACAGTATTTCGCAATCGTTTTACAACCAATACATGATGTATCATATATGTCCATAATGTTTAATTAGTACCCTCCAATCTATCTACAGAAGCCAACATACTTAATACATCATTGCTTTTAGCCATTGACTAAAATACCCTGATGTAGAAAAATGATTGTATCTCGAGAAGTATATCGGAATTACCCCATCAAGCTCTGCTAGTTCTGTAGCAGACTTTGAGGTGCTTGTACCGGCGAACCAAAACCTGTATATATGTTTGGCACAAAAGGATGAAATTGCTTGCATGTGCACTGTGATAGTGCATTTAGAGGCCAAAACAAGCTCAGATCATGATTGCAACACCACTTAGTAAAGTTGTTTTGAACTCCTAATCACCTTGAATATGCTCACCATTTTTTGTGTGATTCTGAGATTGTGACCGAAGGGGTGTCGACAAGATCCTAGATGAAGTGGTGGTCTTCTCTAATACCAATTGTTGGATTTTGAGGTGTGCGGAAGCACAGGAACAACACAAGGAAGGAGAAGAAATTTAGAGCACACCACACAATATTGAATGTATTACCAAGAGAATGTACAAAGATAAGTGACCCATTAGGTTTATAGCTGTATATAAAAGTCGAGGAAAAAAACCCTCTAAAGAGGGAGAAAAGTGCCCCGGTTGTCTTAGTGTGTTCACACACATCACTACCAAAATATATGAACAGAGAGGGTACTTGACACTGTTTTTTATTTTTAAATTAATAACTAAGGTCAATGAACCATATTTTGGCGCACCCTGTTTTGGAGAGCAGGCTTGAAATTTCAGAATACACTTTTTCTTTTTCCAATTGAAAAACTATGTGCGCTTGATCTTTACGCAGAGCCCTCCACGAATGCATATTCCATGAACCATCCGTAGATCGCTACTTTATGTGCTTTAAAAAGCAATGCCCCTTTCCCCCTTTAAGATATAAGAAGTGAATATAGGATACAGAGGGATGACCCTATTTTGTTGTATCATTCAAGAAAAATGGTCTCTGAATCATGTCTCAAGCCATCCACAAAGTCAGGTTGTTCAAATGAAGAATCTGAGAGGCGGATTCGCTACATTAAGGCTAGATTTTCATTCCCAAACTTAGCAATGTTGCATCTAAGAAAGGCTCCAGAAATATCTGCATCCCTTTTTCGAGATGATACCATATAGGGGTAGGGAGACTGTCTATGCGGCTGCAAGCAAACACCCCTAATTTAGAGATCAACCAAAGATGTGAAGACTTAGGACCTCTAATAGGAAATCTCGTGAAGAATAAACATATTCTATGGGCAAACTCTGCTCAATCCATGGACCTCATGGATAGTTAGATGGTGTGCTTGATGTGAAATCCATGAAATATCGTCGAAGAACTTTTCCATTATGAGTATGATCAAAGCAACAGCCAATGGATAAAGATAAATCGGTATTATACACCCACAGATACATATGTACATACATAGAACATACACACGCACATAAGTACATCCATACACATGATTTCTCTAAATTAACATAGTTTGACATATTAATGGAGCATAAAAGCAAAACCCTTCTTTGTAATGCATCTAAACTCTGTAATAGCTACCCCTGCTCTGTGAGATTTGCGGGGTCCCGTGGGCACTAGTCCTCTTCTTTTGTACTTTTCTTTTATTTAATTCAAGTTCGGGAGAGTAGGCTAAGGCCGAACTTCCTTTATTAAAAAAAAAACATTGTGAATTTAAACCTTTCAAAGTTTAATAAATTCTATGATTCTTCAATGTTGTGATACTTATCACCACTATAAATAGATACAAAGTGTACTCTCCAAAGGGGAGTGCATAACTTCTTATGTGCATTCTCTGAATAATATTCATTGATTTCATTGTGTAATAAAATTAGCTTAAGATATTTTTATTAAAGATGTTGGATCATTGAGATCAACTCTTTCGGATTACCTTCAATTAATTTGAAAGTACTATGAAAGACAGGCATAGCACCCATGGACCCCCACAATCCTATAAAGTAGAGGTTGGACGTAGATTGACGTAGATGAAACAAAGGCCCAACAATCCCCCAAAGGGGCTAGATTCACATCTTACCACTCAAAGTGGTGAGGGATGTCTAGCTGCATACCACAAGGGATGAACCGTCACCCCAAGTCTTGATAGGCAAATGGTCCAACTAGCTCAGCTAACGTGTGCATGTAACTCATTCTGATACATATGTTGATATTTAAGTGATCGTTTGATAGAAGTGTTCATTATGATGGGTTAAATTACAGAATCTGAATAGGTAGATACAATCTTAGCTGGTATGCTATACATCTTGCTCCGTTAAGAGTTTCAAGTACCCTATTTTTCCTACTTTCTTGCATAAAGAAGGTCCAAAAATACATAATTATTGAGGAGAGGTTTTCAAAGTCCAAGATAAGAAGATATTATAAATTGAGGCAAGGATAAGAAGAAGGTGCACAATGGCTACACAATGGTGTTAGTCTACATGAAATTTTATACAAGCTATCAAGAATACAGGTGATATATACACACACACACACACACATATATATATATATATATATATATATATATATATATATATATATATATATATATTATGCATCCGCTTCCAATACTTTGTAGATTTCATATCTACTTCTATGAGTCATATGGTTGTGAGCATTTTTTGATTTATTAAGAGAGTCCACATCCATAATGTATTTGGAGAACATAAAACACATGATTTTCAATAAACATAAGTTTAAAGGCTTACACGTCCAAACCCATTGGGAAATGATGGAATCGATGATAAAATTTAACATGCCATTTGGGGTGTGGATGTTTTTCCATTAAAGGTATACAATGATAATTTCAATTGTTTGTTAGAGATACTTGATTTACCTAAAGTCATCCAAAAGTTTACATCAATTAGACAAACGGTCGAGATATATCTACAAGTTAGATTGAATTTCAATGTTTTCTTGTTGAAAAGATCGTGAGAAAGAGTTAGAAGGACATTGGATCCATAAAGACGAGACGAGATTCTTCAAAGTGACAGCGAAAATATCTTATCCATAAAAATACCCATGACATAAGAGGATACCGTATTCTAGTTTTCTCGACAAAAATTGAAACTAAATGAGAAATAGATATGCGCAGCATAATTAGAGGGAGTTAGAAAGCAACCTGACAAACCTATCTTATCTCCATGTATTTCAAAGTTCATCCATAGCTCTCATCTTATCTCCATGGATTTCAAGATCATCAAGTGATGAACAAGGAGATATTTTATGGCTCTTGATCCTTCTAGGAATCAAGGCAAGGAATTTGAAATTTGAGTCAAGCAAGGTGAAAATTTGCTATTTAGAACCTTTCACTTTCTGCTAATTAATTGGATCGGTACTAATCGAATAAACTTTGGAAGAATTATGGAGGCTTGGTCAAAACATATCTTGTGCATGTATATTAAAGTTTCATATTTCTCTATTTTAGTTCAAGCGGTACACAAATGAGGAAAGAAAAAACATTGACAATGGACCACTACACTAGAGATTGCCCAAAGCAAGCCATGGAAACCCAAAACAATGTGAACAACACTTTCCACATTTTGGTAGAACCACCACTGAAAAAAGAAGTACTTCAACAGTCACCAACTACTCAGGTGGTGCAACTACTTGAAATTTCTCCATTAAGAATTTAGACTAATGCTCACACTATAGAAGTAATGACAAAGGAGATATAAGATGAGGAACTGAGACAACTACAGAGAAGTAATGCAAGCCGGGTGCCTAGCCTTGCAAAAATGACCTTCAAAAGAAGAAGGATGAGGTGAGAAAAGCTAAAATGAACCATGATGCTCCCAAGATGAAGGAGACATGAACCAAGGAAAGAACAATCCTTGCTATGGAGGAAGAGGAGCTAACAAGGAAGATGGAAAAGGGAGTGCAAATACCAAGCACTCTAAGATTGAGTTAGACCACAACATCTTCTAAGAGTAAGGAGGAGCCATGGAGGGAAACAACAATAGAAGATGCGTATCAAACAGCCCTACAAGAGCTCAAAGGTTAGATGCCGGAACTCATAAGAAGCACCCCAACAACATCTCTATCAGTAAAACAAATCCTAAGAAATACATACAAACATGTTAACCTATACAAACTGCTACGTATGGATGAAAGATTAAGAAGTGAGATGATAAGCATTGTTGCCTCGTTGGGAGCACTAGTCTCCATAGAGAGTAGCCTAAGTAATTGCTTCATAGAATATGCAACATTAACTGATTATCACAGTCCATGGATAGTAGTTAATATACTTGGGGTGAGACATTCCACGAGTTATCATAGATGACAAGTGTGGCATCAACATGATGCTAGAATAAATGATGAAAAAGTTAGGACTCCACCCAACGAAGGAAGCTCAATTCACCGTAACAATGGCAGAACAAAGTAGGGTGAAGCCAATCAAAATAGTGGAAAGAATTGCACTAATAGCACACGTATCTTAATTTATATGGATTTTGTCATACTTACACTCCCTCTCAAAACAAGAGGTTTTCCAGTACTTTGGAGATATTTTTGGGATGGTCTTAGCTCAAACATGCAAAAGTCATCCATGATTGGGGAAAGACTTACATGTGGATATACAATCAAGAAAAATTTAGGCAACCATAAATGGAAGCTAGTCCGGATTATGCACCCAAGGATGTTGCCTCCTCGATAGTAGAGGTAGATGGTCAAATAATTGGATGCCTAGAACAAGGAAGCTTTTTTCAAAGATCTAATATGGATGAATGAGGTTGTGTGAGGACCGACCCTTCCTATATGATTACATGCAGCAAAGACATTCAAAAGGAAATCAACGGGGTAGGCATAGTAAGATGTAGTATCACAGTACAAATTTTACAGTCCCAAGGAATGAGCCTGATGAGAGTAGATCACAAGATGAGGATGCAAGAGGAAGGAGAGATGCAATAGTTATGGTTAGAGAAGATCTCTCCGAGGCCTGTCCAAGTCCAAGGCAGAAAGAATAAGCAGCAAGATGGAACGAAAGAATGATTGAAATGAGCCAAAAAGGTCAAGATCAATCATTTAATGGAGCTAGGACCTACCATGCAAGAAGTAAACCCTCATATAAGGGCACTCAATCATCTGAAAAAGGGAGGAAGGAGGAAGATGCACATTGAAACAAATGGAATATGGGAAGAACTTTTGAGTCTCCAAACACTGTTAAGCATGGGGAGCGACTTCAATAATTTACTTAGATGGGGGTATGAGAAAATAGAAGCTCGCATAGCTACACTAAAAGATGAGCCCTTGCCTCTAGTAAACATAACCAAGCTTAAAGTTTAGTGCACCTAAAATGGAGAAAACATTGTGTACATATATCAATTTTGGATAAAAGTAGAAATGGAGAAAAAACCTATTGATCTCCCTCTTTCAATCCTCTAGCCTAGACTAGAATCTCCCTTCATGCATCTTTTTTGATACGTAATTTTCTTTTGTCCACTCCGAGGTGGATAAAACTTTGGAAGTGGGCACTGTACATTCCTTGGATGTTCATGATATGGAATTACTGCAAGAAGGTCATTTTTGGGACACATTTGGGCTAATTCTAGAGTTAAATCACTCCCTACAATTCGATGGCTAGACAATCTAAAGCCTACTCGAAGGGATTGCACCTATGGGTTTTGGAATCAAGTAGCAGCCGGACCGAATCAATGTCTGCCCAAATTCTATTAGGCACCCATGAATATTTTAATTACATATGAGCATTGAGAAGTGAAGCATTAACAATAGTTGAAACTTATGGCACCAGCCTTAGGTCACCATCTGTAGCACCCTTTTAAGGGCGCAAATCTAAGATCTCATTATAATTCCCTAATGTGAATGGATAAATCGGGCAATCAAAGCCATCATCATAGAGTAAGGTGAAGCAAAATAGATCAAGGAATTCTAGGAGCAGCAGGAGAACACCCTATATATAAGTTACCTGATGTAGATGGAGCCAAGAGGAAGACACACACACCTAGAGGAGGAGAGGAGGAAAGAAAGTAGGGGATAGGGAAGCATAAAGACAAATTAAAGCCTTAAGTCTTGGTCTTGTCCAAAATTCAAGAATTTCTTTTGAAGATCATTCCAGATAAGAAAAAGAAGGGAGGATTAATGCATGTAGCCAAATAGAATGATACTCTAAAATAGGTCAAAAGTGAGGCTATGAGAGGTGCAGTAGAGAAAATGAAGAATTAAGTGATAGGATAGTTGATGATTCTATAGGATTAGAGAAGTTGCCTATAGTTTCAAAGAGGAAGACAACCGCACACAAAGTGGTTAACGAGTGCTCACTAAAGAGAGCAAAGGTTGGCATCTCTATGCTCTATGAACTGGAGGATGCTCAAAATGAGGGAAGACAATTGAACCCATGAACATCAACATAAGTGGGAAGAAGAAGGTAAGAATGGCAGCCAGATTCTCAGCATGTGAAGGTTGTTGTGGTGTGAGTTGTGTGTCGGATACCATCACATCATCATCTAATCGTAGGAGACCAAGGATTGGCAAGGTGGTGATTTAGCATTAAGGATAGCATTAGAGGCAACCAGTAGATGACAAGTGATAGGAGGTTTAGTAGGCTTCCACTTTTTCTTCCCAAGATTCAATGATGGATTGTTCCTTCCTTTTAGCCTAGAACTGAGACTTTTGATGTTGAAGGAAGTCCAAGGTTGCGAAGGCAACTTAAGCTATGAAATCCCATCCACCCTAGACACAAATATTTGTATTACTTTACTATGGCCCGCCATAATGTCTGTATTACATTACTACCATGTATGTATTCTCTGACAAAAGGATTCTTGTAAGGTGTAGGCTCTCATGTTAGAATGGCTCTCTTCCCTTGTAATTTGTATAGGAAGTGCTTGGTAGGTTCCTTCTATTTGTAAATTTTTTCCGAAGTAATATAAACATTCTCAATTGTTCAAATTATTTCTTACCTATCAATGAGCCTATTCAGATCAATTCTCTTGTCTATGTGCACCTATACTATTCTCTCGGTCATATTTTTTCATATAGATGGAAATATATACCTTGTTTAAAGGATGATACATGCATGATGGTATATATGAAGAAACACACAATCACTCAAAAACCAAGAAATTGTGATGCATTAGTAGTCGCTATAGACAACCACTTCTTGTAGTAAAACAGGAATTGCTATATGGTTTCAAGTGAAAATTATCTCCACATGTTTATGTTAAGGAAGGTACATTTATTAGATTCTTTATATGTACATGTATGAGAACTCTCATATGTGAATACATAAATTCATATCACAGAACGATCCTTATTAATGAAATAAGATTATATTTCTTATTTATGTATGTTTACATGCTTTACACAATATAAGAAATCACATTCAAGATGTTGATGGAGTCTTTGGCTGTAGGTGTTTTTCAATAACCACAAATTAAAAGTAGTATAGATTTGTATCCATAAATTATCTGGCTTTTAAAGTTTTATATATTACAAGTGGTTAGCATTCCTACTAATGTATGGAATTGTTGGGTGTGTGTAGAAGTGCAAGAGACACATGAGAAGCACACATTAGGAGCACAAATGAAGCAAGACACATGGAGAAGATGGATGGCTGGAATAGCTCTCTCTATTGACGATGAACTGAACTAAAGTAAGAGTTAAATAATATCCCTAAGTACAAAGTACCACCACTTATGAGTGAATCATGTATGTGGTAACATGGGGGAAAAACCTCTAGCCAGCACTAGAGTTAAAAGTGCCCATGTATAGGGAAAATGTTCACATCAAAGCTACTCGAGGAACACATAAGCGTAACAAACCCCCTTGGAGCAAATGATGTGAACACATACATGGAGTGATAGATCAGCCCCCTCAACTTAATAAGCCTAAAGCTTTGTGAAAAGCTTCAAACTTTTCCCATGGAAGAGCTTTGGTGATTATGTCTGCCACATTATCTTGTGTAGGCACATATACCAAATCAATATCTCCTGCATGAAGGCGCTCTTTCACATAGTGATAATGCACCTCAATATGTTTGGTCCATGCATGAGACACTGGGTTTCGTGCAACAGCCAAAGCACTCTAGCTATCAGTGAGAATATGCATAGTAGCATCAATCTCCATGCAAAGATCCATCAATAGGCATCTCAACCATATACATTCCACTGTAGATATGAAAACTGCCCTGTACTTAGCTTCACAACTCGATGTCACCACTGTAGGTTGCTTCTTACTCAACCAAGATATGAATGAGTCTCCAAGGAAAAAGCAATTACCACTAGTAGACACATGAGTATCATAACAACCAGCCCAATCACTATCTGTAAAGCATGCAAGCATGGTTGAATATCTCTGTAGTAAAAGAGACCTAAGTTCAAAGTGCCTCTGAGATATCTAAACACACGTTTCACTACTTGCCAATGCTTAGTGCGAGGGCTATGCATGAATCAAATCAATTGGGAAACTGCATACTGTATATATGGCTTTGTGTTGCATGCATATATAAGACATCCCATAGCTTGCTGATAAAGAAAAGTGTCAAATGCATCACTGGAATCCTCAACTGAGAACCTGAATCCTATCTCAACTGATGTGAAAACTTGCTTGCAATCCTCAAAGGCAAAACGCTGAAGTAT
This sequence comes from Ceratopteris richardii, assembly GCA_020310875.1. Lineage (NCBI taxonomy): Eukaryota > Viridiplantae > Streptophyta > Polypodiopsida > Polypodiales > Pteridaceae > Ceratopteris > Ceratopteris richardii. The sequence continues at coordinate 166,202,758 of CM035408.1, read as the reverse complement.
TTTTTCAACATACTTTGCTTGATGTATAACAATTCCCCCCTCAATGGATGCAAACTGGATGCCAAGATAGTAGCTCAAAAGACCATAATAAGTGACATCAAAAGTATGCTGCAAGTCAGCCATAAGAATGTCAAGTTTTGCATCACATTGTTGAAGATAAATGTACAAGCTCATTTTCATATGAGCCATGCTTGGATAAATTTACCAAATATAAAGATAAAGAAAAAGTAGAGGAAAAAAGGAAAAAATAATAAAAGAAAAAGTCTAGTCAAAATTCATGATGAGTAAGAGATACAATATCTTGCCTTGTAGTTAGTAGCATGTAGTGGAGAAAGTGGTGAGTTAAGAAGAAGGCACAAACTTCTTCACATGCTCATGAGTTATGTGAAGCTTGTCAACTAGGAAAGCAAACGAGGCAGCCATTCAAGAGGAGCAATTATGTGGCTCCAAATGTCTTGGACTTGATACATACGGATGTATGGGGACCAACCCAAGAGGCATCAATGGCTGGTAATAGATTCTTTGTCACCTTCATTGATGATCACTCAAGAAAGGTATGGTTGTTTTGTATGAAGCAAAAATCAGAGGTGTTTTCTATATTCAAAAGATTCAAAGTTGAAGTTGAAAAAGAAACAGGAAGGTCTATCAAAACCTTAAGGTCCGATGGTGGAGGAGAATACTTCTCCAAAGAATTTTTAGATTTTCTACAAGAGAATGGGATCAAAAGGAAATTCACTTGTAGGTATACACCACAACAAAATGGAGTAGCCGAGAGGAAAAATAGGCAAATTGTTGAAATTGCAAGATGCATGCTCAACGAGATGAAGGTACCATTGTACTATTGGGTTGAAGCTACCACAACTGCCATTTACTTCATGAATAGGTGCACAACATCGGGAATACATCACTTGACTCCAGAAGAGGTATATTCCGGTAAGAAACCTGATCTTACACACCTCAAAGTGTTTGGATGTGTTTGCTTTGTTCACATTCCACAAGAAGTTAGAACAAAGATGGAACCAAGATCAGAAAAATGCATCTTCATCGGCTACTCGACGGAGCAAAAAGGATACAAGTGTTACAACCCTAGAACAAAGGAATTAAGAGTCTCGCGAGATGTGGTCTTTGATGAACTAAGACCATGGTATGAAGATAAAGGAAAGGAAAAGATTCTTGAAGAAGATTGTGATGAAGTTCAACAATCAAGCACAAAGGCTTAAGGTCCAAAGGCATCTACATCAAAGAGAAGTTCAACAATCAAGCACAAAGGCTTAAGGTCCAGAGGCATCTACATCAAATGAAGAATGTTCAACATGGAGGGGGAGTCATTCCTTATCTCCAAATTCAGCTCATAGTAGCGCCGAAGAAGCAAGTGCTACTCCAAACAGTGAGGTAGATGCAAGTGAAGAAGAATATGAAGAGGTAATCACTCCGATGATAAAGCTAAATAGGTTAAAGAAGAAACTCTCTAAAGGCAATGAAAGAAGATCTTCAAGGACAAGGTATCCAACTCAAAGGTTGAGTTATGATAGTTTTATGGCGACACATTTTGCATACATGATGTAGGTTATCAAAGACAAAGAGCTTGAGACATATGAAGAAGCTTGCACACAAAAGGAATGGAAGCAAGCTATGAAAGAGGAGATCAAAGCTCTCAAAGATAATCACACATGGGAGCTAGTGCCAAAGAAAGAAGGTATGAATATTGTTCCAAACAAATGGGTGTTTAAAGTAAAGAGGAATGTTGATGGTTCACTAGCTAGATATAAAGCTAGATTAGTTGCCAAAGGATTTAAACAAACACAAGGCATAGATTATGATGAAGTTTTCAGCCCTGTTGCAAACATGGGAACTATCAGAACATTAATCGCAATTGGTGCTTCAAGGAGATGGTCATTATATCAACTCGACATAAAAAATGCTTTTCTTAATGGAGAACTACAAGAAGAGGTATACATGAGTCAACCGGTTGGATTTGAAGATGAAAACCATCCAGATTTTGTTTGCAGGTTAAATAAGGCACTCTATGGCTTGAAGCAAGCACCAAGAGCATGGAATCAGAGATTGGTAGAGTATCTAACTAAGTTTGGATACAAGCCAAGTAGTGCAGATCCTTCGTTGTACATGAAGAAGGAAGAAAATAGAGAGGTATATATTTGCATTTACGTCAATGACCTCATCATAATAGGAAATGATGTTACATGGATTAAAGATATCAAAAGGAAGCTTGGTAAGGAGTTTAAAATTTCATATCTTGGAGAGTTGAAATATTTTTTAGGAATTGAAGTTATTTATGGAAAGAGTGGCATCTACTTGATGCAAAGGAAGTACTTGTTGGATGTTCTTTTCAGATTTGGAATGAGTGGATGCAAACCACTCACTCAACCCATGGACACAAATACAAAGCTTTGTTCAAATGATGGAGAACCATTGGAAGATGTAATGACATACAAAAGCATTGTAGGATCATTAATCTATGCAAACATTACAAGACCTGATTTATTTTATGTTGTTGGTGTACTTTCTCAATTTATGCAAGCCCTGACAAGTGAACACTTAAATTCAGCCAAGAGAGTGTTGAGATACATAAAGCATACAGTTAATCATTCTTTGTTTTACAAATTTGATGAAGAATTGCAGGTCAAGGGCTTTAGTGATGTTAATTGGGCAGGTTCAAAGGAAGATAGAAGATCAACCTCAGGTTATGTGTTTCTGATAGGAAGCAAACCTATCACATGGAGCTCAAAGAAACAACCTACTGTTGCACTTTCATCCATGGAGGCTGAATATAGAGGATTAGCATTTGCCACATGTGAAGCAATGTGGATTAAAAAGCTTTTGGCTGACCTTGGAGTGCAAGTTGGAACCATCCTTATATATGGTGATAACATGTCAAGTATTTACTTGGCAAGCAATCCTAAGTTTCATGCAATGAGCAAGCACATAGAGGTCCACTACCATTATGTAAGGGAGAAGTTATTGAGAAAAGATGTGGAGATAAAGTTCATTAGAACCAAAGAGCAGGTTGCAGATATGTTTACAAAGTTCTTGGATGCTTCTAAACTCAAAGGTTTCACAGATGTGATAATTAATTTGCAGGACATGGATGAAGATAACTCTCAAATGAGCTTGAGGGGGAGTGTTGAAGATAAATGTACAAGCTCATTTTCATATGAGCCATGCTTGGATAAATTTACCAAATATAAAGATAAAGAAAAAGTAGAGGAAAAAAGGAAAAAATAATAAAAGAAAAAGTCTAGTCAAAATTCATGATGAGTAAGAGATACAATATCTTGCCTTGTAGTTAGTAGCATGTAGTGGAGAAAGTGGTGAGTTAAGAAGAAGGCACAAACTTCTTCACATGCTCATTGGTTATAAAAGTGAAGTGGGAGCACATTCAAAACAAGGAGAGAAAGAGGCAAGAGCTCCCAGTAGTCGTATCTAGCCATTTTGTCATTTTGTCTTCCCTTAGACTCCTTCCAGCCGCACGTCAGTTTGTGCATAACTCTGTTGCAGAGCTCATATCTCAGTGCATATGTAACCATTTCTTGCATTTAAGCATTCACTAAATATTATCTCGTGTATATGAAATATCTCTTTGAAAGCTTATGTACTTTGTGAGATATCAGTGAAAGAGTGAAGTCCAGTTTTTCAGTATACCTATGTAGATAGGTAGTCTATTTTGGTTGGTTAACCTTCCTGACCAAAACATATCCAAATTGCATTATTTTTGTCTTTTTGGAAAGCTCTTGGCATCTACTTTCAGTCTCTCAAATATCTTATTCAGATCATATATATTTTGTGAGATCTCTGTTAGAGAGTAAATTCCAATTTTATAGTGTACTTATGTGTGCAGGTGGTCTATTTTGGTCAGTTGAGTTTACTGACCAAAACTCATCCAAATTACCTGTTTTTTAGCTTGTTGGAAAGATATTTATGTCTACTCTCTCTATACCAAATATCTTTCTTAAAGCATATATATGCAGAGAGTTATTAGTCCGAGAGTGAAGCTCAGTTCTTCAGCATACCTGTGTGGACAAGTAGTTCATCTTTGTTAGTTGTGTTTCTTAATCAAAACTTGTCCAAATTAAGTTATTTATAGCTTTTTAGACAGATCTCTTTGTCTAATTTGATTGGCTAAAGGCTCAAGTCCATTTGAGTTTTGTATTGAGAGCAGCAAACTATCTAAGGTGTAGATGTTTGTCCAAGTGCTGGACATAGGAGAAATCATTCTCCACACACATGACCCAGTCAAGAGTATGTCATCGCATAGGAGAAATCATTCTCCACACACATGACCCAGTCAAGAGTATGTCATCGACATAAAGAACAAGAACTCTAAGATCAGCCCCATCTTTGTGTCCATAGAGTGTGCTTTCAATCGGACTACATGTGAAGCCAAGAGCAATCAAATGCTTATGGATTTTTTCATACCATGCTTGTGGAGCTTGCTTGAGACCATACAAGGGTTTATGCAAGTGACAAACCATATGCTCTTTTGCTTTCATAGCAAATCCAAGAGGTTGCTTTACATAGACCTCTTCTTGCAAATCACCATTCAAGAAAGCTGTTTTTATGTCTACCTGATGCACTTTCCAACCTCGATGGGCAACCAATGCAACCATGGTACGAATCCTAGTCATGCGTGAAGTAGGTGCAAACTTTTCCTCATAGTCAATGCCATATTGTTGTGCATATCCTTTGGCAACCAATCTAGCTTTGTAGAGATCAATGCTACCATCAGACTTTCTCTTAATCTTGTAACCCCAGTTTGTACCAATGGTATTCTTTCCTTTTGGCGATTCACATAACTCCCAAGTACCATTCCTATGTATGGAATCCATTTCTGATTGCATAGTGCTCATCCAATGTGGATCATCACATGCATCTTCAAAAGTAAGTGGCTCTTCATTACATGCTATAGCAATAAGAGAATAATCCACAAAATTACTTGATGCATGGCAAGAGCTTGATCTTGTTCTACCAAGTAAAGGTGCACTCAATTTGCTATCCTGCAAAGTTTTCTTCAGCCACTTTGGCATAGCTTGTGCACTCTTGATAGACATGCATTCATTATGTAATACATTATCAACATGTACATCATGCGTGGGCTGAATTTCATGCTCATTTTCAGCCATATTTTGTCGCAAATGTTTAGCCATATGTGGCTGGAAATTTCCAGTAGTTTCAACATTTTTTGACCGAAACATTTTTGCCATGTTTGGCTGGAAATTCTCTGCATTTTCAGCCCTATTTGGCTGGAATTCTTTTAGCCCTTTGATCCTCAGTTGGCTACTCTACATGGCCATAGTCAAGCGCACCATTTTGGAACAAAGCCATGAGTGTATCGAACACATCTTGTGTGAATTTTTAGAACATATTACATCTCGACTCACAATAATTGTGTTCATGAATGGATGGTACAAGCGATATCCCTTACTTTTAGCACTATAGCCAACAAATATACATTTCCTTTCCTTATCGTCAAGTTTGTGACGTTGTTGTGATGGCACAAGAGCATATGCCAAACAACCAAGCACGCTCATATGACTAACCATAGGCTTATGTACATTCCAAGCCTCATAAGGAGTGATGACTCTCAATGCTTTTGTAGGGCAGCGATTCAACACATAGTTTGTACACATGACCACTTCCATCCAAAACTTATCAAGAAGATGCTTTCCTTTAACCATACATCGTGCCATTTTAAGTAGAGTTCTATTTTTACGCTTGACAATACCATTTTTTTGAGGTGTATATGGAAGCGTACATTGGTGTGAGATACCTGTGCATAGAGTCAAAAGCTTTTGTGAAGAAAAACTTTCAGCCATAGCTAAAAATGCTTTGAAGCACAAAAATACCTCATTCTTTGCTTTCATAGGATCTCACCATTGCTAAAATCATGAACCGTACACTTATCATCAACAAAGTGTACATGAACTCCAATTTTGGCAATCAACGGGACTAAAATTAAGTTCTTCTTTATACCAGTTACATACAATGCATTTTTTAAGAGAATCACACCTCCATTTGCAGTCGTAAGCTCAATTTCTCCTACTCCAATGACAGGATAAGAGGCATTGTTTGCACACACCACATGTCCTCCTTTGGGTGCATCTTTCAAAGAGGCAAAAATTCTTTTGCATGATTTTATGTGCTTTGAAACATCACTATCAAAGAACGAATCCGAATCAACCCCACTCACAACCATACATTTAGAATGTAAAGATGCATCATAATGATATCTAACAGCACATGCCCAAAAATCTTGAGCCATGAAAGCTTCATCATTCTTTGCATTTGCTGAATTTTCAGCAATAGACATGCAGGATTCCTTCTTCTTTTCATTGCATTTAGCAAGCTTCCTATACTCATCAATAGTATGACCAGCCTTTCGGCAATATTTGCATCTCTTCTTCTTTTGCAAATTAGCATCATTAGAGGAATGAGTGGAAGAGGAAGGTTGAGGCTTTGGTTTTGATGAACCTAAAGTTGAACCATACTTGCTTTTCCCCTTTTGTGAGATAGCAACTGCTTGTGTTCCCTCAATCCAACCAGTCCTATTCACTCTAGATTGCTCTTCTTGCAAAAGAAGAGACACAACCTCATCAAATGCATACATATTAGGATTCCCGTTCGCAACCAAACGGAGTGTAGTAGGAAAGCTTTAAAAAGATTCCAGTAATCCTTTCAACAATGTAGAAATGAGTGATGCGTCTAGAATAATTCCATCTATGTTTGCCAATTGCTCTTTCAAGTGCTTGATCTGTGTCACATACACATCCACCGACTCATTTTTAGCCATACATACATCCTCAACTTGCTTCCTCAAGTATGCAACAACTTCATTACTCATGGCATACAGAGAAGCAAGAGTTTCCCATGCCTGTCTTGATGTGGAACATGACTGAATGTGTGGAACTATATGATGCTTCATAGAAAGCGCAATCAATGCATGAGCTTGAACATCTTTTCCATCTCATCTAATTTGCTCTTGTGTAGCTGGAGAAGGAGAAACCATTGTCCTTGAAGAAGAAGCTCCATCTGTGACAGTAGACTGTGAAGTAGAAGAACTTGGGGGTCTTCGTTCTACATCTACCAATATGTTCCAAAGTTATTTTGCAACAAGAACATGCTCCATCATGTAAGACCACATCGGATAGTTGGTCCCATCAAGCTTATCTTCAGCTTGAAGCATGCCAAACAAGTCATTGCTACCCACCATTTCACTAAAGAGCAAGAATGTGACAAAATCTTTACTTCGACGAAAGCTAAAATGAATGCTGAAATTTTAGCTCACAAATCGTCACTCTGATGACGATTCTGATTGCACGAATGGCTTCAAAATGGGGGTCAAACTATAGTGCAACTATTGGAAATGTTTCTTGGCTGTTGAAATTCATTGTTCCATGCTCCGAAGTCAATTTGCACAGTTAAAAGTGCGTGCGCCATGACACAAAAAACCAAAACTTGAGAAGGATCTGAACCTGCCCTGATACCATTGTTGGGTGTGTGTAGAAGTGCAAGAGACACACGAGAAGCGCACACAAGGAGCACAAATGCTGCAAGACACACGAAGAAGATGGATAGTTGGAATAGCTCTCTCTATTGACAATGAACTGAACTGAAGTAAGAGTTGAATAATATCCCTAGGTACACAGTATCACCACATATGAGTGAATCATGTATGCGAGCACTAGAGTAAAAGGTGCCCATGTATAGGGAAAAGGTTCACATCAAAGCTACTCGAGGAACACATAAGTGTAATATGAACCTCTAGTGAGCACTAGAGTAAAAGATGCCCATGTATAGGGAAAAGGTTCACATCAAAGCTACTCAAGGAACACATAAGTGTAATAGGAACTTCATCATTTTAGAGAGCATCATAAGAATCCAGTTATCTCTAAAACAAAGGCACTGGACATGTTGAGGAGTGTGTTATTGTATTAGAGTGTTGCGTTTGAGAAGGCATTACTCTTCATATATTTATCGGATCTCCGAAGCTTCTTTACTTATCGTATGTGGAAGTCCTCTTGTATTAGTTTTTATTTCAAATTTATTAGTAGATAGAGAGAGGGTTTATTGTACTACGGACTAGTTGTTGAATACGAATTCAGTATAAAAGTTGTAGGTGCATGATGTTTTGAACATACATTCTAACACATAGTCCCAATCACTATTATAATTTAGTCCCAATCACTATATAATTTAGTCCCAATCAATATATAATTTTATAAATAAACTAAGGAATAGAGTTCCAAAGCACATATCAACTTCTCACAACATTTGGGTAATATATTGCATCAAATATGATCCAATTGGTGATTCGTTACCACCCATTTATGTCACATGAAGCATCAATATTGAATTACTTCTCTATTTATTAGATTATGTAGTGCTATTAATGTACCACATTTCATAGAAAATAGTGTTTATTTGATAGGTTTGAATAGGTTGGCTAAGATACAACTGTTAGTAGCAAAAGCATTTGAACTTAAAGATTTTAGTATATTATAGTTATCTCATCTTTGGTACTATACGTTTAGGAAAGAATAGGAATTTAAATGTTAAAAGAAGATCTTAATTTTTATTTTACGTTTGTAACTAACCATGCTAATTAATATGGTTATGTTTGCTTAGAGCGTCTATTTGTTAGCAACAAACAGGTTGGGATACATTTCTTCCCTTAGCTGAATTTGTTGACAATATTTGCACACATAGTTTTACAATTTTTTCCACACTTTCAGGTAGTTTATGGTTATAGTCTATTAGAACCACCCACCTTTGTTTACCTGAAAAATCTCCGAGTACCACATAATTTCTTGCTAAAATTCAAGACAATCTTAAAATTTCCATGCAATCCTTTAGAAAACTACTGATAGAGCTAAAGATTACATGGATAGACATCCCACACTATGAGTTTTTAAAGTAGGTGATAGTGTTCTTTTACCTATAACACTTTCCATTTAGTTCAAAAGCCAAAAGTATCCCTCCATATTTTGAGGTATTTGGAAACTTGTCAAGAAATTAAGTGATGTGGCATAAGAATTAGAATTACTACATCACTATAAGGTTCACCCAATTTTTTACATTTATATATTGCACCCTTTTATTTCTCAAGAGGAGAATTGTGTTGACGTTTTGATTTTGCTAGTAACATCATAATCCACAATAGACGCTCCATGTAGGATAAAAAGAAAAAAAGATATTCTTGGTAGTATGGACTATCCATCCACTTATAGATGCTACATGGAGAATGAGAAACTATAAATCAAAAACATTTTCCCTCTTTGATGTATGTGATCGATGGAAAAATCGATTGTAAGTATTTTCATCCATCACTTAAATAGACAGAATATATCATGATTATTAGTGCTTTGGAACTACTAATATATTTGATATTATTAATATTAGCTATCCTAACCAATGTTTTATGTTCGATAATTTTTTTTCTAAGTTGGAAATAGTATCTTCTTAATGATTGTCAATTAGACATACATTAGATATTCAATTAGCCGCTCAAGAAGCACTAATGTTCGCAATAATTACGAGAGATCATGAGTAATAGGAATTCATGTTGATGTTAGCCAAACTTGCTTGCTTGAACTATTTTTTTATTTTTATTTTTCAAAAGATATTTGCATGTTCAAAAGTAGTGAGCAGGAACTTTAAGATGATAGCTTGCGAGTGGAAAACTATGATATACATCAATGAGAAGCATGAAATTTCTAAAAATAGATGGGTTTTCTTAAGCCAAATAGTATTAAATTTAACTTCACCTTCTGTGAGAAAACAAATAGTGAATGATGACACCATCTACATACAAAACTACTCTTATATTGATTTCCTTCCATGCTCTTTAGGACTTGACATAGGTAGCTCTAATTTATCTGACTCAATTGAGAACAATGATGTACATTATATAGGTCATCATGGATATAAGATGAGCAAGTTGATCCCTAGAATGTCTGATTTCATATTTTATTTTGGCGATACAAATGATTGGACAAGAATTCTCATATCAATTAACTAAAAGAATAAGAACGTAAATGATTAAGGTTCTTTCTCAAATAACGTGGAAGTATTAGAAGATAGATGGTTACTTGGCAGTTAGTCCATATAAATATTTTAGATAAAATGATTTCTTACACTCTATGACTTTGGATCTTAGGTGTGTTTTGGCAATAGGAGGATAATAACCTTTCGTTTTTTTTATACTACATCATAGAAATGGCTATATTCTTTCAATCATGAGGCAAATATCTAAGGGATATAGAAGTATTTATGGATATCAAGTAGAGACAATAGTATCTATCAAACACTACTAATAGGAATATTTGTGAGATAGTAGAACTAATAGTATTAGTCACACAATAGAGACAATATAATCTATCAACTTCCTTATGTTTTTGAGTACTCATAATTAGCCTACTCTCCCCGACTTGTATTAAATAAACGGAAAAGAAAAGTACAAGTGAAGGGGAATAGTGCCCAGACAACCCCCCAAGTCCCACAGAGCAGGGGTAGGTCTTACAAAGTTTACATGGCATTACAAAGAAGGTTAATCACCTGCTCATCACCCTCATGCAGGGCCCACTTGGGTTTAATCTTGTTGTTGATCAGAAGGAGCACTTTATGATGTCTGAAGGGGGGAGATTTCTTACAATTGGCAATTCTTTTACCGAGGAGGAACAACGATTTCTCAATTGACCACCCTTTGGGGGAGTCGCCAAAGTTATAAGCACATCTTTCTCGCCAGATCTTCTAGAGGACCTCCCCTCTGATAGCATTCCCGAGGGTCGTTGAGCAACCGATCGCTTCTCCCAGCAGAGCTTGTTTCCATCTCATATGCTTCTAAAGTCTAATTTTCTTTCCGACAATCTGCTAGAGCCTGTTGGAGTTGGGACAAGAAAAGAAGATGTGACCAACATCTTCAATGGACCGGCAACAGCACTTCCACTAGGGAGATGCCCCACAAATTTTGATAGCCTTTAGGTTGGTCCAGATTCCCCGATGAAGAATTTTCCATAAGAGGACATACTTTTTGTTTTCAATGAGAGGATGCCAAATCGCCATGAACTTCATTTCCCACCGCAGTCACGTCCATGAGAGGCACCACTTCTTGTTGAGGTTGATCTAATAATCAATGTTTCCTTTGATATTGGGAGGCCTATTTCTTTTATTGGGAGGTCATTCACTCGAATGTAATAATATTCATGTAATAGATCTGAAACCTTGGTGGTACACTTATGTGTTTGCAAACAAGTCTATAGGTGTAATAATCCTTTAGAAAGTTGTGGGCGCGATTACTGACAACTGGCGGATCAATTCAGTCGCCTCGCTAACGGCGCACGCAGGGTGACTATGCAGGACAGGTACAAGTATAACTTTTCCTAAGGTCCGTAAGGTGAAGCGTTCCTATAAAGTTCAACTGCATCAAAATAAGAAGGTAGGATAATCTTTTCACTAACTATTTGATCTTTTATAGTTTCGTTTGTTTCTTCTTGGATATTTTCTACGTTTCTATCTACAGTTGGAGGAAAATTTTCTTCACTAACACTAGGAGGAACAGTAGAAAGTAAAGTTATAGTTGTTCTAGGATCGTGCAAAGATTCTTCTACTATTACTTCTTTTATTGATTCTTTATCTTCTATTGATTTTGGAAACAACAATTCAAAAGTTGATGAAGGTAGAAAGGTGTTACTAGAAGAATTTTCTTTTGACATAAAAGATGATACTAAATTAATAACCAAAGTCCTATACAACCTCAAGGATGATGTTTATAAATGACAGTCTAAAAAATAGCCTATACAAGCTAATAAAAGTTTCAAACTAAGGACAATCTCTGCTTTTTAAACTTCAGGTCACATGTGTATCTCCAGTTCGCCAATAGCTTTCAAGAGGCTGCAATTCTTCATAAATCAAATCTGAAAAAAAACACATGACAGAATTTAGTATATCTTTTATATAAAAAATAACACTCATTTAGCATTTTCTTTTTTAATAACGTTAAAGTAATTATCTTTCTAAAAAAACACATATATAATAAGTACATTCTTTTATTAAAATATATACTTTACAATAAAAAATTCATTTACATAATTATTTAATATAAATTAACATACATTGCTCACTCATAATCATACATTTAACTAACATACATTCATGCATAAATAATCATACATAAACATACATGCACATGCATAAGCATACATTAACACACATAAATGATCATGCATACATGTACACTAACATACATGCATGAACTTACATGCACATGCATAAACACACACTAATACACATATGCATTCTAACATATATGAACATACACTAACATGTACATGCATAAACACAACTAACACTTACTAACATATACATGCATAAGCACAACTAACACTTACTAACATATACATGCATGCACTAACACTACTAACTTTTTCATGCATGAACACTTACTAACATTTACATGCATGAACTACACTAACATAAACATATATGAATATACATGCATGCATGAACATAAATACACATACACATGCATGAACATAGATGCACATGCATAAACATTCATGCTTAGGCATAAATGATCATCTTACATACACATGCACTAAATAAACATGCATACTCATGCATAAACACACATTAAAACACATATGCATACTAAACATATACATGCATGAACTAACATGGATAAATTTCTAACATGCATTAGCTAAACTAACTAACATGCCTATCACTAACTTCTTTAACATGTACTAACATAAAACATGGGATCAAGTTCTATCACTATCATGGGTTCATATACTTAAACTAACATGGGTTCAAATCCTAGTATCTAACATGCACTAACTTGATACTTGGGAAAAGAACTTAAGTGTCTATCAGGCTAAGGGTTGAAGAAGCTTGGGTTAAGAGTAGGGTAAAGAAATGTATAGGCTTGGTGAATGGAAAAAGGAAAGGTAAATTCATATAGGACTAAAGGTAAGACTAAAGGATCAATGGACCCTCCTTCAGAAAACCTGAAACTCATAAAAGGAAAGTTAGAAATGCAAAACACATCAAGTTAAATAAGTAAACATACATGCATACCATTTCATACCCTACATGTCATATATAATAAACCATTCATTCCAACAGGCATACTTAATGACTATGCATAAAACATTAAGATATAATGAACCTAAGCTAAAATACTTTCACACACACATACACATATATAGAAAACATAAACATATACTAAAACATATACATAAATAAATACATATACGTAAATAAATACACATATATATAAATAAATACATATATATTCACACACATACATAAATACTTATATTTAAATAAATACATATATTCTTAAATATTCATGCATACACATACTTAAATATATACATACATAAATACATAAACATATACCTTTATTAAAACACTCTATATTTTATTTTTTAGTATTTATTTAATAAATAATAAATATAACATTAAACATTTGAATATAATATAAACATAAATTATTTAATATATTTAAACTAGGAAAAAATAACTAAATATCTAATAAATTTGAAATAAAAAGAAAAGAAAAAAAAGAAAAATAATAAAAAAAATACTCTCTCTTTCTCTCTCTCTCTACTGCGCCGCCGGCAGCAGAGAAAGAGAGGGAGAGGGGGGGAAGAAAAAATAAAATAGATTAAAAAAAAAAAGAAAAAAAGAAAAAAACAAATAAAATAACTCTCCACTCTCTCTCTTCTGTTCCTCTCTCTCTCTCTCTTTCTCTGTTGCGCGCGCAGCAGAGCTGCACCGCCGGCAGAGAAAGGGAGGGAGAGAGAGGGAAAAAAAATTTATATCATTAATAAAGAAGGGGGAAAAAAATCAGAGAAAAAAAAAAACAATAAAGAAAGAGAAAAAAAAAATGGAAGAAAGGAGGAGAAAAAAGAAAACTCTGCATATTCTAAAAAAAAATTGCTTTCCCAAAACTGAAGGACAAGAGAGATGGACTTCTCTCTCTCCTCCTGTCAGAGAGCTCTCATAGAACTAAGTGCAAACAATATGACTATAGTCTAGAGCATAGTAGATACCTGAAGAAAAACACATGAACTTGTGAGCACGTACTCCCCTCTTTAAATAGATGTGAGTAGCCCACCATAGCCTACATTTTTCTTTAGATAACTCAACCAATTTACCTAAATTGACTCCACATCACTCCAACAACACTCAACAAGAAAAAAGGCGTGGGATTTTCCTTTATGTGAATTTCCCCAATTTCATCCAACTATTTAAATATTCTATGGACCATATACTTTAGAATTTAAAAAACCTTTCACTTCTCCTTTTTTATTTAATTGAATACTAAACTTTTAGAATAAATACTATAACTTAGACTAAAATTTAATTTAACCCATTTTAATTATTACCTTAGTCTTAGTGGAAATAAATAAATAATATATTTATCTATTATTTTGCTAAGGTTCCAAATGATATAATTAACCTATTGAATAATTCATTTATGGACTACAACCCACTTATTTAATTATTTAACCTTAGGTTTACCCTACAACTAACTTTAAACCATATCAATTAGCTCCAACTAACCCATAAATCTATTTTCTAACCTTCCATAACCCACTAGGATGAATAATTAACCCATAATTAACCTTAAAGCTTAACTAGAACCCTATAATCCATGCTCAAAACATACATTTAACCCTTAATTACCCTTGTAACTTAGTTAAAACCCTTCAAAACATGATCTAGACCTTTAATTAACCCTTACTTATCCTTAATATTTAGCTAGAACATACATTTAATCCATAATTACACTTGTAATTTAGCTAGAGTATGATCAAAACCTATAATTAACCCTTAATTATCTTTATATTTTCATCCAAAACTTAGTTTACCCCTTAAGTAACCCTTGATTTAACATCTATAATACCCTTGAATAAACTTAAATGAATACTTCCCATCTTGATTTTGGTCAGCAAACTTTTTTTCCTGCAAAATTAAAGTCAAACATTAGTCAAAATTCCATAATTTAACCAAACTTTTATCAATCAATTAATCTTTTAATTTTTGTAATATTTTAAGAGTAACAATTTCTCTCCGACATCCGCCCCCACTAAACCTACACATCGTCCCGATGGGCCAACCTGCGGTTTCAAGTGGAACAAATCAAATTCTTTTGAAAATAATTTTAAATAATTTCAAAATTTTATTACATCATGCATTCACACTTTATGCAATTAAAAAGATTTGTACAAATCATTTAAAAATATCAACATAGAAATAAGTTATAAAATATCATGTCATATTTTTGAATCCACATTTAAACAAATATTTATAAGAATAAATCACAAGTCTTATAGTCCTTCTGTTCATGTCACTTGCTAAGAATAAGTAACTTATCCTTCATAACAGCATATACAAAAAGAAAACTTTTCCCATCAGATAACAGAATTATATGCCTCCTACTTTTATTTCCTATGGTCTGACTCTCTTTTATTGCTTAAATCATTTCATTTTTCTTACTTCATCCCAACTCAGCTTTTTCTTTAATTTTTAACAAATCGGCCTATACCGAAATTGGATGCGACTCCTGGACTTGTCCACCCGGCCAAGTTTACCCCACTTGTCTGCCAACCCGGTATAGCGCACGACAAACTATGTCAGCCCTACATGAAATCGACATCAGCTCGTGGCTCTGATCGCCCGACCAGAGTAACTCCACCCGCCTACCGACCCATGCAGGCGCATGACAACATATAGGTTAGGCCTATGATGAAACTAGCTGCAGCTCGTGGCCTTGATCACCCGACCAAGGTTGTTCCACCCGCCTACTAGCCCAACATAGCACACTAACAACAGACACATACATATAAACTAGTTGGGTATGAAGTTTTTAATTAATTTTTATTTTATTTTGAGGTCAGATCTCATAAAAAATAAAAGCAAGATACAAAATCCCATTTACTAATGAATAAAATTTCTTTTAAGCATATACATATATTCAAAATAAGACTACCTTTCCTTTTACAAGTTTCCAATTCCAAAATTTCTATTTAACTTCCTGATTCAGTTCATATAAATACGAGTTATTATGCTTCAATCATAAATATTTCAGATATTTCTATATCTTAATTCTACTTGATTTTTTTTTTTTTAAATAAATTGAAACATATCCTTTTAATCCATGCAGTAATGCTTATGCATATACACAAAAAATTAAAGAATCTCTAATCAAAACTGTTTCACCTGATTTTTAAATAAATTTTTAATCGTCATCTTCATTTTCATCAGCATCATCTTCAGCATCATTTTCTTCAATTTCATATTCTTCATTATTTCTCTTTTTAAATAGCTTAACTCTTTTTCCTACAATCAAATTTTTCAATAAAGAACCATCAAATTCTCTAAGCTTAAATGTTCCATTTTCAAATACAGTCACAACTACATATGGTCCAAACCATCTCTTAATTAATTTTTTCCTAGCATCATACTGAGTATCAAAAGTGCTATCATAAACTAAAACCCAGTCATCTACTTCTATAGTACAAGGTCTAAGTCTATGTTTTTTATCAAAATAGATTTTATTTTTAAGACGTGAATTTTTAATTTTCTGAACAGCTTCTTCAATCATTTTATTACCTATATTTAACTGCATAATCCTAACTGAAATTAGATCTTCACGAGTCATCTCATTATTCCACGGAAGTGTCGTCCATGAAATAATCTGGGACTGGATAGGAAAAATCGGCTTTTGACAGTACATTAGTTCTGCAGGCATAAATCCTGTAGACCTAGTATATGTCATCCTGTCTGCCCATAGTGCAAAAGGAAGGAATCTAGGCCACTGTCGCGTATCACCATTGCAGGCCTTAGAAATTGCCTTTACAATAGAGGGATGACCCCGCTCAATCTTACCATTAGACTCCGGATTATAAGCAGTAGTGAGAGACAGACGAATCCCATGAAGATCAAAGAATTCTCTAGCCTCTCTAGCATCTAACTCTCCCCTATCTGCCACTATCTTCTCTACATAGCCAAATCTACTAATAACTTCTTCTAGCAAAAATTTACATACGTTATAAGTAGTTTTTGTACGAAGCGCTCTACCTTCTACATGATTAGTCAGGTCTTCTCTAGTTAAAATTATATATCTCATCTTATCTAATCCTTTAGGCATGGTCACTAAATCAACTACCCACTTGTAATGAATACAAGGAGGATAGGTAGGGTGCAAAGGTTCTCTATGCCTAACTGATGAATGTACCTGACATGTAGTACAAGTACTAACAAAGTCACGTATATTCACATACATACCCGGCCACCAGTAGGCTTCTCTAATTTTATCATAAGTTGCATAAAAGCCTTTATGACCTGCCCAAAGAGTCTCATGCATATCTATCATAACTTTATTTTGCAGTTTTTTATTTCCTAAAACTCGCTGAGGATATCTAATTTTCCCTTTAGCATGTCGCCAAATAAAACCATCTTTTAGGAAAAAATTAAACGCACGTTTCCTAATATCTCTAAATCTATTAGCTGACCAAATAGGTAATTGCTTCAGAGTACTAAGATAATAACCTATATCATACCAAATCCCTTCATACTCATTTTCATTAAATTTTTCATATACATATATATCAGAAATATAATTAATTACATTTAAATCAGTTTTAGTCAATTCATCATCTTCAAATTTAGCCCTAGAAAGCATATCTGCTACGGAATTAGTTTTTCCAAAAATATGATTTAAAATAGGATTAATAAACTTAATATATGATATCCATCTTAACATAGCTATATCAGGAGAAGAACAGTTAGTAATCATTCCTATTAAAGGTAAACAATCTGTTTCTATGATGACATTAGCTCCTATAAAATACTCTTTATCAGTTTTTAATGCAGTAACTAAACCCCATAATTCTCGTTTTATTTGTGGATAATTTCTTTGAGTTTCATGCAAAATTTTAGCTCCGAATCTAATAGCATATCTATTTCCCTCACTATCATCTTGACCTATTACCCAGCCTATTCCTATAGGGCTAGTATCTACAGTTAAAATAATTGGTTTATTGTTTGAATAATCTACACGTTTCAAAACTGGTGCATTAGAAAGCAAATTTTTTAATTTTTTCATCGTTTTAACATGAGTTTCAGTCCATTTAAATTTTCTGTTTTTCCTAAGTAAATCGTACAATGGATTAGCTACATGGGCATAATGCGGAATCCAAATTGCATAAAATACACATGCTCCTAAGAAACGTCTAACTTCACTAATGTTTTTACAAGTTTCAGATAGTTTATTAATAGCATCTACTTTTTGAGGATAAGGCCTACGACCGTAATAACCACATAAATGTCCTACAATTAAAACTTCATTAACTCCAAAAACTGATTTTTCTATAGAAAAAGTTAATCCTACTTCTTCAAATCTTTTTAGAATTTTTTCACAATCTAAAATATGATTAGCTACAAATTTCCTACATCCTAATGCATCTAATGTCTCATCTTTTTCTTTTTCTTCACATCCTTTAATTGGGATATCATCTATAAACGGCATGGTCACATTAGGAATAAAGTCATGAAGAACCTTATTCATCGCGTTCATCATATGTGCTACCGAATTTGTAGCTCCTTGGGGAAGAGTACACATACGAACTAATCCTAAAGGAGTCTTCATCGTGGTAATATCTCTACTTTCAGTAGCAAGCTGAAACTGGTCATATCCTGAATATAAGTCACCCATAGAGTAGATAGAATGCCCAACAAAAGCTTCGGCAAATTCTCCTACAATAGGGCCGGTTCCCACGTTCCTAATAGTAACTTTATTTACGGGTTGTAAGTCTTGAATAAATCTAAGTTTACCATTCTTTTTAGGAACAGTAAACCATCTATTAGAATAAGGTGCAGAGGAAGGTTCTAATATTTTCATTTTCATCTTCTCCTTAAGCAGTTTCATTAGCTCAGGTAAATGAGCCTTTGGAACTGGTATAGGGCGAAGATTCCAAGGTATGTGGGCTACAGTAAATATGATCATAGGAGAAACTAATCTAGGGTCAACACATCCTATTTCCTGAGGATAAAGAGAAAACGCTCTACCATGTTTTTTAATCATTTCACGAAATAATTCTTGTTCAGTTGGTAATAAAAAAGAATTTTCATTTCCAATTTTTATTAATTTAATAGTTTCTTCAGTAAATTTATGACCTATTTTAGACATGTCACGTAAGATAGGATCGTTAGCTACTTGTTTAATTTTTAAATCACTTCCTTCAGGTAAAGCTTGAGCTACAGGTTTTACTTTTTTATCTACTGTTTTATATTTTGTATTAATTTGAACTTCATGAAAGTCAGAAACAAATTTTGAAATTAAATCATATTCATTTAATGAGTTTAAAAGAATAACATGTAATAATTTTTCATCATGTAAAGTTTCGTCAATTTCATCAAATAAAGTAGAGGAAAAAGAAGTTTCAATTATGTTTTCAATATTTTCAGTTTTAGACATATATCCTTTATCTTCAAAATATTTTTCATATTTTTTTATTGTTTTTCTAGGAATATCTTTATTATTTAGAATTTGAAATTTTGAAGATGAAAAATAAACAGATACATTTTCTATTTTATTTACACATTTATGCGAGATATCAAACCAATTACCACTGTTGTCTCGCTCAACAATGGTCTCTAGTAAAAATTTTGATCAAAGTATGTTCCAGAATCACTAAGAGGTAAATGACTCTCGTGCATTTTTTCTTGTGATCTGATAGGTGTTTTCCTAATTTGTTCCCTATTTCGTACATGGTTTGGGCTAACTATCATAACTTGGAGCGATTGTAGATCATCTTTAGATCTAATTCTTGCGTATGCTGAGCCGTCATCTATTACTTTAGTCTCCATTCTGGCTTCACATATGAATGGTTGACCTAAGATAATTTCATAAGAGCAGTTGTCCTGAATGAAAAAGTGGAATGTTTCAGAGATTCCACCTATCATTAGAGGTATGTTGGCACATGCTCCTAAGAGTGATCCACAACCATTGTCCGCGGTTCGCATTATCCAGCCGTGATTTTTATCAATAGGCCATTTAAACTTATCATATAATCCTTTCGAAATCACATTGATTTCAGACCCAGAGTCAATTAGGGCTAAAGCAGAATATGATCTCTTCTGATCTCCTAAGTTAACTTTAATCTCCGGTGTGCCTCTCGCCCAAAAACTTTTTCTAAAATCACTCTCTGAGTTTTTTGTTTCGTCATCTGGTACAATCGGTCCTAAGAAATTTTTGTTCACATTACAGGTATTATCTTCTTCATCCTCTGAGTCTAAAGAAAGAGATTCATGAATCAAGTGAGTTACATCGGCAACATCTTGCATCTCTATCTCTTGTGACAGAGGGAATCTCTTCCTTTTAATTAGTTTAATAAAATTTTCCTTAAATTCAATTTTTGCTATTGAGAAGATTTGTTCTAAAGTCATTGTTACTGCACTTTTTAATAAGATGTCATACAATATTTCTTTCGAATCAACCTTTTGTTCAAGTTCAGAAATAAGAATAGCTTTCGGTACTCGTTTTGGTTTCTTTTCTGGTTTCTCTTCAGGTTTTGTTTCAGTTCTAAGAATTTGCTCTACTTTGTCTGATGTTTGAGTTAGCTCACTAAACACAGGTTGTTTACCCTCCCTAATTTCTTTTCTTCGCTCCTCATTTGTTTTAGAACTTTCGCCTTGTTCAAACTGAACTTTCTTAGGCTTCGGCTCATCTCTCATCTTACTTCTAGTCATTCGTCTACCTGAATCATTTGTATCTTGCTCATTATCCCTCTTTCTTTTCTCTTCAACATTCACAATATGCGAATATATCGAGAATTGATCAACAAGAGTGTTCCACGCAGTTTTCTGCATAATATCATCTCTCGCCTTAATCAAAGCTTCAATTGAGTAGTTCCTCGTTTCCTTTGTTTGTTCGGACTCAGAGTCACTATCAACATATTCTAGTTTAACAGCAGAAGCAGATTTCGAAGACTCAGAAAGGTTTTCATACAGCTTCTTCATCCCTCCCTTTCCCCAATTGGCAGCTAAGGGTAAATGTGTTCTATAGTCGCACAATCGCTTGTCAATATCAATTACAAGTCTTTTCTCTTTCGCATCTTTCAATGCTTCACATGTGTAAGTCAAATGATCTGTGGCATCGCACCAGATACATCTCCTCACATTGGCATTTCTCCTTTCATTAAAATTTCTTTGGTTAAATGCTTGAGGAATCGGTTGAGGAATTGGTTGGGGTACAACTGGAGGATTAGGAGGTATAAAAGGTGGATTAGGAGGTACTAATGGATGATTCGGAGCTACTAATGGTGGATTTGGAGCATGTACTGGTTGAGGATAAATAGTCGGATGAGCTTGCATTGCAGGTTTATCTTGTAGGTTTAAAGCATACACCACATTCTGCAAAGCCGCTACCTCTTTAGACATATTCTCGTGCATATGCATCATATTGTCCAACTTGTTAAACAAAATCTCAAATTGTAACTCGGTTGGTACTCTAGATGTGGATGTTGTAGGCTCAACTTTTGAATCTATATGTGTATCCCTAGTTGCCTGAATCGGAGGAAAATTGGAAGATGGTTGAGACATCGATTCATAAAGAAGTGTTTTACGTTGCATCATGTGAGCAACCGCTTCAACTACAGTTTTCACTACACCCCAGTCATCTGTAAGCCCATATTTCTTTCTCGGTTCTTCAAGCCTACGCTCAACCTCTACCCTTATATCTGGAGTCAAGATTTTAAGGAAATATAAAATGATATCTGGGGTAAGGGCAACTCTATCCTGTTCAGGTAATTGAGAGAATCTTTTCATAAATTCACTATGGAGTTGAGTTAACGAAATGCGAGGCTTAGGTGAACTAATCCATTTCATAAATCCTTCTCGACTATGTTGACTGTAGTCTTCTAAGTAGAATTCCTTATGCAGCTCTTTTCTAAATTCTTCCCATTCCTTATTGTCATGTATATCCATAATAGCTTTTACAGTACCTATGGCCAGACGTCCAAGGTAGGATTTCCACTTTGTTTCAGGTAAACCGTGTAACTTAGCTAATTCCTCAAACGTGTCTAAATAATTTGTAACATTCATACCAGTAAATTTCCCTTTATCCTTTAATAACGTTTCAACTACCTTTTGTCCTTGCATCTCGTGCATCATAATTTGAAATAGCTCGTCCATTTTCGAAGTTTGTTTTGACCTAGCTTGAACAATTCTAACTATATCCTGAACTTCTTTTGTTACTCTTTCCTTATGTTCAGCTACTAATTCTGAAATTCCGTTAGAGTCCAGTTTGATAAGTTTTTACTATGCAAAAATGTTGCAAGTAAAGCTATGATTAACGCTTAACCTATGTTTAACAACTAGTTGCCTTTAAACTATACTAGCAATTTAACCTTAAATAAACTTTTTCACCCAAGAATGTAAGGGTAAAGAAATTATACCAACTGCTCGAAGATGAGGCTCAAAATAGTGCTTTCTGTGAAATTCAATACATTTATTGATTTGAATCAAAACCTAAATACATAGTTTGCTAAAATGGGTGCAAACGTTTTGTGCTTCAATTGTTGATGAAAGGGGTGGCGTGACGAGTTTCTCCTACTTGCCAATCTTCGTGGAGGCGCTCAGGTCACCAGACCAGCCCTCGACACCAAGAAGATTGCAAGCTCACGTAAATGCCACAGCTTCCAAGGATGAAGACGCAGCTGCACTGATGTAAAATCGTATAAATGTATATGCAATGCAAAATTTAAAATTTATACCTGAGCTGCAAGGCCGTTTGTTTTCACGTCGGGTACAAAGTGTGGGCGCGATTTCTGACGACTGGCGGATCAATTCAGTCGCCTCGCTAACGGCGCACGCAGGGTGACTATGCAGGACAGGTACAAGTATAACTTTTCCTAAGGTCCGTAAGGTGAAGCGTTCCTATAAAGTTCAACTGCATCAAAATAAGAAGGTAGGATAATCTTTTCACTAACTATTTGATCTTTTATAGTTTCGTTTGTTTCTTCTTGGATATTTTCTACGTTTCTATCTACAGTTGGAGGAAAATTTTCTTCACTAACACTAGGAGGAACAGTAGAAAGTAAAGTTATAGTTGTTCTAGGATCGTGCAAAGATTCTTCTACTATTACTTCTTTTATTGATTCTTTATCTTCTATTGATTTTGGAAACAACAATTCAAAAGTTGATGAAGGTAGAAAGGTGTTACTAGAAGAATTTTCTTTTGACATAAAAGATGATACTAAATTAATAACCAAAGTCCTATACAACCTCAAGCATGATGTTTATAAATGACAGTCTAAAAAATAGCCTATACAAGCTAATAAAAGTTTCAAACTAAGGACAATCTCTGCTTTTTAAACTTCAGGTCACATGTGTATCTCCAGTTCGCCAATAGCTTTCAAGAGGCTGCAATTCTTCATAAATCAAATCTGAAAAAAAACACATGACAGAATTTAGTATATCTTTTATATAAAAAATAACACTCATTTAGCATTTTCTTTTTTAATAACGTTAAAGTAATTATCTTTCTAAAAAAACACATATATAATAAGTACATTCTTTTATTAAAATATATACTTTACAATAAAAAATTCATTTACATAATTATTTAATATACATTAACATACATTGCTCACTCATAATCATACATTTAACTAACATACATTCATGCATAAATAATCATACATAAACATACATGCACATGCATAAGCATACATTTACACACATAAATGATCATGCATACATGTACACTAACATACATGCATGAACTTACATGCACATGCATAAACACACACTAATACACATATGCATTCTAACATATATGAACATACACTAACATGTACATGCATAAACACAACTAACACTTACTAACATATACATGCATAAGCACAACTAACACTTACTAACATATACATGCATGCACTAACACTACTAACTTTTTCATGCATGAACACTTACTAACATTTACATGCATGAACTACACTAACATAAACATATATGAATATACATGCATGCATGAACATAAATACACATACACATGCATGAACATAGATGCACATGCATAAACATTCATGCTTAGAATGATCATCTTACATACACATGCACTAAATAAACATGCATACTCATGCATTAACACACATTAAAACACATATGCATACTAAACATATACATGCATGAACTAACATGGATAAATTTCTAACATGCATTAGCTAAACTAACTAACATGCCTATCACTAACTTCTTTAACATGTACTAACATAAAACATGGGATCAAGTTCTATCACTATCATGGGTTCATATACTTAAACTAACATGGGTTCAAATCCTAATATCTAACATGCACTAACTTGATACTTGGGAAAAGAACTTAAGTGTCTATCAGGCTAAGGGTTGAAGAAGCTTGGGTTAAGAGTAGGGTAAAGAAATGTATAGGCTTGGTGAATGGAAAAAGGAAAGGTAAATTCATATAGGACTAAAGGTAAGACTAAAGGATCAATGGACCCTCCTTCAGAAAACCTGAAACTCATAAAAGGAAAGTTAGAAATGCAAAACACATCAAGTTAAATAAATAAACATACATGCATACCCTTTCATACCCTACATGTCATACATAATAAACCATTCATTCCAACAGGCATACTTAATGACTATGCATAAAACATTAAGATATAGTGAACCTAAGCTAAAATACTTTCACACACACATACACATATATAGAAAACATAAACATATACTAAAACATATACATAAATAAATACATATAAGTAAATAAATACACATATATATAAATAAATACATATATATTCACACACATACATAAATACTTATATTTAAATAAATACATATATTCTTAAATATTCATGCATACACATACTTAAATATATACATACATAAATACATAAACATATACCTTTATTAAAACACTCTATATTTTAATTTTTAGTATTTATTTAATAAATAATAAATATAACATTAAACATTTGAATATAATATAAACATAAATTATTTAATATATTTAAACTAGGAAAAAATAACTAAATATCTAATAAATTTGAAATAAAAAGAAAAGAAAAAAAAGAAAAATAATAAAAAAAATACTCTCTCTTTCTCTCTCTCTCTCTACTGCGCGCGCGGCGCTGCTGCGCCGCCGGCAGCAGAGAAAGAGAGGGAGAGGGGGGGAAGAAAAAATAAAATAGATTAAAAAAAAAAGAAAAAAAAGAAAAAAAAGAAAAAAACAAATAAAATAACTCTCCACTCTCTCTCTTCTGTTCCCTCTCTCTCTCTCTTTCTCTGCTGCGCGCGCAGCAGAGCTGCGCCGCCGGCAGAGAAAGGGAGGGAGAGAGAGGGAAAAAAAATTTATATCATTAATAAAGAAGGGGGAAAAAAATCAGAGAAAAAAAAAAACAATAAAGAAAGAGAAAAAAAAAATGGAAGAAAGGAGGAGAAAAAAGAAAACTCTGCATATTCTGAAAAAAATTTGCTTTCCCAAAACTGAAGGACAAGAGAGATGGACTTCTCTCTCTCCTCCTGTCAGAGAGCTCTCATAGAACTAAGTGCAAACAATATGACTATAGTCTAGAGCATAGTAGATACCTGAAAAAAAACACATGAACTTGTGAGCACGTACTCCCCTCTTTAAATAGATGTGAGTAGCCCACCATAGCCTACATTTTTCTTTAGATAACTCAACCAATTTACCTAAATTGACTCCACATCACTCCAACAACACTCAACAAGAAAAAAGGCGTGGGATTTTCCTTTATGTGAATTTCCCCAATTTCATCCAACTATTTAAATATTCTATGGACCATATACTTTAGAATTTAAAAAACCTTTCACTTCTCCTTTTTTATTTAATTGAATACTAAACTTTTAGAATAAATACTATAACTTAGACTAAAATTTAATTTAACCCATTTTAATTATTACCTTAGGCTTAGTGGAAATAAATAAATAATATATTTATCTATTATTTTGCTAAGGTTCCAAATGATATAATTAACCTATTGAATAATTCATTTATGGACTACAACCCACTTATTTAATTATTTAACCTTAGGTTTACCCTACAACTAACTTTAAACCATATCAATTAGCTCCAACTAACCCATAAATCTATTTTCTAACCTTCCATAACCCACTAGGATGAATAATTAACACATAATTAACCTTAAAGCTTAACTAGAACCCTATAATCCATGCTCAAAACATACATTTAACCCTTAATTACCCTTGTAACTTAGTTAAAACCCTTCAAAACATGATCTAGACCTTTAATTAACCCTTACTTATCCTTAATATTTAGCTAGAACATACATTTAATCCATAATTACACTTGTAATTTAGCTAGAGTATGATCAAAACCTATAATTAACCCTTAATTATCTTTATATTTTCATCCAAAACTTAGTTTACCCCTTAAGTAACCCTTGATTTAACATCTATAATACCCTTGAATAAACTTAAATGAATACTTCCCATCTTGATTTTGGTCAGCAAACTTTTTTTCCTGCAAAATTAAAGTCAAACATAAGTCAAAATTCCATAATTTAACCAAACTTTTATCAATCAATTAATCTTTTAATTTTTGTAATATTTTAAGAGTAACAATTTCTCTCCGACAAAGTGAAATAATTAGTTTTGAATTTTTTATTATACATTCTATAGATATTTTTTAGAATGAGTGTTCAATTCCTTTTATGCATATACACAAAACTTAGGTATTATAGTTTTTAAATTCTCTCTCTAAACCTTATTTGCATCATGCTTTTGAGTTGAAAATTGAACATGAAGATGAACGAATCATGAGCAATGTTGTATGAGATAAAGGTAGGGTACTCTTACTAAAATAAAAGTGAATCATCTTGTTTCATAGTCTCAAATTAGCTCACTATTAAATAATGGCTTGATTTTATTCTCTTTAGAATTTTTGAACTTGCAAGGCTGAAAACAAATATTTGGAGGTTGATTTGGACCTAGGGTATCACTAACATTATTGTGCACATTGAAGACCTAAACACTTTTGCCTCTCACAAGCATTTTTGAATTTTGCTCCGTTTTTTCGTTAGAGGGTCTAAAAAAGTGTGGATTTTTCCAACATTTAAGAAAAGTATGTTTTTTTATTATTAGCCAAATCTATGATTTTGATGCATATATGTTCTCACTCATGTTTGTTTGTCAACCTATGCATGTTTTCATTGCTTTTTCTTCCACTTTTTGATAGGTGTTGCTAAAGAATGTACTTGACCACTAAAGTGTTACACTTATGTGTTCCTCGAGTAGCTTTGATGTGAAATTTTTCCCTATACATGCACACTTTTTACTCTAGTGCTGGCTAGAGGTTTTTTCCCCACATACATGATTCACTCATATGTGGTGGTACTTTGTACTTCGGGATATTATTTAGCTCTTACTCTAGTTCAATTCGTCGCCAATAGAGAGAGCTATTCCATCCATCCGTCATCTCCATGTGTCTTATTGCATTTTTGCTCCTTGTTTGTGCTTCTCATGTGTCTCTTGCACTTCTATACACACCCAATAGTGGTATCAGAGTAGGTTTAGCTCTTCTCAAGTTTCGATTTTTCACGTTGCGACATGCATGCACTTTTAATAGTGGAAATTGACTTCGAAACATAAAATAGTGAATTTGAGTAGTGAAGAAAAATTTCCATCAATTGCACTAAAGTTTTACCCCCATTTTGAAGCCATTCGTGCACTCATAATTGCCATCAGAGTGACGATTTGTGAGCTAAATTTTCAACATTCATTTTAGCTTTCGTCGAAGTAAAGATTTTATCATATTCTTGTTCTTTAGTAAAATGGCGGGCATCAATGACTTGTTTGGCATGCTTCAAGTTGAAGATAAGTTTGATAGTACCAACTATCCTATGTGTTCGTACATGATAAATCATGTTGTTGTTGCAAAACAACTTTGGAACATAGTGGCCGATGTTGATCAAAGACCTGCAGGTTCTTCTACTTCACAATCTACTATCATAGATGGAGCTTCTTCTTCAAGTACAATGGTTACTCCTTCTCCACCTACACATGAGAAACTTAGATGGGATGGAAAAGATGCTCAAGCTCATGCATTGATTGCGCTTTCTATGAAGTGTCATATAGTTCCACACATTCAGTCATGTTCTACATCAAGACAAGCATGGGACACTCTTGTTTCTTTGTATGTCGTGTGTAATGAAGAACATGTTGCATACTTGAGGAAGCAACTTGAGGATGTATGTATGGCATAAAATGGGTCTATGGATATGTATGTGACATGCATCAAAGACTTGAAAGAGCAATCGACAAACATAGATAAAATTATTTCGGATGTATCACTCATCTCTGCATTGTTGAAAGGATTACTAGAATCTTTTCAAAGCTTTGCCACTACACTCCATTTGTTTGCAAAAGGGAATCCAAATATGTATGCATTTGATGAGGTTATGTCTCTTCTTTTGCAAGAAGAGCAAACTAGAGTGAATTGGAGTGGTTTGATTGAGGAATGCAAGCACTTGCTATCTCATAAAAGGGGAAAAGTAAGTATGGTTCAGCTTTGGCATCAACAAAACCAAAGCCTCAACCTTCCTCTTCCACTCACTCCTCTAATGATGTTGATTTGCAAGAGAAGAAGAGATGCAAATATTGTCGAAAGGCTGGTCATACTATTGATGAGTGTAGAAAGCTCACTAATCCCAATGAAAAGAAGAAGAAATCCGGCTGCCTATTGTTGAAAATTTAGCAAATGCAAAGAATGATGAAGCTAACATGGCTCAAGATTTTTGGGCATGTGTTGTCACATGTCATTATGATACATCTTTACATTCTAAATGTATGGTTGTGAGTGAGGCTGATTCGGATTGGTTCTTTGATAGTGGTGCTTCAAAGCACATAACTTCATGCAAAAGGTTTTTTGCATCCTTGAAAGATGCACTCAAAGGAGGACATGTGGTGTGTGCAAACAATGCCTCATATCCTATCATTGGAGTAGGAGGCTTTCATGAATTCTACTATTTATGGATTGTACACAAGCATAAAGCTTCATCAATGTGTAAAGATTTAATTGGAAATACTCCCTCTTATATGTTTCTCCAAATTTACCCTATGAAACTTCCATATTCTTGGAAAACCTTATTGTTGAAACTCATGAGGCGAGATCCCACCTCTAGACCCTATATATGGGTGGGACCCTCCCCCCTTAGTACCTTGGATGGATAAAAGATCTTTTGAGAAGATTTATACCATTACAAGGCCAATTTCTTAACCTAGAAAGAGTTATTTTCCTCTATGGAGAAAGCTACTTTCTCTAGAAATGTGATCCCTCCCCCTCCTTGGGCTTCCCTTCGAATCCCATTGTGGGAACCTTGGGGTACTTCGAGGGCACCGCAAGGGAACCTAGGGGTTCTTAAGGTACCTTTAACCTATTGGATTTTTGTAGTCCACTTATGCAAGCTAGCTTGGGGGGTGGGGGGAAGAGGAGGGACGTGGGGCTGTTCCACGTGGAAGTGTATTTTATGCAACTATAAAGAGTAACTCATAAAATGTTCAACTTTAACTGCCCCTCTTCTCTTTTACAAACAATTATGCAGCATCATTTGAGCCTTCTTAGCAATATAATATCTCTTGTGGCTCTCACTCGCATCTCGTAATCATGCCTACCCCAATCGCGTGCAAGTATTGGGTGAAAATCATCTTCTGCCGTTCTCGATTGCTGCTTTCTGAATAGGAGGCAGAGGCGGTAAATATTTGTCAATTTTTAAGAGCTTCTACTGCCAAGGTCCTCCTCTCAGGGTGGCTACTATTAGTAGCCCATTACCACAATGGCTCCATGTGGCCACTTCGAGCCGTAAACATTATGGATGTTGTTGGCAGTTGACCACCCAATCTTGCGGCCTCCAGCCCCGAAGTACAAGAATTTGTAAACCACTAAGGGCTGAGTTCAAGGAGTAGTGGAACCCAACCACCAAATCCTCCAATTCCAGGTGGATGAGTAGCAAATCATGATGTTCCACTGGTTCCTTTTCAGAAGGGTGAAAGAAGGATGGATTTTGTACCGCCGTTCTAGATCAGCAATTTGGCTAGGATCTTAACACATATTTCTTTTTCTGTATTTAACTATCATGTTTTACATGTGGAGCCATCTAAGGTTCGAGAATAATACGAGGCAAAGAGGAGAGGGCCAACAAATAAAACATGTTTTGGGGTGTGACGTGGCAGAAGAATCCATGACAACCTGCACTCAATGTGAAGACACATGACCAAATGTTCAACTATCATGAATCGATCACATGTTCGCAATGTTGGCACCACCCTTTCTGAACTAGGCATTTTAGGAGACATGTTCTCTACAGGATGTAGCTTACAGCACTGAACAAGAGGCGTGTTCTCTACAGGATGTCGCTTATAGCACTGAACAGTGGTTCCAGCTGAGGTACCACAAACATGTTCTCTACAGGATGTAGCTTACAGCACTGAACAGGAGGCGTGTTCTCTACAGGATGTAGCTTATCGCACTGAACAGTGATTCCAGCTGAGGTACCACAAACACGAGTCGATCAAATGTTCGCAATGTTGGCACCACCCTTTGTGAAATGGGCATTTAAGGAGACATGTTCTCCACAGGATGTAGCTTACAGCACTGAACAGGAGGCGTGTTCTCCACAGGATATAGCTTATAGCATTGAACAGTGGTCCCAGCTGAGGTACCAGTCTGCATAAACCTATAGACATATCTTGCTTAGTGAAGATAGATTGACATATAGTTACATAACAGACAGAAGCATGATGCACATTTTTTACTATCACGACAGCTCGATCACCTCATTGGAACACGAGCGAAGCCCTCATGCTAGTCGACGGATCAAATTATACTTTCTTTAAAGCAGCAAAACTAATGGTTATTAGAATCAAAGCACGACTCCACTCTGTGTGTGTGTGCGTGTGTGTGTGTATTTAATTGCAAACTTGCTCTCGCTTAGTCACTCGTCTTTGCCACACTTCCATTGATGTGACACCAGCTAACCATGATGAGAGAAAGAGGTTTGTCTTAATGCTCTTCAGAAGAGAGGTGTTTCTTAATATTCCTCAGAAGTGAAGCAAGATATAGAAGTAGCACAATCATGGACTCAGGCTGAGATTGATCGATGCAAACTAATGTCAGTATCAGGAACCTGTGGTTACGGGATGTGGCTGTACGAGTTGAAAAGAGAACAGTGCTGATGAGTTATATGGCCATAAACAAGGGCTATCAGGCACTCATCTGAGCAATCCTATACGTTAGGATGATCATTAGGCATCAAAGAAGACACATAACACCTTAGAAGAAATGAAGGCCAGTGACCAGAAATAGAAACATGCACATATTGACTCAAACAGGCTTATGTCGATGAGGAGTGCCTTCTATTTGGCTTATGGTTGGCAGATTCTCTCTTTGACTGTTCATTTGTGGAGATCGAGTTTACCCTACGTTTGGATATAGCTGATGATGCAGTCTGCACGGGTGCTGGAGCTGGTGCAAGCTTGTGATGCTGAAATGGATTCAATTTGCTCAGAGACTTCGAAAAAGCATGGAAAAATCCACTATGATGTTGTTGATGAGGCTGAGTGCTTCCACCATCTGCTTTATGGTCTTCTTGCTGTCGATTGTAATTATAGCTATTGTGGACATGTTGCAGCTGATGATGACCCTTCTCATCCTGCACCAAATCTTGTTTTGTGTGAGGATGGCTCTTTTCAAGCTCATTTAATCTCATCTTCATCCGAGCAACTTCCTGCTTGAGCTCTCTGTTCTCTAGCCGCACAGATGCATATTGATCACGTGGAGAGAGGTCTGCACAGAGATTGTTATTGTTGATCTTGTACGTGAGTCCTGGCGAAGACTGTGCACGCTGCAGATCTTCATAGTGACCACTGAATGGACTGTGACTGGTATGCGAATGGGTACCAGATGCACGTGTGATGTGATTGCCACTACCATGACTATAATGTAAATTTGCACTGTCAGGGCTATGCAGAGACATAAGGTGATGCCCATGTGGAGAGAAGCCATGAGGGGAAAGTCGAGGATGGTGATGACCTTGAGGAGATGGATGTTCATCTGAGTGTGGAAAATGAGATCCAGCCATAACATTGCGAATTCGCATCTGTTCAAAGTACAGCACCTGCACTATAGCTTGCACTGGGAGCCTCTCGTTCTGAGCAGCGTGTGTAGATGCTTCAGGAGTAAGTTTCTGAAAATCAATTATTCGGCATATTTTTTTCTTCTCTACATCTGTCATGCTCACATGCGTCTGCACAGACAGCAGAAAAAGTACGAATATAAGCACTAACGGACGTTATCTGTGCATGTGCTAACGGTTTCCATTACTTCTATAAAAATCATGAACGCCTGAAATTGCTGGAGTGCATCAGAAAATGCAGTTCGGCAAAGTTCATTGAGTGCTTGTGTTTGGGTCAAAATCTCTTGCAACCAATGTAAATAGTCCTGTATCCAAGACTATGTTTGCAGAAATTCGAGACAAAAGACTAAATTATATAGTAGCTGTTAATGAGGATGTACAATACCTTCATAAAGATGTCGACTGCTCTATACAACCCATCAGTATCAGGCCTCGCATGAGCAGGCAAAAGTTCTGCAAGTCCAAGGAACTTTGAGAGTGGCAGGTTTGCATCAGCTGCAACCTCTGCTAGATATCCATCAACTAGTTTCCCCACTTTGACAAGAGGGCAATGTGAAACTGAGGTCGAATTGAGACCATCTAGGCCATCATCTCGGCTGTCAGCTGATGCATCTTCACCTTCATCGTCGTTATATTCATCTTGGTTCTTATGCTGCTCAATGAATGAAAGCACTAAATTATGGATAGTGCTGATATCAAAAAAACCTTCCCCAGGCTGCGTTCCCTGAGAAGGCAAGAGAAGATCGTCTAATGTTGCCTTGTGGAGCTGGGAAGCAATTCGCTTCTCCAAGTCTAGGCGGCAGGCAAGGGTTGTATCAAGGATGTGAGCAATTCGAAGCATTCCGATGAGAAAATTGATAGGGATGTTCCTTCCATGTGGTAAGAGGCTGACAATGGTCTCCACAACCACTCTTTGCTCATGCTCAACGGTTATTGCAACATCATGCGGCAGGAATTTGCTCTTTGTATCTCCATGATCCGAGGATTGTAAGCCTTTCTTGGTAAGGTTTTTTAGCGTTTTCTGAGCATAGTACATAAGGGCATGACCTATGGCCTCTGTTTTGAGCCCCCTTTTCTGCAGAGAATCAAGAACCCTCTGGAATAATTTGATCCCAAGCATGGAAATATCCTCAACCCACCAGTCTATATTATTGTTCATGTTATGCTGAAACTCATGAAATGTGATCAGAGTATGATGACCTTCATTGGCCCGCTTGTTATCATTGTGCAGGACCATGGTGACAATGCATTCTATAAACTGGTTCACGACACCAATCTCCTCTGATAATGGCGATAGGGACTCACATGTGTGCAGAACAGTGACTACGTCCTTGAAGCTGTGCTTAGACAAGACCCTCTCCAGATAGTTTCCAGTAAGAGAGATAAGGCTTGGCGCTTGCTCCCTGTCTTCGGACATATCAAGGAACTCGGCAACACAGCGAAGGAGAGCAACATTGTTTTTGTTTATCTCAGGAAGCATGCCGTAGCAGAATTTAGCGGCAAGCTCAAAACCTTCGGCACCACCAGGGATCCCTTCAAGGTCTACCTTCGAGGCTTGTTGCTCGGTCCCCTCCGCAACAAGCATTCTCAGAAGTCCACATCTAGAGACTAGAGGAGCCTGACGAAAGGAAAAAGAAGTACATCTCTCTCTGATTCTCTCTTATACTAAATCAGGTGACGCGTGAGGCACTCACTCACCTTGTGTAGAGCATAGCTGACGGAACCTACTTTGATTATCAAATCGCTCTCAGCATCTGATAGGTTCCTGCATTGAAGAAAAAATGTTAAACATGAAGAGATTCAAACAATTCGACGTACAAAGCAACCACTTCAAATGGACATATTTCAGGAAGGAAATCAAGATACTTGTTTTCGAGAAATCGAGCGACCTAAAATCAAAATCGTACCATGCGTTGGTGAAAGCATGGCGCGATGCGGGAACAATTGAGTGAGTCTGCTTCTGAGGGAGGACGATCTCAATAGTTTCATCTGCTGTCATCCTGAGAAAGATAATGTATCTGTGCGCCAATGTGTGTGTGTATGACAAAAGCACTGTGTGTGTGCTCGTTCCTCTAAAACACCAAAGCTCCCTGTGTGTGTATACTCGCTCCTCTAGTACAGTCGCACAGAGAAACACCGACAGAGAACACATGTACGAGAAACAGGAGTATCATTGAAACAAATGCGGGCAATAAATAGGGGACAACAAACTAGAGAGAGATGGTGAGAAGCTTGATAGGCAGCACGTACGTATATGCATCATTTTAGTGGAGATGCACCAGTGGGCTTCGATAACTTGCATCCAGATTCCAGAGCGGTTTCGCCCTGCTCCATGCTAATCCCTTTCAATAGTTCATCTCACCTGACAGGCTGGCATTCTATAACCTCGTACATCGTATTCTTCCCCAGATCAAAGTCAATGCGCATCGTAAATATAGTAGGCTAGTAGCTGAAGACTCCGGATGAAGGATACGATCAGATGGCCACATGGTAGACATGTTCCATAGCCTTGAAGGTCATGCTGCTTCTCAAAAAACACGCACAAATTGACTTCATGAGTGGATAAGCAAGACGATACTTTATGAATGGATTATGGCTTGCGATGTTCAGAATTGCTTTTGCGATTGTGGTAATCACGTTCAGAGAGTCAAAACTAGAGCCTTTACATTTCGGTTGCGCTTAGACGATCCATCAGACATCTGCTTGTGTATTCACACAAAACATTTTCTTAAATAAAACCGATAGATAGGGTGACTTCGAGGATGGCAGCGATGAATTTTTTAAAAATGAAAAAAAATATCCAATTCTCATCCACATTAGACGAAATCGAAAAAAGATACAGTATGAAGAGCAAAACGTAATCATGAAGACGTGGAGGTGGGTGATTTTTCTTTCAACCAAGTCTCTAAGAAAACAAATTTGAATGACTTTAATGGTGAGAAGAAGAGGGAGAAAGATCTTGGGGATTGGATGGAAGAACTAGATATTTTTTTTCGATCTCTATCATTTCATTGAAGAGTCAAAGGTAGAGGTGGGGATCCTACATCTATATGGCATCACTAAGCTATAATGAAAATCTTATATGAAGACTCGAATGCACTCGAGGAACTATGTGGAAAGAATTCAGAGAGCAAATAGAAAAAGCATTGTTGTCCACATAATCATAGGGAGAAGAAAATGGAGCTCGATAATTTTTAACAATGAGGATGAAAAGCATAGTCTATATGTGGATGAGTATAAATAGAAGTTTTTATGACTTCATAAATATACAATGGAATCCAACGAGGATACTTTGTGTTATCACTTATGAAATGTTGAATTTTGGAGTTTAATTTATTGAGTTATTAATGTGTTTCGTGTTTTCATATAACAAATGAAGGTTTTTGAGGGCATGGATGGGTGTGGACATATTCGGATGTGTCTCGACATGAATAAGAGAAACTTTCTTTTTAAATTTTGTAAGTAAAAACTCACATAGAGGGTTCTTTCTAGAAATTCATAAAAATAGTGATTAAGATAAGGATTGTTGTAGATTGCAATTTTTATAAATAAAATATAAGCTCTCCATAAAAGTGAGCAATTTTTTACTTTCACGCCTGCTTTTTGAAGTGCCACCCTCATTGTAATCTCTGTTTTTCACGTACTAAAAAACATATAGATACATGGACCCTATGGACTCACCGAATAGTGTGCATGGGGGGAGATTGCACCTAATAATGTGTACTATCTTGTCTAGTATGCAACTTTATTTCTATGTGTTTATGGTTTTCATACTCTCTATATACACGTGTCTGTAAGATCTTGGTATTAGAGTCTGTGCATGTCACTGCAGAGGTGTTCTAATGTTATCCATTTTAGCATCCGAATGCTGTCCGATTCGGATTCCAATCCCTGATTCATTTTTGTTTTTTCTTTCATTTGGTTTTGGTTTTGGTTTCGGTTTTTGTTTTATTTGTTGTTCTTGGTTTTTATTTTTGTTCTAGTTTATGAAACTTAACCTACAATTTACGCTAGAGCCTGTTCTCTTCACTATAGAGGTATTCAAATGCTATTTGTTTCCGCATCCGAATGTTTTCTGATTCTAATTCCGATCCCTGATTTGTTTTTATTTTCATTTTTTTATTACATTCCACAATTCAAATTCTAGATTTTGTTTGGGTTTATGTTTTTGTTTCCTATTCTTGGTTTTTTTTTTAGTTCGAGTTCTTGAACCTAAACCTATAGTTTATGCCTAGGATTTACTCCTACATTTACTTCTTTGGTTTATTGAGTTTTAGTTTCCTAGTTTCTATTTTCAGTTCTTATTCTTGAACTTGAACCTATAATTTGGCATAGAACTATGACTTGATTTTGGAATCCTTGGCTTCCTTGGCATCTGTGACTTGTTTAGCTCCCTTGGTAGCCATTGGCTATGCCAAACACTCTTTCATTAAGGAGTGCCAGTAAGGAGTCTCTCATCTACCAAGGAGAGGTTTTCAATCCACAACATCACATTCACAAGTCAAGTGTTTTACCACTAGACTATTCACTTGTGTTGTCACTCTACTCCTTTTTACTTATATTAAACATAACTTTCATCTCTCTTACTTTTTCAATTCCTAAGAACCACCCTTCCCGTTTCCATTTGAATTCAAGAATTCTTAAATTTGTTCTCACATCTTTAGCAAGGGGGATCTCTTCTTCTCTATACCCATGGACCCTATGCATAGCATGGATGACTTTGGTGAATCACCTCTAGTTGGGTTACTAATCGAACAATAACTGGAGCTCTTGTGACACAAACTTCAAGATGCTTAAAACAAGATCCGAGAATGTGGAAAAATACTCCAAAGTATGCACTCTCAAGAGCACAACCTTGCAAGGGTGGTGAAGCCCATTGTTATCCCTCAAGCTGATGGCATGCATTCCAAGATAGGCATAAAGCACTTCCAATTTTCATGGTTTGATGGTCGTAAGGATGTCCAACTTTTTTTATCATGGTTATCCTAGTTTGATTGTCTTTATTCAGATGAATCCTACTCCCAAGATGATAAAATGAAGTTTGCTACTAATTATTTAGTAGGGAAGGCCTAACTCTAGTGGAATGTTTTATGACATATTGTACATTGTACCACAACATGGAAGGCCTTTCAAGAGAAGGTTGAGGAGTCTTTTCCTCCCCCTTACTTCCATCTACATGTTTGTCATTCATGGACCATATTTACATGGAAGGAGGGTGATACTGTTACAACTTACACAGGGCGATTTTGGCAAAGTCTTTTACTTACTTGCATGCTTAAAGATGTTCTTGAAGATACCTTGTAGAGGAATTATGAAGATAGTTTGAAGATGGGGATCCAAGCCAAGCTTCACACACTCTTGCCTACAACACTTTAAAAAGCTATTTCTTTTGCTCATGATGTGGAGGAGTTTCACTCGATTACCAACTCTATACATTTTTAATGACCACGTCAATGATAAGAATCACACTAGATCCATAAGACTTCATTATGATCACTTGATTTTTGCATATCATTCACATTTACAATAATTTAACTCATCCAAGTTATATTTCCATGCATGTGCTTTTATGATCACTTGATTTTTGCATATCATTCACATTTACAATAATTTAAGTCATCCAAACTATATTTCCATGCATGCGTTTTTACGTGGAACATGCTTATTTTTGTTCAATGATGGGACATGTGACTGTCCATCCATTTCTATTTATATCTAATAAACTAAGGTCAGTTGCTTTTTCAATTGGGAGACATGTTATATTCAATGAGTTAATTTATTGAGTTATTAATGTGTTTTGTGTTTGATATAGCAAGAGAAGGTTCATGAGGGTGAGGATGGGCATGGATATATTCAGATGTGTTTGGACATGAATAAGAGAGATTATATGTTCTATATATTTTGTAAATAAAGACTTATATAGAGGGTTATTTATATAAAGTCTTAAAATAGTGGTTAAGATAAGGATTGTTGTAGATCATGATTTTTATAAATAAAAGATAAGGATCTCTGTAAAAGAGAGGAACTTTTTACTTTCACACCTACTTTTCGAAGCGCTATCCTCATTGTCATCTTTATTTTTTATGTAATAAAAAACCTATAAATATACGTACTTTGGAGAATTATCAAACAGAGTGCGTTGAGGGAGATTGCATCCAATCTTGTGCAAGTACTTTTGTATATTGTGCAACTTTGTTTCTATGTGTCTTTAGTTTTTGTACTCTCTATGTATGCATGTTCATAAGATCCTACAACACTTTGAATAGCAAATTCAACGAAGGAATTCATGAAGAATTTTGTTATTAGGTGAAAGGATCTGTATGTGTGGACTTCTTGGATGTTGTTGCCAAGGTTAAAAATTTCAAGAAGATGGGAAATTTCATATATAGAAGGCGAGTAGATCTAGTTTTATCTCTAGATGACATAAACCATATAGATATTCCATGAAAAATATGAATAATTCAAAGAAGATGCCATCTTAGTATAGGTAAGGTAACAATCTTGCTTGGGTGGAAACTTAAAAGAAGTTTCAGCCTATTTATTGGTAGCATGACCTTGATTTTATTGAGCAGGTGAAAAGAATCAACTTATGCTTTAGCTATGGAGAAAAAGGACATTGGACTTATGAATGCTAGAACAAGGAAATCTTTTAGCCTACATAAGCTGAGGTGATATGCATAATTGAGGAAGGTATAATGACCTATTTTGATACCGTTTGTTGGAGTTTGAGGTCTATAGAAGCATAAGAACAACACAAGGAGGAAGCTTGGAGCACAACACAACACTGAATGAATTACCAAGTGAATGTACAAAGATAAGTACCCTGTTAGGGTTATAGGTGTATATACAAGCCAGGGGAAAAAAACCTCCTAAAGAGGGAAAAATGTGCCCCAATGCTCGTAAGTGTAATCACACACATCACTACCAAAATATATCAACAACTTTGGCTTTACCTTTAGAGTTCCAAGACTTGATTTCCTTCCTAGGTGTCTTTTGGTCATCCCTAGTTTCCCTTGACTCTTCAAGTGTGTGGAATTTTGCTTCATAGTGTTGTGAAATCATCCTCCAAGTCATAAGGCAATTTGATCTTCCTACAATGATCTTCAAACCAAGATTCATTTTCATCAAATACTACATCTTGAATTACTATGAATCCTTTAGTGCTAGGATTATAAACCCTATAACCCTTTTGGTTTAGGTTATAGCCTATAAGCACACATTTCTATATTAGGATCAAGCTTTCATCTAATTTGTGATGATATATGTGCATATGCAATGCATCCAAATAGTTTTCAATGATCCAAGCTTGGTCTTCTTCCATTCCAAGCTTCATAGGGTGTTGTAACTTCTAAGGACTTTGAGGGTAACCTATCTATAAGGTACGTGGGAGTGGATACTGCCTAGTTTATCCATAGATACTCGACAAACTCTTCAATGGTCTAATTTCTTCTTTTTGCTAAATTGTTTGCTCCGGTGTCTATGTCATTGTAATCTCTCTTTTGAAAGAAGCGATCAAAGTCATTGGAAAAATATTGTCCCCACACCATCAAACCTTAGTCTCTTGAATGTTTTACTTGTTTGATTCTCTATGAGTGCAAGATACTTTTTCATGCATGAAAATACTTCATCCTTATGCTTCATAAAGTAGAATATCATCCATCTGCTATAATCATCAATGAAAAACACATAATACCTTCACCTTGAGATAGATGGTTCCTTGCTTGGTCCCCAAACATCAATGTGGATAAACTTCAAGATATTTCCATGTATGTATCCCATTTTTCTGAAAGGTTTCATATGAGACTTGCCAAGTTGGCATGCATTTCATTCCTAAATCATATGTTTCTTTGTGATATTTGGAAGTCCAAGTAAACTTTGATATGTGCTAATTTCCTTCAAGGTCCTCTCTCCAATGTGAGCCAACCTTTTGTGGAAAATCTCTAGTTCTGATAGAGATTGTGTGCCATAAATGAAAATGCTATGTTCTTTGTGTCTTAAAGTTCAAAGGTGAAAATTCTACCCATCTTTTCACCTTTGACTATCTTTTTGAATTCTTGCTACGGATCTTCTATGTAGGCTCCATACTTGTAAACCTCACATGCAATCATTTCTCCACAATCTAACCTACACTTATCAGATTCTTGATGATGCTAGGTACATAGATAACTCTATTCAAGAAATTCATGTTACCATTTGATGTTCTTGAATGCCTTGTTTCATCTCCTATTTCAACTTCATGCATGTTCTTTGAGTAGTGCTACATTCCCTACTACATGATTTGAAAATCCATAATCAAGATAGAATACATGCTCATTTTATTTACCTTCTTTCATAGTCATGTTCATGAGTAGAAGAGAGTATTCTTTTGATTGATCATGAGTATAATTGTTGTAGTCTCTCTTTTTTTTTGTAACCTCCTTGATAGTTTTTGTTGAATTTGTTATTGCCATTGTAACCATATTTGTTGTTGTATCCAGCTTTGGGTGCTCCATATCCTCCTTTGTTGTATCCTCTTCTTCTCCGGTTCCTTGGGTTCTTGAAGTAGTGCTCAATGATATGATTGGTAAGCCCACATCAACACAAGATGAGGATCTTTGAGATATCCCCTTGCCTTGTCTACCTCCTTAGCCTCTTCCTCGTGACCTTCTACTTCTCGTCTACTTCTTCATTTGACTTATTCCTTTTACTTTTGACATCTAGCATAGGCATTAGCTCATCTACAAAGATGTATCCATACATATTTCATCTTTGTAGATATGCTTCCATCCTTACAGACCATGTTGAGTAGTTATCTCAATACATTTTATCAATTGAAGAGGGCAAACCATCACCCATAATGTATATACTATGATGATGCTCTAATACCATTATGAGGAGGTGATGGTAGAATATGAAGATGAGGGTCTTTGCAATGTCTTGCTCTAGATCAGCTTTTTTTTTTCTTGTCTACAAAGTTCCTAATAGCATATCCTTTATTATTTTATTAGTTTTCTATGCAGTAGTAGCAAAAGATTTTGTAAAATTCCCACATATCATTCACATTTTCAGTGAGCATAGTACTTTCCTTAAGTGGCGTATGTGATTGTCTTAACTACATAGTTTTCTTGTTCTTTAGAGAAGCTATCATTACATTTATATTGATACGAAGGTTTGATTCGAAGACCTACATCAATGTGTAGCATCAGAATGTGTAAACATAATAAGCTACATAGATTCAACTTCTCATTGAGGTCGTAAAGCATTACTCAATGTGAACGTTTATCCGATTACTATGCAACATCAAAGAATCACCAAAAGAACACTAAGGACCTATGAAACACAAACTTGATTTTATTCCCTCGTTTCTCTTTATTAGAAATGTGTACCATTACCTTGATTACACGTATGTCTTTGCTTCCATCTTTTCTTACGCAAAATTACTCCTTACGACCTCTCCATGTGTTGCGACTCGACTTTAATTCCTTCGCTTGTGCCCTTCAATTGTCTTCATACAAACTTGGGTTTCTTCGTACTAACCTGGTAATTCTTTCTTTGCAAATGCCGTATTCGATTCCTCAAATGATCTTGACCGTATACTTCATCGATCTCCTTTGATTATCTCATCGGCATTGAATCCTTATGTGCCTTAAATTTTCTGCTACATTGTGTTATGAAGAGACACGGAGGTTCTCTGACTCTCCCTCATGAAAAGGTAAGTTGAAGCGTATATGACAAGTTGAGGCTTTTTGAGGATACAAAAGCGTTTAGAAGTGAACATGGTCTATCTCCAAAGATTTTCTAGGGTGCCATCCATCGTTCTTGAGTTGCAATTTCCATGCCTTTGTATTGGTCTCATACAATGTGACCAGATTGTTCCAAACCTCTTTCGGAGTTTTGGCATCTTGTGTGTGCCCAATCATGATGTCTTGTATGCTAAAAGATAGCCAATACATTACCTTTTGTGCTCTTTGATTCCATTCTTCATACACTCTTAACTCATCTACAATCTAATTCCTCTCTAGTAACTGTAGAATGTTTTTTTTCTCTCCTTCAATGTACTTCTAGTAGCCTTTTCCCATCAGGAAATTCATCATTCTGAATCTCCAAGCATGGAAGTTGTTCTGATCCAGCTTATTGCTCATAAGCTCTTCCATCTGCATTTGCCATGCAATTCACACACTGCAAAAGCACTACAAGTAGTACTTTTGCTTGAACACTCTTGCACTTTGATGTGACAGTTTGATCTCAGAAAAACGCAGTTTTCATGTATCAACAGTACACAAAATCGCTTGAAATTCTAGATCTGGAATATATGAGTGTTGTCGAACAAAATGCAAGTTACAGTTTTGCAAACTCACCTGATTTTTCTATGGGCCCCACCTTGTCCCATGCCAATTTTCGTAGCAATCTGAGGTTGTTTGTGAATGGTGCTTTCTCCACGCCTTCTCACGTACTCTTTACTGTTGGCCTTCTCCACAAGCTCTCTGCAACCACACTAGCTCTGATACCATGTCACAAGGAAGGAGATAAGGAAGAGATCTCACACACACACTCTCACAATCAAAGAGAAGCCCACACATAGATTGAGGCAAGGAAGAATGATCTTCTTCTTCTTCTTCTTCTTCTTCTTCTATTACATAAAAGGAATGTACAAGAATGACCTAAAAACAACAATACAACAAGTGCCATATATAAAGAAAAGTACATGAGGAAAATCCTAATGTCCGCATGTCCGTGAATGAGTGAGCTGGCAAGAAACAAATGTGCCATCACTCTCGGTAGATAAATCTAGTAAATCTCAATGAAGTATCTCTGATATATACCTGTGTGACCACTATACATGTTAGAGAAATGAAAAATTGATATGTGTCATCCTAGATCATCACATGTTGAGCTTGATATCTCAACATCCACCTTATGTAGTTCGCCTTAGTAGATGAGAGAACCATCCGAAGAGTGCACTTACATCATGAGAGATGGAGTGTGACTTAAGGATCTCCATGACTTTCCCGTCTATCACAAATATGATGAGCAAGACCCATTGTGTCTCACCCAAGCCGACTGTGAAGAGATAGGCGGAAGGCATTGTGTTCAAGCAAGCACAAGTTTCTCACATACCCATCCTGTACATGCCAAACCCATGGACACTGTTCTTTCCAAGCTTCATGCATAGCAATGCATTCCATGTTCCATCAAACCATTAGAGACACCCTCAAGAAGAATGCTCAGATACCAAGTGTTATGAAGAGACCCGGAGGTTCTTTGAGTTGGCCACATGAGAAGGTATGCAAAATTATATATGAGGAGTTGAGGCCTTTTGAGAATGCAAAAGCATT
This sequence comes from Ceratopteris richardii, assembly GCA_020310875.1. NCBI lineage: Eukaryota > Viridiplantae > Streptophyta > Polypodiopsida > Polypodiales > Pteridaceae > Ceratopteris > Ceratopteris richardii. The sequence goes on along the minus strand of CM035408.1, from coordinate 166,159,224 downwards.
TAGAAGTGATATTGGAGCGATCCATGACCCATCCTTAGAAGTGTCCTTGGGTGCCATTCAAAATCCGTCCAAACATAGCCCTCATGGTGAGCGATTAGAACCAACATTTCCTATTGTTTGGAGCCATAGGTCCCATCCTCATCGAGAGGAGGCCATATCCAATATCCAAGCATTCACGGAGAGGTTGGAGAAGCATTCCCATTATGGGGCATCTACTTGAATCGAAAGTCGATGAGGATGGGATGTCATTGCCATGGGGTCATGAGGACTCCACAACACATCCGGGACATGGGAGAAGCTCAAGATCAGGCTTAACAACATGAGTCTCCGTTTTTTGCCATCACCTCAGAAGTGCTCACCCATGGAGCAGAACAGCTCCTCACTGTGCTTAGACTAGGGTTGACAGCTAACAGCCGAAGTTATTTTTGCTGTGGCTTGCTAATTATGGCTATGCCTAATTTTACATGCCAATGAACTCCTTATTTATGGCCTTTCCTATCGTTGAATTTCTGTACTACCGAACTCTCGATCGTGAGTACCTTCCTCTATCAAATCTTTGTGTTCAACTATCATTCGTCTCTTCTACTGTTCCGATTTTATGGCACCATTGCTTATATCTTCGGTTTACGCCCCGCCCCCTTCGATTACACCTAATTCTGATTCGATTCCTTTCACTGAACTTCATGGAAGCTCCGCAGCCTCAATTTCGCAGCACCTAATTGACCTTCTTACCACTAGATCGTCACTTCCACAACATATGAGTTCCTGCTCGTCCATGCTTCCACTTCAAATCAGTATTCTTCCTTGTCTTACATCTTCTACAGACATGCTACACGTATTCCTTGTTTTACATCTTCTACCATGCCCCACTTGAATTCGGCACCTCCAAGAACAACGCAATCACCAAAAGTACAGACCCGACTTGTGCCGGGCATATATATATATATATATATAGATAGAGAGAGAGAGATCCCAAACGATATTAAAATGTGCATGGATGTCCGTTCAACTTCTTGCATAGCTTAAAGGATCTCTTTCCAGGTTGAGTAGAAATTTTCTTTTCCATATTCTCAGCTTTTAAAACTTGAAATATTTCCCCAAACTTGTCTTCAGAGCTCAGAATTCAGCTCTTGGGATCTTCCAAAAGTGCTTTCTTTCTAGACTTTACTTGTTTACTAAGGCTGCATCTCATTTCTTAGAATACATAAAGAGCTGAATTCAAATAGCTGTTGGAGCCAGCTTAATTAATGAAGAAAGGAGGCAAACAGGTTTTATTTCAACAACCTCATGAGTGAAGTAACCCACAGACCTAGACATCATGGAATTATTTGCATTATTCATGACCTCCAAGTAAAGAGACATTGTCTTCTTGGGAGAGACTTAAGTGTGTCGCATACCACAAGATCCTTCACTGGATTTTTACTGAATGTAACATAAAAAGTTAGTGGAGAAGGTGGAATGAAATATTGCAAGAGTATGATTTTGAGATTACTTACACGGCTAGAAAGATCAGCCTAGTATCATATAATCTTAGTTTATAAAAATCTGCCTTCAATATTTTCATGATTTATAACACGTCTTTGATGTGGCAAAGTAAGCTATACCGAAATGTTTCAACAAACTTGACCTATGGAACATAGAAACCGTGCATTGTGAGAGATTGATGGTTTATGGCTTTCCTCCTTTAGAAACATTGCGTTGTCAAAGAGAGATGGCTTATCAATTTTTTCCTTACAACTCAAAAATCAATAGCCACAAATATTTTAAAGTAGATAAATAACTCATAAATCACCTGAATGGATCACTAAAGTTAGCATTCACCATTTTATTCACTTCGAATACATGTGTTCAGATTGCAGATTCATCTCTTTACACAATAGAACGGCGAGAGTCTTTTTTTTTCAAAAGGAAGTTCATCCGAGGCCTAACCTCCCATGCTTTAATTAATTAAGCTTAGGTTTCCCAATACAACGGAGAGAGTCTTTTTTTTTTCAAAAGGAAGTTCATCCGAGGCCTAACCTCCCATGCTTTAATCAATAAAAGAACTCAGAAACAGAGTGAAGGGGCAAAGCGCCCATGGGATCCCGTGTATCCCATAAAGCAGGAGAAGGATTGTAACAAGGCTAGTAGGGACAAAGCCCAAGAGCGAGCAGCATGGGGAAGAACACAATTTTAAGTCCAATTATAGAGAAAGTCAATGATGTTTTCATCCCCTCATGGGCCATCTATTTACTTTTCAACCTTTTGTTTTCTAAGATGAAAATCCTATGGTATCTAAAGGGAGGGAAATTCTTACAATTACGTATTCTTCTACCAAATGAGGGCAAGGGACTTAGTAATCGACCATTCTTTTGGAGCTTCTTCAAAATTTTCTACACGTCTTTCTTTCCATAACTTGCCTAGGGCTTCCCCTCTGATGGCATTCCATAAGGCAACAATGCAACTGACCGCTTTGCCCAGCATCACTTGTTTCCAATGGACCAACTTATTGAGCTTCAAAATTCTAGCAAGATCGTGCCAAACCAAGAGTCCTCCCCCCAAGAAAATATTAGTAAAGAAGCTAACAACCTCATCCATATTCTCATTGATGTTGATAGCATGATCGCATGAGCTCTTCTTGAGCATGGGAATGAAGTCTTTAGCCAATTTCATTTTCATCGGATCAAACATATTTGTATTGGGTTTATCAACCTTACCAGCCCAAAAATCCCTTGAAGAGGCAAGAGAACTAGAAGTAAGAATGTAGTCCTCATACCTTAATCTATCTTGAAGATTTAAGACCCTCTAACTAGAGAGATTGGTACTTTTAATGTTCTCTATTTCTTTAATTATCATCATCCTTCTTTTAGTCCTTATCTCCTTAGCCAGTCTTTTATAATGAGTGAAGAGCTTTTGAATGCCCTTAATGGATTTCTCCCAAGCACACATTGGAGACAAAGTGCCTTTGAAATGGTTGTTGAAAATATTCTTAGTTTTCTCAACAACACAAGTAATGTCAAAGAGGGAAGAATCGAGGTGAATCTTTCTAGTTCTATATTTAGGCTAGTTATTATAGAGCTTAATAATCAAAGGAATATGATGAGAAAATTGAAGGGAAGGGCTAGTCTCAACAATATTATGCCAAAGCTCTTGTAGCCTATTAATACTAATATAGCATCCATCTAACTTCAGAGAGAGGGGAAGATATATTCATATTTATCCAAGTATGAATAGTGTTACAAGATAAGTCAATGATGTTGAAAGTACTAATCAGATCTTACCAAGCAACTTTCTCACAACCATGGATAACATTCTCTATTACCATTCTTGTTGTTGTAGTTTCAAGTCTTCAGAAGCACACAAACAACACAAGGAAGAAGAAGAAGCTTGGATCACAACACACAATACTAAATGTATTACCAAGTGAAAACAAAGATAAGTGACTTGCGAGGGTTATAAGCGTATACACAAGATGGGCGAAAAAACCTCCTAAAGAGGGAAAAAAGTGCTATGACAGTCCTAGCGTGTTCACACACATTAATACCAAAATATATCAGCAAATCCCCCTTAGGAGTGATGTGATGAACAAGGAGCTAACACTCATGTATAAGGAAGTGCCAAGCTATGTGGAAAGAGATCAATCCACAAAAGGAAGTAAGCCCAAAGCTTTGCAAACAGCTTCAAACTTCTCCCAAGCTAGAGCCTTTGTGAAAAGATTTGCAACATTATCTTGTGTGGGCACATATGCCAAATGGATCTCTCCAGCAGAGAACCTCTCCCTGATAGAATGATAATGCACCTCAATGTACTTTGTACCAACATGGAACACAGGGTTCCTTGCAACTACCAATGTGCTCTGACTCTCACTGAAGATAATGGTGGTAGGGTATTAGCCTACATCCAAATTAGCCAAAAGGCATCTGAGCCACAAACACTCAATAGTCACTGTGAAATCTGCCCTATACTTAGCCTCACAACAAGAAGTAGCCATAGTAGGCTCATTCTTGCTCAACCAAGATATGGATGAGCTACAAGGCATGAAGCAAAAACCACTAGTGGACACAAGAGTGTCATAGCAACCAACCCAATCAGAGTTGGAAAAAGCATGTAAATCTGACGATAGTAAATCCCCCTTGGGATAAACGATCCAAGTAGCTAGGTACCACTCAAGTAGCAAAAGATGTGTTTAACTACGAGCCAATGCTTGACACCTTGGCAATGTATAAACTTGCTCATTAGTGAGATAGAAAATTGAATATCAAGCCGATTTATGCATAATTAAATCAAGCATCCAATATCATACTATCGGAGAAGAATATCAAATGCATCTCCATCAACACAAAGACTCAACCATAAACCTATTTCCATAGGACTAGCAACATGTTTGCAGTCTTCAAGGACAAAATGCTACAATAATGTGTCGATATATTTTGTTTGATACAAAGATATTCCCCCATCAACTTGCATAAACTAAATGCCCAAATAATGATGCAAATGCCCCAAATCTGGCATTGCTGAAGAGGCATGCAAATCAACCTTAAAATCAGCAATATGCTTCTCATTAGGACTAGTGAGCAGCATATCATCAACATAGAAAACAATGATCAGAAGCACATCATTTGCACGCTTAACATATAAGGTGCTTTTAGTTGGAATGTTCTCAAAACCATGTGCAATCAAGTAGGCATGTATCTTTTCATACCAAGCATGTGGTGCTTACGTCAAATCATATAATGCCTTTTTCAACCTGCACACTTTGTTTTCGAGCCCTTTTTGAAAAAATATATGGGGCTGAAATACATACACTTCTTCATCTAAGTGACCATTCAAAAATGTTGTTCTAATGTCCAACTAATGTACATTCCAACCATGGTGAGCTGCAAGTGCACATGTGCTAGGAACAGTGGTTGTTCGACAAGTGGGTGCAAAGGTCTCATAAAAATCAATGCCTCTCTCTTGAGCATGAACTTTTGCAACAAGCCTAGCCTTATACCTATCAACTATTCCATGAGGCTTATGCTTTAGCTTGTATACTCATTTAGTGCCAATGGCCTTTTTGGTTAGAGGCAAATCACATAAAGACCATGTAGCATTCTTCATCATAGCATCATATTTTGATTGCATAATAGTCATCCAATTTTTTGAATTTTATGCTTCATCAAAAGAACAAGGCTCATTCTCATAAAAAAGACTCAAGGAAGCCATAACATAGCAATCTGATGCAAAGGAAGCACTATGCGAGCCTGAATGAGTATGATATGACAAAGGTACATCTAATTTGCTATCTCACAAAGTTTGCACCAGCCATTTGGGCATAGTTATTGCCTCCTCTATATCAACCCTCTTATGAACAAGTACATATGTAAATCTCCATAAAAAATGGAATTGTTGATATATTTAGGTAGTGATGTGTGTGAACACTCTAGGACTGTTGGGGCACTTTTTTCCCTCTTTAGGAGTTTTGTTCGCTCGGCTTGTATATATGCTTATTGCCCTAACAGGCTACTTATCTTTGTACATTCTAGTGGTAATACATTCAGCATTGTGTGTTGTGCTCGAAGCTTCTTCTTCTTCCTTGTGCTATTCGCGTGCTTTCGCAGACGTCTAACTCCAACAATTGGTACCAGAGCAAGTCACCGCTCATCTAGAGTGTTGTCTACACGTCTTCGGTTGTAGTCTCAGAATTGCATGAAATTTGGTAAGCATACTCAGGTGTTTCAAAATCAAAATAACTTTGTTGTGTGGTGTCAAAATCACGATCTGAGCTTGTTTCGGCCTCCGAACGCACTATCATAGCGCTTGTGCAGGCTATTTCTTCCTTTTGTACCAAAGGTATATACCAATTTTGGTTTGCCAATATAAGCATCTCGAAGTCTGCTATAGGTCTGCAGAATTCATTTGGGCAGTTTTGTCCAACTTTTTGAGATACAGTCAATTTTCTGCATCAAGGTATTTTAGTCACCATCTATGGCTGAAAGCAGTGATGTATTCCATATGTTGCCTGTTGAGGATAAGTTGGATGGTACCGACTATCCATTATTGGCTTATATGATGTGTCATGTATTGGTCACAAAAGGACTATGGAATATTGTGTAGGGTGTTGAAAGATGTCCTGTTACACCTACGAATATAGGTACTGAAAATATAGTTGCTCAAGTTGATGGGGATGGTGTCGAAGATGATGATATTCTGCAGATTCCTGTTTATGGTGCTATTTCTGTTGCACCTACTACAGTGAAAATTTGTTGGGATTGTAGAGATGCTCAGGCACATGCATTGATAGCTTTGTCTATCAAACGTGCCATTATTCCTCACATTCGCTCTTGGAAAATAGCTAAGGATGCTTGGGATACACTTACCACATTGTACAAGGCTAGGAATGAGGCTCGTGTTGCTTACCTCCGAAAACAATTGGAGAGTGAGCAAATGAATGAAGATGATTCTATGGTCTCACAAATATCAAGGATTTGAGAGAACAATTAATTTCTGTTGATGAAGTTATACTAGATAGTTCACTTGTGGAGACCATTATAAATGGTCTTCCTGACTCATATCAGAGTTTTTCTTCTACTCTTCATTTGATGATGAAAGGCAATCCAAATGCCTTGTCATTTGAGGCGTTAGTCTCTGTTCTATTGTAGGAAGAACAGTCTAGGCAAAGTAGGTCTATTATGCATGTTGCAAATCAAGCTTTCCTGGCTAGTCAAAAGGGCAAACGTAAATGGAGCTCTTCTACTAGTAAGCAAAAATCTACAAATGCTACACATTCGAAGAAGGAAGACAAAGATGAGAAGAAATCAAAAAAGCAAAAATTGTTTTGCAAATACTGTAAAGCAAATGATCATGTCATCAAGAGCTGTGCAAAACTAGCTGCTAAAGAGGCAAATAAGAAAGAGGCTAGAATGGTTGTTGTAGAGGCCTCTACACCGAAAACAAAGCCTGCTAATCTTGTGTAGGAAGAAGAATAGGTGTTTACTACTGTTTGCAATTTTGACCCATCTTCTCATGAGCAGTGCATGTCTGCAGTAGACTCAGATGTTTGGTACTTTGATAGTGGGGTGACCAAACATATTACCTCGCAGCATAGTTTCTTCTCCTCACTCGAGCCTGCCCCTACAAGGAATATTGTTACATGCGCCAACAACTCCTCCTATCCTATTATGGGAGTTGGTAAGATCATTTTGACTACTATTGATGGTAGTTCTTTCAATTTGTCAGATGCTTTCTTTGTGCTAGCGATCGAGAAAAATCTATTATCAGTTTTTGCATTAGCAAAGATTGTCTTGGTTGTGAAATTTGTTGATGAGAGATGTGCAGTTGATGATCTGTCAAATGGCGACGTCATTATTGCTTCTGGCATTTTATGTCGTGGGCTGTATAAGCTCATAGACCATGAAAGATCTATAAAGGATTTGGCATGTGCAGTACATGATTCTCAGTCTATGTCAGATGCAAAGCTTTGGCATGCATGCTTTGGTCATTTAAATTTTGCTAGTTTGCTATGCCTACAGAAATATGAAATGATGTCCTCTTTGCCCAAACTTGAGGCACCCGGTAAACATGTATTTGAATGTTGTATTTTGGGCAAAATGCAGCGTTCTTCCTTTCCAAAAGATGGTTCAGTTTGGGCTACTAAAAAATTGTAGCTTGTACATAGTGATGTTTGTGATCCTATGCAGACACCTTCTTTTGGGAACTATCTTTACTTCGTGACTTTCATAGATAATTTTTCCAAGCATGCATGGGTATATCCATTGAATGAAAAAGTTCAAAGTGTTTATGTGCTTCAAACAGTTTCTACTTTTGGCTAAAAATCTGTCAACATGTAAAATGGGCACCCTCCATTCTGATCAAGGGAGGGAATATATGTCTTCTGACTTTAATGCATTTTTGGCTGAACATGGGATAAAACATCAGTGTACAGTGCCGTATACACCAACAAAATGAAGTTGCTGAACGTAAGAACAGGTCACTCATGGAGATGGCGAGGTGTATGGCCAAGAGTCAGGCTTTACCACATAGTTTCTGGCTTGAGGTTGTTATGTGTGCGGCATATGTACTTAACAGGTATCCCACTAAAGTGCTACAGTCTATCACTCCATAAGAGGCTTGGCATGGTCGCAAGCCATTTGTTGCTCATCTGCATGTTTTTTGTTGTCTGGCATATGCATTAGTGCCTGAACAACATCGTAGAAAATTGGATGATAAAGCAGTAAAATGTATTTCTATTGGGTACAGTTCTGAAAGTAAAGGCTATCATCTATATCATCCACAGACTAAACACATTCTGCTTAGAGGTGATGTTGTTTTTAAGAAAGATGCTATTTAGCCATTGCTTTCATGTACGAAGGGGACATCTGTTAGCTCCAAAGACATGTATGATACTTTGCTGCCTCTTTTACAAGTGGAAATTCTAGTGCTGGCCCTAATGAGGCAACTTCTCAGCCTTTAGAGGTTTCATGTGATGATGCAAATCATTCCATTTTTTATGCAGATTTACATGATGCACTTGTTGATGAGAGAGCTGATATTGAGCAAGCAGAAACTAGGCCAAAATGGTTGGTGCATACCTTGTGTGATAGCAAATTAGATGCAGCTCTATCATATCGTACTCAGTTAGGCTCTCATAGTGCCTCTTTTGCATCACATTGCTATGCTATGGCTGCCTCTAGTCTCTGTGATGAGACTGAACCTGTTTTGTTTGATGAAGCACAAAATTCACAACATTAGATGGCTGCAATGCAATCTGAATATGATGCTATCATGAAAAATGGTACATGTTCTTTATGTGACTTGCCTCCTCTCAAGAAGGCCATTGGCACTAAGTGGGTATACAAGCTAAAGCGCAAACCTAATGGAACAGTTGACAAGTATAAGGCTAAGCTTGTTGTAAAGGGTTATGTGCACCAAAGAAGCATTGATTTTGATGAAGCCTTTGCTCCTACTTACCGAATGACTAATGTTCATAGCATATGTGCACTTGCAGCTCATCATGGTTGGAATGTACATCGGTTGGACATTAAAAAACATTTCTGAATGGTGACTTGCATGAAGAAGTGTATGAAAACCAGGTGCGCAGGTTAAAGAAGCCATTATATGGTTTAAAGTAAGCACCACGTGCTTGGTATGAAAAGATACATGCCTATGTGATTGCATATGGTTTTGAGAATAGTCCAACTGACAACACCTTATATGTTACCTTATATGTTACCTTATATGTTAAGCGTGCTAATGATGTGCTTCTGATCATTGTGGTATATGTTGATAATTTGCTGCTCATTGGTCCTCATGACATGCATATTGCTGATTTTAAGGCTGATTTGCATGCCTCATTTGAGATGTCTCATTTGGGCCATTTGCATCATTATTTGGGCATTCAGTTTATGCAAGTTGATGGTGGAATGGATTTGTGTCAAATGAAATATATTGACACATTATTGCAGCATTTTGGCCTCGAATATTGTAAGCCTATTACCACTCCTATGGAGAAATGTTTACGATTGAGTCTTCATGATGCTGGAGATGCATTTGATGTTGTTGTCTATCACCAAGTTGTTGGATGCTTGATTTGCTTATGCATTACTTGGCCAGATATTCAGTTTGCTGTCTCACAGATGAGCAGGTTTATGCATTGCCCAGGTGTCAAGCATTGGCAGGCGGTTAAGCGCATCTTTCGCTACTTGAGTGGTACCCGGTTACTTGGATTTTTTTATCCGAAGGGGGATCACTGTCGCCAGATTTTCATGCTTTTTTTGACAGTGATTGGGTTGGTTGCTATGACACTTGTGTGTTCACTAGTGGCTTTTGCTTCATGATTGGTAGCTCATGTATATCTTGGTTGAGCAAGAAGTAGCCTACTGTGGCCACTTCCAGTTGTGAGGCTGAGTATAGGGCAGCTTTCACATTGACTGTTGAGTATGTGTGGCTCAAAAGCCTTATGGTTGATTTGGGTGTTGTTCAGTCTTTTACCACCACCATCTTCACTGACAGTCAGAGCGCATTGGTAGTTGGGGAGATCAGGTTGGCATATGTGCCCAGCTAGGAGAACATTGCAGACCTTTTTACAAAGGCTCTGCCTAGGGAGAAGTTTGAAGCTTTTTGCAAAGCTTTTGGCTTAGTTCCTTTTGTGGATTGATTCCACATAGCTTGGCACTTCCTTATAGATGAGTGCCAATTCCTTGTTCACTACATCACTCCCAAGGGGGATTTGTTGATATATTTAGGTAGTGATATGCGTGAACACTCTAGGATCACTAGGGCACCTTTTTCCCTCTTTAGGAGGTTTTTTTCCCCTGGCTTGTATATACGCTTATTGCCCTAACGGGCTACTTATCTTTGTACATTGTAGTGGTAATACATTCAACATTGTGTGTTGTGCTCCAAGCTTCTTCTTCTTCCTTGTGTTGTTTGCATGCTTTCGCAGACATCTAACTCCAATAGGAATGATATGCATCATCATGTGAAACCTATAGAGGCTGAGAAATTGCCTTATTTGGACCAACACTGGACTTTCCACCTATAAAAAAGGAAACAAAATTTCATACACATCTTTGGAGCTAACTGTTCTCTCCTTAGGACATGAAAGTAATGACTAATCGCATCTTCCACAAAACGATAACCTTTTCTTTGAGAACATTACCCAACACAAATACATTTTACTAGTTTGTCAACACAAATACATTTTATTGGTTTATCTTCCACAAAACGATAACCTTTTCTTTCAGAACAGTACCCAACACAAATACATTTTACTATTCAGGCACTAATGCATATGCAAGACAACAGAAGGCACACAGATTAGCAACAGATGGCTTGCAACCATGCCATGCTTCATATGGAGTGATCGTTAAGGCATTTGGATTGCCTTTCATCATCAACCGAAGAGTATAAGAAAAACTTGGATATGAATATAGAAGACCATTAAGAGCAGTTTGCACAAGTGAACTATGTGGAAAGACCTCATGTGTAGAAGTCAACTATTCCTTCAAATCTTTGATCTTAATCAAAAAATTGTCCATAGAATCTCCTTCATTCATGTGCTCGCTCTCCAACTATTTTTGCAGGTAAGCAACACGGGCCTCATTTCTTGCCTGGTACAAAGCAGTAAGTGTATCCCAAGCATCCTTTGTTGTTTTGCAAGCGGGAATGTGAGGGATGATGGAATGTATGACAGACAAAGCTATCAATGCATGTGCTAGAGCATCTCTGCCAGCCCATCAAAGTTGCTATACAAGATGTGCAGTAGGAACCACAACACGAACAGGAATTTGAAGATCATTATCTTGAACACCATCTGCATCACCTTCAATAACTATATTTGTAGGTGTAGTAGGTCCTTTTTCAACACCCTACACAATATTCCATAGTCCTTTCTGCTACCAATACATGACACATCATATATGCCCATAATGGATAATTGGTACCATCCAACTTGTCCTCAACAACCAACATATGGAATACATCATTCCTTTTAGTCATGGCCACTGACCACGACACTTTGATGCAAAAAAATGATTGTATCTCAAAATGTTGAACAAAACTACCCTATCAAGCTCCATTAAACATGTAGCAGAATTCGAGGTGCTTGTACTAGCGAAACAAAACCTATACGACACTACATAGAAAAACAATTTTGAACTCATAATTGCCGTGATTATGCTCATGAATTTTCATATGATTTTGAGACTGTGAGCAGAGGGTGTTGATGATGCCCTAGACAAAGCAGCAACCTACTTTGATACAAATTATTGGAGTTTCAGGTTTGTGGAAGCACACGAATAGCACAAGGAAGAAGAAGAAGAAGAAGAAGTTTAGAGCACAATACACAATATTGAACGTATTACCAAGCGAATGTACAAAGATAAATGAACCGTTAGGGTTGAAGGTGTATATACAAGTGGAGTGCCCTGACAGTCCTAGTGTTCCACACACACCACTACCAAAATATATCAACATGTATCATAGGATGATAAAACAATATTGAAATCACCCAAAATTATGATATCACCATCAAGTTTGGAAATCTCACTCCATCACTTAGTTCTCTCAGAATTATTGTTAGCAACATAAACATTAATAATGGTGTAATTAAGAGGCCACATACACTTAAGAGCAATCCATTGGTTAGTAGGGCTAACAATAAACTCTGAGACAAGATGATTAATTTTACAAGAAATACCAATACAGACTCCTCCTTTTTTCATTAGGATGAGCATTAGAATGCAAGAAATGCTTAGATGAGGTAATCTTGAGGTTGGCTTGCGGCTTAAAGTCATTAACTTTAGCTTCCTAAAGATATATCAAGTGACATTTATAGAAATCAAATTGTTTTGATCCATTAGTAAAACGTTATAGAAAAAATCACGAGACGAAAGTCCAGCAGGTTCAAATTCCTATTAATATGATAGCATAGCAAGAAATTCATCAGAGTTGCATGAAGAAAGAAGGAGGATTGGGTATTTTGTGTCCTACTAGAATTGCCAAAATCATAGCCACAAAGTGGATTTTAAGAGCAATTAACTCTAGTGATTTTTGAGCTTGTCTCATTAAAAGAAATGTTTCAAATTTTATGTCAAAGATTACAAGGCCTGGAATAATCTGCATTTGTGGGATGTCATCTATTCTCCCCATCGTATAGTTCCCTATGCTAGTAGAGTTGTGACTTGCATGTGCAAAGTCTGGTTTGAAGCTAAGAAGTATGTTAATTTAATATTTCTGTCACTAATAATGCTTCTTTTATTTTATAGGAACCTATGTGGATTGGGTGGAAACTATATGATAGCAATAAATTGTTAAATAATAAAGAGCACAAATGCAAAAGAGTAGGATTTGACTCTTGGAATAGTCTCTAGAAAAAATGGCAATGCCATAGATGACTTAGTAATCATGAACCTTACTCCATTATCCTTTGCTTGTAAGCAGGTGTTGTTGGCCTACAAAAAAAAACTGAAGATGTTGCTGGATGGTTGTGACACTAGAAAATAGCTGTCACTAAAGGAAATTGTTGATGTGATCTTTTAATCTTTCAAGAAGCAAACAACTCCCATTTCTGTGTTGGTGGACAAGTTGAACAATAGATGGAGACTTAGGTGGAGACCTAATCAGTGGAGGTATAGGTTCAGAGCCCTCTGGGCTTTCCCTTTGGCTAACAAGCACTCTGTCCTTCAATGGCTCATATTACACAATGGCCTCTAGATTGGAGCAAAGGCTAAAAATTATAATATGACTAATGGGAAATGTTGCTTCTGTGCCACTTGTTTTTTAATTGCAGGAATGCTAAAGCATTGTTGGATATCATTGACAAAGTGTATCAAATTACAGATGTCTATAGTCTCGAATATATGGAAGTACTCATTGGTACTTGTAATAACTTGGATTAAGTGTTGCTGTAGCTGTGGAGAGCCCAAATCTTATGGAGTATCTAGGTTAGTATGACCAACATTACCACAATAAAGGTCATAAGAAGTTTATTTTCTCTTGCAAAAGAGAGCTCGTTAAAGCTTCTATTCTTTGCATTCAGTCTATAAAAGATGTTCCCCCTGAAGACTTCAACATTCTTGTCTTTTTAAGAAATTTGAGACCCAATAGATGGAGGAAAGACCTTATGTTAATGTATTTCAGGTCTAGATTCCCTATGCTATTTACCGTGGCTATTCTGTACTCTGAGTAGTTGTTGCGGTTGAAGGTACTTCTAGGAGTGGTTATTTATATCCAGACTGCCTCTCTTCATGTCTCTGAGATGTTGATTTCTTTTTGATGGGGGCAGCTTGCCCCATGTATAACGGAACCTTTCCCATTGTAATATTATATCTTTTCTTTGTTCCTTCAAAAAAAAAGAAGGAAATTCATCAGAACAAATCAAACAAACTCAAGCGAATTCGGAAGAGGCTGACTTAAGTAGAACCGCATCCCAATCATAAGCCGTCTGTGCTCCAACCAAATTTTGCCATGTGGACAATTCTGCTCACGTAGGGGATAACACTTCTTTAGGTGCGTCAACACACGGCACAAAAGCAATGAATCTACTTCTTGGAAAGCTCATTGGAGAGTGTGAGTTTCGTCGTATATGTGTTAAACCAATCTTAACAAGCTATAAGTTCCAATTTTGGGCACTCAGATGGAAGCCATGAGAGGTGCACGTTGTGACTTGATGAGGTTGTATACATTGAACTGAAGGTGCCATTCCTCTATTACTGGAAAGAAGTGAGTTGATTTGGTTATATAGATTGAGGTAGGTGGAGAGAGAGAGACCCCACTAGTAGCATATACATGAATGAGAACATCACACGTAATACGTATCGCGAAGAGAGAGAGAGAGAGAGTACTAGCATACACACGAATGGACGTAGCGGTAGAGAGAGAGACTCCTATCATATAGGCGGCATAAGCAGAGAGGGTTGGTTAGAGAGAGAGACTCCTATCATATAGGCGGCATATACAGGTTGATTAGAGAGAGAGACTCGCGGACTCACGGCCACGAGCCACTACAAGCGTATGAAGAAAGCTAAACCAACTACCAGCCGGCACTCCCAATTTCCCTAAGTGTGTTTGAGTGGAGGAAATGATTTAAGTTGCACCATGCGACTAACGCAGATTGCTTTTGATGGCACGTCCATCATCCTGCTCAGCCCTAGTCAAAGCCACATATCATGCAAGCGTTTTAAAAGAGGCAGTGTGTGTGTGTGTGTGAGAGAGAGAGAGAGTCACGACTTGAAAATGAGGGACAGGACAAGGGAGAGAGCGAGATCGAGCGCACACAGTAATATAGGTGGAAGCTTGAGTCGCTAGACGCTAAAACTGGGGGAGACGGCGGTGGCCGGCAAGATGCTGAAGCCCAGTGCCCACGTCGAAATGACCTTACCAGCTTAACGCAGCTTGTCTCTTGGCCTTTACACGCTCTCAAATGCCTCATAAAGCTGGCCAACGATCCGCCTCTCCAAATTTGGCCCGTCACTTTTGAGTAGCAGATCTTCTCTCTCTCACAGGCACATTCTCTCTTTATCTCGTTCTAATTGTCTCAAGCACTACGTAAATGAAATATATCTCATATCGGGCAATCATGCCAGCTTGGAGAAACAAATTTATATTAGAAGAATATAATACAAGAGTCATTATTTTTTTTTTTTCTGAGACAACAGATAAAGATCTATAAATTAAAGAGGAGTACAAGTGTGCATGAGGCATGTTCCCGAAAAAAGGGAACTCCTCAAACAAAAATTACAGAGATCTCAATAGAGAATGCAAGTACATAACAACACCGTGTGGAATCTCTCAAGGTAGTAAAGGGATAACACTGTGTCTCTCCACTTATCTGCGGGAGTCTCTTCGAGGGCAAGAGATAGGGGATACTTTGGAGGCAATACATTCTTGATGGTTCTAATACAATCAAAACCAATTCTTCTAAAGCCCTGATAAAATGAATACCAAAAGTTCTACTTTCTAGCTCTAAATAAATGATGATTTCTACTGATCCATATGTACCAAAGTGTTTCAGCTTTCCACATATTCCAGAGCACAATATCCACACTATTACAAATTCCCAACAACATCTCTATATATCCTAGCTTAACACCAATTTCTGAGCAGAAGGGCTAGAAGGTCTTCCAGAATTGATAAGCATGATTACAATTAAGAAACGTATGGGGTAAATCCTTCAACCTGCCACAAAATATACACATGCCCTCGTTAATACCATGATCTTCATTATGTTGCTACACCAAATTCCATTATGTATTACCAACCACTACAAAAAAGAATGCTTTAAAAGTCTAAAGGCATTGGAATATGTATTTCCACTGATTGACATTCCATTGAGTACTCCATACCGTGTTGAGTTTATTGAGAATTCTATTTCATTCTTTGATTTTTGAAATGTTGTAGCATCTTGTTAGTGATGTCACCAGCCAGAGTAGGTTTATTGAATTGAAAACACAACAAGCTGCCTTGAAGGATAACTATATAATGAAACAAGACCTAAGATATTGACGATCATGCTTCAACATCACTATGACCATTGAAAATGGTTGAAAAAAGCATGAAGGCCATATTGATGGTCATGTGATCGTCGGTATAGGCATTAAAAGTCAATAGCCAGTATACGCATCAAAAATTAATGGGCGCCAATACAGGCATCCGTATGAGCGTCGGTAATTACCTGGAATTATCGGTGTTCATACGGACAATGTGTTTTAACCGAACTCGAGAGCAAAAATTCGACATTTGTTCACGTTTTGAACTAAGTTTTGTTACTATCAAGTTTTCACGCACGAACTACATTGTGAGCATATTGTGTACACACACACACCTCTCTCTTTCTCTCTCTACACACACCTCTCTCTTTCTCTAGATCTTGAATTTTGGAAAGTATCGCACATACTTTGGCACCCTTTCTCTCTGTGTGTGCATGTGTGTGTGTTTTCTCTTTTCTAATTTCTCTTCTCCTTAGTTTTGCAGGAGCTTTTTCACATCGGTTCTTTGGAATTCAACGAAGGACAACATTAAGTGGACTTTGATGACAACGGTCCAAAGAATTGCATCGATGTAAGTGATTATTTTGTTCTCTATTGACATAGAGTGAAAAGGAAAGAGAGAGAGAGAGATGAAAGAGAGAGAGAGAGAGAAAAAGAGAGATCTAGAGAAGCAAAGAGAGAGAGAGAGATGAGAGATGAGACATGAGAGAGAGAGAGATGAGAGAGAGAGATACACACACACACTCACATATACATACACACTCATATGCATTCACATACATACATGTACACACATACATATATTTAGATGCATACATACATACACACATATATGCATACACACATATACATACATACATGTACACACACACACACTTATACATACACACATGCATATGCATACATACATACACACACATATACATACATACATACATACATACATACATACATACATGTACACACACATATACATACACACATGCATATGAATGCATACATACACACACATATGCATACACATACTCACATACATATTACATACCCATATGCATATTCATGCATATGCATGAATGCATTCATATATACATATACATATACATACACACTCACATATATATACACACACTCACTCACATATATACATACACACACATACATATTACATACACACATGCATATACATACACACACATATGCATACTCACATGCATATGCATACATACATACACACACATATGCATACACACATATACATACATACATGTACACATACACACACATATACATACATACATGCATATGCATACATACATACACACATATGCATATACATACTCACATACATATTACATACGCACATGCATATGCATACACATACCCACATACATATTACATACACATACTCATGTACATATTACATACACGCATGCATATACATACACACACATATGCATACTATTGTATAATTACATGGGTCTAAGGGGTAGAACCCTTGGGTTTCTAGGTGTGAAACCCTTTGGATTTATGGTTTATTTACCCCTTTCAGATGGGTCTTGAACCTTAGGGTTAATTCTCTAAGGTTGAGTACCTTAGGCTTGATTGGAAGCTTCTCCTAGCCACTTGGTTTGTACGTGAGAGCTTGGAGAGTCTTCTTTTAGAAGCCATGTGATTTCATGTGATATCCTAAGCTTGGAAACCATGTGACCACCTTAGGGACCCATGTGATGGAAGGTACACATGTCCCCTTGAGAGGGACTTACCCCCTTGGACTTGGAGCTATATATTGGAGGGGTTGGTTGGGTGGAAAGACATCTCTCTTCCTAGTGTGTGGCCTTGCTAGTTAGTCTTGTGTGAAGGCTATGGAGTCCTTCCACAACACTGGCATCAGAGCTAGGTTGATTTTAAGACTTTAGTCTTTAGATCTTGTCTCTACGTGAGGAGGCATCGCGAGTTCGTCCAGCCTACGAGCTCTCTTTTGGAGGTCAAAATATTTGTTCATGTGAACCCTCTCTCACCAAGAGGTACACAAGCCCCACCATGTGACGGGCGGCCATCCTCTTAGTAGAAGAACTCCGTGACCTTGATAGTATGAGAAGAGAACAAGCTATCGTGAGTGCTCCTCTATCTCCTCGGATTTTGAAGTGTCTGATTAGCACCTTGGTTTTATAGAAGAAAATGCTTTCAAATGCCTCATATATGGGAATTGTTCCATCGCGTTGCAGAAATCAGACTCCCCCGATGAGAACGACATTCTCCATTTTTCATCTTCGAATGCCTACATTGCTTTCGTTGATCATTGCATCATGTCCAACCGCCTGTTAGTGACGTTGATGGAGGCAACGTGGAGTGAACCTAGTAACGTTGTCTATAGCATCTTTGTCCAGCCCATGGAAGTTTTTCCCGATGTCGTTTTCAGCAAGATGGACCTGGAGGAGACCAAGGTGCGCACAACACGACGTTATTTGGAGGCGACAAAGTACTACAGATCCAGGCTCGTCCTACGTTTCAATTCCTCCGGCAACAAATCTTATGTTCTTTCGCAGCCTGCTGGAGTGGTTTTAGTTTTTTTAATTCCGCTCATGATGAGCATGCTCGCAAATGGATGGATGTTATCCATTGCTTCAACCGGGAGTGTTGCCTTCAATTCCAAACCGTCCTAGTACTGCCGCAATAGATTTCTCTGTCAAAGCTGTTGACTGAACCTTTTAGTTCTTGTCCTTCTTCATACTTGCGCCTAATATCCCCGGTGATGGGATAATATCTAGTTTCGTCAGATTCGCTCCTTGCGCAACCAACTAAAGCTACAAGCATCAGAACCTTCCAGTGTGGAGACTTCATAATATACATTATAACTGGGATTGGTGTGCACGTCGACAACTCCTCACATCTTCTACAGTTAGTACATGATAGAAGACTGATGCAGTTCTAGGATCGTTATGCTATCTCACCTCATCATCCAGATGGGTAGAAACACTCCATCTATTTTCCACCGTGATGCAGTTTCGTTCAAGATCTTCGTCTTGCCGATGGACACTGCAACCATCATGAATCTCGGATGCAAGAAAGGATCGAGAACGAAGAGGTGTTGCTTCCCGGCAATGTTCCTCTTCTTCTCCCACGTTTTGTTACTGCGAGGCACAGCATCGAGCTAAGAGGGAGAGACGAGATGAAGAACACACCTTTAGCTGAAGGAAATAAAGAAAATTGAGAGCCGTTCGACTTGATAGAGAGACTATCACAAGGCGTCTGGGAGGACCGATCTAAGGCATCGTCGCCATTCTCAGCCATTCTTCCAGGTGGCAATGGGCGTTCACTTCAAAAGGTTCACACGGTGCCTCAAGGAAGTGGCGCCTCATGTGTGCTAAACGACATGCCATGCGTTGCAATGGAAGCAATGGAACTAACAAAGGCTGAGAAGGTTATGCTCCTTCTGAATTTTTATTGTATTTCATGAATTATTTTATGATATACGAAGTTAAAAATCATGTATGTGAACCATTTAGATGAATATCATGCATGATTGGATTGATAAATTATGGGTTATGTGCCTAAATTTTTTTGTACCAAGGATACATTTAGGCCTTATAAGCATTTATTAGAACGTCATTCCTTTTGAAACATTGTTTCTCTTAGATATGCACACAAAAGAATGTGGAAGCATGTACATGGCCATGCATAAAGACCACATCCTTGCATATGTATATATACATTAGATGCATGATTTTATGATGTGAATGCACACTTGGGCACCCTTTAGTATGAGTATATAGATGAAAAGGTCATACCATATATACGGCCCATAGACGACAAGGAGGTAAGCTTGAATTCTGGCCTAGGGCCCATTGCATACCAACTATGGCTATTAGCAGGGGTTGAACCCTTGCCCTTGCCTCAAGAGGTAGATGTTCAAACCAAATCTTTAAAGGTATGTACACATATGAGGCACAAGTAAGTATGAAGTGCCAAGATGAAAGGGAAGAAGTGTGATGGCCCAAGTCTACTTCATCATCGCGAGAACACTCAAACAAAGTCAAGGGATGGACAAAGCTTAATTCCCAAGTAAGTATTTGCACCCCTTTTTTCTTTTCCTTACAGATCAAAGAACATGCAATCCATGTCATGATAGACATGAATTTGAAAAAGGATGCATAGATTGAGATGGCTTTATTTGTTTGGTCACATACACAATTAAGTCATGGAAATGATTTTCATTATGCATCAAATTCATATAGTTTTGGAAAAGAAAGATTGGTTGTGCGTAGATTTGTTCATTTTTATGCATTATGGCAACTTTGATGCACAAAAAGAAAGTTTGAAGGTGCATAAGAATGGTGGTAGTTAGGAAGAATGCATCTGATGCATTGTTGCAACTTGTATATACCAAGTTACATGGAAATTTTGCACCATCCTTTGAATAAACAAAGTTCCAAATTGGAACTTTTGCATGCTTTAAGGAGGGGTTCAACTTTTGAACCTTATGCATGCAACACCATTTCTAATAAAGATGTAAAATTCTTGGCATATACTAAAGCATGCATTTGGAATACATTACTTGGGTTTTCAAGTTGAGAGGGAGATTAAGTTCTTGAAGTTAAGCTTAAGAAGGATTTGATTTTATTAGTTTCTCGAAAGAATGGTGATGAGGCCAATTGGCCACTATAAACCATTTAATTCCTTTATGTTTGGCTTAGTAATTGAAAGCCAAATAATCCTAACTTCTTGAAATACCTTAAGCTTAAAATAACTCTTATGGAATTTTAAATTCCATAAAAGCCCATAACATGCCTGATTAATAAAGCCATAGACTTAAGGTAGTAATACAAAAATTTTCTCTCTTAAAACCATGATACAGTCATGGTAACTTAGAGCATTATCTTCTCAAAGCTCTAAGTAAGAGAAAATATGGTATAACAAAATCTTAGTTTTGGAAGATGGAAGCATTAGTTCAAGAAAAGTTCTTTGTTTGAAAGAACTACAAAACTATTTGGAGCTTTACATTTTTCTTCCAAGCAAATGCAATGCATGAAGAGAAGGTAAAACTCAAGGGTGGTAATAAACCCTAAGTACCATTTTCTAATGTCCTAGAAAATAAACGACTATATAGTAAATGGAATTACCATCTTCTTCAACATAGAGATTTGATTGGCAAATCAATTATTCTTTCTTAGATTACTCATTATGTCATAAGAGATAATATCTAGTTGAGATATAAACTAGCTCTATCATCAAGTGACATGAAAGGGATCTTCTAGAGTATATCTGAATCAAGGAATAATTGAAAAGCCAATTTTTTTACACTAGTCTTATCAAGTTGCAATTAAGACTTGGTAAGTTGAAACTCCATTGTAGAATAGGCAATACATATACTCTATAGTGGAAACAACACTTACAAGTCCAAGAAGTAATAGATGACTTGATTAGAAGAAAGTTTGATCCCAAAACTCAAGCTAAAGTTACCTTTACTAAAGTGGAAGTGTAAGCCGGATGGTATGGGACATCTAGGTTTACACTACCACTGAAGTAAATTCGGTGGTATGGGACATCTAGGTTTACACTACCACTGAAGTAAATTCGGTGGTATGGGACATCGAATTTGTGGGTAATCTCAACTTGAACTTTGGGACATTTGTGCTGAGAAAGCAAGAAGCTCTGAATAGTTCTTTTAACCAGGAAGAACATTAAAAGATTGAAAATAAACTCTTTCAAATACTTCTGAAAGAGCACAATTTTCAAATTTACTCTCAGGTAGTTTTCGAGGACAAAAACTCTTAAGGAGGGGAGAAAGTCCCCGAGAACTTGTATCTTATGCCTTGAAAAGACCAAATAGGGTATTGCAAGGTAAAAGATAGGCAAGAAATAGATAAAGTTGAAGTACTTCCTCGTATTCTAGTACTTCATATATCTTTTATTACATCTTCCAACTAAATGAAGTTCTCAAAGATTGGGATTTCTCAAAAAAAACCCAATGCAAGAGAATACTTACATGCACCATAAGGATTGTATAAATCCTAAGTAGGATAGGAAAAGAAGTTGGATGAACTATAAAGGATAAACCTAAAGATATTATGATGCTTCATAGGGATAACATAACATACGTTATGGATTCCAGTAATATAGACCTAAGGAATATGACTTCTTGTATGAAGCATAATAGCTAGATCCCCACGTAAAACCCATGGGTAAAGCTTTGAAGCATGAAGGGATCTATTTGAGAAAGACCTAGTCTTATCTCTTATTTTGGCTAAAAAAGAGAAGGAAGCCAAGAGACCCAAGTAAGGCAAAAACCAAGTCAAACTTTAAGTTTGATAAGATGAGTCACACCACATTAAATGGTTAACCAATTATTTAAGTAAGATTAGTAGTGGTGTATCTAAGCACCTTAATCCTTGCTCTTATAATTTGGTACCATAGTATGAAGGGCATTTAAAAGGACAGAAAAGGTGAGAAAGTATAGAGACAAAGTTTTGTGGATTGGATGAGGTACCCACTGGTATGGGACAGTGGGTACTGAATCCCATTGAGTACTTTTTCTTGATGGCCAGAAGAAAAAGGGACTCATGATCCAATGGAATACATCAGGAAGACAATGACTAGGAATAAGCATCTTCTTCAGTTATCCTCTCAAAGGGAAGAAGAATTCTTCTAACGAGATACGAAAGGATCTGATCTATCTCTCGTAGAGAGTTAGAAACAAGAAGAGGATCAACTTCTTTGACTTTGAAGGTAAACTCCAAAGGATGAAGCTCTAAAAGGTTCATCCCAAAGTATGACTTGAAATTCAAGGAACATAAAAATGATCTTAGACCAAGCTTGAAAGAAAGCTCAAAAAGATCATCTTTTGGATACTTGATATTTCAAGTCAATTGAAGAATAAGAAAGATCTAGTTATGATGTCAACATAGGACATCTTTAATAGATCTAGAATATAAGGGAGAGAATTTTGGAAGGATCAAGAAGACCTTTAAGGTTTGAGATCCAACTAGAGATCCGTAAGGATTAAGCTGTGAAGAAATGATTGGAATAATCTATTTCTACTTATGACCTTAAAGATAACATGATCTTTTAAACTATGAGTTCCCATCTTGGGACGTAGAACAAGTAAAATAGGTTTCAATCAATTTGAGTCTACAATAGTTGGATTAATCCCTATGGATTTTAGTCCCTTAAAGTGGATTATCAAAACTACGTAAAGTTTTGAAAGAACATTAAAATCCACTTTTTGGTAAGCTATTCTCTCTGAAGATAAAGAGGATGTTATATCCCCTTAAAATTAGATAAATAATTCACCTATACCATTCTATTGGTTGGGCAAGGAATTATAAAAATAGATTCCCCTCTATGTTTGGAGGTGAATTGTAAACAGGAAAATCCACCCATCTTACTAAGCCTAAAGGTACAAAGTATGTGTACATCTAAGAGGAAGTAATTTGGGCAGGGATTATGAAAGATTCATCTTCCTTTCAGAACAAGTTGGATTCTGACTTGACAGAAGAATCTGATAAGGAAACCTTAAGTAGCATTCATCTATTTTGCTAGGTCCATGCACAAGTGGTGCAAATAGATGGACCAAGGTAGCAATTTAGCTGAAGTCACTTTGACTCCACCTAATCCACATGTTTGAGCTTTGGAGACCCAGATGACACATGACTTAAACAAAGGAAATAGGTAGGGATTTTCTCTTCCACCCTTTTCATTCTTTCCATACTTTGCATTCGACTCAGTTCTTTTTCGTATGCAAACTAGATGGAACTTTGAATGATTGGGACAGGGAATTAGACCACACATGGATTCTCCTCTTTTTAGATTCAATCGGGATAGAATTCCCCTTTCGAATTAAGAGGCGGACTTAGAGAGATGAAAGCCATGATGCTTGAGATTGATCATGGAGCACGGGGGAATACCCCTACGTATATATCTCCACTCATTTTCGAGGACGGAAATGCTTTTAAGGGAGGGAGAATGTTGTATAATTACATGGGTCTAAGGGGTAGAACCCTTGGGTTTCTAGGTGTGAAACCCTTTGGATTTATGGTTTATTTACCCCTTTTAGATGGGTCTTGAACCTTAGGTTAATTCTCTAAGGTTGAGTACCTTAGGCTTGATTGGAAGCTTCTCCTAGCCACTTGGTTTGTATGTGAGAGCTTGGAGAGTCTTCTTTTAGAAGCCATGTGATTTCATGTGATATCCTAAGCTTGGAACCATGTGACCACCTTAGGGACCCATGTGATGGAAGGTACACATGTCCCCTTGAGAGGGACTTACCCCCTTGGACTTGGAGCTATATATTGGAGGGGTTGGTTGGGTTTAAAGCCATCTGTCTTCCTATTGTGTGGCCTTGCTAGTTAGTCTTGTGTGAAGGCTATGGAGTCCTTCCACAACACATAGTCACATGCATATGCATAGATACATACACACACATATGCATATACACATATACATACATACATGTAGACACACACGTATACATACACACATGCATATGTATACATACATACACACACGTATGCATACACATACATACATACATATTACAAACACACATGCATATTCGTGCATATTTTGCATGCATTCATATAAACATATACATACACACTCACATATATATACACATTCACTCACATATATGCATACACATACTCACATACATATTACATATACACATGCATATGTGTACACATACTCACATCCACATTACATACACATACTCACATACATGATACATACACACATGCATATACATATGCACACACATATGCATACATGCATATGCATACATACATACACACACATATGCATACACACATATACATACATACATACATGTACACACACACATACATACACACATGCATATGCATACATACATACACACACATGCATACCCATACTCACATACATATAACATACACACATGCATATTCATGCATATGCATGCATTCATATATACATATACATACACACTCACATATATATATATATATACACACTCACTCACATATATACATACACACTCACTTACATATTACATACACACATGCATATACATACACACGCACATATGCATACTTACATGCATATGCATACATACATACACACACATATGCATACACACATATACATACATACATGTACACACACACACATATGCATACTCACATGAATATGCATACATACATACACACATACATGCATACACACATATACATACACAAATGTACACACACATACCTTAAAAAATAGATATTTAGATTTTTTAGGGTTTATATATATATATATATATATATATATATATATATATATATATATATATATATATATATATATATATATATATATATATATATATATATATATATATATATATATATATGTGTGTGTGTGTGTGTGTGTGTGTGTATGTATATATAATTAATATTAGATTTTTAGGATTCAGTTAATTCTCATACACACACACACATATACATACACACATGCATATGCATATATACATTCACACATGCATATAAAAAATAGATCTCATGTACACACACACATGTATGCATACACACCTGCATATGCATACATAGATACACACATATGCATACTCACATGCATATGCATACATACATACATGTATATATGCATACACACATGCATATGCATGCATGCATGCATTCATATATGCATATATGTACACACTCACATATATATAGACACTCACGGACACACACACAAACACACACACACACACACACACACACACACATATATATATATATATATATATATATATATATATATATATATATATATATATATATATATATATATATATATATATATATATATATATATATATATATATATATATATATATACACACACACACTCACATACATATTACATACACACATGGGATCAGATGGCATCTTCACATACACCTTGGGGTTCTCATGATCATGATGACTCCAAGATATATCATATACATGATGGAGCTCCGGTGATGGATGCGGCCGGAAAGTCAATGCATCAATGCTGTTGGAAGCAGTCAGAGGCACAGACGACGTGGAAGCATGTAAAGACGGAGCAGGGAGCCAGTCGGATCATTTTTTCAAACAAATATGTTTTTATTACCTCTTCAAACATCCAACAGTGATTTTCATCACTCTTGTAACATATGTAATATAGACAAAACGCCATTTTCTAATTCATAGCTCCATTTTGTGCAAGCCGAGGAGTCCTCGAGCTTGAGGAGCTTAGGTAGAATGCGCGTACCAATTTTCGTTATTTTTAGACATCGTTTACCCATCCAAATAGCCTCTAGGACCTATTTTTTAACTATGCCGGTCACTAGATGTGAAACCGGTCAAAACTAGTCTAGAAACTATAAAAAGAGCTAGAGAGCTCATTTTTGAGGCTGGTTCATATTGGCTAGTGTGAGCTTAGTGCTAGTTTGAGTTTGTAATAGTGTTCTTGAGTAATAGAGCTAATTTCCCACCTTCCATTGTGTCTTGCTTGTCTCTTCATTGTGTGTGTGTATGTGTGTGTGCATCTTTGTGCTCCTCACCTTCACTCTCACTTCATCTCACATTCACGATCTTCATATCACTCCTATCTCTTCCGCGGATTGACATTAAGGAGGTGAAGCTTCTTAACGTGGTTCTCACCATTGTGCTAGAGCAACACCAAATTTGGCGCCGTTGCCAGGGATCGAGTCTAGGACGAATGTGTGATGGTAAGAGTATAGCAAGAAGTGGCGTTGGAAGGTAAAAATTTCAGTTTTTGTTGTTGTTTATACTTAGTTTTTAGTGTTTTTCACCTCCCCCAGACTCCATCTTCATCATCGCATCATCATCTTCATCTCCAAAAAAATCAGAAAATTCACCATATCCACCCATTCACCTCATTTCCCCTCATTTGTGCATGCGAGAGAGCGAGAGAGAACTTTTGTGCTTGTGTGTGCTTGTGTTTTCTTGAGTTTTCTTGCAGGTACAGAGCTCCAGTGCATCAGGAAAGCTTGGAAAAGGTAAAATTTTACTCTCTGTCAAAGATCTGCCGAGTGTGGCGGACCATCGCGATGGTCTGCAACCTTCGGAATTCGAGGTAGGCGACCACACCACGAGGTAGGCGACCCTTGCGCATCTACGAATCCACAGGCGCATCTCAAAAATTCATACTTTGGTGGACCATCGCGATTGGCTCAGACCATCGCGATTGTGTCGCACCATCGCGATAGGCTCACGCCATCGCGACGACTCGGCCGGACCATCGCGACGGTCTCGGACCATCGCGACGGTTCACTTGAGCCATCGCGACGGTCCACTTGGACCATCGCGATTGTTCAGCTGACCTCGGGCCATCGCGATTGGCCCATGCCATCGCCACGACGGTGCCACGTGTCAAGATAGACCATCGTGACGGTTCATTTTTTCGGACCATCGCGACAGCCCAAAATCGGACCATCGCGATTGGCTCATGCCATCGCACTTGTGACCATCGCGACGGTTCACTTCGGACCATCGCGATTGTCCACCTTTGACCGTTGACCCACGCCATCACGATTGTCCACCTTTGACCGTTGACCCACGCCATCGCGATTGTCCGCCTGATCACGCCATCGCGACGGTTCGACCTCACGCCATCGTGATTGTTCACTTCGGACCATCGCGATTGTCCACCTTTGACCGTTGACCCACGCCATCGCGATTGTCCGCCTGATCACGCCATCGCGATCGTTCACTTCGGGCCATCGCGACGGTTCGCTTTTTCGCACCATCGCGACTGTCCAAACTCCACGCCATCGCGACGGTTCGCTTGGACCATCGCGACGGTCTCAGACCATCGCGATTGTGCACCCCCATCGCAAATTTAGGGTTCCATTTTTTGACCAATTTTGGGGGTATTTTTGAGAAATTTTTGGACCATTAGACTCATAGGAGACCCCTTAGCTCATATTGGAAGGAAAACCTGATTGTCAGTTTTTACCCCCCCAGGGCCTGAGCGCTCATAACTTCTTCATCCGAAGTCCGTTTTTTGAGCTTAATAGCTCATTAGAAAGCTCTTGAAGAGTACTACGTGACCTCAACTGTTTTTTTCTTAAAGGATACGTCTATTTTTAGATAAACTATTTTGAGGTTCACCTAGTTTGGAACTAGGAAGCCAGGGGGCAAGTATTGAAAAGTTGGGCAAAAGGGAAGGGACTTAAAAGGTGTATGTACTTAAGTGCTTGATCATCCAACTCTGAATTGGTCTAATATTGGATTTTTCCAGGTCTAGCAAGGGCAATCAAAGGCAACCAAGGCAAGGCAGTGAAGGGCATAAAGCTTGGGAAGCGCGGCTTCTTGGGCATCAGAGCAACCAGAAAAGCTGACTCGAGGTTGGAAGATTACTCAACCCTCTCAGTCAATTCTTAGCTTAGGATAAACGTTAGCGTTGTGGATTAAGACGATAGAAACGCCTCAAGTTCAAGATATTTAATTCTTCCAAGTTCAAGACTAAAGTAAAAGTGTGTGACACGAAAACCTAAAGGAAAGAACCTAAGTCTGACGGAACGAGAACTTAAAATTATCACGGAAAGTCGAATTCCTGACGCATACATTAAGACAAGAATCTAAAGAAATTTAAAAAGAATCAAGACAGTAACAACAAAGAACCATTGACGATCTGAGCGTGTACTGAGTGTGCAAGGAAGAAAATTAATGAACCTTAGATCGGGCAAACATATAGGTAAGTCAGACCGACGAAGCCTTAGATCATCACAGGCAAGTGTAAGAACTACTGCTCGATCGTGGGCTCAGCAATTGAATAGCAATTACCCCTACGAGAGTTCAGACACCAGCGGATCAGAAATGGCATTTAGCACAGATAGACCAGAAGTAGGGCCAAATGTAGCATACTTAGAAAAACCTGAAGGACCCTATAGAACGCAATTAGAGTTCCTCCGAACCAACCGATTAGGTGCTCGCATCTATGAGGATGGTTTGCGAAGGCAAGTGGTGCAACTGCACAACCCCGATCAACCCATTGGATTGGAAAGACCAGTGGTGAAGTTTGAGAGAGACGCGTACATAGACAAGGAAGGAACAATGTACATCTTAAGTACGCAGCCAAACGATACTAATGAGTTTGGCGCAATTCAATTAGAGACGGAAGCGAAATTTCAAGGAAAAGAACCGTTAGAAGAACCTAGAACACCTAGAGGGAAATCCGTATTAACAAGAGTACTCATCCCAGAGTGGATCCCTCAAGATAACAGGAGCATCGAGTTGTTTGTAAATAAAGAGACAGATGAAGCCTTTTGGAGGTACAGAAAGGAACACCCTGGTGAGATAGGCATCATTACAATTTATGAATTCAAGGACCCAGATACACCTGGAAAGGTTGTATACCTGGATGAAACTTCAGAAAGAGTCTTTGTGGTGCCTGACCACGCTAGAAACACATACACATGGAGAGGTGAATTGGTATTCCCTCCATCTAGAACGAACATGAATACAAGTCAACAAGGGGCAGGAACATCATCAGCCTTTGGAAATCAAAGAGAAAAGAATAAAGAAAGACCCGAAGTAAGCTTCACTCACCCCATAGGGAGAGATAGAACAACCACGGATAGACAAAGAGATCATGGAATACCAGGTGGTAGAGATGATTTTCCTCTACCCAGACCACGTGAACACGCAAGAGTATTGAGACCCACTCAATTAGTAAAATCAATGAAAAATTATTTTGATGGGACAGGAGATCCTTATGACCATGTTGCAGAATTCAAGCAAGTACTAAGAGCAGAACAAGTTGAAGACATGTTCACGCAATACAACGCATTTGGGCTAACGTTAAAGAACACCGCTTTAACTTGGTTCCAACCTTTGCAACAAAGGGAATTTAGAGACATCCATCACTTTTTAGAGTCATTCATCACAGAATTCTCTAAAAGTGGGATTAGAAATGACACATCTTCGTTGATTCATAGCTTTAAACAAACCCCTCAGGAAACAGTTAGACTCGCAGGACGTAGGTTTAGACAATATGTTGAACGATGTCCAATGCAAGAGCTACCCTCACAAGCTAAACAAGTGTCATTGTTTTTAGATGGATTGTTGAGCTCTAAACTACGCTCCTACGTGTACCTAAAAGAACCCAGAACGCTAGAGGAGTGTGTAAGAATATGTATAGACATCGAGGACAACCTAGGAGATGAATTAGAACTCTCAAAGGTTTATAAGGACTCAGATTGTTCTTCTCTAGCATCCACGAAATTGTCTAGCTCGATAGAGGACCTAGCAGAAAAAGTGGCCCAGAAACTAGGAGTTTCTAGTAAACCGAGGGTGCTAACAAACAAGCGTTGTTACACCTGTGGCGGTGATCATATGGCGAACGTGTGTCCAAACACAACACAACCTCAAGCCAACCCTAGTGGCCAATACTGTACAATTGAGAGAAGATACACGAATCATACGGCTCAGGACTGCCCATACAACAAACAAACCGTGAGACAGAACTACCCCCAAGCATACGCACAGCCAGGTAGGTATCAAGGCCAATACAATACTCAGCCTTATTACTATAGACCTCCTCAGAACTATCCATACCAGGCTCAACAGAGACCTCAACCCGTCTTAGCTCAGCAGCCACCCCCACCAGCGAATGTCATCTCAGTCAAATATGCTGCTGCAGAAGAGAACCTAAGTAGGGCCTTAGTACCTTCTTCACCTTTGATTACAGAGAGTGACCCACACTCAAACAGTTTTGACTCTACACATGTCGATAGTCCACCCGCATATTACACAGAGTCACCAGAACACGTGGAGACATATCATTACGATAGTCCACCAGTGGAACCTAGTTGGGAGCCAGACTATGCTAATGTGATGTACACAAACCCTAATCCACGGCCCCAATTGAGACAACAGAGACCACAGGGCCCTAGAGGACCATGCTTTAGGTGCCAAGGAGATCACTTCATAAAGGATTGTCCACATCCCCCAATAGCAAGGCAATCACAGTACTATAACATACAAGGCTTTTGTGCTGATTGTGGCAAAGAGCACATAATCAAAGATTGTCCTAAGAACCCTGTTAATGCTCCGAATGTGACACCGATTAACGTGATAGGTATTGTAAATAACGTAGATGGATCCAACCCTACATACGTGCCTATCCAAGCTATAACAAGAGCCCAGGCGCTCTTACAGAACCAAAAGCTTAATCAAGAGAAAGTAGCCGAAACCAGTGAAGTTGCAGAATCTAGCAGCAAAAAGACAAAATCTTGGAAAGATTCTAGAGAAAGAATAAAGAGAAAATGGAGTAAAAAGATAACGGAGTTGGAAGGAAGTTTAAAGGAATCTAGAGCCAAAATCCAAGAATTGACCTCACAGGAATTGAATCAAGAGAACCCAGCTCAGAAGTCAGGATCAGTTTTAGCGGAACCCATACCAGAGGATCTAGACATGATGTTTCGTGCGTATCAGGCTAGATTAAAAGAGGGACCTCAGGTAGCTGAAATGAGCAAAAACTACCCTCGAGCTGATCTGGAAATTGAGAGAACTAAACTTTGCATGAAGATGGTAGAACTAGCACAAGCTTTGTTCGAAGCCTCTAGATATCTTAATTGGAATAACATGGCAAAACCTGAATTACACTTTCAAGGACTAATGGAGAGGCTAGAATGCTTGATAGAAAGCAAAGAGAAAAAGGATCAGCATAGGAACCCTATTGTCGCAGAGACACAGGAAAGGAATGCACCATCCCTGTCTCAAGTACCCAATACAGAAAGTCAAGACAATTTGTCTTCTATACATAGGTACTCTCATGAATTTTTGAGAGAAATACAAGAAGAAAAATGGAGAAAAGAACAAGGAACTCATCCTCCTATTCACGAAATAGACGATTTGCAGGAGCAATTTCCCCAAGACATTCCCTCTATATACGATGAGGTAGAGGAGGAACAACTTAGTGAACACACAGCTTTTGAATCTAATTCTTTACAAGAATTACCTCAGTTCATAGGACCTTGGGAAGCAAAGTCTATTAGTATGAGAGCACCCACGATAATAGTGAGGAATGAAGAATCAGTGATCCCTAGGAACACGGAAGTGATCAAGAACACTAAAGTACAGTGTAATCTCACTCTGGAGGAATTGTTAAAGGTAAAACCAGAATTGTGGAAGCATGTAGCAAATCAATTCCCCGAGCTTGCTACCACACCCTCTCAGATAGGATCACATAAGAAGGTACCAGAGATACCCGTGGAAAAGATTGGAGACGTAAGCGAAGGAGAGGAAGGTAACACATATCTTCCAATAACCCATCAGGGCTACACCACGAAAGCCATCTTAGATTCAAGAGCCGGAGTAGCCATAGCTACTACCGCTTTATGGAAACGTTGGGGTAAGCCAACACTCAAACCTACCAGGATGAAGTTACAAATGGCTGATGGACACATAGAAAAACCATTAGGCTTACTAGAAGGTATATCTCTCACCACTTGTGGTGTAGAATTTGAGCATACCTTTGCCATTTGTGACTTTGCAAAAACCATGCTTATGAGATGATATTGGGACGACCATTCATGCGTCAGTTGCAAATTGTACAAGATTGGGGAACTAATTCCTTGTACTTGCAACATTTAGGAGTGACTACTAAAGTCAATCTTAAAGACTATTCACATAGAGATGTACCCCCAATACAATGGAATACCATCCATAAGACACCAGTAGAGACGGAATCCGTGCACTCATTAGAATTAGATCCTTCTTGGTTGCATGAGGATACCCATTTATGGATGTGTAAAGTAGCCAAACAAGAGGAAGAACGATTAGAAGCAAGGACCTTAGGTGCAGAACAACATCCACGAACCCTTCAAGATCCAGCATACACACCTGTAGTATTCCCAGACGAAGAGTTTGAACCCCATGGTTGGGCAGAAATCCTAGCAACCATGGACGTAGCCATCAATGAGGAACAATGGACACCCCACTGTGACGAGGATGGCTATGACATATCAGTTTTCACGATAGAGCCAATCATGGGCGATGCAATTTTAGAAGAGTGTGAACCGAACACTGATGCATTTGAGGATGCAAGCGATTTTGATTTAGAATCAATTATCATGGATTCACCCTTTGCATCAGAGGAAGAATATTTTTTCGAAGTAGAGACTCACCCTCAGAGACACGAGGAAATTACGAATGAGGTGAGGTTAGCCACGGAATTGACTACTAAGAGTGAAGGCAAGAAAAGAAAGAAGAAAGAAACCATGTCAGAAAAAGAAGAATCTTTATTTGAAGTACCCGAGAACTTCAAGAAATATGAAATCGAAGATAGAAGAATCATGGTACGAATGCCCAATAGAAAGGTGAATGATGGACAAGTATATGATAACCGCGAGAAAACCAAGAAAATAATCGTAGCCATAGAAGGGGAAGAAGAGAAATGCACATACATAGGGCATGATTTGACAACCGAAGAAGAAGAAGAGTTAGTTGCCCTATTGCGCGAATATAGAGATGTGTTCGCTTGGAGTTACAAAGATCTAAAAGGAGTAGACCCAGATATATGTTCTCATAGAATCCCTATGACTCCAGATGCAAAACCTACGAAACAGAAACCATACACGTACAATGATAACTACGCTGCAAAGATTAAAGAGGAGATAGATCGGCTGATAGAAGCAGGATTCATTTACGAAATTGAGCATACCGAATGGGTATCCCCCATTGTGGTTGTACCCAAGAAGAATGGAAAATTGCGTGTGTGTATTAACCTTAAAAAGGTTAATGCCGCAACGATTAGAGATAGTTATCCTCTTCCTATCACTGAACACTTATTGGAAAGAGTTGCGGGCAAGGAAGTTTACAGCTTTCTTGATGGCTTTTCAGGCTATAATCAAGTAGCCATCGCTCCAGAAGATCAGCACAAGACGGCTTTTGCCACAGAATGGGGCATATTTGCATTTCGTGTAATGCCATTTGGCTTGACAAATGCACCCGCCACTTTCCAGCGACTCATGTGTCATGTTTTTAAGGAATTTTTACGCAAGAGCTTGGAAGTTTATGTCGATGACATATGTGCTCATTCTAATGTAAGACAGACACATATCCCAGAGTTAAGACAAATATTTGACAAATGTCGAGAATATCAGGTTTGTTTGAACCCAGAAAAATGTGTTTTCATGGTCAGACAAGGCAAAATTCTAGGACACATTGTGTCAAAAAATGGAATCTCTACGGATGAAGAAAAGGTGAAGGTAATTGCGGATCTACCTAGACCAACTAATGTGAAGGAGGTACAGGCATTTATGGGCCATTGTGGTTATTATAGGAGATTCATACACATGTATGCAATCATAGCCAAGCCTTTG
Source organism: Ceratopteris richardii (assembly GCA_020310875.1). Lineage (NCBI taxonomy): Eukaryota > Viridiplantae > Streptophyta > Polypodiopsida > Polypodiales > Pteridaceae > Ceratopteris > Ceratopteris richardii. The sequence continues at coordinate 166,124,937 of CM035408.1, read as the reverse complement.
TACTCTCTTTTAACCAATTTTGAATGGACAGATGAATGTGAAAATTCATTCAATGAACTTAAACGACGCTTGTGCTCAGCACCGATTTTGACTACTCCAGATTGGAGTAAGCCATTCCATGTACATGTGGATGCATCCAATTATGCCATAGGATGTGTGTTAGCACAACCCACGAGTGAAGGTAACATAGATCTCCCCATAGCTTACGCGAGCAGACAATTGAACGCAGCAGAAAGGAATTACACCACTACGGAACGAGAGGGATTAGGGATGATCTACGCAGTAAAGAAGTTCAGGCACTACTTGTTGGCCAACAAATTCAAGTTCTTTACAGATCATCAAGCCCTATTGTACCTAGTCAACAAACCATGTAACACGGGACGACTAATACGTTGGTTTCTATTACTCATGGAGTACGATTTTGAAGTCGTAGTCAGGAAAGGAAAGACACATCTTAGAGCTGACCACCTTTCAAGATTAACATCAGGAGAAGCTCCTCAAGGAGTAATGGATGATCTACCAGATGCATATTTGTTTAATCTTGAGATAGCACCAGAATGGGCTAAGTCTATAGTCCCTATTCTCACATATGGACCCAAGAACCCTAGGATAAAGATCAAAGAAGGAGAGATTACCAAGTCTCAGAGATACCAAATCTTAGCAGGAAGCATATATAAACAGGATAATCAAAAGATTCTTGCTTGTTGTGTAGATGAATCAGAACATGCGAATTGGTTGCAATTAGCACACACAGGTGCATTAAAGCAACATCATTCGAAACATCGAACACTACAGACTCTGCATAGACTAGGAGTATATTGGCCTACGATGGAAGCAGATGTCTACAAGTTGTGTAAAGAATGCCATGTTTGTTGTGAAAGACCACCAGTAGAGCATGCTACATTATATCATGTGTCTCTCACACCAGACTGGAGTGAACCTTTAGTGACATACTTGAGGACGAACACATTCCCTCAAGGCATGACCTTAGCTCGACAACGTAGTCTAGAGCAGGAAGCTCAAGACTATTCACTTATTGGCGATAATTTATACAAAAGAGGACGAGATGGATATCTAAGACAATGCGTTCATGAGAGCGATTATCTGAGCATACTAGAGACTGCACACCAAGGTGTTGCAGGAGGTCATTTTGGACCCGATAGGATAATCAAAGCCATCCTCTTTGCAGGATTATGGTGGCCCACTCTCCACATGGATGCTCATACCTATGTAAAGAGATGTGATGTGTGCCAAAGAACTCAGTTTCCTACGCGCAGAGATGAAATGCCATTGAAACCCATGATGGGCGGACGTGCATTTTCTAAGTGGGGTATAGACTTTGTAGGACCCATTAACCCCCCTGCAAAAGGTACTCATGCGGAATACATTATTGTTGCCACAGATTATCTTACGAAATGGGTAGAGGCAAAAGCCACGAAAAAGAATGATGCACACACAACTGCAAAATTCTTATTTGAAAATGTCTTTACAAGATATGGATTGCCTATAGAGTTAGTGAGCGATCGAGGCACTCACTTTCTAAACCAAGTCATTGAATATCTGTTGCAGGATTTTATGGTGATTCACAAGAAATCTGCACCATATCATCCTCAGGCCAATGGTCAGGCTGAAAGCACTAACAAGATACTTTGTAACGTACTGACGAAACTCGTGAACAACAAACGTTCAGATTGGGACAAACAGTTACACCACGCTGTTTGGGCATATCGAGTGGCCTACAAGACCGTACTCAATGCAACTCCCTTTCAGATGGTTTTTGGTCAGAATGCTGTGCTTCCTTTGGACTTCTTGATACCGACCCTTAAGGTTGCACAAGAACATCAGTGGACCGGCCATGAATTATCAGCGAGAATAATGGACTTGGAACGATTAGGAGAAACCAGGCTAAAGGCAGCAGCGGGAATATATGAAGCGAAGAAGCGACAGAAAGCGTATTTTGATGCACATGTGAAAGATAAAGGCCTAAAAGAAGGAGATTTAGTTCTAGTATATACGCTAAAGCAACACGCACGTAAGTTAGAAAAGCGAGGGTATGGACCTATGATCATTAACAGACTCTCAACAAGTGGAGCAGTACAGTTAGCCACTTTAGAAGGAGATATAATGCCTAATTATATTAGTGGCTGTAGAGTCAAGCTATATCAGGAACCTCTTACGGAGGATATGCTTAGACGACTCACGTTGGCAAAGAAGCGTAAGGAGGAAGAAAATAGAATACGAGCGGAAGCTCAGGCAGAAGCAATAGAACGCATTAAGCGCATGAAGCTAAGAAGACAAGGACTAGGGAGAGAACATTATAACCATCTGGAAACTACACCCAGATATCCCATGGCTATGTGTGAGGTAAAGTCACAAACTCATCCTAGCATAGTGGACAGGAGACCATTCATTACAGTCAGGTTAGAGCACGGTAACCCTTGCCAAGAACTCAGGGCTTTAATTGATTCAGGTGCTGCGACTAGTGCGATTAGATGGTCCCACTATAAGGATTCAGGAATAGAAATGCGGCCAATTGAGGCATACCTCATAGGCCTAGGAGGCATGGAAACCCCTTGCATGGGTGAAGTGGACCTTCCTATCCTCATTAAGGATGTGACCATGACAGCGAAGCTACTAGTGTGCCATGATGACGACCTGATAGAACCCCTAATCCTTGGCCAAGATTGGCTATACGATCACTCAGTGGACCTAAATCTTAGACAAGGCTCCTTACAGATTGGAACCTTAGAACAGAAGCGAGTGATACCGCTTGACTTCCCTAATGGCATTCCGACTGAGGTTTGTAACCCTAGACCCCATGAAATACATGCGATGGAAGACCGGAAGATCTTGAGTCAGATCAATCACATTACGTCTACACCAACCCACTCGGGCTTGGCTATGGACAGTTGTCTATCAGAAAGACGACAGGAGATCTTCCCTGGGACTTCCTGCAAACTAGAGAGGGCAGCTACCCAACCGCTAGGGCAGATGGACACAATCAGCGGTCAGGTGGGTTGCATCAGCGGCCCAACGAGCACAACATCCTGCGGTGCTCATCCTTCCAAACTTGCTGCGGACTGGCCTAGATTAAAGATGAAGAACGAATCACTTCCTAATGGGCAGGTCACGCAAGTGTTGGATCTCCCTTCTCTTCCAAAGCAGAGCGTCCAATGGACCTCTCAAACCCAACCACGAAGGTGTCAACCACAACAGAGGAACCAAGACCGACGACACCACCAGATAAGGCAAAGACAACAGCAGTGTCAAACTTACAGAACAAGTGGCACGAGACAAATATGGGTACCAAAAGGACAGCAACCACAGCCTATTGGGAACTCTGCAGACAAGAAGAGGACAAAGTTTCAAACAAAGCAGAGTCAGCATTCAAAGTCCCCTCGATCTTCTTCTACAAGTACTCGACAGATTTGGATCGCCAAGAAATATCTTATCCATAGACCCACACCCATGCAGATTTGGGTACCCAAACAATGTATTATAGCCCAACCCTCTAGCCATGTAATCTATACCCCTCCGAAATCTTTTCATCCTTTAATACCACCAAACCCGATCCCACTTTCTGTCCCTCAGCAGAAACCTACCACCCACCCAAGGACTCTTAAGAAATGGATACCGAAACGTATCCAAACGTCTTCTTGTACCCCACTATCTAACAATTCTCCCATCCCGTTTAAACTCCACCCTTGTAATAATTCACCCTCAACCAAACCTTGTATAAATTCACACACCATAACCCCACATCATGCATAATAAAAGCTCATCAAGAAATATATGCATCATCTGACCATGTAGGTGTCTAGAGACCTGCATTAGCTCTACAAAAAGATCATTGCATCAATCATTTCACGACACTTGGCTACACGGGTTACGCATCGGTTATGGAAAGGGATTGCGGTCTCACTGTAATGGGATCATAATTAATTTCCATGCTAATGTGTTAATCTTTTGTAGCAGATCTTTCTGATTAGCGCATCAATCATCATGCAAACCGACGAAGGACCATCAGAAGCAGGCCCCAGCGTAGCTGCAGTGCCCCTCAATGTTTTACGAGCAGAATCCCACCCGACTGCTCCACCGCCAGAATTCCAAGGATTTCCAGGGCCCATGCCGATCGATAACCCACCTATGGGCTACACAGAAAGGATACACCGCAACTCTCACTGGTTTCAGGGACTTGCAGGACCCTTAGCGGACGCGGAGTTTATATTTGAATCTAATTTGACGTTTGATGACCGCACTTGGGGAAAATACCAATTTTTCTCCAGAGAGTTCGAAGGCCTACAGAACACTCAGGACTTAACTCATGTTTGGGCCAGAGCCGGCTTCACGGAGTATTTCAGTGATCCTCTGCCCAAACCTGACTTTTATAGGTGTTATTATTTAATCACTACTTTACTGGCCTCAGAGAATAAGGATATCCCAGGAACTTTTATTTTGCCTTCTTTAGTGGATGATCCACCCTACAAAAGATTTTATCTTTCGAAGGATTTAATCAGAGCTGCCATCAAGATTCATGGAACCCACACGCCCACAGATCGAGAAAGATTAGTTCCAGACCCTATGAAACGTGGGGATGTCACTAAGTGGGAGGAGATCTCAGCAATTACACCTGAGCTGTCAAAGCCGCTACGGATATGCATGCAACATTTTGCATTCCCCGCTCAGGACAGATTCACCATGCCACATAAAAGAATATGGTTTGGTTTGTACTTAGCCTGTACTGGACCTCAGACTGTCGATCTGGCGAGCTGGATCATTGATCAAATGTATTTGGCACAACACAGATGGGAACGAAAGAAAGTGCTTAATGGATGTTGTGCGCTGACAAGAATTGTTTATATGTGCTTGGCTTATGACTTGCCAATTGAACGGGCATTAACAGCAGAAGAGCTGAAGGCATTCAAAGGAACGACGAAGAAAGCCACGAAGCCCAGCAGAGCACGGGCAGGTAAGCGTATGAGAGGCACTATTCCTTGCCTTCAAGTGCCAGAGTCACCATCACCACAACCCTCCCCAGAGCAATCACCGACAGAAGCCACTCCCACAGTACAACCTATTCGCATAAGGTTATCTAGACCAGTGGTAACAGAGGGCACTACTAGTACCGTTGCACCTCAGGCAGCTACAACCACAGAACCCACCACCACGACAGCAGAAGCTCCCACCACTATTGGTGCGGAAGCCTTCTCTTTCCCAATACCACACATGGAGGCAGAACCAATAAACACAACATTCGATTTTGAAATGCCTGATGCATTCTCAAATGAGTTCCAGTTTTCAGAGGCACAAATGTTTTCTCAAGAATTTGAAAGGCCGAGTTACCCTACCACACCGCGGGATCAGCCACAAGGACAAGTGGTGTCGAGCTCTGATGACGAAAGAACAACATCTGATGACGATGAAGCCAGCCATGGCACGCATGATTCCCAAGAACAAGAACAGACAGATGGCCAAGGCCAACAAACCGATGCACACGGTGACACCAGCACGCATGAAGAGGAGACTTTCGAAGCAGCAGCTTACACGCTGGCAATCAAGAAATTATATCGTACGATGGAGAAAGTCTGGGCACGGAAGAAATTGACTGAAGAAGAGAGCCAAACCATAATCGAACAAGAACTCATCTCCGGAGGGTTTGAAGAAGTTTACATCAGAGGGTTCAGAGAACTGGTCAAATCCATTGGCCCGATCGAAGCACTGAGATATTTACAAAGGAAGCCACTCCCCCAATATGACCCTCGCAGAGTTCGCCTGTTATCGAAGCCCGGTGAATATATTCGAGTTCCGGTAGGTCCTCAATCATCCCATCAGGCGCAAGATGCACGCCTACGTCCGGAAAGATCCATCACCGAAGAAGCTATCCTAGTCGACTCCCCACCACATACTACCATTGTACAAACTACCACTATCCTTGAAATAACATCCACACCATCTACTCCTCTCTCACCTCATGTTTCACCAACCCATCCTGTATCCCCCGCACACCCACCTGCTCCTCCCACATCCACACCAGTCCACGGCAACATAGCCACAGCCTTTGCCCCGCCCGTTCATGCCACCATGCTCGCACCCACCCCACCTCGCCTACCTGTTAACCCCTTCATCCCTTCATCCTTCCCATCTTTTCCCCCACCTTTAAGATACCCTTTCACCTTTCTAACCCCACTAACCTTCTCACCAGTTTCACCTCCCCAACCCACTATAACCCCTATTTCCCCTTTTCACCAAGCTGCTTCAGCCATCCCCCCTGTAAATTACTCTACATTTGTAAATCCCGTCTTCACACCGACACAACCACCCACATACACACCACTTTTCACAGTCACCGCACTTGACACGTCCAGTGACATGGACATCTCACAACCCACCGCACCAACACCCACTCCACTCGCAGCACCATCATATTTAGGTACGTCACAATTTTCCACGATCACCACTGCATCCACCTTCCCAACCCCATTCCCCATCCCCGCTGCATCTACTTCCACCGCATCCTCACTTAGCACTCCATTACTATTATCGCCAACCATAGACACTGCACTTCAACAAATGTTCACATGCATGACACAAGTACGAGATGAGTTCGCATCTCTTGGCAACAATTATCAACAGCTGCAAAGGACGACAAATGAATTACAGTCGCAGCTTAACTCATTATCAATCGAGAATGCCTCTTTGAATACGCGATACCAAGAACTAAGAGAGGCATATCATAAGCTAGAGCTAGAAAGTGAAGAGAAAACAAAAGAAGCCACTGCTGATCTGGACAACCTGCTTCGAGCCCAAACAATTAGGAACGCGACGCTGACCAGGAATATGGGCTTACTCAGGAGGCACCTAGCCGCAGCAAAAGAGGAGAACCAGAGACTCCAAGAGCAGAATAGAGAGAATTTGGAAGCGGCATTGGACCATCCAGAACAACCCTTAAATCCTAGCAGATTCAAGGCAATCCCATCTGAATCGATGCAGATGTTGCTAGAGGATCACGTGAGATTGCTAGAGGACTATGATCGAATGAACGAAGAGCATCAGAAGTTAAAAGAAGATCACAAGCTACTACAGCTCAGAGAACCGGCATCACAACAAGTACAAGCAGCAGCAGAAGTACCAGAACCTGTGGACCCCCCTCCTGACCTCATAGAGGAACTCAACGCATTACGGGCCCAGGTAACCACACTCCAATCACGCATAGATGTATACGAAGCACCACCACGGCCTGACTCCCCACCGGAGATCCCAGCTGACGAAGAGAACCTAACCATTCCGGTGGAGGAAACGTTTGAAGAAGCATACGAGCCAATACCCATCCCAGGCGGACAAGTCACGGCCGAAGGCCAGATGACCTATGAACTTCCTACCCCCGCGTGGATGAAAACGATTGAGGAAATTGGAACAACGCACTCTGCTAGAGTTGAGGCCCAGCTCCATGCTATGGCCATGATCGAAGAAAGAATTTTGCAATCTCCCTACTTTGCTCAATTGGCCCCACGCAGGTACATATCCGGGCATGAGCTTCAATACAAACCATACTTCATGCTAATGGCCGAATACCAGCTGGCCATAGAGAAGCGAACTGGCAAGAAGCCATCACATGCAACTCAATTTGAGCCTGAAGACTTGCCACTCGATGCGCAACAAGGCACTATTTATCAACCAGATTGGCGTACACGTCTTTTACAGGAGTACCCTGAAATGATGAGCACATGGGTTAAGGCACCTTTACATTTAAAATACAATCCGTGTTGGGGACCAGTGCCACGACGCCGCTCCTGGACTGCCTTCGCTATCAAAGTACAAAACAATAAGCAGTGCCAAGACTGGCTGAACTACCCATATTTCAGGCCACCTACAGGACCACCGACAATTGGCTACATGATGGCAACGATTCGTCACTGGCTCCCTCGCTTGAGATATATGGACGATATAGCAGCGCATATGACTGTCAAGATATTTGACATGATGCAAATGATATTTAAAGTCTTCCGGCGAGTCAAAGCACCACATGTTAATACCCCGGGCTTTGAGCATGGCAACTTGGATCTCGCATATGACATGAGTACGACGCCATCGCTCCGGGTGTGTTATGCCTGGCATTGCAGAGTCAAGTACTTACCGGCGTGCTACAAGCAAACATTCGAAGAGATGTTCACAACCGGCTTTTGGGAATACCACTCTGAAGTGTTCATCAGCAGGCCGACCCACTTATTGCAATTATTTGCCTGTGAACAGTTGGTGTATTCCACGCATTACAGACTCCCACCATCCAATGAACCACAACCAGTTAATTGGGAGAAACTCGAGGCAGACCTAGCCCGAGGCATTCGAGTATCTGAGCACACCCTCGCTCACGATCTCCTACAAAACTACATCCGGCAGACCGCACAACAAGGTTCTGTCAGGGACGACAGAAGCGAGAGGGAGGGGGGTGTTGGAAGCAGTCAGAGGCACAGACGACGTGGAAGCATGTAAAGACGGAGCAGGGAGCCAGTCGGATCATTTTTTCAAACAAATATGTTTTTATTACCTCTTCAAACATCCAACAGTGATTTTCATCACTCTTGTAACATATGTAATATAGACAAAACCCCATTTTCTAATTCATAGCTCCATTTTGTGCAAGCCGAGGAGTCCTCGAGCTTGAGGAGCTTAGGTAGAATGCGCGTACCAATTTTCGTTATTTTTAGACATCGTTTACCCATCCAAATAGCCTCTAGGACCTATTTTTTAACTATGCCGATCACTAGATGTGAAACCGGTCAAAACTAGTCTAGAAACTATAAAAAGAGCTAGAGAGCTCATTTTTGAGGCTGGTTCATATTGGCTAGTGTGAGCTTAGTGCTAGTTTGAGTTTGTAATAGTGTTCTTGAGTAATAGAGCTAATTTCCCACCTTCCATTGTGTCTTGCTTGTCTCTTCATTGTGTGTGTGTATGTGTGTGTGCATCTTTGTGCTCCTCACCTTCACTCTCACTTCATCTCACATTCACGATCTTCATATCACTCCTATCTCTTCCGCGGATTGACATTAAGGAGGTGAAGCTTCTTAACGTGGTTCTCACCATTGTGCTAGAGCAACAAATGCATACAACAACTTTGCTCCATACAGTTTGGACATTCTATCATGTTGAAATGGAAAGATTCCAAAAATTATATCATAGAGTGGATTTATCAAGAGTACTAGCGAGCACCTAGACATCCTACTCTTTGCTCAGAGTGGATTCGGCACACAACATGCGAGGTGATGTCCCATCGGATGTTGGAGACTTGTGATGCTTTCAGAGCAGGCTTACCAAAGCTTGCATGGTTAGACCTTGAGGAGTGGGAATTGATTCATGATGAGCAGCAACATACTCTTGACCAATATCATTAGCAGCAAGATGTGGCAGCCACACGTCTAGATACGATCGAACTATCACATTTGGGTAGCAGCGGATACAACGCTATGTATTACGAGTTTTTAACTATCATTTTGATTATTGAATTCTCTTGTGTTCAGCATGTCATGTATGTTCATCTAACGTTTTGCATATTTATTGCAAGAGTTGGTAGTGGGTCATCTGTCGACGCGAACAGAGGAGGCTTATGGATATCATCGTGGATTAGCTACAGTATTGGAGAACTTGGAGGGATGCAGTGCGATCATTTCATGGGAGGATCTACGATGAGGTGAGCTTATAAACTTGGTTTGGTGTTTTTAGTTGTTGTTTATAAATATCATGCTGTCTCATTTCATGCATATGCTTTGTTGCAGGACTGTAGGTATAAAGGTTTTGATTGCTATAGGCATATGTATGGCAGTGCTTTGCCACAATTTTCTATTACACTCATATACGGCAATGGTGTGCCATTTCCTATATGGTAGTGCTTTGCCACTTGTATTTGGCTCATACATCTCAATGGTTTGCCACACTTTTGTACATGGTTCATTCATGGAATATATGTCTCTTTATCACACTTTTGTACATGGTTCGTGGTTCATTTTGCTCATCGCTTTTGTGTCTGATAGTGTTTTGCTTTATCAAATTGTGTTTTGGTTGCCGGTCATCTAAACACTAGATTACCAACCATTAGAGTACATATTACATAAACTCAGTTTTTTTTGGGCAGATTGTATTGTCTTTTGCTACACAACCTTATGGCAATGTTGTTTTGCAAGAGATAACACACTCTGCTCAAAAGAATTTTTGCAGATGTGGTCGTCGATATGTCCAACGAAATATTAATGCTTATATTGACGGTTATACCGACGACCATACCGGCAGTTAAACTGAAGATATTGTACGGACATGCATATAGAAACTTATATTGATGCCAAGGCAAAAATAGCACCGCGTACTTGCACCGGTATAGGGGCTGATATGCCCCTGATACCAGACTACTATCACTGGTAAGGTCCCCCAACAAGAGAACCCAATTTCTCTGCATTTATGTTGCAACGCGAAGATAAATTAGTTAAGGGCATTATAAATTCATACAACACCATATTACTATCACTGGTAAGATCCCCCAACAAGAGAACCCAAGTTTTTTGCATTCATGTTGTCTTATACCAAACTGATAATTTCTCCATAGAGATGGCCAAAAAATCTAGATGGAATCCTACAAAACAAAATCACCATTTCTAGAAAAACCAAGGTTCAAAGAGTAAACACATTTTGCCTTCATCCTGTCTTCCCACATCTTGCAACAAAGAAGGCTTCCAATGGGAGTATATTTCTGAGGAGAAATCATAATATCCCATAAAGGATGATTTTTCCAAGATTTATAGTTAGTTAAACTAAGATTTTGAATATTCCTTTTTAGAAGAGAAGCCTAGATGTCATAGGAATTAACATCTCTAAAACTCCACTTAGCAGCTAGATTTTGATATATTGTTATAGAGCATAACCTACATAATCCTCCCTCACATTTGGATGGATAGAAAATTTCCTAAGCAACTTTAGGGATTTTAAACCTTTGAGAGTCTTCTCCCCAAAGAAACCTTCTAGCAAGGGCAATAACCTGGGAATATGTTTTTTTGAAGGCATCCAACAAGCTAAGAAATAAGTGAGACATGGTAAAACATATTTATTTAAGCACAAAAACTCTATGAGATAAAGAGGTTTGGCAAGCACACCACTTGAAAGGTTTTTTCCTAAACTTATTCAAAACCCATTCCCATCTTTGATTAAAAGATATCGAAACCCATTGATATACAACGCAGTCTAAAAACTTCAAATTCTTTAATAATTTCAAACCTTTTTCCTTTATGCAGTCAAGGGTCACATTATTAGAGGTTTTGAAGGAAGTTTTATTGTGATTGACTTGAGAGCCACTAGCCAGACAAAAATATCGAAACATGTTAAAAAATGTTCAGCTAAACTATGATCACCTTTCATAACCATATTGGTCCCATCAACAAACATTTGAAGCCCGAATGGGCTAGGAGAGTTGGGGAGGGCCATACCTTTCACGAGTTGATTATCCATGTCATATTTGACCAACCATTCTAAGGCATCACTAGTTATACCACCAAACAACAAAGGAGCAATAGGAAGACCTTTTCTAATAGATATAGCAAGTTTGAAAGGATGAGACAAGGAACCATTGATGGAAACCATGGAGTAGGCATTACCAAAAGGAATGCTAACAAACTTGATTTTTTTTCCAACACCTATATCATGAAGAGATTGAAACTCTTGCCTCTCCGTTCTTGAAGCATATACTACCTACAAAATTGCAAACTACAAATTTTATTCTTGCTCAAATCCCCCTCCCAAATGGCATTAGAGAGTTTAGAGTAAATAGATTTAATCCTTGATCCACAATAAGAAATGTAATAGATCACATATCTTGCCCATAGCTCAAATTGCTCCACCAAGAGAGATTTCCATTCAACATAGTAGAATTCTAGAGCCACCTTTGGTTTTTGGTGACTCGAGATCCCGTTTGAATACTAAGAAATGGAAAGATTTGTCTATCCTCAATAAGTGAGCACCCATAGCCCTTGAGAGATTGAGAGGCAAGGGAATCGAAAACTTAAAATGAGGTCTTTGAATGATTAATTTCTTATTCACTAGAAGCATTTGAGAGCATCCAAAAAGGTCCTCATGTTTTTTCATTTGCATAACTTTGCACAATCATCTCTTGATCACATTTCCTTACACAAATGACGTGCATAAGACCATTATAAACTAACCAACCAAAACTTCCATAAGCAACGACAAACAATAGAGGGGAAACGTCTTGCATAATAGACAAAAGTAACTTAAAAATTTTAGAGGTTCTTCCATTAACTACTATTTTAGAATTTGATCCATACTTTCTGATAGGGGCATAATTATATTCAAAATATACTTGAATTTGATAAAAAACTTTTACTCTTTCTTCATTAATGTATCCATGCAGTCCATGAGCCTAATGGAAAGGACTTTTTCAAACAATGTTTATATGAAGTTGGTCAAAATTAATAAAGAGTCTACTCCATCAAAGATCTCTTCCATGTTGGAATATGGAGCATTTATAGTCATGCACCAAAAATCAAATTCACCAAGAATTATAGCAATAAAATGTTGTATGCAGTGATGTATAGATAGTTGTCCCTACTACACTTGGCCCTTGGGTGAGCTTGCCAACAAGGAATATGCATGTTTCGCTTATCTTTTATTCGTGAAGAAAAGCTTCAAGTTAATTGAACTTTTTTTAATGTTCTAGGTTACACCATACTTGAATATTTATTCCAAGAAAACAATCTGAACTTTAATCTTTCAATTATAAACTATCATGTGTACACTACACACATAGTGATCTCTACAGAATCCTAGCCAAAGAATGGTCCACGTAACAAAGAGCATTCGACCTATCAAATGATCTCAAATATGGCCTAATTTTTGTCATAATATTGAGCTACGCGTTTATGCAGTGTAATATGATTTGCAAAGTATTTGAAAATTATGTTCTCACAAAGTGTCAAATGACTTAACCATTGTACTTTTAACAATCAGAAAATATGAAAATTCTTCCATTAAGATTCTTGCTCATATCTCTCAAAAAGGAGTGATCAGTTCATAAACATTTAACAAAAATTACATTTGGTTAACTCAGAAATAGAAAAGAATTCATGTCAAATGGAGTGATAGAGTAAGGGAAACGGTTATTTGGCATAGTCTTTGGCCATTGTAAAAATATAAAAACCTTGTGTTTGCATTGATAAATTGACTTATCAAATGGTCACCAAGTAACATGAAAATTTATTTCATAAGAGAAATGAAGACAAACTTTTGAAGGAAATAGAAAATATTTCAATTTGGATACTTCAACAAAGAGAACTTTCTTCATTTTTATACACGTGTCCATATCTAGTGAATTATTTCCAATGACATTAGAGCACTTAAACACATCTTACCCTATCAGAATCTTCTCGTATGAATATGAAATTTATACATAGTTAATCTATCTAGACCCCCTCAAAGCGATAAAAAAAATATTTTGTTTTGGACCTCTAGATCAATCATAGTAACCAACACATTAATTGATATTTAGCCTGTTAGTCAATAAACATGGATTTTGTTTTAATATGAAACTCCATTTCTCATGGAATGTTACTAGACCACCTTGTTAAAATGGCTACCATAAAAATCAGTTCATTTGGACTTTAAAATGGTAATAATTCATTTGCAAAGAGGCCGCTATTGCTTGTTCTAGGCTGTGCCACCAATTACGAGAACCTCTGATACAAAGGTGATTTGACAATCCAAAAATTCGTCAAAAATATTTAAATTTGGATGGGTTCAAAGGAAGCTTATAAGAGACGTGCTCTCCAATTATGAAGTTTGGACAATTTATTGGGGACAACAATCCATATCATTGTCAGACTAATAACTTTCTTGCAGCTTCAATCAACATAATTGCTTGTCCAAAAACACATTAAATTTTGAAAGACAAAAATGATGCATCATGCTTAATCCTTCATATATGTATATGAAATATATATATATATATATATATATATATATATATATATATATATATATATATATATATATATATGTGTGTGTGTGTGTGTGTGCACGTGCACACATGTGTGTGGGGGCATATAAGCAATGAGGAGACAGAACAATCAGGCACAATCCGGCATATAAGAGGCCCAATTATTTTTTTCATAATTTACTTTCTATCAAAATGATTTTCATCACTACACAAACATTGTAAATACTGTTTTTGATAGGTTAGACTCCATTTTGTTGAAGCCGAGGAGTCCTCGAGCTTGAGGAATCTTAGAAGTACTTGCATATCAATTTTTCGTAATTTTATGATTTCGTTTGAGCCCTCAAATAAGCTTTGGAACCTAGTTTTTAACTAGTCTGGACACTAGGTGTGGACAGGGCCAAATAAAAACTATAAATAGAGCTAGAAAGCTCATTTTTGGGGGTTAACGTGTTAGAGTTTTGAGCTATTGTAAGAGATTTTTTGAGTAATGCAAGGAACTAGTTTTCCTTATTTTTATCATCATCATCACCATGATCACCCTCACATCTCCCACCTCCATCTCCACCTTCACAAAAATTTCAAGTTTTTTGGTCATATTCCCCTCCCCATATCATTCCCCTCATTTCACTTGTGAGAGAGAGTGAGAGAGAGCTTGAATGCGATCTATTTTTGTGTGTTTTTGAGCTTTTGCTGCAGGTTCTAGCTATATCACCGTCTCAAGCAGGTTGTCCAGGTACGATAGACCTCTACACAGGTCCCGAGACGACGACCTTTGTCTGTCATGACATATAGGAAAGTTAGTATTTTGTGTTTGCATGCATAGCACAATAAATTACACCATTAGAACACTCCAAATCACCAGAAGGATCCCCAAAAAATTTCGTTTTTTTTGCCACTATCACGACAAACAAAAACCATAATAGATGACAAACAACATTTATCACGAGAGACACCATCTGTCGCAACAGAAACCAATCTATCATAACAGACAGGACCCCACAATAAACACTATCTATCACGACAGACACCCATCTATGGCGATAGAGAGACCCCATGATAGACCCCATCTATCACGACAGACACCCGTCTATCGTGATAGATATAGCCCATGATAGATGATAGACACCATCTATCATGACAAACACCCATCGATCCCGATAGATAGGACCCCACGATAGACCCCATCTATCACAATAGACAAAGCGCTCGATAGATGATAGACACTGTCTACCACGATAGACGCCCATCTATCACGATACACAGACCCCATGATAGATGCCATCTATCACAATAGACACCCGTCTATTGTGACAGACACCCTCCTATCGCGACAGACACAATCTATCATGACAGACACCATCTATCAGAATAGATAGGCATTTTCGACAAAAATTGAAGTGGTAAATTTTTGAAAATTTGGGCTACTTTTGAGCTTAGTCACAAACCCTTTTACCTATACAATACAGAGGCCTTAGAAAAATGCACTAATATCTTGTGAGGTCTGATTTGGCTGTTTTAACCCCTAGAGCCCTGAATCGACATAACGTTTTCATACGAAATCTGTTTTTTGAGCTCTAGAGTATTTTCAAATAGGGTATTTTGAAGTTGACCCTCAAGTGGGATTAGAAGAACCTAAGGGAGTCTAGAAAATATTTGTGCAATAGAAAAAGGGAAAGAAGAGTGTCTAAAAGTGTCTGAATCAAATTGTCTCTCAATTAATGTTGGAAGCTTGAGCTAAACTATGAACTTTTACAGGATCATTGAGAGCCCTTGGAGAGATGAGAGCAAGGTGCCAGTGTATGCAGGCTTGGGAACGAGCATCCTGAGCATACGAGTGCAACAAGGAGAAGCAACTTGAGGTTAGAAGATCTCTCAACCCCCTCAGTCCATTCCTAGCTTAGGCTAACTGCAATTAAATGTGTTGATTGATCATGAGTACGATAGGAACCCTCAAGTTCTAAGAGCCCTTAAATTCTCAAGTTCAAGAATAGGTTAAATTGCAATCAAGGGATAACTTAAGGGCCAAGAACATAGTTTGTTTGGATGAAAAACATCAAGTATGGAAAACTTAAGTTCTCCTTATGACATATACTTAAAGACAAGGAAATACACACTAAAAAAACTTAAAAAGAAACAAGTGAGTGATATCAAGGAATCAGCAACGTTGTTGTACAAGGGTTATTTGGCAAATCGGAAGGGCATATGAACCTAAGATAAGGAAGACACCTAGGGAGAGATCCATAAAGTGTTAGATCATCGGAGGCTAGTGTCAACCATACAACTAGGTGTTGGTCCCAGTAGTTGAGCAATTTCCCATACATTCTAAGTTCAAAAACAAGTGACTCAAAGATGCCTTACATCATGGAGAGACCTGTAGGTAGCTTAGGAGTGGCGTACCTAGAAAAACTAGAGGGCCCTTACAAGACTCAACTAGAATATATCAAGAACAATCGATTAGGTTCTCACATCTATGAGGACGGTCTAAGAAGATCTGTTGTCCAAATCAAAAACCCAGATCAACGCGTTGGACTAGAACATCCAGTAGTCAAATTTGAAAATGGGTCATACATAGAGAAAGAAGGAACAAGGTATGTGGTCACAAGCCAACTGGATAGGACAAATGAATTTGGCAACATAATCTCAAAGACAGAAATAGGTGACATAGAGCAATGGAACTTAGGAAGAGATCCAAGAACCCCTCGAGGCAAATCAGTTCTGACTAGAGTGATCACTCTTGATTGGGTCCCCTAGGACAATAAGAGCATACACTTGCTCTTAAACCGAGAGATAGATGAGGCTTTCTGGAGGTATAAACCTGAACAACTTGAAGTAGGAATGCTTACCATATATGAACTCAAAGATCCAGATACACCAGGCAAAGTGACCTACTTAGACACTACATCTCAGAGGGTCTTTGTGGTCTCGAAGCATGGTAGGCATGCCTACACTTGGAAGGGTGAATTTGTTTTTCCCCAACCGAAATCCAATGTCTCTTCCAATCACCAAGGAGTTGGAACATCTCAAGCTCATGGAACCTAGAGAGATAGGAATAGAGGTAGACTCGAGGTGAGTTTTGCTAACCCACTAGGAAGAGAAAGAACGAGAACAAAACCGGGTAGAATGGAAAATGAGAGATATAGGGACCCAAGGAATGAAACAAATGTAGATGAATTCCCTCTACCAAGGCCTAGAGAACACACTAGGACCTTGAGGCCTACACAATTGGTCAAGTCAATAAAGAATTACTTCGATGGCACTAGAGACCCGTATGATCATGTGTCAAAATTTAGGCAAGTCTTGAGAGCTGAGCAAGTTGATGAACTGACACTTTTGGTCTAACCCTGAAGAACACGGCCCTTATGTGGTTTCAACCACTACAATAGAGGCAATTTAGAAACATAGACCAACTCTTAGAAGCCTTCATCATGGAATTTTCAAAGAGTGGCATAAGGCAGAACACTTCCTCATTGATCCATAGTTTTAAACAAACACCTCAAGAGACAGTGAGACTTGCAGGAAGAAGATTTTGACAATACCTAGAGAGATGCCCTATGCCTGAGTTACCCACACCTACCAAACAAGTGGCTTTATTCTTAGATAGTTTGTTAAGTGCCAAATTGACATCGTATGTGTATTTAAGGGACCCTAGATCCATAGAAGAGTGTACACACATGTGCATAGATATTGAGGATAATCTAGGGGAGAAATTAGAGCTTTCAAAAATCTACAAAGATTCAGATAGCTCTACTAGCCTCAATTCAAAGCCATCCACATCTATTGAGGAACTTGCAAAGAAGGTAGCTCAGAAGTTAAGAGTCTCTAGCAAACAAATGCCAAGATTTGTCCCAATGAAACAGTGTTATAACTGTGGAGGAGACGATATGGCTAATGTGTGCCCTATCATTTCTCAACCCCAAGTGAACCCTAATAGCCAATACGATACCATAGAAAGAAGATATACCAACCACACTACACAAGATTGTCCATATAATAAACAAACTATTAGACAAAATTTTCCTCAACCATATCCATAACAGTGAAGATACCAGAACCAATACCCACCACAACAGTATGGTAGGCCCAAGCAACCCTACCAACCACCCTATCAAGGGCAACAAAGACCTCAACGAGTTTTAGTGCAACAATGTCCTCCTCCCGCCAATGTAATCCCAATGAAATATGCAGCTATTGAGGAAAATCTGAATAGAGCCATTGTGCTAGTATCACCATTGCTTTCAGAAAGTGGCCCAAATGATCATGGCTTTGACTCGACTCATATTGATAGTCCATAGGCTTACTATATGCAGTCACATGAGCATAATGAGTCATACTGTTATGAAGACCCGAGCGAACCTAGTTGGGATCTAGAATATGCAAAAGTCATGTACGAAAATCCTAACTCTAGGCCCCAACCTAAGTAGATAAGACCATCATTTCCTAGAGGATGATGCTACCAATGTTAGGGAGATCACCTCATTCATGATTGCCCTGTGCCGACACCTACACAACCCCAATCTGTGACAATTCAAGGCTTTGCCCAAATTGTGGGTAGGAGCACCTGTTATGAGATTGTCCTAAGAACCCCACCAATATGCCAAAAATCACTCCTATAAAAGTCATTGGGTTAGTGATAGAATTTATGGGAAGTGTGACTTCCACTGCCCTAGTGCAAGTCATCATGAGAACTTAGGCACTTAAGAAAAACCAAGGCTTAGGTAAGGAAAAGAGTTATGAGGTTGGAAAGACCAAGAGTCAGAATAAGAAGAGGACAAGAGCTTGGAGAGAAAGTTGTGAACGAATGAAAAGGCAATGGGCAAAGAAGATGAGTGAACTTGAGGAAAGCCTGAGAGAAACAAAAGCCAAGATAATTTAATTCACATCTCCAATGCACTCTCACACAACTCCACCACCACAATTCCCATCACCCTCCAATCCACCACCTTCTAACCCACCTCACACAATCCCACCACCACCTAGAGTAGGATCAATCTTAGCAGATCCCACTTTGGAGGACATAGACATGATGCTTAAAGCATATCATGCTAGAATACAAGAAGGGCCAAACGTAACTCACCATGAAAAAAGTTACCCTAGGGCAGACTTAGAGCTTGAATGGACCAATCTTTGTGCTAAGATGGTAGAATTGGCTCAAACCGTGTTTGAAGCTAGCCAACTTTTCAATTGCTATAGTTCAACTAAGATTCAGTTACATTTTGATGGACCATTAGACAGATTGGAGAGGCTAATTGCAGAATCTGAAAAGGGTGTTGCCTCCCAAGGTAAGGATAAGGCAAGTGAAAGAATGAGCATTCCTCCCAAGGAAGCTTATGTGCCTACTTCCACTGAACCAGACACCACTTGTTCTATGAATCGATATTCACAACAATTTCTAAGAGAAATTCAAGAAGAGAAATGGGCCAAAGAAAGTGAGAATCCTCCTCCTATTGAAATTGTGATCAATTCCCACAAGACACTCCTTCCATCTATGGAAAGCAAGAAGATGAACAGCCTAGTGAGCGGCTAGACTTCGAGTCTAACTCTTTGCAAGAATTGCCTCAATTCACAGGTCCATGGGAAGCAAAGTCCACCTATATGAGGGCACCCATGATCATGGTAAGAAATGAAAATTTAGTCATACCTAGGAATATGGAGGTAGTGAAAAACACTAAAGTGCAGTGCAATCTCACTTTAGAGGAGCTACTCAAGGTTAAGCCAGAATTGTGGAAACACATAGCCAACCAAGTGCCAGAAGTAGCGAAACCCCGTTCCTAGGTAGGATCATATAGAATAGTGCCAGAAATACCTTTGGACAAGATAGGAGACATGTACGAAGGAGAAGAAGGAAACACCTATCTTCCCATTACTCATCAAGGTTACATCACCAAGGTGATTTTGGACTCAGGTGAAGGAGTTGCAATTGTTACCACTTCCCTATGGAAGCATTGGGGCAAACCAGCACTCAGGCCAACGAGAATGAAACTATAGATGGCCGATGGGCACATAGAGAGACCCTTAGGACTTCTAGAAGGAATAACTCTCACTACTTGTGGTGTAGAGTTTGAGCACACTTTTGCTATATGTGACTTTAGCAAAAATCAGGCCTATGAGATGATTCTAGGAAGACCATTCTTGAGACAATTACAAGTAGTATAGGATTGGGGAACCAATTCCTTGTATTTGCAACACTTAGCTGTCACAACCAAAGTCAATCTAAAGGATTAATCTCATAGAGACATACCCCCTATTCAGGGGAATCCCATCCATAGAACCACGGATGACACAGAGTCGGTGCATTCCATAGGATCAAGATCCTCTTGGATGCATGAAGACACTCACTTGTGGATGTGTAGAGTTGGAGAAGAAGAAGACGAGAAAAGACGAGAGAGGTAGGTGTGAAGGAAACTCATAGATCAATACAAGACCCAACCTATGTACCTATAGTTTTCCCTTATGAAGAATTTGAACCTCATGGTCGGGCAAAAATCCTAGCAACAATGGATGTAGCCACCAATGAAGAACAATGGAAACCACACTATGATGAAGAGGGCTATGACATTTCAGTTTTTGCCATAGAACCAATTATGTGTGATTTGGTTATAGAAGAGTGCGAGTCTAGCACGGAAGAACTAGAACAAGAAATTGATTTAGAGTTAGAATCCATCATAATGGATCCCTTTTGTGCATCAAAAGAAGAATTATTGTATGAAGTAGAAGCTCACCCTCAAGGACACGAAGAGTTTACGAATGGTGTGAGATTAAGCACACAGATAACCACCAAGAGTGAAGATAAGAAAAGAAAGAAGAGAGAAGTTGCACCAGCGGAGGAAGAATCTTTGTTTGAGGTCCCTGAAAATTTCAAGAAGTATGAAGTAGAAGATAGGAGAGTCATGATAAGGATGCCTAAACATGAAGCACAAGCAGGAGAGGCCTATGATAACAAAAGAAAATGAAGAAAATCATTGTGACCATAGAGTAAGGTGAAGAAAGATGCATGTACATAGGGCATGATTTAACAAAGGATGAGGAGCAAGAGTTGGTAGACTTGCTATGAGAATATAGAGATGTTTTTGCATGGAGTTACAAGAACTTGAAAGGCGTAGACCCTGACGTATGCTCACATACAATTCCCATGACCTCTAAGCAACAACCATACACATATAACGACAATTATGCTGCCAAGATCAAGGAAGAGATAGATAGATTGGTAGAAGCAAGATTTATCTATGAAATCGAGCACACTCAATGGGTTTCCCCCATTGTAGTGGTGCCCAAGAAGAATGGCAAGCTACAGGTATGCATTAACTTGAAGAAGGTTAATGCAACAACTGTTAGAGATATCTAACCACTTCCGATCATTGAGCATCTATTAGAAAGAGTAGTGGGCAGGGAAGTATACAACTTCCTTGATGGATTCTTTGGCTATAATCAAGTGGCCATAGCTCTAGAAGATCAACATAAGATAGATTTTGCCATAGAGTGGGGCATATTTGCTTTTTGGGTAATGCCATTTGGGCTTACCAATGCACCAGCTACATTTCAGAGGCTGATGTGCCATGTGTTAAAAGAGTTCTTGAGGAACTTGGAAGTCTATGTTGGTGATCTCTGTGCTCATTCCAACATTAGACAAACACATATACCTGAACTCAAATAAATCTTTTACAAATGTAGAGAATAGCAGGTCTCCTTGAACCCAGAAAAGTGTGTTTTCATGGTCAGGCAAGGCAAGATTCTAGGACACATAGTGTCAAAGAAGGGCATATCCACGGATGAGGATAAAGTCAAAGCTATTGCAGAGCTACCTAGGCCAAAGAATTTCATGGAAGTGCTAGCTTTCATGGGGCATTGTGGCTATTACCAACGTTTCATTCATAAGTATGCAATCATTGCAAAGCCCTTGTACTCCCATCTGACTAAATTTGAGTGGACATATAAATGTGAGAATTTTTTCAATGAGCTCAAATGACGAGTGTGTTCAGCACCAATCTTGACTACACCAGATTGGAACAAGCCATTCCACGCTCATGTGGATGCATCCAATTATGCAATTGGGTGTGTACTCACACAACCAATTGGTGACGGTAATATGGATCTTCCAATAGCCTATGCCAGTAGACAATTGAATGCAGCTGAACAAAATTATACTACTATTGAAAGAGAAGGTTTAGGCATGGTGTATGCAGTTAAAAAGTTTAGACATTATTTGCTTGCAAATAAGTTTAAATTTTTTATAGACAATCAAGCATTACTCTATCTAGTGAACAAACCCTGCAATACAAGCAGATTACTAAGATGGTTTCTCTTACTAATGGAATATGATTTTGAAGTTGTGATTAGGAAAGATAGGACTCACCTTAGGGTGGATCACCTTTCTAGAATAACTTCAAGGGAGCCACGTCAAGGAGTATCAGATGACCTTCCTGATGCTTATTTGTTCAATCTAGAAGTAGTGCCTGATTGGGCCAAAACGATAGTGCCTATTCTAACATTTGGACCCAAAAATCCTATATTGAGAACAAGAGATAAAGAAGTTGTGAGATCTCAGAAATATCACATAATGGCACGCAGCATGTATAAGCACACCAATCAAGCCATACTAGCTTGTTGTGTAGAGGAAGACGAGCATGCAAAATGGTTGCAAATAGCGCATGTAGGTGCACTATAGCAACATCAATCCAAACATAGAACCCTATAGACCCTACGAAGATTAGGTGTGTATTGGCCAACAATGGAACCAGATGCCATAAGTTGTGCAAGGAATGCCCAGTCTATTGTATTAGACCACCTGTGGAGTATGATACACTATATCAAGTGTCTCTAATACTAGATTGGAGTGAACCATTGGTGAGGTTTTTGAGAATGAGAACATTCCCTCATGAAATGAAATTGGCCAGACAACAAAGCTTAGAGCAAGAAGCACTAGATTACACACTCATAGGTGATAATCTATACAAATAGGGAAACACCCGATATCTTAGGTTGTGTGTCCACGAGAGTGAATATCTTAAGATCTAGGAGATCACCCACCAAGTTGTAGCAGGAGGACACTTTGGACCAGATCATGTGATCAAGGCAATATTGTTTGCAGGTCTCTGGTGTCCAACACTTCACATGGATGCACATACCTATGTGAAGCGATGTGATATTTGTCAGAGGACTTAGTATCTGATACGTAAGGATGAGATGCCACTGAAACCCATGATGGGAGGACATGCATTCTCTTAGTCGGGAATAGACTTTGTTGGTCCTATTAGTCCCCCAGCTAAGGGTTCACATGTTGAATACATTATTGTGGCCACGGACTATCTAACCAAATGGGTAGAACCAAAAGCTACAACAAAGAACCATGCTCAGACGACGTCTAAGTTCTTATTCGAGAACGTGTTCACCAGATACGGATCACTAATAGAGTTAGTAAGTGATAGAGGCACATACTACTTGAATAAAGTCATTGAAAACCTTCTCCAAGAATTCTTGGTGATACACAAGAAGTCTACCCCCTATCATCCACAAGCCAATAGACAATTAGCGAGCACAGACAAGATCATGTGTAATGTATTGACGAAGTTGGTAAATAGTAAACGCTCTGATTGGGAGAAACAACTACATTACGTTGTTTGGGCATATCAACTTGCCTATAAAACGATACTCCAAGCCACACCATATCATATGGTATTCGGCCAAAATGAAGTGCTACCATTAGACTTCTTGATACCCACACTGAAGGTAGCACAGGAGCATGAGTGTACATGTCACAAACTCTCTTCAAGGATCTTTGATCTTGAACGGTTAGGTGAAACAAGACTAAGGGCAGCTGCAGGAATATACACAGCCAAGAAAAGGAAAAAACCTTACTTTGATGCCCATGTGAAGGATAAGGGCTTGAAAGCGGGAGATTTAGTCCTAGTGTACACTATGAAGCAACATGCAAGAAAGCTAGAGAAGCGAGGCTATGGACCCATGATTATTAATAGAATATCAACAAGTGGAGCAGTCCAATTAGCCACTCTAGAAAGTGACATCCTACCTAGTTACATCACTTGATGTAGAGTTAAATTATATCAAGAACCCCTAAGAAAGGAGATGCTAAATTGACTCAATACTCCCAAGAAATATAAGGAAGAGGAAAAATGAATTCGAGAAGAAGCACAAGCAGGAGCTTTGGAATGCATCCAACGAATGAAATTGAGAAGACAATGTAGAGATCAGCCTAGGTATGACACTCAGGAAGCTCTAAGGTATCACATGGCCATGTGCCAAGCATCAAGTGTATGTTCCCATAGAATAGTTGATCGAAGACCTTTTGTGACCTTAGAATTAGGACAAGGAGAGAGTGCAAGGAATGTAAGAGCTTTGATTGGCTCAGGATCAGCTAGTGCAGTTCGACTTTCTTACTATCAAGAATTAAAATTAAAAGTCAATCCTATAGAAGCATATCTCATAGGATTGGGAGGAGTGGAAACCCCTTGCATGGGTGAGGTGGAACTACCCCTCTACATTTAGGATGTTCTAATGGAAGTCAAAGTGTTAGTGTGTGAAGACAAGGATCTCAGTGAGCCTCTGGTCTTGGGTCAAGACTGGATCTATGATCATGCAGTCAACCTAAACCTAAGAAGTGGACTTCTTCAGGCATGGTTAAATCAAAATCACATCACAATTGAATTAGAAAACCTAGCACTTAAGGAATTAGGAATGATACCCACTCTTGGTCCTTCCAAGAACACACATGATGATAATGATCTTATTCTTGTCCAAGATTCTATGGTGCAGAAGATTCTCACTCTTGAAGGAGGCGCAGAAGTCAATGAGAAACACCCTTCTTTTCCAAAGAGGATCCCAGGAAAACCACCAAGTCAACACAAGACACAAAGGAAGCCCATAATCAAGAAGCACGATCAACAACCAATGCAACATAAAGTATGTCATGGCAGGAAGTAGATTTGGATACACAAGGGTGCACAACCCTTTGCTCTAGAGACAGGATCCCAAAAATGCATCAAACAAACTAGTCAGTTGAGGACTACAATGAAGGAGTATCCTAGGCATCAATCTAGACAAACCATTTCTATTTGGGTCCCAAAAACTACACAAATATGGGTACCTAAGACCTGCGTACAAGCTAAAATAGTTTCACCTTGGCTCACAACACCATAGGCACTCATAACACAAATCTCAAGGCAAACATCTACGCTCCACACTGTCACATGTCCAATCACACCTAGGAGTATCTCGAAATGGGTACCCAAAAAGTCCCAAATCAAAGTTGATCTAATCCAAAAAATGTTACATGTCATCTCTACCAAAAGCTATAATCCCACAATAAGAGTTTGGAGAATTAAACCCTGTATCAAACCCCCTGACCCAATTTTGTAAATCAGTTTGCATCAAAGTAGATACATGTTGAGGACAGTGCACATCCAAAGTATGCATCTAGGGGAATCACTAACCTACTAGGCGACATTCACAAATATCACAAACATTTCACCCACTAACCCCTAACCACTTTGGGTATCATGTTGGTATTCTAGAGGGAACACCGTAATATCATGTTTCCTATGCAATGCTAATATGCTTCTCTTCTTCCAACAGATAAGCATCAAGAACTACAAGCGATATCATGGCAAAGATAGTAGGCCCCAACTCATAGGTAGGAGTGAGTCAAGCAGGAGTTAATATGGAAAATCTACCTATTGAAGTGCCACCAACTGAACGACCAGTAGAATTGCAAGTGACCTCCAATAAATACCCATAGCAGACCCTCCCATGGGAATAAAGGAGATAGTTCATGCAAACTCTCACTGGTTCAATGCCATGCTAGGGCCCTTAGGAGAGGTGAAGTACATATGGGAGTCCAAGTGTGAGTATGATAGGGCCTCGATACGATTCCAATTCTTTTCCAAAGAGTTTGAGACTCTTCAAAACACACCAGAAGTTCAAAGCATATGGCAACGTGCAGGGCTGGTGAAAAAATTTGAGGCCCCCTTATCGAAACCAAATTTTCTCCGTTGTTACTATTTGGTATCAACATTACAGGCGAGTGAGGTAAATGAGGACAAGGAACCTTCATCATTCCTTACTTATTGGGCAGCAATGAGCTGAAAAAGCTTGAACTTACCCTAGAATTGGTACGCACTGCTCTGAACATGCACGACACACATGTGCCCTCCGAGAAGGACGCTTTGATACCCAAAAACATGAAGAATCAGAAACTACAAAAGTTAAAAGATATAGTGGCACTCACACCAAATGTTTCCATCCCTCTCTGCATGTGTATGCAACATTTTTCATTTCTTGGCCAAGATAGATTCATCAGCCCCACAAACAGATCTGGTTTAGTCTTTACTTGGCATAGACAGGTGCACTAACTATTAAGCTTCTTGTATGAACTATCAAGCAATTGTATGGAGCTAGTGGTGAATGGATGTTCTACAATATTGCAAATCGTTCACAAATGCTTATCACATGATATACCCATCGAACGTGCTTTGACTTGGTCATACCCACAACTGTTTAAAGGATGCAAAACTTCAACACATCAATCTAAGCGAATGAGGGGCTCAATTCCATGTGTCCAGACACACGAAGTCCTCATGACTATGGAATTCTCACCATGAGGGGATGCCACAGTGCCTCCCTTTACGATTTGAATTCCTAGATCTAGATCTGAAGGCACATCACAAGCTGCCCCATTTACTCCTCCTATCCCACCGAAAATTGAATTTGCTACCACGAGAGACGTTGAAGGGATGAGCACCTTCGATTTTGAGTCCTCCTTGCAGAATACGCAACTCTCTGACGTAGAATTCTTTTCGGATACATAAGAGCCGGACACATCCTCCCAAAGACGAAAGAAATCAACTGAAGGCCGCCATGTACATTGGGATGACAATCAAATGAGGACCCTATCCCAACAACTAGAGCGACCAGAGGGTGAAGAGGAGGCAGAAGAAGAAGAAGGAGGAGAAGAAAAAATGATGGAAGCCCCAACTTATACTGCAGAACTCTGTAGATTATACTAGATCATGGAACGGGTGTGGGCACAACAGTTACTCTCTGAACAAAATAGTAGAATGCTCATGGCCTAACTCTTGGAAGAAGTTGGAGTGGACTCTGAATACATTGAAACTCTCCTATTGTTGGCAGAAACCTATGATGTAGTGGAAGCAATCCGGTCCGATCCTCGTAGATTCCAAACACGACCAAGGTCAGGGAAGTACCCATCACAACTATCAAGGCAACCACTACGGTAGTCCAACAGATGGAGACCACTTCCCTAGCAATTGGAACTCTGGGCCATGAAACCACGATCATCCATGAAGACTCAATAGAACCACTATCTCCAACAACCCCACCATCACCTCCTCGAATAGAAGTTGTAGATATCATCTCGACTATTAAACCCACTAAGCAAACCTTCATCTTCCATAGTCCCACTTCTAGTTCAACCTTGTTTTCCTCCTTTGACAACCCTATATATCAGGCCACCACCATTACAACCGAATCCCTCATGGAGCATGCCTTAGGACACCCTGCCTCCACACCTTCTGTACTAGGCCACCCCCACCTTAGGACCACATTTTTAGGTTTCCCCATATCTGGAGGTGTTCTTTTGGTAGTCCCACCAAAAAGCTCTAACATTCCAGTCTATGTCCCACCAATCCTTCAACCCATCCAAGCCGCTTTTGCAAGAATGTTTCAACCCATGTCTCAACCATTACCACCATTTTCTTTCTCAACACCCACTTCACACTTATTCACCACGATCACACACACACCACCTACCATTCTGATGTATAGGGTAGACACCACTCTCACCTCCATAGCCGAGAGCATGGACATTTTGCCACCCACAACACCTCCCCCACCCCCCCACTTCCACCATCCCCCATTCCCCCACCACCAACTTCACCTGCACACACCTATCCATTAGGCATAGCATCCACACTTCCCATTCCCTTGCATCAACCACGATAAACATTGCATCTTCACCTATAAATAATGCATTTGATACGATGTCTCAATGTATGTCATAGCTAAGAACAGAATACATGCAGCTAGAAGAACAAAACAACAGATTATGCGCACACTCGGAAGAATTACAACAACACATCGATACATTGGAGGATGAAAATGAAAGTCTCCAAACGCAGTTTCATACATTACAGGAGGCACATAGCATATTGGAAGCAAAGTTGCAGAACACCGACAAGGATCCCTTGCAACTAGTCGAAGGTAACATATGCACACAAATGGAAGGAAACTCAAAACTACAATGCAACATGGCACTATTACGGAGCCACCTCGCCATAGCCTAGGAAGAAAACCGACAGCTCTAGACACAAAATCAAGAAAATCTAGCTGCAACCATAGAAAATACACCCGGGGCACCCATCAGTCCATCAAAATTTCAAGTTGTACCCCCGAAGAACATCAAAGTCAGACTTGAAGACTATGCTAACCTACTAGAAGCCCATGAAAAATTATCCAAAGAATTGGATCAATTGAAGCAGCAATGAATGCTAGACACTACATCTATCCTACCAACCACTGTATCAACCTCTTCCACCATTATTGACTCAGAAGCTCAAAAGTGTTTTTAAAGTGTTTGGAAGGTTCAAGTCAACCATTCCTTGGGTACACATTTGAAGAAATGAAGGGCAAAATGTGAAGTCGTGTTAAGAGGAAGTGTAGGCAAAAGTGAAAGTATGGCCTCCCATTTCAAATTTTGTTGTTGTCCTAAAGTCACTACAGGAAAAAACAGGGATTCGTTGGTTGTGCACATTTAGAGACAATCTTGGGACATAAAAGTGAGCACCAAGATACTCTATCAGTTAGGATCGTATGGAACCAACACTCAACTCAAGGCATGCATTATTCTTGGTTACACTAAGCAAGGTGAGCTTAGTCTACACTAGAGAGAGAGAGAGGAGCAAGAGACATATAGTGAGTGTGCGATGCAGAGAAGCAAGTGCAAAGTGTGCAAAAAGTGTGACTTAGGTGTGTGCAGAGGAGTGCTAAGCAATGCAATCAAAGGTCACAAGATCCCATTGAAGTTGTGTGTGCATCAAAAGAAGGTGTCCATCCCTCCCCCTATTCGAAGGTTGAGTGCAAGGTGTGCACAAGTGCAAGCTCTTGGAGAAGATGGAGGTCTAGTGCAGAGAAGGTCGGCGGCAGAAATAACCTTGGGTATTTTGTAACTTTGTTGATTGTGCACTCTTTGGGATTTCACACAGAGAGTATTTGGATTGTGATGTACATCATAACAAAGATGGAGGTTTGTAGAGGCTGAAGAGTTTTTCTGAAGTTGCATAGAGGGAAGAGAGAGAGAGAGAGGGAGAGAGAAAGAAGCAAGATAGAAAGAGAGAGGGCGACAAAGAGAGAGAGAGAGAGACAGAGTTGTTTTGTATAGTTTTATTTATTGATTTATTTATTATGATGTTTAGTGTTATTTTGTTTAATTTAGATTTATATTAGATATATTATAGTAACAATAAAAGTTTTGTATAGTAATTTTACATAAAATAAAAAATTAAAAGGGAATGATAAAAATGTAAATTTTGGAATATTAATAAGTTAGTAAAAGAAATTAGAAAAAAAGAAAATAGAATGTTGGAATTAGAAAATAAACTTAAGAAAAGATAAAGAGATTAGGGAAATAACAAAAAAGAAGATAGAGAAAACAAAAACGAAGAAAGTAAGATGATATAAGATAGATCTTGTCTAGGTCTTCATGAAAGCTACGAAATATATAAACCTATTTTCTCTAGTATACATGTCCCTACATGGTTTTTTCATCTTAATCTTTTTTATTTAAAATATCTTTTGATGCCCAAATTTTATAAAATCCAATTAATGGAATGCATGAAAATAGAAGAACAAAATCAGAAATAAAACAGAAAAATCATTTAAATACAACACATTCACTTGATCATTCATCATCTTCTTCTTCCATGTCCATCTACAAGCTCATTGTCTATCTCATACTTGGTATTCATCCTTCTCTTAAAGATTATATTTTTTTTCTCGCAATCAAAGTTCTAAGAGGAGTGATATCAAAGTCGCGAGGTGCATATGTTCCGTTTTCATAAACTTACACAACTACATAAAGCTCAAACCATCTCTTCATTAATTTCTTTCTTGCATCATACTAGGAATCAATAGTAATATCATACTAGTACCAATCCCCATTTTCAATCTGGCGACGCCCAAGTCGATGTGTCTTATCAAAGTATAATTTGTTCTTAATATGCCACTCCATCAATTTTTATACAGCTTCATTTAAAATATTTTTTCCTTGTTCTAATTGTTTTATTATCAAAGCAAACAATCCTCTTGATATAGTGTCTGTCCAAAAGAATGCCATCCAAGTTGGTATCTCACTATGCATAGGGAATAATAATTTTTATGGTACATTAGCTCTAAAGGCATAAAACTTGTAGTGAAAGGATACATCATTGTATCGTCCCATTATGCAAATGGAAGAGATCTCGGCCATTGATTTATGTCACCATCGCAAGCAATCAAGATAACCTTCACAATTGACGGATAACCTCGTTCAATCTTTCCATTAGCTTCAAGGTTGCAGGTATTGGTTAGAGACAGATGAACTGCATGTCTACCAAAGCTTTCTCTACATATATAAACCTTGAAATCACTTCTTTTACAAGCAATTTTCATACATTATAAGATTTATTAGAACAGAGGGCTCGATCTTCCTTATGATTAATCAAGACTTCACTAGCCAAAACAATATATCTCATTTTGTCGATTGCTTTGGGCATGGTTACAAGATCAAACACCCACTTGTAATGAATACAAGGAGGGTAGGTTGGATGTAAGTAGTCTCTTTGCTTGACTAAGGAATGCAATTTAAAAATGGAATAAGTGCTTACAAAGTCTCAAACATTTATGTACATCGGAGGCCACTAGGAGCTTTAGCTAACCTTTTCATATGTTGCCACAAATCCCTTGTGGCCTACCCGTAAGTTCTCATGCATGTCTCTCATAAGTTTCACTTAAACACTTATCTTTCCTAATACTCATTGTGGATTTTTCACTTTTCCTTATGTCACCAAATAATTCCATGATTCAAGAAGAAGTTATAAGCCATTTTCTTAATATTCTTGAATCTGTTTTTGGATCAGATTGAGGAAGGTCTTAGATTACTCAAATAATACCCCATATCTTTCAACTTTCTATCATATTCCTCATCTCAAAATTGCAAAAAAACACAAACTTATGGATCATGATGCATCATATTTATTTTTGATTCTATTGCTATATTTATTTTCACAATAAATCAACAATGAACTCAAATTCTACACCAACTCTTGGAGCATTATATAAGGAATAGCTTCGAAGAAAGTCATGGCCATCCTCTTCATATATTTGTGCATTTTTAGGATCTCATTAAGAGTGTATACTCTAGGTCTAAGCTACCCCCTAGCTAAGCTAGCCCCCTGTTGAAGTTGCTTGAGAGCCAAGGATTGGAGCAAAGACCAGAAATATTTGAAGAAGCATTTGAAGCAAGGGGGAGCTTCTATCATCATCAAAGGTTCAAGAAAAGTGGAGGCTCTTGTGGGAAGGTAATATATCATTCTTTTTCACATCTAAGGAGGGATTAGGAGCCACTTTATAGTCTCATACAATCTAAGGAGGGATTAGGAGTCACTTTATAGTCTCATACAATCTAAGGAGGGATTATTACAATCTAAGGAGGGAATAGGAGCCACTCTATAGTCTCATACACAATGCGAGACTATAATACTTAGATTGAGAAGCTTGAAAAGAGCAATTAACAACCTTGGAAGTTTAGAATCTCTAACTTTATAATGGGAAAGTTTCTTTGGGGTTTGGTTAGTGGTACTGAGGTGAAGCCATACATAGATCCACATACACCTACTAAGAATCAAAGGAGACCCATTAGAGATTGGGAAGAAAGGGATAGGAGAGTGATCTTTATTCTATCTCAACACATAATCAACTCAATGATAGTTCGTCATAGATATCTTTTACTTTGAGGATGAAGTCATTAATACTCTGATTTGATGACTTCCTAAGGTTGTTTAGCTCATTCTTGAGCTGAATTTTCGTAGCCTTTGTTGAGGTAGAGTACAACCTTTCTAAACACTCCCAAAACTTCTTACATGTATCTAGGTCTTGGATATGACATATATGTGTCATAGATGATGATGTGCTAGTTTCCCACACACTTAATAATAATTGGAAGGCATTCACAACCTCTGTGTATGTAAAGGATTCATTGCTAGATTTTGAGCAACTTACTTCTCTTATGGTGATTGAAGAGCTCAAGCATGGAGGCAAAAAGTCAACGGGTAGCCAAGACCAACTCTTCTGAGTTGGAAAAGGAGGAAGAGGCAAAAGCAATGGAGGTGGTTTAAGTGGAAGAGGTAGAAGCAACTACCAACAAGGTAGCCGAAGCTATCAAGGGAGTCAATCAAGACAAGATGAAGCTCATTCATCAAGAAAAAGAGGAAGAGGAAGAGGTAGAGGAGGAAAATATGGAGGTAGAGGCTACTCCAACTCAAATGGATGCTTTAATTGTGGGAAGCAAGGACACTATGCCAAAGATTGTTGGAAAAGCAAGGTGGTTGAAAGAAATGGAGAAGAGGCAATTGGTTAAACATCTAATACATTTTATTACAAAGGCCTAGAACTATGAGACTCTGGATGTTGAAGGAACTCAAGTGCAATGACGGCAATCGAAGTGGTAACATTCCATCCATCTTAGACACAAACACCCATATTACTTTATTATGGCCCACCAAAACATTTATATTGCTCAGGCTGGAAGGGCTATCTTCCCTTGTGATTTGTTTAGCAAGTGTTTAGTAGGTTTCTTTTGTTTTTAACTCTTTCTTGAAGTAGATTAAGCAATCTAAGTGGGTCAAATTATTGCGTATCTATGAATGAGCATGTTTGCATCGATTCTCTGGTCTATGCGCACCTATTTTTTTCTATTGTTGTGAAGTCTATTGAAATGAGAAGTAGTGATGAGTAGAGTTAGGGCAATCTAGGATTGAGACATGTGAATTACCTATTAAGTTTTATCATACTGAACCGACTCCATTAGAGAGCCGGTCTGTACAATTGTTGGCATGCCCATTGTGACAGGGCTTGGTAGCTCATCCTCTATTGAGGCTCACACTATCTATGACCCAAACTTGCTCATGACCTACATCACTTAGTCTGGAGTGGGGCATTACCATTCGGGGGAGGTTCCAAGGCAAACCATGAAGCATAGAGATGATTTGATGTCCCAAGGTGATCTTGCAATGCTTCTTTCAAGAATCACCATCAATTTTCCTATTGTTAAGGGAGCTTTGGTGGAGGACCCAAATTACCATGTTAGGTGATTTCTAGCATTACATATGAGTAGAGGGCTAGGGGGAAAAACTGATGCCTTCATGCCTCTATTTGTGGAAACCTTGGATGGGCTAGCCACTAAATGGTTCAGCCAATGTGAGGACAACGAATTCACGATATGGCACGAAATGAAGATTGAATTTTCTTTCACATGCAAACCACGAAAACTATATCAAGCAAGTCTTGGATGAGCTTGAAAACTTGAACATGAGAAAAGATGATTGTTTTTGGAGCTAATGAACAATACAAAAGAGTTAGTGGCAAAACTATGGGCGGCTTCATGAGTTTTGTTTATTAATTAATGGTTGGAAAAGGCACTTTTGATGAGCAGATTGCACAAGCTCTGAGACTCATTAGCACCAAGCACTTCAATATAAGATTTCATGGCCATGGCTACAAGAATCAAACAAGATAGAGTTCACTTTAATGACACCTCATCACGCCCTAACCAATGGGTTGACATCCAAGGGCATCAGTAGTTCACTACCATAGAAGAAGACATAGTGGCTAAGTTACGAGAAGAAATTGAGGAACTAAGGGAAGGAGAGACAAGGGCAAGCCTTTGGAGTATTGTATGCCACTAACGATGGCATCCGCAAACACAACATTTGAAAACAAGTCTACCAGTTTTGTGGAAAATGGGAACATGACACTTGCATATGTTACTACTTGAAAGGGATGGTGAAACCCCAAGCATGTGCATTTTGGGAACAACCTACGAGATAGGTACCAATCATGATGTTGATGATGGAACTGATGGTGGCTCACATAGTATGTAGATCAATATAAAGGATCACACCTCATCATTCACGAATATGTATTGATGACCCATAATATGTTTCAAATGTGGAGAATATGTCCATGTGCAAGCTCGTTGTCTTTTACCAAAAAATGCACCATCATGCTCCAACTAACCAAAATCCAAGGATCACTACACTAGAGATTGCCCAAAGCAAGCCACGGGAACCCAAAACACTATAAAAACACTTTCCATATTTTGGTAGAACCACCGTTGACAAAAGAAGTACTTCGATAGTCACCAACTACTTAGGTGGTGCAACTACATGAGATTTTGACGGGATTCGATGGTGATGCACCACTGTGCACTCTCCTTCTTGAGAGCTCCACGATGATATCCTGGGAGTAGAAAACGAGCCTCATAAGGCTGCACACAATACTCCGCACAGAGACTGCAAAATACGCAAAAAACACAGTACACAGGGAGCACGAAGACAAACTTCTTAGGTCTTACAAATGTGGTTGAACTTACAGTCTGTGACTGACCAGGCCACTATATGTTTTATTAAAGAACATATACAAAGAAGTGTCTGGTGGCCATTTGACCTTTCACATGGACATTAATGGTAACAATCTCCCACTAAAGGCCAATATGGCCAAAGTAATCATGGGAGAAAAAATAAATAATGATAAAGAATACCTGAGCGTAAGTATACAAAGTATACCGCCCACCTGATGGGCATGTTACACAATATACAAGTGACTGTGTAAGCTCATGAATCAAGCAACCCCCATCAAGTGACAAGAGTGTCGAAAGCTATCATGTGGTAGAGCTTTAGTCAAAGCATCTACAACATTATCTCGAGTGTGCACCTTCTCAAGAATAATGCGCTCAGTGGCTAAGCAACCTCTTATGAAGTGATACCTCACCTTAATGTGCTTGGTCTTTGCATGATAGACCGGATTCTTAGCCAAAGCAATGGTACTATGACTCTCACTAGGCAAACAAGGTACATGCTGAGTTGAACCCATATCACAAGCAAGGCGACAAACCCACAATGCTTCCTTACATGCCTCACTTGCTGCAACATACTCTGCTTTGTGGTGGAAAAATCTGTACATTCTTGAAGACGAGATCTCCAAGAGATAGCACCTCCAACAAAATGAAAAATGTATCCTGATGTAGACTTACAATTGTCTACACAACCAGCATAGTCAAAATTTGTCTAACCAATAATGGATGCCTTCCCTCTACCTAAGCATAGACACTTGTCCTTAGTGCCACTCATATATCTCAAAATCATCTTGACTGCTTCCCAATGTTTCTTTCTAGGATTAGACATATATCTGCTCACAACTCCCACTGCAAATGCAATGTCTGGTCTCGTAGCTACCATAGCATACATAAGACTACCAACAGCAGACTGATAGGGAATTTTGGTAATGACTTCCTTTTCCTCATCTGATTTGGGGCAATCATCCTTGCTCAATTTCACATATGTGGGTAAAGGTGTATTCAATGCCTTTCCACCCTGCATATTGAATGTGTGAAGTTTTGGATATGTACTCACTATGAGACAAGTATATGCATCTATTACTCCTATCACGAGTAATGCACATGCCAAGAATATGTTTGGCATCCCCCAAATCATTCATATCAAATGTCTAACTCAACTTCTTTTTGAGAATTGACAAGTCATAAGAGGACTTCCCAACAATCAGCATATCATCGACATAAAGTATCAAACATATCAAGTTGCCATTTGAGCATCTCTTTGTGTAGAGACAATGATCCTCATTGATTCGAGAATAGCCTTGAGACTTCATAAAAGCATCAAACTTTTGGTACCATTGTCTAGGGGACTGTTGAAGTCCATACAAGCTCTTCTTGAATTTACAAACTAGACTTTCCTTGCCAGGAAGTACATAACCCTCTCCTTGTTCCATATAGATCTCATCTGTAAGAGCTCCATGCAAGAAAGCAGTTTTCACATCCATTTGGACTAGCTCTAAGTCCTCCATTGCAACGAATCCAAGCAACATGCGGAGGGTATTCATCTTGACCACTGGAGAGAAGATTTCCTCGAAATCAAGACCATGTTGTTGCTTAAAACCCTTTGCAACAAGTCGTGCTTTATACTTTGGAGAAGCACTATCTAATGTGAATTTCAGCTTATATACCCATTTACATGGTAAAGCTTTCTTGCCCTTTGGCAAAGGTACTAAATCCCAAGTACCATTCTTGTGAATAGAATCCAACTCACTCGTCATGGCACACTCCCACTTGACATAATCCTCTGTTTGCATAGCCTCTTTGTAGCAAGAAGGCTCACCAACATCTGTTAGCATAACAAAATCTAAACTTGGAACATATCTATCAGGTGGATGTGAGACACATGCAGAACATCTTAATGGTTGCCGAACACGAATATGTGTAGACTGATCTGAATGGACATTCTCTTGAACATCCCTATGTGCAACATCTTTATGCATGCTAACCGAAGGACAAGTATCCTCAAACACCACTCTTCTCACTTCAACCTCCTTAATGGGTTGTTTATGCATCTTAGACTCATTGAAAATGACATCACTACTTATGATCATTGATCGTGTTTCAGGATCCCATAAGCGATATCCAAATTGTCCTTCTCCACCATATCCAAGAAAAATGCATTTCTTTGACTTATGGTCCAACTTTTGTCTAAGATTCTTGGGTATATGAACATATGCTTCACACCCAAAAAATCAAAGCTGATCATAATATGGTGGCTTCCCTATCCATAACTCTTGTGCCACTTTCAGACCTTTGGCAATACTAGGTGAAAGGTTAATCACATGAACTACAGTCAATACTACGTGCCCAAAAGCCTTGTGAGATGTTTGCATGATGCAACATAGAAACTACTCTATCTTGAATAGTTCTATTCATCCTTTCAGCTACACCATTCTATACTGGGGTATAAGGAGCTGTAAACTCTCTAAGAATCCCTCTAAACTGACAGAAAAGGCTGAATTCATTTGAGGTATACTCACCCCCATTAGCTGAGCGTAAAGCCTTAAGCTTAGTTCCTTTTTGTGTCTCAACTACAGCAAGCAATTTTTGAAAGTAGGGAATACCTCATCCTTCCATTTGATAGAATATACCCAGAATTTTCTAGTAGCATCATCTATGAAAGTGACAAACTAAAGAGAACCACCTAAGGACCTAGTGGGCATAGGACCACACACATCTATATGTACGAGATGTAAAGGCTGATTTGAAGAGTCAATGTGTGTTCTATGCACATTTCTGGTGTTGGGAATCGAACTCAGAACCTCCCGGTTAAGAGTGCGATGGGCTAACCACTTGCCCCAAAAGCCATGGTTGAGGATTACTTCCTAATCCTCTCTCTTAAGGTGTGGTTCAACCATCTCCGACTAGGATTATGTGACATTCCTTCCCCCTTAAATTGAGCATTGTCCTCAATGCTCGCTTGTAGACCCTTCTAACTCTTGGACCCACTTTCCATGCATGAGTGCTTCCACCAACCTCAAACCCTAGCACATGGACCAAATTTGGACCTATCCCACCCTCTGTGGGTGCCCAAATGCCCATGCACCTTCATCCAAGGCCAGTTTCACACTCACCATGGATAAGTGCTTTTTCCAAGTGCCCACGAATGAGGCACGAACCTCCATCTCACCCAATTTCTCAACTAGGCTCTGATACCAATGTTGGGAATCGAACTTAGAACCTCCCGGTTAAGAGTGCGATGGGCTAACCACTTGCCCCAAAAGCCATGGTTGAGGATTACTTCCTAATCCTCTCACTTAAGGCGTGGTTCAACCATCTCCGACTAGGATTATGTGACATCTAGTTTGCTTTCCATATTGGCAATGCTCACAAAATGAAAAATTAGAGAAAGATAACATAGATAAGTAGCCAGAACAAGAAAGATTTTCCATTCCACTACGAGATATATGGCCCAAACGACCATGCCAAATACAAGCCATAGGTTGTTCAGTAACAGCTAACAAGTGTTCTTTCTATGATACAAATAAAGGATAAAGTGAGCCAACTTTGCTTCCTTCTGCAATAACCATATTGCCCTTTGATATACGAAAGGACTGAGCATAGAAGAATACCTTGTAACCAAGGTCATCAATTTGACCAAGTGACATCAAACTGCGTGATAACTGAGGTACATGGCATACATTATGCATAGTAAATTTTGAACCATCAATGAACTGCACAACCACATCTCCAATCCCCACAACGTCACACTAGTAAGAGTCACCAAGTCTCACGGTACCAAGAGACTTTGCTGCATAATTAGAGAACCATTCTCTGTGTGGTGTCACATGGAAAGAAGCACTAGAATCTAGCAACCACGTGTGGGAAAGAGAGTCAGCCATAAGTGCCTCAGTTGGCACAGTATTATCAAGTGTCAACACATTAGCATCATCAGCAATAGCATTAATTTCTCCAATCTTCACAGTCGAAGTAGATGGTGCAGGTAACTGTTTAGCATGCCCATCAACATTTTGTCCTTTACCTTTAGCATTCTTTAATGCATAATAGTCTTTCTTCATATGTCATTTCTTATGACAATAATGGCATTCCATATCCCTCTTCCTTGATTTACTTCTACTCTTATTTTGTTGAACATTCTTTTCCTTGTTCTTGCTCCTGCCACGTTGCTAATTCTTTCCTTGGTTTCCAGATTTTGTCCCAAAGAAGTCTAAACCCTTGCATTACCCACTCTAGGTTGAGCTTCCAAACCTTCCTTTTTTCTTGTATGAATTCCTAAGGGATATTGTGGTGCCTATTGGCTGATCGCTTGCCTCAAGGGAGGATGTGAGGTCCTTCATCTATCAAGGAGTAAGGTATTCCTTCAATGCGTGATGGCACCCATAGATCTCTATTGAGATAGATCTTAACAAAGCTCTCCCCTCAAAGATTTCCATAGACCTAGGGGAAGGGGAAGTTTGGGAGCATGATATCACATACAAGAATTTCTAAATGCATGTTTTCACTGTGGTCTGCAAAGACATAGAATTAAAGAGTGTCCTAAAAAATAGAACTCCTCTAAAAAAAAACAGAACCAAGAAGCCACCAAAGAAGATCAGACAAGTACTTAGGCACAAGCTCGCCCCCTTTTGTCGAGGAAGAGAAAGACACTTGGCCCTCAGAGACAAACTCAGAAGGTTTCATGAAAGTTAGACGTAGAAGAAAAGGAAACCCTTGGGGGTCCTCTGAGAGGAACACCACGATCATAGCTCCTCTAAATAACTTGTACTGCAACCTAGAAAAAGAGATCAATGAGTTGGAATTTCTAGGAGGGAATCTCTATGAAGTAGACATCAAAGGTAAAACCCTTGAGATTGCTGGCTCCTTCAATGGCCCCCTGCAGTTCATTATGGTCTCCATATATGCCCCAAACAGGGAGTCAGAGAGGATTGACACCTGGGTCTCCTTAGACTTTCTTTCCCACAACGTGATGCTATGCAGAGACTTCAACACAGTGGAAGACCCTGCAAATCGGTGGGACAATAGGGGGTGTACCATGGATGGTCAAGAGAAAGATATCTAGGACAAAACCAAACTCCATCTGGACCTACTGGAGATTAAAGATATGAATGGCTTCTCTTGGTCGAACCTCCAATCTGCGGACAACTTGAGGAAACCAAGACTTGATATAAGCTATATTGTGTAGAATATTATC
The DNA here is from genome assembly GCA_020310875.1 of Ceratopteris richardii. Classification (NCBI taxonomy): domain Eukaryota; kingdom Viridiplantae; phylum Streptophyta; class Polypodiopsida; order Polypodiales; family Pteridaceae; genus Ceratopteris; species Ceratopteris richardii. Next base: position 166,085,124 of record CM035408.1, on the reverse strand, counting down.
CATCATTGAGGTCATCCCGCCATCTTTCAACACATTAAACTCACCATATCGGACCACAACCTATTTATTCTCACCTTCAAACCGATTGCCAAGCTCAAGAAAGCACCTTGGTTTCATGCTTGCCTGACATCTTTCTCCCTTCCCTCTATCCATCAAGAAATTACCTTGGTTTGGAACTTGACGTTCTCCAAAGGTGCTCCAACAGCCAAAAGCTGGAGCACTGCAGTTGAGAGGACTCGTCAAATTTTGGTTAGGACTCACAAGATGCTTTGCAATGTTAAGTGGAAGCAGAGAGAGAAGCTCTATCGGAGGCTCTAGCATCTTGAGGAGGAAGTGAACAAAGGGAACTACCAATACCAGATAGGACTACGGAATATCAGAGGCATGCTAAGATACAACAAAGAAATTCAAAGGAAAAACTCGCAAGTATACTTTAAAGATTGGTGGGCGAGAAAGGCTGAAAAACCAATCAAAGAGATGTGTGGAATTCTCAAGAGGAAGCAAACAAGAGACTCTATCCCCTTCTTGATAGGTAGTAATGGGGACAAATGCAAAATAGAAGAAGAAAATAGTGCTATTATTGTCGACCACTTTACTCAACTCCTAGGGGTTTCAATGCCCCTTTCTCCCCAGATGCAAGATTGCATGGCAACCATCTCAAGAGTCTCTCCCTCGAGAATACCACATAATCTGAAGTATCTTCTTGAAGCATCCATTTCAAATAATGAGATCCTGGAAGTTATCGACATGCTCCCCAACGGGAAAAGCTCGGGTCTTGACGGGCTCACAAATAAGTTTTTCAAAGACAGGTGGTGGGCATTTCATTGTGCTTGGTTTGGCAAGAGGTGTTGTCTTTCGGTGCACTTCCCGAATGCCTAAACAATGGTGTCATCAAGCTTATCCATAAAAAAGGGAACAAGAATAGGATTGAAAACTGGTGCCCAATCACAATGCTTCAAACAGGCTACAAGATTCTTGCAAAATTAATTGCCAATAGAATCCCTTACCACTTTAAGAGGTGGCTTAGTGAGGACCAAAAAGGATTCATCAAGGGTAGATCAATACTAGAAGCTATTATTGATATTTGAGAAGGTCTCAATTTTGCTAAAGAGTCTGAGCAAGATGTGGTTTTCCTTAAAATTGACTTTGACAAAGCCTATGACAAGCTAGAATGGGACTTTCTTCTCCTATCTCTTAAAGCCCTCGAACGCAGTCAAAAATTCACTAAGATGATCACTACAAAGGTGAAGAATGCATCGATGCAAATTAATTTCAATGATCAGTTATCAAAAGCCATCAAACTAAAATGCTCTATTAGGCAAGGGTGCTCATTGGCCCCTTTGCTTTTCGCTATTTCCACGGAGGGGCTCAGCCGTCTTATGCAACATCACATGGAAATGGGCCATATTAAAGGTCTCTCTCTGCCTCTCAACCATGGCTAGATGATCATGCGGTTATTTGCAGATGACATGAATGCATTTGTGCATAATGATTTGACCAGCATTGAGACCTTTTGGGAGTGCTTTGACACTTTCTATGAGGCATCTGGTTCCAAAATAAACCACTCGAAAACAGGTCTTCCACCCACTCAGTATTTCAATGGGCTTTGATGCCTCAATGGAGCAGCCATGGAATTGGGTCCTTTCCAAACTAGACAACAAGTTAGCGTATTGGAAGGGTATGCAAATCAAACTCACAGGGCATGCCATGGTAATCAATACCTTCCTCATCTCCTCAACCATTTACTTTCTCTCTTGTTGGAGACTGACGGATCAAGAGCTTAGCAAATTGGAGAGAATGTGCAAAAACTTTCTTTGGATGGGGGACCACAATAAAAGGGGGATTCCCAATTGACAAGTTGGCAGCAAAATGGATCATCAAGGCTTGGTGTGACTATGAGACCTCTTGGGCCAAGCTCATTTTTTGGAACAAGAACATGATTACACTGGTGGGCCTCCCAGGTTGGAAGGACTTGAGCCTCCTTACCCTTTTATTCTCATCAATTCCTATCTCCCCTAAAGGCTTGAATCTTATGCGCTCTCTATGAAAGAGTTGGAACAAGTTCAGACAATTTATCAGAATCAAAGAAGATTGGAAATGGGTGGCCGATATTAAAAAATATGACTCAATCTGGTTCCCGATCATAGGCATCAAGGGTGTGGCTTCCTAGAACCTCCAAAACGTGAAGAGGCTCTGGAACAATGGTTTCAGACATTGGAAACACCTCTGGAAACAAGAAACTGGCTAGTGGATTAGCTTTGAGGACATAGATCTGGAAATGAGAGTGAACGACGAAGAATGCACTCTCCTTTAGAGTAGATGCATCGCTTGGGAACGATCAAAAACTCGACTCCTCATTGGGCAGGATTCATCATGAGGGTCTTATTTGGCATGACGGCAATAGCCTTTCCAAAATCCCTAGAATCCAGGTGAACACGTACTATCATATCACACTTAACAAGAAGTGGTGCCTGACCTGGACAAGGCTCCATTGGGATTCGAAGTTTATGTCTATCTCGCATCCCCTCACCGAGATCAAAAAGTCTCTTCTCATGTGGTAAATTCTCCATCGTGGTATCTGGACCAATCTAAAGGCTAGCAAAATTTGTGGGGCCTCGCCATGGTGCAAGCGTTGCCATCGTAGCATTGAGTACCTGGGTCACATCTTCTTTATGTGCCCCAAGTCTCTTTGGCTCTAGCACAACCTTGTGAAGATTTTGAGACTGCAGGAACAAATCACATGAAAGCAAGCGCTTCTGGGCAAAGAGATCAGCTTCTCAGTGGCACTATGGAACACTATTAGAGGGGAATCCCTTTGGAAAATTTGGAGGGAGCAGTGTGCCTACAACGTTCGACACCCTCCTAAAGAGTGGTCAATCAAGAAGTCTTTATTCATCCTTGGCACAAGAATCTCCAACTCCAATAGGTCCCCACCTTTTAGTCATCATAAAGTGTTTCTCATCGAGAACAACAAGCTTAAACCCAAATGGGCCCCGTGTGAGGGGGACGAGAGGGTTATTAAACTCTTTTTTAACACTCTCTAAGATCCCCATGTTTTGCCCCTGCTTTGGGGGATTCAAGGGGGTCCCAAGGGTACTGGTCCCATTTACTTATAACATTTCTTTCTTTCTTTTAATTAAAGTCTGGGACAGTAGGCGAAGGCCGAAATTCCTTTTTATTAAAAAAAAAAGCAATTTTTCACCTTGCTTGACTCCAATTTCAAATTCATTGCCTTTGTTCATAGGAAGATCAAGAGCAATAAAATATCCCTTTAGTTCATCACTTGATGATCTTTGAAATCCATGGAGATAAGATGAGAGCCATGGATGAGCTTTGAAATACATGGAGATAAGATACGTTTGTCAGGTTGCTTTGTAATGCCCTCTAATTATGTTGTGCATATCTCTTTCTCAATTAGTTTCAATTTTTGTCCCGAAAACATTGAAATTTAATCTAACTTGTAGATATGTCTTGACCGTTTGTCTAATTGATGTAAACTTTTGGGTGACTTTAGGTAAATCGAGTATCTGTAAGCCTTTAAGCTTATGTTTATCGTTGTATGCCTTGAATGGAAAAACATCCACAGCCCAAATGGCATGTTCAATTTTATCACCGATTCCATCATTTCCCAATGAGTTTGAACGTGTAAGGCTTTAAACTTATGTTTATTGAAAATCATGTGTTTTATGTTCTCGAAATACATTATGGATGTGGAATCTCTTAATAAATCAAAGAATGCTCCCAATCATATGACTCATAGAAGTAGATATTAAATTTAGAAAGTATGGAAAGTGGATGCATAATATATATATATATATATATATATATATATATATATATATATATATATATATATATATATATATATATATATATATATATATATGTGTGTGTGTGTGTGTGCGCGCGCGTATATATATATATATATATATATATATATATATATATATATATATATATATATATATATATATATATATATATATATATATATATATATATATATATATATATCACCTCTATTTCTTGAGAGCTTGTATAAAATTTCATGTAGACTAACGCCATTGTGTAGCCATTGTGCACCTTCTTCTTATCCTTCGCTCAATCTATAATATCTTCTTAACTTGGATTTGAAAAACTCTCCTTCATAATTTCTATGTAATTTTGGACCTTCTTTATGCAAGTTCTATAATTAACCCATCTCAATCAACACTTCTTTCAAACGATCACTTAAATATCAACATATGTATGAGAATGTGTTTCGTGCATAGCTGAGCTACTTTTACCCTTTGTGTATCAAGACTTGGGGTGAGGGTTCAACCCCTATGGTTTACAACTATACATCCCTCATCCTTTGAGTGCCAAAATGTTGATCTAGCTCTTTCTGGGGATTGTTGGGCCTTTGGTCCATCTACATCAAACTAGTCCTCACATCTGGCCTTAGGACTAAGTGTCCTAGTGTCTACCTTAACAATCCTTTGAGCTCTATATCCTAGTAGTTTTTAAAGCATCCAACCTCTACTTTGAGGAATTGTGGGGGTCTCATGGGTGCTATGTCTGACTTTCGTTGTCCTTTCAAGTTAATTGAAGCTAATCCAAAAGAGTTGATCTGAATGATCCAACTTCCTTAATAAAAATAAAAAATCTTAAGGTAATTTCATTAGACAATAAAATCAATGAATACTATGCAAAGAATGCGCATAAGAAGTTATTCACTTCCTTTTGGAGAGCAGACTATGTATCTATAATAGCTATTTATCTTTATCCATTGGCTGTTGCTTTGATCAGACTCAAAATGGCAAATTTCTTTGAAGATATTTCATTGATTTCACATCAAGCACACCATCTAACTATCCATGAGGTCCATGGATGGAGCAGAGTTTCTCCATAGAATATGTTTATTCTTCACGAGATTTCCTATTAGAGATCGCTATGTCTTCACATCTTTGGCTGACCTCTAAATTAGGGGGTGTTTCATGGCAGCCGCATAGACAGTCTCCCTACCCCTATATGGTATCATCTGCAAATAGGGATGCAGATATTTCTGGAGCCTTTCTTAGATGCAACCTTAGTGAGATTCCGCTGAATCCAACTCCTTAACAGAGAAGGAACTAAAACTATGGATCAAAGAGGCTTTTTTGGGGATGAAGATCTAGCCTTAATGTAGCGAATCCACCTAAAGGAGACTATTCTTATGCATTTGAACAACCTGACTTTCTGGATGGCTTGAGACATGATTCAGAAGCCATTTTTCTTGAATGATACAACAGACAGGGTCATCCATATGTATCCTATATTCACTTCTTATATCTTAAATGGGGAAGGGGAATTGCTTTTTATAAACACACAAAGTAGGGATCTACGGATGGCTCATGGAATATGCATTCGTGGAGGGCTCTGTGTAAAGATCAAGCGCACATGGTTTTTCAATTGGAAAAAGAAAAAGTGTATTCTGAAATAAAACAGGGTGCCCCAAAATATGGTTCATTGACCTTAATTATTAATTTAAAAATAAAAGACATTGTCATGTGTTTGTGTACATGCGAAAAACTGGCACTTCTCTTGCATATTTCGGAAACATGCTTATTAATCTTATTCCTATTTTTTTTTTTAGAAGACCAAGATAAGTAAATTAATGAAAGAGAGTTACAAATATGCAAGGGGCATGCCCCCACCTCAATACATCAACAGATTACAAGTCAGACTCTTAAGGACAAGGACATAGTGAATTTCAAAGCTGAATACAGGGGAGGAGAGAAGTTCTCCAACGTCTAGCTTTAGTTTTTAACAAAAGATCTCTAAAGTTGAAGCTTCTGTCAACAACAATGTTAATAGAATTAGTGCAAAAATCATCAGCATATATGAGCTCCTTTCTGCAACTTATAAGAAAGCCTTTCTTGCCACTTTGGAAAATGGCCTCATTCTTACTAGACCATATGTGCCAGAGGATTTGGGATATCCACAACTGCCATAGCAAGGAATCCATATTATTGTAGCAACCGAGCAAAATCTCTTTGAAATGAAGATTGTTGACACCAACAACAACAACACAACACTTGTTGAGGAGACTCCAAAACCTTTGGGCATGGGTACAGTTGATGAAGCGGTGGGCAAGATCCTCCTCCTTGTAACACTCCCCACTACTAATGTTGCAGATCTTGGCCTTCTTACCTGTCCACACTCCTTTATGTATAATAAGCCAATATAGAACACAATGATTCAGGGAAATGGGGAAAGCCCAATTAGCTTGAAACCTATATCTCCATTGTTTATGGGTCTAGTTGAGCATCCACCTTTGATTGAGCTTCCTGACCAAGTGAGGGAAATTTCCAGATTGTTTCTTGTACTTCTTATAGATGTCATGGGCCTAGACCCGCTTTGGAGACCTTAAGAGCTTGTGTTATATCTAACTGGGAATCTAAAGGTCTGTTTGTGAGGCATATTCACTATTTACCAAACAATTATTCTTTGTTTTACTTTGAAGAAGCACTGAGTGCCTTGAAAAACATAAGTGAGGGGCAGTGGTTAATTAAGAACATGCATATTTCCTTCTTTAAATGCTATGTTGGATTTAATCTAAAGGGACCTAAACCAACCAAGATTCCTGTTTGGGTTCAATACCCTGATTTACCTGTAGACTATTATCCTTGGATTGATTGCTTAAGTAATCTGATTGGCAAGGTCTTAGGACAGAGAAATAAGGAAAATATTAATCCCAAATGCGTTCCTCAAGTGATGATTGAGCTAGATACTTCTAAGCCCATCAAAACCTCCTTGATTATTAAGGGCTGTGATGGTAAGTGCTTACGTGAGCAAAAAGTGGTCTACAAAAACTTACCCAATGCATGTTTTAACTGTTACAAGCAAGGTCATGTAATTAAGGATTGTCCCCTTTTGAGCCAAAGAAAAGAGCAAGACATGACTAAGGATAATAAACCCAATATTGGTCCCTCCAGTCATATTTTAAGCAACTCTAAGCCGTCAAGTAAACATAAAAAAAAAAAACAAGGTAAGCTTATCAATATTTATGACGTTTAGTTGGAAGAATAGCACTGTTGATAAAGAAAACCTAGATCCCAATGCTTTAACAAAGGATGGAAAAGGTAATGATGATGTTCAGGTTGTTATGAACATTGCTATCAGTAATGAGGCAGAGGGATGGACTCAGGTGCAGAATAATTAAAAAAAAAAAGCTCTAACATTACTGCAAATTCATATGATAAGTCCTTTCCTGCAAGTATTAATAATTATGTGAAAGAAAGTGACAATGATTTCTTGCAGGAATTAAATAAATTTGATCAAAATCTGATCAATGAGTTGACTCAAAATGGTGTAAACCAAGATGATGTTGAGATCGACAACACTGAGGAGCTCAAAACCTAAGAGCTTGTTAATCTCAAGACTAAAAGAAAAGACCTCTTGAGGGTCTCAGCCTCTATGTCCAAGCCCACTAAAAACTATGTAAAATAATGGTTTTTCTCAAGTTCTAATATCTTTCTATGATTAAAATGTCTGAATTCACCCCTACTTTGTCTAACACTTATATGTTGCAGATTTTGATTAAGTAGAGATGTCTGAGGAGGTTTGCTCTTGATGTTGTCTGTACTCATGCTACAGTTTATAACATGCCTCAGGAAAGCAGGGTGCTCCTTTTTTATTGAGTTGTGACTTTGAGGATCCAACTGGATGAAAGGGTTGCTGATAATGTCACCTATTTTGTCTATGGAGGTTTTATGCAGAGAGTTTTTGCTTCTGGGTGTCATATTAAGGTTCCTGAGCTGATCCTTCTGGGTCTATGGAGGTTTTATGCAGAGTGCTTTTGCTTCTGGGTCTCATATTAAGGTTCTTGTTGACACTATGGTGCAGGCATGGGGAGACTCAATAAATAGTCTCAATGAGAGGTATTCTATAATGGTGTTTCTAGATGTTGTTTGTACTGTCACCCTCTCTCAAAACTTTTCTTTATGGACCTAAAAATTGCTTCACAAGGCTTTCTATAACTTAAAAAGCTTGTTGTGCATCCGAGCAACTTAAATATATTGTATTTCTCACACCCAAGAGATGGGCTTTTCTTACTCTTCTTGTTAACCTCTCTGCTTGCATTCAAGGTATGAAATATAATTATTAGTATCCTTGTAGATTTATTTGGTCCACCATGTTCTTATTTTCAAGCAACAAATTTTTATTTTCAAAAATAAACGAATTTATGTCATAACATTATTATACAAAAATAGGGGAGGTACAAAGTTATAATGTACATTGATAGTCTTCTTATTACTAATTGTGGCCACATTTCTCATAGTCCCTTCCATAGCCTTGTGCCCTTCACCTCTATGAAGCATCGTTTCATTGCTCCTGAAAGTGAGTGGATTTCGATGGGAAATAACTATTTTAAAATGTTCATACTATTTTATTCATCTTTAATCTTTTGCACCATGGGTTTCCATCTTGAGCCCTTCTATATTACAGTTTATGTATACACATTGGTACCTAAATATTTAAGCTTTATTTTCTATCCCACACGGCTCCCGCGTTTACTTCATATGATGCAAAGGGTAGAAAATAGAGATATAAATGAAAACTTTGAGTATTCCAAGTTACTCTCAATTCCAAAGGGACCTCCTATTTCTAAGACTAAGCATATCCTCATAGCGAAATCTTGATGATGAGGCATTCTTGTTATTCTATCAGCCTTAAGCCCTTTATTCCAAAGCCTTTTTTTATTTTTATTCCAAAGCCTATATATATAGACGGAACCATTTCTATTTTTATTTTGTATTTGTGTGTGTGTGTGTGAACCAGTTTTAACAATAGACGGAACTACCAAGAACATGAAGCATCCATTTTTTTGTTTGGGTATTCTAATTCTCCATTCAACTTTCTTTTTCCGACCCCATATTCTTGAGAGCCTATGTAAACTCTCACGTGACTAGCATCATTGTGTGGTCATTGTGCAACCTTCTTCTTCTCCTATTTAGTATATTCGCTAGTTTCAGGTCTCACGATCAAATTCTGCACAGCCTTGAAAAGTCAAGGGTACACCTAATCATTGTTAAACTTAATTATCACTCATTCGTTAGTATAAATTGAGGCATTTATGCATTATAGCAAGCTAAGAATATGTATAAAATTCCCCTAAAAAGAATGTTTCCGATTGTCATTGTGTTGGCTGCTTTGAGTGTTTGAAGTCATAGCTTCCATTCAAAAATAGAAGGTTTTTGTGAGCTATTGAAGGTGCAAGTTATCTGTTGATGTTCCAAAGTACCGATTGAGTTTTATTGCACTAATCACAAGCCCAAAATGTCTATTTTACATATCCATAGAGCTAGGGTAGGCCCTATGCTAGTTTGCTATACCATCTTCACTATCTAACAACCCTACTTCCAAGCTTCTCCAAACCTCTTTGTCTTCCTTTAGTGGCATGAGAGCAACTTCAAGATGGGACATGGATTCCCATCAATGATTGAGAAGCTTTATAGGCATAACTATGCTGCTTGGCAAATCAGAATGGACGCCTATTTGCAAGGAAGAAATCTATATGGGATTGTATCAGGTGATGAAGCAATGCCTATTCCAAGATCCAAAGGAGGATATACTAAAGAAGAAATACATAAGCTCATACTTTGGTATGCAAGGGATTCTCAAGCAAGGTCATACATACTAAACTCTATCTATGATTTTCTATTACCACATATTAGAGGATGCAAGACATCGAAAGAGACTTGGGATGCCCTAGAGACTTTTTTTTTTACCTAGTAACAAAGCAAGAAAGAATCATCTTGAATTAGTCCATGAGATGAAGAAGATTCCAGAACAAACCATCACAAAGTTTGATAGAAAGGTCAAGGAGATTGTATATCAATTTGCATCCATTGGAGAAATGATTGAAGAAGTCATAATGAGGCAAATTCTAAATGGGATTATAGGTGATAAGCAATGGTAATCCTTCACCATAGCCTATGACCTCATCATGGATGTACAAACCCCACACTTCAATATCTTTCTTGAACAATTCTTCAATCAAGAGGCTAACAATAGCATAAAGGAAGGTAACTCATATCAAGGTAATTCAACTAGTGCTCTCTGTGCAGATAAAAAAGACAAGAAGTTGAAAGGCAAGAATAAGGAAGAGGATGAGAGGAGACTTCCCAAGCCAATTTTGCAGGCAAGAGCAAGTGGAAAGGGAAGAAGAAAGGACTAGGGCATGACAAATTCAAAGGTCAGAATGTTCAACCTTGTGCCATCTCTGATAAGACCAACCACACCACTCAGAATTGTTGGTTCAATGGAAAGACCCAGAAAGGAAGTGGAAGAGGTGGATATGGCAACAATAGAGGTAGAGGTGGACACAAATTCAATAGAAACAATAGAAAAAAAGGCTACAACAATTATTCTGAAGATCAACAGCATGAAGACTCATTGCTTCTCATGAATCCAAGCCACAACGAAGGTAAAGAAGATGGTAATTTATTCTACATAGATTCATGATGTTCAAATCATGTTGTAAGAAACATATAAGCTCTCTTATCTAACTTGGAAAGTCCAAAGCATAGGCATAAAGTACAAACAAGGGATAAAACAAAGCATAATATGGACAAGATTGGAAATGTCAAGGCTTCCAATGGCAAGATCAACATTCTAAGCAAAGTACTCTATGTTCCTACTATTACAAAGAACCTAATAAGTGGAGGCCAAATAGTTGAGAAAGGCTTGCAAGTTAAGTTCACCCAACATGGAGCTTTTGTGGAAGATCCATGTCAAGGTTTCAAGAAGATAGCCAGAGGTGAGAAGCATGGTAGGCTCTTTTATTTTGAGGTAAGAAAAACCAAGAATAGAACTCTATTCAACTTTGGATTTAAAACCCTAAGTGAGATTGAAGTGTGGCATAAGAGACTAGCTCATGTGAATGAAAGAACTTTCAAGGATATATATAGGATCAAAGTGTTCTTGGGCTACCAAATATATCAAAGCAACACATGATCAATAGGTGTGATGCATGTCCGATTGGGAAGGCACAAAGATAATATTCAACCACAAAGGCTACACCCAAAACAACGTATTGGACTTAGTACATACAGGATTATGGGGGCCAACCCAAGAACCTTCTTTGGAAGGATCAAGGTATTATGTCTCATTTATTGATGATCATAGTAGATGGAATATTATATACCTTATCAAGAGTAAGAATGAAGTTTCTGATTGCTTCAAAAAGTATCTAGAACATGTCGAAATCATACAAATAGATTGCTCAAGAAACTCAGATCTGACGGAGGGGGACTTTTCCAAGGAATTTGATGAGTTCTTGTAGGATAAAGTTATTAAGAGGGAAGTGACTACTAGATACTCTCCTCAATTGAATGGAATTGTGTTGATAACTCTCAAGATCCCCCTAACTTTTGGGGTGGAAAACTCTCTCTCTCACTATAAAGATGATCGGCTCTCAGAGCTCTGCACGCGCATGGAGAACAAGATCTTGGATTTTCCGCCCAGCCGCATGGGATTCTATATCTATTCTCTCTCTCATACATACCCAATATGGGTCAATGATCAAAGCTCCTCACATGAGTGCCACTTGGCACTCATGTGAGTATCATACTCATAATGAGTAAGGGGAGGGTCTCACCTCTAAGACCTACTCATATATGATACTCCATATAACATTTGCTTCCCCTTAGTTCCATTTTTGTCCTCAAAAATGGTATTGGAAGGTCTGATAGAAAGAGAGAAATAATAGAACCACCACTCCCACTATATCGCCATGTATAACAATACATGCTCATATCTCCGTGTTGTTTCCCCATATCCTTCCCCTTAAGAAGACTCTTAGGAAGGTAATCTAAAGTTGGGAAAACGTCTCTGAAGGGTGCTAACCCGCTCCCATGTGGCACTATCTTCTGAACTATCTTTCCACTTTACTAGACACTCTTTATACAAGTGACTTCTCATCTGTTTCTCTCGAGTGCATAGTATGCTCTCAGGCTCATGTGGAATAGATTGAACAGAAATAGGCTCTACTACTTCACTATCTGGAATGAAGTTGTCAGATTCACCCAGCCTTTTCTTAAGCCAGCTAACATGAAAAACTGGATGGATTTGACTATTCTCTAGAAGTTGGAGCTGGTAAGCCATCTTTCCTATTCTCTTAAGTATTTGGAATGGTCCACCATACCTAGGAGATAGTTTTGCACAAGGTCTCGTCTTCATGGTTTCAGACCTAGTTGGAACTCCAAGATAGACTTGCTCTCCTACCTCAAAGTTGATGTCTCTCCTTTGAGGGTCAGCATAAGCTCTAGCTCTATCCTGAGCTCTCCTAATGTTGTCCTTAGCAAGCCTAAGCATATCGTTCAGCTCTTCCAAGATGTCCTTTGCAGCTTGAACTTTCTCATTCTGCAAGCCTACTGCATAAGGAGCTCTTGGCTGAAACCCATACATAAGCATAAATGGACTATGCCCAGTGGAAGAGTGCTTGGCACTATTATATGCAAACTCTACTATAGGTAAGTACTCTTCCCAATTAGTTTGCCTTTCATTCACATATGCTCGAAGCATATCCTGTAGGATTTGGTTAACCCTCTCTGTTTGCCCATCCGACTGTGGATGCTCAGCCGTACTCATGCTAAGTTTTGTATCCAACCTTTTGAAGACCGCTCTCCAAAAGTGGCTAGTAAACTTCCTATCCGATCGAAAATTATGTTTACAGGAAGACCATATAACCGGTATAGGTTCTCCACAAAAAGTCTAGCCAACTCTGGTGTCTTTACTGTAGTACGTGTCGGAATAAACCTAGACATTTTCGTTAACCTATCCACAATTACTCAGATTGAGTCGTGCCCTCTCTATGTCTTAGGTAATCCAACTATAAAGTCCATGGAGATACTCTCCCACTTCCCATTAGGAATATCCAATGGGTGGAGTAGTCCTCCAATCCTCAATCTCTCAGCTTTGTTGACCTCGCATTTATTGAACTTAAGCACATACTCTAGGACGTCCTTATGAAGTCAAGGCCAATAAAACTGCCTCTTAACAAGATCATAAGTCTTGTTAACTCCTAGGTGTCCCGCACTAGGTGTGTCATGACATTCATACAGAATATGCTGTCTCATCTCAATATCTCTAGGGACACACACCTTACCTTTATATAACAGATATCCATCATGGACACTGTAATTCTTCCACTTGAATCCTTCTTGAGTACCCGTCGATACTCCATCCTCACTGGAAACCCGTATATTATGATCCCCATTCTCAATGGCTTCCCAAATCTCGGAATATGCAGGATCAAGCCTACATTTCCCTCTAAGGGACTCAAGTAGCTCACTAGTGATCTGAGTAAAGCTCAGTCCATTGAGCATAGGCATGTGGCTAAGTGAATCAGCCACTACATTAAACTTTCCCTTCCTATACCTAAGCTCATAATCAAACTCCTGAAGGGTCTCTGCCCATCGGGCCTTATGACCTTTAAGGTCTGTTTGATTAAAGAGCCACTTAATGCTCTCTTGATCAAACACTATCGTGACTTTGGCACCATATAAATAATGTCGCCACTTCTTCAAAGCATGGACTATTGCATACAACTCCTTCTCATAGACGGAGTAATTCTTCTGAGCCAGTTCTTGTTTCTTTCTTTCAAAAGCTACTGATCGACCATCCTGAACTAAAACCGCTCCTATTGCAAAATCACTCACGTCAGTCTCAACCACAAATGGTTTGTTGGGATCTGCTATATGTAAAAGTGGAGCTGTAGCAATTGCTACTTTCAATTTCTCCATACTTTGCTTCTATTCATCTCCTCAATGAAAGGCTTTCCCTTTCCCTTTAAGTTGTTCTGTCACCGAGACAACAATCTTGGCATAGTTTTTAATGAATCTTCGATAGAGACATGATAAACCTAGGAAGATCTGTAGCTCTTTCAGGTTCCTTGGGTGTGGCCCTTATATAATAGCCCTTACTTTTTCAGGATCCATCTAGATTCCAGCCTGAGAGACTATATGCCCAAGATATCTAACCTCTCTCTTGAAAAATTCACACTTTGATTCCTTAGCAAAGAGTGAATTTTCCCTTAGCACTTGAAATACTTTCCTCAAGTGTTCCAAGTGCTCCTCTTCTAATGCACTATAGATCAGAATGTCATCCAGAAAGTCTACCATAAAGTGTCCTAGATAAGGCCATAAAACATTATTCATAAGCTTCATGAAAGTGGCAGGAGCATTGGTGAGACCAAAAGGCATCACTAAAAACTCATAGTTCCCATATCTAGTCCTAAATGTAGTCTTAGGGACATCCTCTGCCCTAATCCTGATCTGATGATATCCTGATCTAAGGTCAAGCTTGGTAAAGTACCTAGTTTGATGTAACTAATCAAATAGATCGTCCAATCTAGGCATTGGAAATCTCTTTTTGATAGCTACCTTATTAAGTGCTCTATAGTCTATACATAATCTCATAGAGCCATCTTTCTTTTTAACTAGGAGCATTGGTGATGCCCAAGGTGAGTTACTAGGTTTAATGAAGCCCTTATCTAAGTAATCTTGCAATTGCCTCTCAACCTCCTCGTGCTGAGAAACACTAAGCCTGCAAATAGGATTAGTGTTAGTAACAACCTCAATGGCATGGTGGTCAATGTCCCCTCTCTCAGGTGGTAGCCCTCTAGGTAAGTCAGTGGGAAAAACATCCCTATACTCAAACATAAGATCCTTAAAACTTTTAACCACACACTCTTGCAAAAAAGAATAGTAGAAAGTCTTGTTCATATTTACATTCCTAGCATGAAAATATACATCAGATGAGTTGTCTGTACAATGCTCCATATCATGACTATACAATAAAAACATGTCATGTACATGCTGAGAATAACAAAGACTATACAACTCTAGTGATGAAATGAGAGGTGCATTAGGTACATCTCTCCCTCCCTGAATACAAACTTTACTTCCATTCTTTTCAAATTCAAGTGTGTTGTTTTGATAGCTACGTTTAAGTGTGTCTCCCAACCCCCATAGCCACTCTCTTGCTAAGACTAGATCTGTCCTCTCCATATTCATAATTTGGAAGTCCATATAATCTGTATAGTCCTGTATCTTGACTTCCAAATTGGATACCATAGTATCCCATATCCTCTTATCTTGCCCCTGCATCATAGATACAATGTATTTATGTGCACTAGGCTACTGGGGAATCTTTAATTTCTTGACCAAAGCATAGTTTATAAAATTATGAGTGGCAGAGTCATCTATCATGACCCGCACCCTGGTCCCGTATACACTACCATGCAATTTGACTAGGTCATGTGGTCCAAACTGCGATGACCACAATGACTGATTCAAACAACAGGTGTGCTCTATATCCTCGTGCATCACCTCTACTCCCTTGCAGCTAGAAGTGCCATGAATAGGAAGGGTCTGCACTAGGTGGACCGCCTTTTTGCTATTTTCAGGGGCCATACTAGACTCTGGTCCTTTTTTCTTCTCTTCCCCCTTCTTGAGTGGATAGTTCCACTGTGAATGGCTAGGAGACAAACACCTAAAGCACAGGTTCTCTCTTTTGGCCCTCTCAAACTGATCTGCGGATAACCTAGGCCCTTGTGATATTTGTTTCATTATAAAAACTTTTTTTTTCCCAAAAGGCAATTTTTTCTTGAATTTAGTCGTACTAAGAGGCTTGAGGGGCTGATCCGTCTCCATAGGAGTATACTGAGGATGGTTATGGTCCTCATAAATCTATGCATATTTGATCGCCTCCTCAAACATCTTAGGCACATTCCTTCTGACTTCCCTCTTTATGGCTTTATCTAAGCCCCTAACAAACCCTCTGGTCTTTTGGAAACCATCTAAGCCCTTAAGTTTCAAAATGATCTCTCTATAGTGGGATAGGTAAACTGAAAGAGGCCTACCTCTCTGTGTAATCCTATCCCACTCATCCCAATTCCTCTCCTCCTCGTTCTCAGGAAGAAACTCTTTTAGAAAAAGAGTCTCAAACTGAGTCCAATCAATAGGGATAGAGTTCACCTCTTAAGACTCATCCACCACTTGTAATCACGCAGGCCGAGGGAGAGACTCGCCTCTAGCACATGGTACTCTGGTGGGGTGCCCTTCAATTGATGCAAATCATGCCACTTTTGTAAAAAAGTGTAGATTGCATCCTTGTTCCTGTCTTGGTCATCCCCTGTAAAGGTAGGTCGTTTCAAGTCTTTCAAGAGGGGAGCTTCCCTAGAGCTCTCTCCTTTGTGCTTACTAGGAAGAGAAGTACCTTTCCTAGTAAGATCCAAAGGAATAGGAGGGGTCTCTCTCTCCTTCCTAGCTAGGAAGAGGTGACACTAGTCTCAAGTGAGATCATTTGAGACTTAAGTTGTTGTATGAGAGATGTGATGCTACCAAGATCTCTCTCTAATTTAAGGGTTTTCTCTTTCAAATCTATGAATTGGTCACGAGTGACAAATTCATCTAAAAGTTCCTCATATGTATATTCTTCTTGCTGAGGCTCTTTCTCTTCTAAGTTCTCTTCTATTTCTTGCCCTTATTCTACTTCTTCCATTCTAGAATCAGGATCCTCTAGTTGCTCTTTAGATGGAGAAGTGGTTCAACTACTTGTTTGCCTTTAGATTCCATGTTTTTCTTCCCTTCCCCCGTTTTCTAACTAGAGTATATGAAAATGAATGGAAGTAAAGCTCAAATACACAAGAAGAAGAGAAATATATCACAAGAGCACTTCCCTGTTACAAAGTAAAGCTGCGGAAGCGATATCCAAGTGATCCTTGAAGCTTTAGGTCGCTGATTTTTAATCCTCGCCAGGCCCAAATAAAAATTGGAAATGTCCGGTTGGTCTGGGGAGGTTCTAAACACCAAAAACCATCCAAAACAATGCCAAAAGCACGTGGGAATAGCCCCAACCAGGCAAAGAATTTGAGATTATCCCAAGTGAAAAAAGTGAATTTGGACACTAGATGGTGAAAAACTAGGCCCAGGAGTGGCCGCCTAGTTCCTGTTGAAGTGCTACAGAGAGATTTTAGTGGGGCAAATCTTGTCCAAATTCAACATCGATGGTTTCTAACGAATCTTAGGAGTGTGGCTTCGTAACGGGATGAAGATTTTTGAAATCCGATATCGTATGAGGAAGCTATAGTGCGGAGAAGCCGGGTAGGTCAAGAGTAGGAAGTGAAAATGCTAATCATCTTGGAGGAGTGACTTTGAGAAGCTCAAAACTTGAGGGACTGAAGCTTTTTTGAATCACCCCAAAGGCCATGCCCCATATCCACAGCCCATATTACATATATACCTCATCATTTTTATAAGATCTTGATCCAAAGTATGGTTTGTGTCTCCCTAACTTAAGGAAAAAAAGTTCGAAAATCACTGTTGATAATACCTTCATCACACGATCTTTTCCCTTTCAAGAAGTTTGCAGCAGCCACAGGTGACACCATTTATCCCACATATCCCTTTTCCCATCTCCAAAAACAAGCATATATCAAAGAGGTTCTTCATGTTCTTCTCATCCAAGATTAGGGGGGGAGGAGTGCCCCTTCGTGGGCGTGGGTTGTGGGCTCCCGCGTGCGTGATCTGCCTTCGTTGCTATCAGTTTCGTCCACTGTCGGCTTCGTCCGGCCCCGCCCTGGTCCCTAGTCGATAAGGCTCTAATTCCAATGTTGATAACTCTCAAGATCCCCCTAACTTTTGGGGTGGAAAACTCTCTCTCTCACTTTAAAGATGATCGGCTCTCAGAGCTCTGCATGCGCACGGAGAACGAGATCTTGGATTTTCCGCCCTGCTGCATGGGATTCTATATGTATTCTCTCTCTCATACATACCCAATGTGGGTCAATGATCAAAGCTCCTCACATGAATGCCACTTGGCACTCATGTGAGTATCATACTCATAATGAGTAAGGGGAGGGTCTCACCTCTAAGACCTACTCATATATGATACTCCATATAAATTGTAGATATATGAAACAAGACATTGGTTGGATCAGCTAGAAAAATGCTTTAAGAGAAGAGTTTTCCACCTTTTTTATGGGCAAAGGCTATTTCAACTATTGTGTACCTTGTCAATAGACTGCCATCCAAATCACTTCAAGGTATGACTCATTATAATGCATGGCATGGAAGAAAACCTAGTCTAGGACATTGCAAATTGTTTATTTGTTTAGCTTATGTTCATGTACCTTCACAAATCAAAGGTAAGCTCCATAAAAGGGCAACAAAGGTAGTATTTATTGGATATGATTCAACACACACGGGTTACAAGTTCTACATTCCTTCAACTAAGTAATTCACTACAAGTAGAGATGTTGTGTTTGAAGAACACAGGTCTTGGTATGATGAAGACAAACAAAAGGTAACTCTACCATATGATCTTGATTTTGATTTTCATCAATTAGGAAGCAAGCATGAGACACAGGTCCAAGATCCAAGAAGTGATACAGATGATTACGAAGATGAAAGGAAAAAGGATTAATGTATCTCAAGAGTTAAATAAAAAAATCCAAGAGTGTGGAACTAATCACCTAGAAGGTCAACAAGGGAGAAGAGATAAATAGAAAGGTATGGATATGATTCCATATTTTCTACATAGCATTTAATCTACTTCGCAAAGGACTCAATTTCAAAAGAACCTTCAACCTATGAAGAGGCAAAGGGAAACCCTAACTGGGAAAAGGCTATGAAAGAAGAAATAAATGCTTTAAAGGAGATGGACACTTGGGAATTGGTTCCAATACAATCGAATCACAAGGTAATTGGTTGCAGATGGATATATAAACCTAAAAGTAACTCAAATGGATCAATTTGCAGGTGAGCTCACCTTCCTAGATATGCAAGTGATTTATACAGATGAAGGGATGTATCTAACTCAGAGAAGATACATTCAAGTCCTACGTCTTAAGTTCACAATGGAAAACACCAAGCTTGCAAGTACACTTTTGGAATTGAATCATAAACTAAGTTTTTATGAAGGTGAGCCGATTGATCATCCTAAAGAGTATCAAAGCTTAGTTGAATCTCTTGCCTCCTTGCAACATCTGCCATTAATTAATTCTCATTTTTGTTGCCTCGAGAAAAATATTTGTTGACCGCAACAAGAGTGCATAGCCTTTTTTTTTTGAAAACACTCCTCTCCCTTTTTGTTTGGTCCTCTGTATTGTCGTTTGTTTTTTATATTGCAAAATATTTTGGTGTATCTATCCATGTACGACAATTTTGATACATAGAGACGTGCACTCTTACCTCTTGCATATATTCAGAGATAGTTTATACGGATGTACATACACTTACACATACACATTAAACCAGAATGCTTATTATTACACATACACATTAAACCATAAAGCTTATTGCAATATTTCTAACAATTTTAATCTCTTATCTCTCTCTCTCTCTTTCTCTCTCTCACACACACACAAAGATTTCACATATCTAGCACGTTTTTTAGATAAACAATATATATATATATATATATATATATATATATATATATATATATATATATATATATATATATATATATATATATATATATATATATATATATATATATATATATATATATATATATATATATATATATATATATATATATATATATGTGTGTGTGTGTGTGTGTATAAGTATGTGTGTGAATATATATGTAAGTATATGTGTATATATGTGTGTGTGTATATTATATCTATACACACACACACATATATACACACACACACACACACACACATATATATATATATATATATATATATATATATATATATATATATATATATATATATATATACATATACATGTGTGTGTGTATATATATATATATATATAGAGAGAGAGATACACATAAATATAACAAATAAAAGCAATGCATATCGTGCATTATCACGATGATATGCCATAAGTATCCACATATCTTTCAAACACCACTTATGAGACCATCTAGTGCCAAATTCTGCCTTTAATGAACTAACTACGTACTTTTTGTCTCTCTCATCAAACTCATTGCAAAAGAGAAGACTCATATAAGTAAAACATAAAATACTTATCTCAATTTATATGTAAAACTTATACTTACTTCCATTTCAAGTGAACAAAACACAGGTAGGATTCACATAAAGCTTTCATTCGTCTTTTAAACTCCAACCCATCCCTCATGTATACTATATTCCCCTCATGTTCTATGTCGCCCTCTAGCCCTAGGCTACCTATGCATGTCCTCATAGGCACCGCTTTTGTGCTCTCTCGCATTGGAGGTGGTATAGGTGTCTTGAAAATAAATAGATAAAAATGAATAAAAACATGTGTTGTCATATAAAAATATATTTATGAAAAGAATACATCCCTTTGGGCAGATAACTCTCTTTTTGTAGTTCGAGCTGCAAAGGAGCGTTCCTCTAGCCATTCAGTAAGCATCTCTATGGTAAAGTCTAATTCCTCATCAGGCATGTCTACATACTCATGCATGATGACCCCTAAGGAATCAGGTAGAACTTTCTCTCTCATTAGATTCTTTATGAGAGTAAGTTTCACCTTTCCTTCTCTACTACAATCCATATTAATATTTATACATATAAAACAAAATGGATTAAATATATATATATATATATATATATATATATATATATATATATATATATATATATATATATATATATATATATATATATATATATATATATATATATGTGAAGGTAGATGTGTATGTGTGTATATGAGTATGTGGGTGTGTATGTGTGTATGCATGTATGTATGTATATATGCATATGCATGTGCATCGAGTATGCATATGCATGTGCATTGAGTATGCATATGTATGTATGTGTGTGTATGTGTATGTGTATGTGTGTGTCTCTATGTGTGTGTATGTGTGTGTATGTGTATGTGTGTATCTCTATGTGTGTGTATGTATATGTGGGTGTATGTGTCTATGTGTGTGTATGTATACATGT
This sequence comes from Ceratopteris richardii, assembly GCA_020310875.1. Lineage (NCBI taxonomy): Eukaryota > Viridiplantae > Streptophyta > Polypodiopsida > Polypodiales > Pteridaceae > Ceratopteris > Ceratopteris richardii. The sequence continues at coordinate 166,064,201 of CM035408.1, read as the reverse complement.
GTATGTGTATGTGTGTGTATGCATATGTATGTATAGTGTTTGTATGTGTGTGTATGTATATGTATGTATATGTGTGTATGTGTGTGTATATGTGTGTGTATATGTGTATGTATATGTAGGTATACATATGTATGTGTGTGAATGCATATGTACAAATAGTGTGTGTATGTGTGTTTTCATATGTGTATATGTGTGTATGTTTGTGTCTATGCATGTGTATGTGTGTGTCTCCATGTGTGTGTGTGTGTACGTGCATGTGTGTGTCTCTATGTGTGTATGTATATGTGGGCGTATGTATATGTGTGTGTGTGTATGTATATGTGTGTGTATGTGTGTCTATGCATATGTATGTATATTGTGTGTATGTGTGTTGTGTATGCATGTGTGTGTATGTATGCATGTGTGTATGTATGCATGTGAGTGTAGGTATGCATATGAGTGTATGTATGCATATGAGTGTATGTATGTGTGTCTATGTGCTTGTATATATGTTTAAGTATCTATATGTGTATGCATATGTGTATGCGTATGCGTATGCGTATGCATATGCATATGCATATGCGTATGCCTAGGCATAGGCATAGGTGTAGGCATAGGTGTAGGCGTAGGCATACATGTAGGGGTCGGCGTAGGGGTCGGCGTAGGCATGGGTGTAGGCGTGGGTGTAGGCATGGGCATAGGCATGGACGTAGGCATGGGCGTAGGCATGGGCGTAGGCGTGGGCGTGGGCATAGGCGTAGGCATGGGCATGGGCGTGGGCGTAGGCGTAGGCATGGGTGTAGGCGTGGGCGTGGGCGTGGGTGTAGGCATGGGCATAGGCGTGGGCGTAGGCATAGGCGTAGGCGTAGGCATATGCGTATGCATATGCGTATGCGTATGCGTATGCGTATGCGTATGCGTATGCGTATGCGTATGCGTATGCGTATGCGTATGCGTATGCGTATGCGTATGCGTATGCGTATGCGTATGCGTATGCGTATGCGTATGCGTATGCGTATGCGTATGCGTATGCGTATGCGTATGCGTATGCGTATGCGTATGCGTATGCGTATGCGTATGCGTATGCGTATGCGTATGCGTATGCGTATGCGTATGTGTATGCGTATGCGTATGCGTATGCGTATGCGTATGTGTTTGCGTATGCGTATGCGTATGCGTATGCGTATGCGTATGCATATGCATCTGTGTATGCGTCTGCATGTGCGTGTACGTGTGCGTGTACGTGTGCATGTGCGTGTGCATGTGTGTGTGGATGTGCGTGTGCGTGTGCGTGTGGGTATGTGTATGTGTATGTGTATGTGTATGTGTATGTGTATGTGTATGTGTATGTGTATGTGTATGTGTATGTGTATGTGTATGTGTATGTGTATGTGTATGTGTATGTGTATGTGTATGTGTATGTGTATGTGTATGTGTATGTGTATGTGTATGTGTATGTGTATGTGTATGTGTATGTGTATGTGTATGTGTATGTGTATGTGTATGTGTATGTGTATGTGTATGTGTATGTGTATGTGTATGTGTATGTGTATGTGTATGTGTATGTGTATGTGTATGTGTATGTGTATGTGTATGTGTATGTGTATGTGTATGTGTATGTGTATGTGTATGTGTATGTGTATGTGTATGTGTATGTGTATGTGTATGTGTATGTGTATGTGTATGTGTATGTGTATGTGTATGTGTATGTGTATGTGTATGTGTATGTGTATGTGTATGTGTATGTGTATGTGTATGTGTATGTGTATGTGTATGTGTATGTGTATGTGTATGTGTATGTGTATGTGTATGTGTATGTGTATGTGTATGTGTATGTGTATGTGTATGTGTATGTGTATGTGTATGTGTATGTGTATGTGTATGTGTATGTGTATGTGTATGTGTATGTGTATGTGTATGTGTATGTGTATGTGTATGTGTATGTGTATGTGTATGTGTATGTGTATGTGTATGTGTATGTGTATGTGTATGTGTATGTGTATGTGTATGTGTATCTGTATGTATATGTGTATACATATATGTGTGTCTATGTGTATGTATCTGTAAGTATCTATATGTGTATGTGTATGTGTGTGTCTATATGTGTGTATGTATGTGTAAGTATCTATATGTGTATGTGTATGTGTATGTGTATGTGTATGTGTATGTGTATGTGTATGTGTATGTGTATGTGTATGTGTGTATGTGTGTATGTGTGTATGTGTATGTATGCATGTAAGTGTATGTATGCATGTAAGTGTATGTATGCATGCAAGTGTATGTATTCATGTGTGTGTATCTATGTGTAAGTATCTCTATGTGTATGTGTATATGTGTATGTGTGTATGTGTGTATATACATAAGTGCGTATATGTGCTTTTACATATGCATATGTGTATGTATGTATACATATGCATGTGTGTGTATAAATGCATGTGAGTATGTATGCACATGTCTATATGTACATGTTTATGTATGTATGTACATGTGTGTATATGTGTGTGTATGAGTGTGTATGCATGTGTTTGTATGTGTGTGTATGCATGTGCTTGTATAGTTTGTTTGTGTGTGTATATGTGCATATGTGTGTATGTATGTGTGTGTATGCATATGTATGTGCATGTGTGTGTGTGTGCATGTGTCTATGTATGTATGCATATGCATTTGTATGCATGTGTGTGTATGTATGCATGTGAGTGTATGTGTGTGTGTGTCTATGTGTGTGTATGTATATGTGCAAGTATCTATATGTGTATGTGTATATGTATATTTCTATGTGTGTGTATATGTGTATATGTGTATGTATGTGTGTATGCATATGTGTGTATGTATGTGCATGCGTTTGTATGCATGTGTCTATGTATGTATGCATATGCATGTGTATGCATGTGTGTGTATGTATGCATGTGAGTGTATGTTTATGTGTCTATGTGTGTGTATGTATATGTGCAAGTATCTATATGTGTATGTTTATGTGTATGTGTGTGTATGCATATGTGTTTGTATGTGTATGTATGTGTGTATATACGTGTATACGTGTGTATGTATGTGTGTGTATGCATATGTGTGTATGTATGTGCATGTATGTGTATGCATGTGTCTATGTATGTATGCATATGCATGTGTGTGTATGTATGCATGTGAGTGTGTGTGTGTGTGTGTGTCTATGTGTGTGTATATGTGCAAGTATCTATATGTGTATGTGTATGTGTGTGTATGCAAATGTGTGCATTTTGTATGTGTGTATATGTGTGTATGTATGTGTGTGTATATGTCTATATGTGTGTATGTATGTGTGTGTATGCATATGTGTGTATGTATGTGCATGTGTGTGTATGCATGTGTCTATGTATATATGCATATGCATGTGTCTATGTATGTATGCATATGCATGTGTATGCATGTGTGTGTATGTATGCATGTGGGTGTATGTGTGTGTATGTATATGTGCAAGTATCTATATGTGTATGTGTATGTGTATATGTGTATGTGTGTGTATGCATGTGTGTGTATGTGTATGTGTGTATATGTGTGTATGTATGTGTGTGTATATGTGGATATGTGCATATGTATGTGGGTGTATGCATATGTGTGTATGTATGCACATGCATGTGTATGCATGTGTGTGTATGCATATGTGTGTATGTATGTGCATGTACCTTTGCTCCTTCACTCTCACACTTGATTCTGACACAAATACACTAAAGCATCACAGTCAATTTTCCACTATCATTATCAGTGTCACTAGGCTTTGATGCTATTAGTGACGGTCATTATGAGCATCATATAAGCGATGCTTGACATTGCGTATTTGATGCTCTGGGTTTATTTCTTTTATTATTCTTCTAGGGCATCGCTTATGTGACACTTTCTAATAGGAGCATCGCATAAGCGACATTCCCCACTTTTGTTTTCAATTAGGGGCATTGTTACACCCTCGTTATTCTTGTAGTGATTGAATGTATTACCAAGTGAATTCACAAAGATTAATGAACCATTTGGTTTATAGTCATATATACAAGATGGGGGGAAAAAAATCTCCTAAAGAGGAAAAAAAATGCCCCCATGGTTCTAAGTGTGTTCACACACATTACTACTGAAATATATCAACAAATCCTCCCTAGAAGTGATGCAGTGAACAAGGAGTTGGCATTGATGTATAAGTGCCAAGCTATGTGGAAAGAAATTAGTCCACGGCACTCATGTATAAGTTGCAAGCAATGTGGAAAGAGATTAGTCCATTAAAGGAAGTAAGCCCAAAGATTTGCAGAAAGCTTCAAACTTCTTCTTAGGTAGAGCTTTTGTGAAAAGGTCTGCAATGTTCTCCTATGTGGGCACATATGCCAAACTAATCTCTCCTGTAGAGAACCTCTCCTTGACATAATGATAGTGCACCTCAATGCACTTTGTGCAAGCATGGAACACAGGGTTCCTTGCAACTTCCAGTGCACTCTAACTATCACTAAACATGGTGGTGATAGAAGATTGACCAACACCCAAACCAGCCAAGAGGCCTTTCAGCCATACACACTCAATAGTCATTCTAAAAGCTATCCTATACTAAGCCTCACAACTCGAAGTGGCCATAGTAGGCTGCTTCTTGATCAACCAAGATATGCATGAGCTCCCAAGCATGAAGCAAAAACTAGTACTAGACACACGAGTGTCATAGCAACTAGCCCACTTTGAGTTAGAAAAATCATGCAAATCTCATAGACGTGATCCCCCTTGGGATAAACAATCCAAAAACCTTCCCTCTTTCTTTCTTTAAATAAAAGAAAGTTCGGCCATGGCCTACTCTCTTGGACTTTAATTAAAGAAAACAAAAGAAAATACAAGTGAATCGGACTAGTGCCCTTGGGACCCCTCGATTCTCACAAAGCAAGGGTGGAACTTGCTAGACTAGAGTGTGTTACAAAGGAGGTTAAAAATCCTCCCGTCCCCCTCATGCAAGGCCCACTTGCGTTGTCGGCGCGAAAGTCACGGTCGGTGGATCAGGGCGACCGCCAAAAATATGGCGCATGCGGGGTGCTTGGAGCAAGCTCAGGAGTTTTGTACTAGCAAAGACTCAAAGAAATTAAGAGTCGAGCAATTACACAATCAAATTCTTGTAGCCTAATCTTTCACTCATCATGGTTAGCATTTGTGGACGTAAGTGAAATTCAAACATCGTAAACTCTATCTTCTAGACTTTAAGATCTATGGACTTGAGTTCAAGCAAACCAATATAGAATGACCGCAAATCTACTGGTTTTGTTTGGTACTTTTTCTACCATTCATAGAACATGAAATTAATATCAAAATTGTTGCTTCTCAGAAATATTTATGTATCTGATAAAGATCATTTGTATTTTGCGATTCGAATGGAAAACATAAAAGCTCTTTTCAATTGTTCTTCACGTAATAAAAGATGATGGGAAAATATTTCACTTTGACCTATGAATGTATATGCGCAACCTACGTCCTTTCATGTGAACACAATGTAAAGTGATATTTCATAAAGTGCTAAAGAAATTAAATCCAATAAACCAATAAGTCGCTTGAAGCAATGTAGTATTCATTCAAACAATTTTGCTGACCAGGGAAAATATTAACTGCCGTAAATCTAAAGCAAGCTTAGAGTGCATAGTAGCTTCACAAAGAGCACGCTGGGTGACTTAGAGCATCACAAGCGATTCTCATCTAGCCAAGAAAGCCCGGAAAACACACGCTCATGACTTGACTTACTAAACGTGCTAGATCAAATTATGAAAGACTTTTTGTAGCGCTGATTTTGATGTCATTCATGTGTTAATACTGAAATAAACATTATATGTCTTACATCTTTAGACCTTTTTCTTTCGCTTTTATAAAGACATACAAGTTTAAATCAATGTTTCAATCCAACTTAGCTAAACATGTGATTTCAGAAGATAGTTTCAAGGAAACCATAACATGAAATATATTACATACAGTATGGCAATCATAGGTATCAAATTCAGAAACTGTTGATTTCAAGAGTTCCATTCATTCTGATATGTTTTTAGTTTTTCCTGCGCTAGACAATTCTTAAGCACATGATTTGCTTATATTTCATCAAGTTGTAATGTTCCGTGGCAGTATGAGTCACAAAATAACTTCAAAATACTTAATTTCACATAGACAGTTCACTGTAAACAAAACTCGATCATTCGATTTGACAAATCATTTAGCTCAAAACACTTTGTATATCAAGTGACATGTACATAATATAAATAACTTATCTGCTTCAAATATAGGCGCTTCATCTCAATCTTTGCCAGAATACTTTTCCTTCAGAATTGAATCTGAATCTTCGCGTCTTCAATTGCCATTAATTGTGCATGCATCCAATCTTCTGCGTTAAATTCCAGCAAATTCTGTACATCTCTAAATCTCGATGCAGCACTAGCCGAGCAAAAAATCATGGAGGATAATCCATTCATCGCAACTTTTCCTCCATAGAGCACAGACCTCCTTCATCGCGCTTGTTGTTAGCAACAGAGACTGTATAGGATCTGAACTGTCCAAAGATATCAGAGTTGGCCTCCTTTTGATATGTGTCTTCTCTATTAAAGTTCCAGGCCATGCAGAATCCGCGATCTTTTCTCCCTTTCGCCTCTGATCATCAACGCCTTGACATCTGCCCTAAATTCGTCTCTTTCTTCACTTATGGTAGAATAAGGATTCACAAATAAATCTACGTTCTCCAGTTTCTGGCGTCCATAATCTTCAATTTTTTATAACAGTATTCTATATAATACTACGCTAAATATGCCCAGCTTCAATGCTAACTTTTCATCTCTGTTAATTCGAAATCTCTGCGCATCACCTTCTGTTTTGTATCTCTAACTTTTTCTATGGGAAAACTGAGGACCCATCAACTAGTAATCACATATTTGTAATAAGATTCGTATACAATAACTGAAGTGTTGGTTGGCACAAACATTCTTGATGAAGGCCTTTAGCCTCCTCTACTTTATGGTCGTTTCTGCTTTATTGCTGATCCATTGCAGCACCTTAGATTGGAGGAGGATAGCGCAGAAATATACCAGAAGATCCCCTATACCGACGGGAGAGGAAAGGCTGTTCTTCCGAATCCTCCTCTTTGCATTCCGTTCAGATTTACATCTCTCTTATCTGCAGACCAAAAACGGCCAGGCCTCCTCTTCTCAGCACTTGGGAAACAATTCAGTCCCTCCAGGCACACGGATCAAACCCCCCTATTGCCACCACGAAGACGAAGCCCCCTTTTTCTCATGCGACGCTGCCTCCTCTCAAGTCCGACCTCCGATCTTCATCTTTAGTTTTCTTTTTGCATGACTGATGCCTCCTTTTTGCCAAACTACCACTTTTCTTTCTCTTTATCATGTGCGTTCCCTGTTTTTCACTTTACCATTATTTTTTGGAAAAATAGAGAACTATACCAGAGGCATTCAATCCACGATCTACTATAGCCAATTAGCAAATCAATACTTTGCCGTGTTAACCAATCCTCAAGGTATGTAAAATAATGAATGGAACAATCTTGATGTGAAGTTCTATGAATTACAACCCAAAACTCCTTTGCCAACCCTATTGTTAATGTTTCGGACTTCAATTGAATCTCTCTAATATTCGTAGCATTTCCGAATCACCGACCTCTGGATAGGCCTTCGCCATGGCTAAAAGAAACTATCAGCTGTCGATTGATACCTCAAGAAAAATCATTTGATCAAGGCATGAAAGTAGAGATGAATATCTCTACGACATTCACCCCCACCAAACCTGTGCATCCTCCGGATGTGCCAACCTGAGAATAAACCTGCTTTCTTCATAATATCGAATTTATTTTTCATGTGATTTTTATATAAAATCCTGCAAGTGCATGGGTTAAAACTCATAAAGTGCCTTATGCAAGGCTGTGGAATTAGCCCTATTTATATGCACACTTTAAAATGCATAAAGAACAAATATGGTGCAATGAGCAAGATAAAAGGTTTCGGATGGTGAGGATTGTGCACTCACTCTCATACATAGCAATGTGATTATACATTCATCCTTACAGTCGCTCTTATGTGCATGGGTACATATCAGATCGTGCCTAGATGCATGGTCATGTAGTGTGACCCTAACACATGCATACTTTATGTGCATTTTCAAAACTATGGTGCATAAGGAATAAGAGCTTTTGATGACGAGGTTTTTTATCTCCTAAACTTAGAATTCGCTCGCAGATTCCATCATACATGTTACAATCTAGATTGGTGCAAATGAACGTGCACCTAATGGAAAACTCAACATGTGTTTGTACATAATATGATGCATACTTTAAATGCAAACTTAAACAAAAATGGTGCAAACTAGAAGTAAAAGGTTTTTCATATTCTACTCTTGAAGAAAACTTAGTTGTCAATAAACTCCCATTCTTCATCTTGAACCTGAAAAATAATTCATCTTGAAAAAACTCATGAAAAACAAAACTATTAGCCAATTTAAACCAAATATATCAATTCAAGATAATATTTCTGGATAATCCATCTGTAAAACCCAAAGTAATATTAAGTCAAATTTTGGAGCTTCCATCAATTCGTCCTTTCTTGATTGATCTGCATTAAATCACTCAAAACATTGGTTAGAAAAGCCATATTTGATTCATTAATGAAATTCATAATTTTTCTTTTATAAAGAAAAAAAGTAAAACAAAACCCATATACATACCTTTTTGCTGAGGAAGTAGGTTGTAACTCCCATATAAACACCTTTTTGATGAGGAAGTAGGTTGTAACTCCCATATAAACACCTTTTTGATGAGGAAGTAGGTTGTAACTCCCATATAAATACCTTTTTGATGAGGAAGTAGGTTGTAACTCCCATATAAATACCTTTTTGATGAGGAAGTAGGTTGTAACTCCCATATAAATATTAGCCATGGATGAAAACATTCATAAACAATAAACTTGATCATAACATATTCTCTTTTCAATTTAGCCTCTTGTACCTGTTTTGTCAAAATAACTATTCAAAACACATTAGTAGATAACTTTACTGTTAATACAAGACATCAAAAATTTCTTGCATACATAGCTCATTTTTCCTTTTAATGGTTTTAGTTGATTTATTCATATTTTGTGTAATTTGTTTGATAATGTTTTCAAAAACTTCTTGTTCTTTTACATTAAAACTTGTCTCATTGTTTGCATTCTCATTTGCATTTCTTAGTTGTTTAGATCTCTCAATTTTCCCTTTAGTATTAGATTGATTGCTAGTTTCAAGATTCACTTGTTCTTCCATCTTTTCAATTTTCCCATCTTCAAGTGATTGATCATCAGAATCAATTGAAAGATTATGTAAATTTTCATATTTTCCTATTTTCTCATAAGTTGATCTCTCATGTTCTTGCTTATCATTTGGCTTAATATCTTGCATCATCAGTTCAACTTGTGGGTTATCCATCATATTATTGTCTTGATCATTAGATTTTATGGTAATTTCACGTTTTACTCTCCAGTGTTTTTTCACTTGTTTGTTTGATCTTAATCGGACTTGTTTTTGCTCAAAATATTTTAACATCCCACCTCTACCTAGGTTCAACTGTAAAGGATCCTTCGTATGATAATCATAGATTTTGTTTTCATTTTCTAATACCAAGTTTTGCCTACATGCTTTCTCATAGGCCAGACAATTCCTATAAGTATGACCTAGTTGGTCACACCAGAAGCATCTTACAGTTCTCTTTGGTCTTTGATATAATGCCCTAGGATCAACTCTTCTATGATCGGGTAAAGGATTTTGGTCAATAGAAGACATAGATCTACTTTGAACTCGTACTTGATAGCTATCTTTGCATTCACATGTAGCACTATCGTGTATTTGATTGTTTAACCTTTCAATATTCTCTTTTAAACTTGCAACCTCATGACCAATAGTTTTGAATGAAGAAATTTCCTTTACATGCTTTGCTATTGTTTCCATATTTTCATTCAAATTTGATAGTTCATAATGAAGAATTCCTTCTAAATTCCTAAACTCGTGATCAAATTGAGTATCTATTGACTTAAGATTCGCATTAAATTCAGATACTACTGTAGTTAAGATTGAAAGAAACGAGTTTAAGGACTCAAACTTGGAATTAAGCTTTAAATCTATAGATGAAATTAATCGTGCTTCCATATCATGCAGAAGATTCTCTACATTAGATGTCATTTTCATTTAATTATGTGCAAGCAAGAAGAATCTAAGTATAAATACCTAGAATTTGTTTCCCGTCAAATGTACCAGAGCTGCAACGCCGATTTTCACGTCGGGTTCACCAATGTCGGCACGAAAGTCACGGTCGGTGGATCAGGGCGACCGCCAAAAATATGGCGCATGCGGGGTGCTTGGAGCAAGCTCAGGAGTTTTGTACTAGCAAAGACTCAAAGAAATTAAGAGTCGAGCAATTACACAATCAAATTCTTGTAGCCTAATCTTTCACTCATCATGGTTAGCATTTGTGGACGTAAGTGAAATTCAAACATCGTAAACTCTATCTTATAGACTTTAAGATCTATGGACTTGAGTTCAAGCAAACCAATATAGAATGACCGCAAATCTACTGGTTTTGTTTGGTACTTTTTTTGCCATTCATAGAACATGAAATTAATATCAAAATTGTTGCTTCTCAGAAATATTTATGTATCTGATAAAGATCATTTGTATTTTGCGATTCGAATGGAAAACATAAAAGCTCTTTTCAATTGTTCTTCACGTAATAAAAGATGATGGGAAAATATTTCACTTTGACCTATGAATGTATATGCGCAACCTACGTCCTTTCATGTGAACACAATGTAAAGTGATATTTCATTAAGTGCTAAAGAAATTAAATCCAATAAACCAATAAGTCGCTTGAAGCAATGTAGTATTCATTCAAACAATTTTGCTGACCAGGGAAAATATTAACTGCCGTAAATCTAAAGCAAGCTTAGAGTGCATAGTAGCTTCACAACGAGCACGCTGGGTGACTTAGAGCATCACAAGCGATTCTCATCTAGCCAAGAAAGCCCGGAAAACACACGCTCATGACTTGACTTACTAAACGTGCTAGATCAAATTATGAAAGACTTTTTGTAGCGCTGATTTTGATGTCATTCATGTGTTAATACTGAAATAAACATTATATGTCTTACATCTTTAGACCTTTTTCTTTCGCTTTTATAAAGACATACAAGTTTAAATCAATGTTTCAATCCAACTTAGCTAAACATGTGATTTCAGAAGATAGTTTCAAGGAAACCATAACATGAAATATATTACATACAGTATGGCAATCATAGGTATCAAATTCAGAAACTGTTGATTTCAAGAGTTCCATTCATTCTGATATGTTTTTAGTTTTTCCTGCGCTAGACAATTCTTAAGCACATGATTTGCTTATATTTCATCAAGTTGTAATGTTCCGTGGCAGTATGAGTCACAGAATAACTTCAAAATACTTAATTTCACATAGACAGTTCACTGTAAACAAAACTCGATCATTCGATTTGACAAATCATTTAGCTCAAAACACTTTGTATATCAAGTGACATGTACAGAATATAAATAACTTATCTGCTTCAAATATAGGCGCTTCATCTCAATCTTTGCCAGAATACTTTTCCTTCAGAATTGAATCTGAATCTTCGCGTCTTCAATTGCCATTAATTGTGCATGCATCCAATCTTCTGCGTTAAATTCCAGCAAATTCTGTACATCTCTAAATCTCGATGCAGCACTAGCCGAGCAAAAAATCATGGAGGATAATCCATTCATCGCAACTTTTCCTCCATAGAGCACAGACCTCCTTCATCGCGCTTGTTGTTAGCAACAGAGACTGTATAGGATCTGAACTGTCCAAAGATATCAGAGTTGGCCTCCTTTTGATATGTGTCTTCTCTATTAAAGTTCCAGGCCATGCAGAATCCGCGATCTTTTCTCCCTTTCGCCTCTGATCATCAACGCCTTGACATCTGCCCTGAATTCGTCTCTTTCTTCACTTATGGTAGAATAAGGATTCACAAATAAATCTACGTTCTCCAGTTTCTGGCGTCCATAATCTTCAATTTTTTATAACAGTATTCTATATAATACTGCGCTAAATATGCCCAGCTTCAATGCTAACTTTTCATCTCTGTTAATTCGAAATCTCTGTGCATCACCTTCTGTTTTGTATCTCTAACTTTTTCTATGGGAAAACTGAGGACCCATCAACTAGTAATCACATATTTGTAATAAGATTTGTATACAATAACTGAAGTGTTGGTTGGCACAAACATTCTTGATGAAGGCCTTTAGCCTCCTCTGCTTTATGGTCGTTTCTGCTTTATTGCTGATCCATTGCAGCACCTTAGATTGGAGGAGGATAGCGCAGAAATATACCAGAAGATCCCCTATACCGACGGGAGAGGAAAGGCTGTTCTTCCGAATCCTCCTCTCTCCATTCCGTTCAGATTTACATCTCTCTTATCTGCAGACCAAAAACGGCCAGGCCTCCTCTTCTCAGCACTTGGGAAACGATTCAGTCCCTCCAGGCACACGGATCAAACCCCCCTATTGCCACCACGAAGACGAAGCCCCCTTTTTCTCATGCGACGCTGCCTCCTCTCAAGTCCGACCTCCGATCTTCATCTTTAGTTTTCTTTTTGCATGACTGATGCCTCCTTTTTGCCAAACTACCACTTTTCTTTCTCTTTATCATGTGCGTTCCCTGTTTTTCACTTTACCATTATTTTCTGGAAAAATAGAGAACTATACCAGAGGCATTCAATCCACGATCTACTATAGCCAATTAGCAAATCAATACTTTGCCGTGTTAACCAATCCTCAAGGTATGTAAAATAATGAATGGAACAATCTTGATGTGAAGTTCTGTGAATTACAACCCAAAACTCCTTTGCCAACCCTATGGTTAATGTTTCGGACTTCAATCGAATCTCTCTAATATTCGTAGCATTTCCGAATCACCGACCTCTGGATAGGCCTTCGCCATGGCTAAAAGAAACTATCAGCTGTCGATTGATACCTCAAGAAAAATCATTTGATCAAGGCATGAAAGTAGAGATGAATATCTCTACGACAGCGTTTGAGCTTGTTGTTCTGGATGAGAAATACTTTATGGTGCCTAACGGGTGGATAACTCTTTGACCAAGGAGGAATAGAGACTTCTCAATCGACCACTCTATAGGAGGGTGTCCAAAATTATTGGCACATCACTCCCTCCAAATCTTCCAGAGGGTTTCCCCTCTTATAGCATTCCAAAGTGCTGCTAAGAAGCTAATCGCTTTGCCAAGCAATGCTTTCTTCCAGGTGATTTTTGCCTGTAGTCTGAAGATATTCTCGAGGGTCCACCAGAGAAGGAGCGACTTGGGGCAAGCAAAGAAGATGACCTAGGTCCTTGATGCTACGGTGGCATCACTTACACCACAGCGGAGCCCGAAAAAATTTGTTAGCCTTTAAATTGGTCGAGATACTATGGTGGAGAATTTGCCACATGAGAACAATTTTTTTGATCTAGATGAGGGGATGCTAGATAGACATGAACTTCAAATCCCAACGTAGTCTTGTCCAAGATAGGCACTACTTCTTGTTAAGTGTGAAGTGATAGTCTGTGTTCACCTTGATTCTAGGAATTTTGGGAAGACAATTGCCGTTGTGCCACATAAGGCCCTGATGGCAAGGCAAGTCCTACCCAATCAGGGGTCGGGTTTTTGAACATTCCCAAGAGATGCATCTACCCAGTAGGAGAGTCCATTCTTCATAGTTCACTCTTATTTCAGGGTCTAAGTCCTCAAGTCTGATCCACTAGCCAATTTTTTGTTTCTAGAGGTGTTTCCATTGTCTAAAACCCTTGTTCCAAAGCCTCTTAGCATTTTGGAGGTTCTAGGAGGCCACATCTATGATGCCTATGATCGGGAACCATATTGAGTCATTTTGTCTAATATTGGCTGCCCATTTCCAATCTTTGTTGACTTTGACAAATTGTTTGAACTTATTCCAATTCTTCCATAGTGAGCAAACAAGATTCGAGCCTTTCGGGGAAACCAAAATTGGGGAGAATAAAAGGGTAAGGAGGTCCAAGTCCTTCCAACTAGGGAGGCCCACCAACGTAGGTAAGTTCTTGCTCTTGAAAATGAGCTTGGCCCAAGAGGTCTCACACAGTTACACCAAGTCCTGATGACTTATTTTGTTGCCAACTTGTCAGCCATGCCTTCAATATCCATAATGCCCAGGCCCCCACACTCCTTTTGGCTGATGCACGTAGACCATTTAATTTTGGGAACCCCTCTCCTATTGTGGTACCCTATCCATAGAAAGTTTCTTCAGATCCTTTCCAGTTTGCTAAGCTCTTGATCTTTCGGTCACCAACAAGATAGAAAGTAAATGGTTGAGGAGATGAGGAAGGTATTGATTACCATGGCACGATCCATGAGGTTGACTTGCATGCCCTTTTAGTATGCTAATTTTAAATCAAGTTTAGATAGGACCCAATCCCATCTCTACACAATCGAGACACCAAAACCCATCAGAATACCGAGTAGGTGGAAACCATCCCCAAGGGATAATTTGGCAACCATGGTCAACCAGTAGTTGGGGAGGCGGTCCGATGATGGCCCAAAAATTGGTTTTGGAGTGGTTGATTCTAGAACCAGATGCCTCACAAAAAGTATCAAGGCACCCACAAAAGCCTCACTGCTAATCGCATCATTATGCACAAATGCGTTCATGTCATCAGCAAAAAGTCTCATGATTATCTAGTCATGGTTGAGACCATAGCTGATCCGGTTCGTGTACCTAAAGCTTTTCTAGGTGCTTCTGGTTCGGTTCGTTCGGTACGAACCTTACCCATCTGGTTCGTGGTTAATTGGATTTTTTTTTTTCTGATTTAGAATCCTCAAAGGAAGGGAGAGAGAGAGAGAGAGAGAGAGAGACGATAAAAGAGATGTATGATGGTTCCAAATTTAGATTAGAGCTTTGTGATTGGAATACATGTGCAAGTAGTAAATACTAAGTTTTACGACTTAAAAATATTTTTATGTATGTATGTATGTATGTGTGTGTGTGTGTGTGTGTGTATATATATATATATATATATATATATATATATATATATATATATATATATATATATATATATAATGCACCTTATGCACCTTACCTCAAAGGTAAGGTTTGGTACTCGAACTTTAAATGCACCGAATGCACCGAACTGAGCGCACCTAACTGCCTTGGTTGAGATGTAGAGAGAAACCTCTAATATGGCCCATTTCCATGTGATGTTGCATGAGATGATTGAGTCCTTCCATGGAGATAGCGAAGAGCAGAGGGGCCAATGAGCATCCTTGCCTAATAGATCATTTTAATCTGATAGCCTTCGATAGCTGATCGTTGATGTTTCTTTTCATTGATGCATTCCCTAGCAAAGTGACAATCATCTTAATGAATTTTTTACTACACCCGACGTCTTTAATGGATTGGAGAACAAAGTCCCATTCTAGCCTATCGTATCCTTTGTCGAAGTCGTTTTTAAGGAAGGGAGAGAGAGAGAGAGAGAGACGATAAAAGAGATGTATGATGGTTCCAAATTTAGATTAGAGCTTTGTGATTGGAATACATGTGCAAGTAGTAAATACTAAGTTTTACGAATTAAAAATATTTTTTTGTATGTATGTATGTATGTATGTGTGTGTGTGTGTGTATATATATATATATATATATATATATATATATATATATATATATATATATATATATATATATATATATATATATATATATATATATATATATATATATATATATATATAATGCACCTTATGCACCTTACCTCAAAGGTAAGGTTTGGTACTCGAACTTTAAATGCACCGAATGCACCGAACTGAGCGCACCTAACTGCCTTGGTTGAGATGTAGAGAGAAACCTCTAATATGGCCCATTTCCATGTGATGTTGCATGAGATGATTGAGTCCTTCCATGGAGATAGCGAAGAGCAGAGGGGCCAATGAGCATCCTTGCCTAATAGATCATTTTAATCTGATAGCCTTCGATAGCTGATCGTTGATGTTTCTTTTCATTGATGCATTCCCTAGCAAAGTGACAATCATCTTAATGAATTTTTTACTACACCCGACGTCTTTAATGGATTGGAGAACAAAGTCCCATTCTAGCCTATCGTATCCTTTGTCGAAGTCGTTTTTAAGGAAGGGAGAGAGAGAGAGAGAGAGACGATAAAAGAGATGTATGATGGTTCCAAATTTAGATTAGAGCTTTGTGATTGGAATACATGTGCAAGTAGTAAATACTAAGTTTTACGAATTAAAAATATTTTTTTGTATGTATGTATGTATGTATGTGTGTGTGTGTGTGTGTGTGTGTATATATATATATATATATATATATATATATATATATATATATATATATATATATATATATATATATATATATATATATATATATATATATATATATATATATATATATATATATATATATATATATATATATAATGCACCTTATGCACCTTACCTCAAAGGTAAGGTTTGGTACTCGAACTTTAAATGCACCGAATGCACCGAACTGAGCGCACCTAACTGCCTTGGTTGAGATGTAGAGAGAAACCTCTAATATGGCCCATTTCCATGTGATGTTGCATGAGATGACTGAGTCCTTCCATGGAGATAGCGAAGAGCAGAGGGGCCAATGAGCATCCTTGCCTAATAGATCATTTTAATCTGATAGCCTTCGATAGCTGATCGTTGATGTTTATTTGCATTGATGCATTCCCTAGCAAAGTGGCAATCATCTTAATGAATTTTTTACTACACCCGAGGTCTTTAATGGATTGGAGAACAAAGTCTCATTCTAGCCTATCGTATCCTTTGTCGAAGTCGATTTTAAGGAATATTATGTCTTGCTTGGAGTCTTCAACATAATCGAGACCTTCCCAGATATCAATAATAGCTTCTAGTATGGATCTGCCCTTGATGAATCCTTTTTCATCCTCGCTAAGCCATCTCTTCAAGTGATAGGAGATTATGTTGGCAATTACTTTCGCAAGGATCTTGCATCCTGTTTGGAGCATCGTGATTGGGCACTAGTTTTCAATCTTATTCTTGTTATCTTTTTTATGGATAAGTTTGATGACACCATCGTTTAGGCATTTGGGGAGGGCACCAAAAGCCAATTCCTCTTACCAAACCAAGTGCAATGAGGTGGCCATCACTTGTCTGAAAGACTTGAAAAATTCATTCGTGAGGCCCTCAAGAATCAGGCTTTTCCCATTGGGGAGCATATCTATTATTTTGAGAATCTCATTATCTGAGATTGGGGCGTCAAGAAGAGACTTCATGTTATGGGGTATTCTCGAGGGAGAGACTCTCAAGATGGTCGCCATGCAATCCCTCCTGTGGGGAGAGAGAGAGAGAGGTGTCAAAACCCCCAGGAGTTGAATAAAATGGTCAACAATAATAGTATTTTTTTCTTCTTCCGTTTTGCATTCAACTCCATCGCTACCAACCAAGAAGGGAATTAAGTCTCTAGTATGTTTCCTCTTGAGGATGTCACACATCTCTTTTATTGGTTTGTCAACCTTACCTGCCCACCAATCTTTAAAGTATACTTGCAAGTTTTTCCTTTGAATTTCTTCCTCGTATCTTAACATGCCTCTAATTTTTCGTAGTCCCGTCTGGTATTGATAGTTCCCTTTATTCACTTCCTCCTCAAGTTGCCAAAGCCTCCGATAGATCTTCTCTCTTCGCCTCCGTCAAACATTGTGAAGCATCTTGTGGGTCCTCACCAGAATTTGGCAAGTCTTCTCAACGGCAGTCCTCCAACATTTGGAAGGTGAGGTGCCATTGGCGAAAGCCATGTTCCATACTAAGGTAATTTCCTTATGGATAGAGGGAAGGGAGAAAGACGTTTGGCAAGCATGAAACCAAGGTGCTTTTTTGAATTTGGCAATCGTCTTAAAAGTGAGAGTAATAGGGTAGTGGTCCGATAAGGTGAGGTCAATGTGTTGCGACATGCCAGGCTGACCCCACTCACTGATAATGTTCTCTGCAATATAGCTTCAGTCTAGTCTTGTTTCCTCACATCATTCCTAGATTGGAGGTTTGGCCAAGAGAAACGCTTCGTATCTTTAATTTCCACTAGGTCCATGTGGAGCTTTATTTTATCCCAAATATCTTTCTCTTGGCCATCAATGGTATGCCCCCTGTTATCCCACCAATCTGAAGGGTCTTCCATCATGTTAAAGTCCCCGCAAAGCATCAGGTTGTGGGAAAGCGAGTCCAAAGAGGCCCAAGTGTCAATCCTCTCTGACACCCTATTTGGGGCATACATGAAGACCATAGTGAACTGGAGGGGGTCTCCAAAGGAGGAAGCAATCCAATGATGTTGTTGATCCTTGCAAGAGTTGACAAGTCTACCAAACTAGAAGTTACTTATTCCAATAGTTGTGCCACCAGCCCCCTGCGGTGAGAAGTGGTAACCCAAACATGGGTCGAAGAGATGCGTTTGAATCGTTTTTGAAGGTCATCTCCATCAATTTTAATCTCTTGAATACATATGAAATCAAGGTTTAGGCTATTATCATGAAACAATTGTCCAATAATATGTGCTCTTGAGCGGTCAGTCAACCCCCTCACATTAAATGATGTGATAATCATTATTGCTGGTTACCATCTTTGCGGAGAGGGACCTTGTCTTTTTTCTCCTTGGGTTCATCTTTTTTTCTCAAACATGAGAGATCTTGTCCATAAATCTTACCCTTAAAAGGGGCTCTTCCATGGCATTTCAAATGGTTGCTTCCCCTTATGAGACACTTTCTATGGGAATGAGTTAAGAAATTTTTCTGAAAGTGTTGATCCAATGACAGAGCTCTCACTATTAGGGTTGTCTTCATTGCTTGTAGTGAAATCCTCCTCTTTACTAGTGGTATAGCCTTCTTGGTTATCCTCTTGGTTATCTTCTTTGTTGGTGGTAGAATCTAAGGTTTTGCCTTTGATGTCTACATCGTATAAATTCCCTCCTCATAAGTCCAACTCATTGATCTCCTTTTTGAGGTTGCAGTACAAGTTATTCATTCATTCAAACACTTATGTTGATTCAAGCCCATAAATAAGTCCAAGCTTCCGTTTACGCTCTTCTTGAACTCCTTTAGTAATTGGGAAAACCAAACTACTCCCGCTACATAGCAAGCTCATAGTCATCGTCCTCCACCATGCATCTACACTTCAACACACTACCAACTGTGAACGCTCATGTCCTCCTCCTTTCCAAAACAACATGATGCCCTCTTCCTCCCTACACAATGATCCTGCCCCCCCCCCCACCCCAAAAAAATATATATATAACAAAAATCCATGAATTACTTTCTCGTACCTTTATCATTTGCTTTGCACACTTAGAAGTCCTTCTTTGCTCATCCATATATATATATATATATATATATATATATATATATATATATATATATATATATATATATATATATATATATATATATATATATATATATATATATGTGTGTGTGTGTGTGTGTGTGTGTGTGTGTGTGTGTGTGTATACACTAAGAGAGAGACCGTATAAAAAATCATTCATACACAAGATCATCGCTTCTTTCACACATCTGAAATATTACACATATACACTCACTCACATATTGATTCACATAAGAAAACACACACATGATGCAATCCAAAAATCATTAAGAAACAAATTAATAAATCAAAATGTGCACATAAAATCACAAATATACAATACTTTTATGAAAATGAAACCTCAAAACCTTCATACATACATATTTATATAACTATTTGTTGCATAGAATAAATGGAGGATTATTTATAGACACAAACATGCATATGAAAGCACAAACTCAATGTAACACACACACTCATATTGTTGGAGTTTGAGGTCTATAGAAGCACGCGAACAACACAAGGAAGAAGAAGCAGCTTGGAGCAAAAGACACAATATTGAATGCATTACTATTGCAGAGTAAAGAAGCACAAAAGAGGAGCCCCAAAAATTTTTAAACTATGGGCATAATTTTTCATCTTCAAATTCCATTGGAAATCCCTTAAAGCCATGTAAATGCACTAGAGAAGTCATCTAGATGCATAAGCCCCAATCATTGTAACATAATCCTTGTAATATATTAAGAAATTAGAGTTTTTCAATAAAAAGTGTCAGTCTCTTGTGTTAAAGGACCAATTTTAGGGCACATGTATATAAATCACTTTGTGACTCTTGTAAAGAGCTTCTTGCCATTGTGGGAATTGAAGCAGAATTTCGAATTTACCTCTTGCTTGCTGATTATCTTCTTCTCCAAGAGCTTTTGTGTGTGTGTAATGCTTGAAATGCATATGTAGGACTCTTGTCTACCCCTTCCCATCGCTTTTGAACTACTGTAGTGTGTGAGAGAGCCATAACGCGTTGTGAAGCAGGTGTTGGTGTTTCCCACCATTCACTATTTTACTCATAACTTGAAGTATGTTTGTCATATTCAATTGAAAATAGACCATTAGATGCATCTTGTCAAGAGTTTCAAAAAGAACCCACTATTGACCATATTTAGAGTTTGGAGCTGAGAGAAAAGTGCAAATTTGTGCTTACTACTGTAAATGATATCGTGGCATGCATTTTCAGAGAGTTAGTGAGTTGGTGAGGTAGTTGAGACAAGTCACATGAATTGTAGCATTGATACTTCACTTAGCATCACATGTACACATGTCTTCATACACTTGGTATGTCTAATTCCACGGATTGATAATTAAACATGTATTAATCCACCACTATATGCACTTGTGGGGCAATTGAGGATAGTCTCATCGACACAAGTCCCTAAGGTACACACGTTTTTGGCGTTGTTGTTGGTGAAAGCCCAACCAAGGCGCCTTTGTGATGGTTATAGCTATGGAGTGAATGAATCATACTTGTAGAGGTGAATTCAGTTAGTGGCAAGTCATTAAGTATTTCAACACTTGTTACTTCATACTTTAGGAGTGTGTGTAATGAGCTTTTAGGTTTACGTTTAGGAGTGAGGAAAGAGTTAGGGTTAGGGAAGAAAGAGGAGTAAGGATAAGAGAAGTAGGACACCTCGAGAACTTTCCAAAAAATTTTCTAGTTTAGTTCAGTTCAAGCACTTGGCTAAGCGAGGCCATAAAACCCAAAAGATAGTCATTGTCCAGTCACTTGTTTGAACAAGTATCATGGAGAGCAGTGACTGGTATCATGGGAGTCGTATCGTGGAAAGAATGTGCATAACACACATTGTGGGCACAAGGCTTAAGCAAGACACTCTTGAAGGTGAGTTCTTTCAATCTAGAACCTCAGAAAATACAAAGAACACTCACAGACATGATCAAATCCACATGCGGTATCGCAGAGGGAGACAAGGGGTTTTGAGTGAGTTTTTGAGTGGTACAATGGGCTAAGAATGAAGGGAATTCTTAAGTTTTAATCACTTTTTGCTATAGTATCACGATCGATTGAGTTTTGATATCGCGATACTGAAATTCCCTAGTATCGTGATACTCTTCTGGTATTGTATCGTGCATACCACCTTGAGGTATCATGATAACATCAGGGTATCGTGTATTGCCAAGTGTTGGTATCGTGATCACGATCTTTCGATGGTATTGTGTCACGGTCCACCAGGTATCATATCGTCCCACTCTTGGTATCGTATCATGAGTAACCGGTATCATATCGTGCTTATCTTAAGTATCATATCACCATCATTTTGGTGGTATCGTATCATCTAGTTCAAGGTATCATATTGTCGATTGAGCAGTATCGTATCGTTCACATAGTGGTATCATATCGTCCTTACTACCGGTATCATATCATAAGCTAATCTGGTATCATATCGTGAGATAACTTGGTATCGTGTCATGAGGTTGGTATCATATCGTTATTGATAGAGGTATCATATCGAGTGCAAACTCAATATCGTATCGTGCCAATCAGTGGTATCGTATCGTGTCAAGTGCGGTATCGTATCGCCAGTGAGGTATCGCTTGTAGCGGTATTGTCCAGAACAAACCAGAGAGGCTAAAAGTAAATTTTGAGTGATTGAGGATGTAATCAAGGGAAAGAGGAGAGAAGATATAGACCTAGAGGGTGAATGAACTTTAGATCAGGATGGGTGTTAAGTGGCCGAAGAAGTTTCATTTCATCGGTAGGAAGTGCAACCCAAGCAAGCCATCACTCAATCTACTCAGACACATCAAGTGACTCGGAGGAGGAACTACCCATGGCCTCAAAGGACATACATGGTTTAGTTCAGAGAGAGAATTTTATGTCCACCATAGAGGAGAAATACCGAGCCTCTTTGCAGTATGTGTCCGCTAATCGACAAGGAATCCCTATTTACCTTGATGGCATAAATAGGTTGATAGCAAGAATGATAAAATCTACAGATTCGATAATAGTTCCAAGACCTGCAATTAAGTACGAAGGAGGAGTTTACATGGACAAGTTAGGTCAGATCTATGTAGTGACTCAAAAGCCTGACCAGATCAATGAAAGAGGGAAACTAGAAGGACAAGGAACTTCTGGAATATCTAATCATGAAGACACGATGACTACCCCAAGGGGTAAGTTGGTGCTAACTCAAGTCTTGAGAGGGGATTTGATACCTCGAGATGATTACCTGTTGGACGTATACTTGATCCACGATTTAGACCTACTTTTACAAATCGATTCACCCACACGAGGAGAAGAAGTAAGCCCAGTGACTATCTATGAGCTCAAGGATCCGGAGGATGAGGCTAGAGTTACATATCTACACCATGTTACTGTTAATGTCCATGTGAAAGGCCAAATGGCCACCAGACACTTCTTTGTATATGTTCTTTAATAAAACATCTAGTGGCATGGTCAGTCACAGAGTGTAAGTTCGACCGCATTTATAAGACATAAGAAGTTTGTCTTCGTGCTCCCTATGTATTGTGTTTTTCTGCATATTTTGTAGCCTCTCTGCGGAGTACCATGTGCGGGCCTAGGAGCTCGGTTTTCTACTCTAAGGATATCTTCGTGGAGCTCTCGAGAAGGAGAGCACATATTGGTGCATCGCCATCGGAATACTTCACTAGTATCAGAGTTATTTGATGCAACTCTCCAAGGCTTATGCCTAAGGCGGTGACCAAGGCATAGACCTTGGCATACCTTGTCATCCGAGTCATCGAAGTCACCATTGGTGCCGTTGGCTGCGCATGAGGGAGGACCTCAATGATCAAGGAAGATAGAGGTTCCTGGTACTTCCGAGAGGTCACCCATCATAGTATTGTTCCCCCCGGAGCTCGCTTAACCATGGCTATCTCTTGCCACTAAGATGCACTCTTTTAGTGTCTGAAGAAGGGGAAAGACTAAGGTTGACATTACCTTGAACATGTTTTTGGTCCCTAAAATCTTCATTCTTTGATTTCAAAGCCTATTTTTGAAGCATTTTTGGGGTGTCTTTTGGAGCCATTTCGGAGTAATTTTTCACATAGGTCTCTTTACACAGGCCCAAGAACATCAAGAAGAGTGTTCTTTGTACTTCTCCACCAATAAATATCAACCTTTGGGGCTATGTTTTCAGCCACACTCATAAAACTACAAGTTTCTCGAATTTTTCAGTTTTGGTGGGAGCAACTATTGCAAATTTATGTAGGTTTTTCAAACCGAAAACAAACACTTGCAGGTGTTGTTGGCTAGTTTCTGGGTTGTACATTCAGCCTTTTTAGTGTCAATTTATTGCATATATTGAGTACATACACACCATGTATGCTTCTGTGGATACTGCTTATGTACATCCATGTGGTCATTGATATAGCGGTTACGGAATTTGCATAACGTTTACATTTGACAAAGAGGGTCATGGTGAGGTTTTCTTAATTGGGAGACACCCCGATGTCTGGGTCATTTCGATGATGCAAGTGGAACACTTACCTAGCCTCGCCATAGGAGATGTATGATAGTTGTTCTTAGGTGCTCGATAAGCCTAGTTGGCTTCTATTGGGTAGCTGATTATATGCAGTGGAGTCAGTGATTCACTATGCAGATGAACATGTCAGTACTTGCACTTTCATGATATTTTGACATTGTTCATATGCTCATTTTGTAGAGGATACTCTGGAAAATTTTTTTCCAAATTTTTTTATTTAGTCAACTATACAATGGTCAATTTACTCCTTGATACACTTATTCGTTGGTTTTTGAACTCTTCTAGCTCTATTAACATTCCATTAAGTTCTATACCATCATGGCATCAGAGGTCTCAGGCACATCTGGTGGATCAGTGTCTAGTGCTAGTGTTTTGAAGAGGAGCTATAACTTATAGGGTAAAGACCATTTTGAGATCTGAAAATTGATGGCACAAACTTTGCTCTATGTAAAAATTAGATTAAAGATGTTGATTCAAAGGAGGCAATGGAAGCCAATAAATGAAATTTCAAAGAAGCCTGCTGACATGGATGAAGATGATTGGGATGAGTTAGATGAAATGGCCAGGTCTACCATTCGCTTGCTTCTGGCATATAATGTTTACTTTACAGTATTAGACTGTGAAAGTGCAGAGGAGCTTTGGAAGAAGTTGTGCAATACATATGAAAAAGAGATGGCATCAAATAAAGTCTATCTGATGAGAAAATTATATGACCTTCGTATGAAGGACACAGATAGTGTTGTTGCTCATCTAAATGAGTTTGATGCTATATTCTCCTAGTTACAGGCTTAGAAAATGGATATGGATAATGAAATGAAAGTAGTATTGTTGTTATGTACCTTGCCATCAGCATGAGATACGTTTTGCACAGCTATTAGCAATAGTGCACCTGGTGGTAAACTCGTCTATGATGACATATGTGGAGCACTCTTGAGTGAGGAGCTTCATAGAAAATCTATGGTTGGCACTCAGAGTGGAGATGCATATAATGTTCGTGATTCTTACCAAGGAAAGAATCAACAACATGGCAGGAGCAAGAACAAGGAAAAGAATGGTCAATGGAATAAGAGTAGAAGTAAATCAATGAAGAGGGATATCGAATGCCATTATTGTCGTAAGAAAGGACACATGAAGAAAGACTGTTATGCATTAAAGAATGCTAAAGGTAAAGGATAGAATGTTGATGAGCATTTAAAACAGTTACCTGCACCATCTTCTTCGACTGTGAACATGGAAGAAATTAATGCTATTTCTGATGATGCTGATGTGTTGACACTTGATAGTACTGTGCCAACTGAGGCTCTTATGTCAGATTCTCTTTCCCACATGTGGCTGCTAGATTTTAGTGTTCCTTTCCATGTGACACCACACAGAGAATGGTTCTCTAATTATGCAACAAAGTCTCTTGGTACTGTGAGACTTGGTGACTCTTACCAGTGTGATGTTGTGGGGATTGGAGATGTGGTTGTGCAGTTCATTGATGGTTCAAAATTTACTACGCATAATGTATGTCATGTACCTCAGTTATCATGCAGTTTGATGTCAGTTGGTCAACTTGATGACCTTGGTTACAAGGTGGTCTTCTATGTTCATTCCTTCCGCATATCAAAGGGCAATATGATTATTACAAAAGGAAGCAAAGTTGTTCACTTTATCCTTTATTTGTATCATAGAAAGAACACTTGTTAGCTGTTACTGAACAGCCTATGGCTTGTATTTGGCATGGTCATTTGGGCCATATATCTCATAGTGGAATGGAAAATCTTTCTCATTCTAGCTACTTGTAACTATGTTATCTTTCTCTGATTTTTCATTTTGTGAGCATTGTCAATATAGAAAGCAAACCAAAAATGTGCATAGAACACACATTGACTCTTCAATTCAGCCTTTAGATCTCGTTCATACAGATGTGTGTGGTCCTATGCCCACTAGGTCCTTAGGTGGTTCTCTTTACTTTGTCACTTTCATAGATGATGCTACTAGAAAAGTTTGGGTATATCCTATCAAATCGAAGGATGAGGTATTCACTACTTTCAAAAAATGGCTTGCTTCAGTTGAGACTGAAAAAGGAACTAAGCTTAAGGCTTTACATTTAGATAATGGGGGTGAGTACACTGCACATGAGTTCAACCTTTTCTGTCAGTCTAGAACGATTTATAGAGAGTTTACAGCTCCTTATACACCAGTACAGAATGGTGTAGTTGAGAGGATGAGCTCCTTATTCAAAATAGGGAGGTCTCTATGTTGCGTCATGCAAACCTCTCAGAAGGCTTTTGGGCAAAAGCAGTATTGACTACAATTCATGTGATTAACCTTTCACCTAGTACTGCCAAAGGTATGAAAGTGGCACAAGAGTTATGGATAGGGATGCCACCATATTATGATCATCTTTGAGTTTTTGGGTGTGAAGCATATGTTCATATACCCACGAATCTTAGAAAAAAGTTGGACCATAAGTCAAAGAAATGCATTTTTCTTGGATATGGTCGAGAAGGACAATTTGGATATCACTTATGGGATCTTGAAACACAGTCACTAATCAAAAGTAGTGATGTCATTTTCAATGATTCTGAGATATAGAAACAACCCATTAAGGAGGTTGAAGTGATAAGGGTGGTTTTTGGGGATACTAATCCTCTGATTAGCATGCATAAAAATGTTGCACATAGGGATGTTTAAGAGAATGTCCATTCAGATCGGTCTTCACATGTTCCTGTTCAGCAATCATTGAGATGTTCTGCACGTGTCTCACATCCACCTGATAGATATGTTCTAGGTTTAGATTTTGTTATGCTAACAGATGTCAGTGAGCCCTTTGTTGATATATTTAGGTAGTGATGTGTGTGAACACTCTAGGACCGTCGGGGCACTTTTTTCCCTCTTTAGGAGGTTTTGTCCCCCGGCTTGTATATATGCCTATTTCCCTAATGGGCTACTTATCTTTGTACATTCTCTAGTAATACATTCAGTATTGTGTGTTGTGCTCCAAGGTTCTTCTTCTTCCTTGTGTTGTGCGTGTGCTTCCGCAGATATCTAACTCCAACAATTGGTATTAGAGCAGGTCTTCACTTCATCTAGGGCACCGTCGACACTCCTCCGTTTGCAGTCTCAAATTTGCACAAAATTTGGTGAGCATACTCAAGGTGTTTCAGAGATCAAAACAGCTTCATTGTGTGGTGCCGAAATTGCGATCTGAGCTCGTTTTGGCCTCCGAACACATTATCACAGTGCTTGTGCAGGCTATTTCGTTACCTTGTGCCAAAGGTATATACCTGTTTCTGTTCGCGAGTACAAGCGTCTCAAAGTCTGTTACAGGTGTAGCGGAATTCGTCTAGGTAGTTTTGTTCAACTTTTTAAGATACAATCAATTTTCTGCATCAAGGTATTTTAGTCACCGGCCATGGCTGAAAGCAGTGATGTATTCCATATGTTGGCTGTTGAGGATAAGTTGGATGGTACCAACTACCCGTTATGGGCTTATATGATGCCACATGTGTTGGTTGCAAAAGGACTGTGGAACATTGTATAGGGTGTCAAAAAACGTCCTATCACACCTGCAACTGTTACAACTGCAGGTACTGAAGCTGATGCAAAAGGTGTCAAAGATGATGGTATTCTGCATATTCCTGTTCGTGTTGCAGTTTCTGCTACACCTACTGCAGAGCAGATTCGTTCGGGTTGCAGAGATGCCCATGCACATGCATTGATAGCTTTGTATGTCAAACATGCCATTATTCCTCATACTAGCTCTTGCAGAACAGCTAAGGATGCTTGGGATGCTTGGGATACAGCACATGAATGAAGGTGATTCTATGGACAATTTCCTAACAAAGATCAAAGACTTGAAGGAACAATTGATTTCTGTTGATGAGGTTATACCAGATAGCTCACTTGTGCAGACCGTTCTGAATGGTCTTCCTGATTCATATCCAAGTTTTGCTTCTGCTCTTCGGTTGATGATGAAAGGCAATCCAAATGCCTTGTCATTTGAGGAGTTAGTCTTTGTTCTGTTGTAGGAAGTGTTGGAGCAGGACAATCAACAATTGGTGATTATATAAATCCTAGAAGTGAAGAGATGAAGAAAAGATTGAAGATCAATTTCATGAAGTGAAGAGAAGATTCAGATAGAAAAGATCTTTAAAATATATGTACATTAGTTTGGTAAATACTTCAATATACTTGAAGTAATGATGAATCAGTACTCATATGTATATATAGGTACATGCTCATAGTTGTATTAAGGAGTGTGAGATGAAATATAGATGAGTAGATGATGAACATTGTATGTATCATCCATCAGATGTATGAAGAGTTAAGATAAGAAAAAGTTCTCACAGAATTGCGCGTCGAACTTTTCTCTAGTTCTCCTTCTGTGTTTAATCTAATGAGAAATCCTTTTGTACACGTTTAAGTCCATAGTTAATCTATCTATGGTTAAAGTTTGAGAGTCCAATTGCAAACAGGCTGAGAGGATTTTGGTTAGGAACATCTATATGTGAGAAAGTGTTGAGTATCTTCTGAAACAGGCGCAGATTCGATGGTCAAAGAAATGATCAGTTCTCAGTGCACAGTGTAAAGTTTTACACAAATGAGGAGTCAAAATTTAAGTTGGAAGGTAAGCCATGTATGGCTAAAAGCATTTGCTTAAATGGGTTCTACTTTGGGAGAACTATGTGTTAGAAGTTGCAGGTGTCAAAGTCAATTCTAGAGAGAGACAGTTTCAGACATAGGTAGATTGTTTGTATCATTTCTCATAATCTACTCAAGCATTTGAAGTGTTTTAACTTGGAGAAGGTGCGCAACCTCTAGCCAACACATTCTACAAAGTTTCATCAGAAACTTTACACAAATAATTAGTCAATGATTGATTAATGTGCAGAAAACTTTTCTGGGAAATGAGTTTCTTCACAGTTAGCTAATTTCTTGATAGTTTGGTACTTGTCTTCCAAAATTGGTTGGAGTTTAAAGTTGTTCTTGATATAGAGGTGGTCTAACATCAAGAATAGCTTGCTCTTCTGGAGATTAACACTCTCCATTAGTGGTATCAGAGCAGGAAGTATCAAAATTGAGGAAAGGAAGACCCTGACTGCTACAGATATACAAATTTCACATCTTAAAGGTTCAAAAGGATAAAGTGTGAAAGAAAGATTGAAGGAAGACACATAAAGGTTATCAAAAGGATCAGAAGGAGCAACATTCGAAGCTAAGGTACATTCATTCTTTATAAGGACTAAAGATTTGATAGTACAGGTGAAGAAAGGATGGCAGATAGTCTCCAAATTGAGAAGTTGGATAGAGAGAACTATCTAGCTTGGTCAATGAGAATGGAAGCTCATCTTATGAGCAAAGATCTGATGGGATACATCACAGGAGAGGAAGAAAAGCAAGAGTTCAGAGATCCTAGTGTTCCAACAAGGGAGGAGCTTGCAGATATAAAGATGTGGATGAAGAAGGATGCTCAAGCAAGGAGCATAATCTACATGGCAGTGAATGATTATTTGCTTCCTCATATTAGAGGACTTGAAAGTGCAAGTGACATTTGGAATGCTTTGGAAGAGCATTTTCATAATACAACCAAATCAAGGAAAGCTTCATTATGGGCAGAGTTTACTACATTCAAAAAGAAGGCTTCACAATCAATATCTGATTATGTGACAAAGATGAAAGACATTGCTGATTCTTTAGGTGCAGTTGATGAAGATATTGGAGAAGATATGTTGGTAAGACAAATTCTCATAGGGTTAAGAGGAGATGAGAAGTGGAAGCCTTTTATTTTGTTACAGAACTTTCATTAGATCATTTCACTCCTGATTTGAATCAATTGTTAGGACATATGCTAACTTTTGAGAATGATATCAAAGGAGATATTGATAAGAGTGCAGGTCATGCAATGTATTCTAAAGACAAGAAGAAAGCTAGCAAAGGAAAGCAACAATCAGTTGAAGATGAAGATACTCCAAGCCAAGCAAACTTCCTAAGAGGAAGAGGAAGTGGCAGAAGTAGAGGAAGAAGCAAAAATAACAAAGATAATGTCAGAGCTTGTTGGATATGTGGTAAGACCAATCATCTATCTCATGATTGTTGGCATAATAATCAAAGCAATGGTAATTTTAATCAGAATTTTAATCAAAGAGGAAGAGGTGGCAGATATCAGAGAGGAAACTTCAGAGGTAGAGGTGGTAGGAATTCTTTTGGAAGAGGTGGAGGAAGAAACTTCCAAAATCAATCCTATAATAACACCTACTACAATTATGCATTAGATCAGAAAGAAGATTCAACTCTTATTATGAATGCAACATGTGAAGCCTCACATGAAGACATGAGAGTGTTTTATATTGACTCAGGATGTAGTAATCATCTGAGTGGAAATATTTCTTTGATGACTGATCTAGATCATAAGGCAATCAATCATACAATTCAAACAGGTGATAATACAAAGCACAAAGTAAAGTCAATTGGTTCATTCAAAGCCAAAGATGGAAGTACTCTTTTGAGTAAGGTTCTATATGTTCCTACAATTCCTAAAAATCTGATAAGTGTAGGACAAATTGTGGAAAAAGGATATGAGGTAAGCTTCACTAATGATGGAGTTTATGTTGAAGACCCTAGTCAAGGGTATAAACAGATTGTTACAGGAAAGAAGGAAGGAAGGCTCTTCACATTAAAGATACAAGGTAATGTTGGACATGCTATGTTTACATATGGAGAGCAGAAGGTATCTGAATTGGATCTTTGGCATAAAAGACTTGGACATTTTAATGAAAGAGGTATCAAAAAAATGGTTAACAATGGTTCAGTGCTTGGATTGCCTAATGTTGCAGGTCAACACATGACATATAGATGTGAAGCATGTCAGTTAGGTAAGGCTCATAAGCAATCATACAATAAGCATGGTTTTATGTATTCAGAAAGACTTGAATTGGTACATACAGATCTGTGGGGTCCTTCAAAGGACTTCAGTATAAATGGTTCAAGATATTATGTCATATATGTTGATGATGCTACCAGATGGATTACAATCTATGTGATCAAAGACAAGTCAGAAGTGTTTAATACATTTAAACACTATCATGCATATGCAGAAAGAATTACAAGTCAAAAATTGAAGAGGTTAAGGTCAGATGGAGGGGGAGAGTATTTTTCTAATAAGTTCAATGATTATTTGTGGAATGCAGGTATAAAGAGAGAGGTTACTTGCAGGTACTCTCCTCAACAAAATGGTGTAGCAGAGAGAAGAAACTGAACTCTTGTTGAGTTTGCAAGATCTATGATGAAGGAGAAAAATTGTCCTAATTATTTGTGGGCTGAGGCTGTAAACACAACCACATATTTGGTCAATAGGTTACCATGTAAAACCTTGCAGGGTATGACACCATATGAAGCTTGGTGGGGTAAGAGACCTACCTTGGATCATTGTAGAATATTTGGATGCTTGGCATATGCATATGTGCCATCTCAATTGAGGCATAAATTGGAACCTAAAGCAGAGAAGTATGTATTCATTGGTTATGATGACAAGCAGATGGGTTATAGGTTGTGGAATCCATCCACAAAGCAATTCCTTGTGTCTAAGGATGTTACATTTGATGAACAAGGTACTTGGTATGCAGGTACACTTAATGTTCATGCAGATGTTGAAGAAATTGTGAATCAAAAGAAAGGTAAATCAAAGGTTCAAATATTTGATGAAGATGACAATAATGAAGTACAGGTTGAAGTTGAAGAAATGCCAAGATTTGATCCAGAATGTGATGAACCAGAAACTTCAAGAAGTGGAGAAGTCAGAAGGTCATCTAGGCACAAATGGCAACCTACAAGGTATAGCTATGATACTTCATTCTTGACTACTAAAGATTATGCTTACATGTTAAAAGCAGATGAAGATCCATCCACATATGATGAAGCCAAAGGGAAGAAGAATTGGGAAAAAGCTATGCAGGAGGAATATGATGCATTGATGGAAAATGAGACTTGGGATTTAGTTCCTAAACCAAGTATTCAGAAGATCATTGGATGTAAATGGGTCTACAAAACAAAAAGGTTTGCAGATGGAAGTATATCTAGGTACAAAGCCAGGCTTGTTGTCAAGGGATATGCACAGACATATGGTGTGGACTATGATGAAACTTATAGTCCTGTTGCAAAGATGACAACCATAAAGACTCTCATAGCAATTGCTGCTAGCAAAGGTTGGAAATTATCTCAATTAGATGTGAAGAATGCATTTTCGAATGGTTATATTTCAGATGAAGTTTACATGGAGCAACCAGATGGTTTCAAAGATCAAGTGTATCCAAATTATGTGTGTAAGCTCAAGAGAGCTTTGTATGGACTGAAGCAGGCTCCAAGGGCATGGAATTATAGGCTTGTAAAGTTCTTGAAGGAACTTGGATTTCAAGCATCAAAGGCAGATAGTAGCTTGTTAGTCAAAGTAAGTGAGGATGGATTTATTTATGTTTGTATTTATGTTGATGACATAATACTTACAGGAACAGATGATAAAGGCATACACATGATTAAGAAATAGATGGAGAAAGAATTCAAAATCAGTGATTTGGGAAATTTGTCATTCTTTTTGGGAATGGAGATTTCATATACTCAACATGGAGTATATGTAACTCAAGAAAGGTATCTGAAAAATTTGCTAACCAAATTTAAAATGGAAGATTGCAGGATAGCACCAACTCCAATGGAAGTGAATCATATATTGACTAGATATGGAGGAGAGGAATTCAAAGATATGAAGCTCTATCAGAGTTTGGTGGGTAGCTTGATTTATGCTACATTAACAAGGCCTGATTTATCATATGCAGTTGGATTTCTATCTCAATTCATGCATTGTCCTAGAAAGGAACATTGGATTGCAGGACAAAGAGTACTTAGGTACATCAAGGGCACACTTAAAGAAGGTCTGTATTATGGATATACTTCAGATACAAGAGTCAAAAGATACAGTGATGCAGATTGGGCAGGTAATTCTGATGATAGAAGATCAACACATGGATATTTGTGTTATGTGGGAGATAAGCTAATTTGATGGTGCTCCAAGAAGCAACATACAGTTGCTTTATCATCTACAGAAGCAGAATACAAAGGCATGGTAGAAGCTGCAAAGGAAGTAATATGGTTAAAGACTCTTATGAAGAGTTTTGATATTGTTCAGAGTACTCCTATCATTTGTGGAGACAATATGAGTTCTTTATATTTGGCAGCAAATCCTATATTTCATGCTAGAACTAAACATATTGAGATTCAATATCATTTTGTGAGAGAGAAGTTTGTTGATAAAGAAATAGAAGTTATGCATACTCCTAGAAAAGATCAACTTGTAGATATGATGACAAAAAGTTTGGATGGACCAAAGTTGCAGAGGTTTAAAGATATGGCAGGGATAAAGAAGATGCAAGTAATCACAATTGATGATTGAGGGGGAGCTGTTGGAGCAGGACAATCAACAATTGGTGATTATATAAAAGCCTAAAAGTGAAGACATGAAGAAAATATTGAAGATCAATTTCATGAAGTGAAGAGAAGATTCAGATAGAAAAGATCTTTAAAATATATGTACATTAGTTTGGTAAATATGTCAATATACTTGAAGTAATGACGAATCAGTACTCATATGTATATATAGGTACATGCTCATAGTTTTATTAAGGAGTGTGAGATGAAATATAGATGAGTAGATGATGAACATTGTATGTATCGTCCATCAGATGTATGAAGAGTTAAGATAAGAAAAAGTTCTCAGAGAATTGCGCGTTGATCTTTTCTCTAGTTCTCCTTCTGTGTTTAATCTTATGAGAAATCCTTTTGTACACGTCTAAGTCCATAGTTAATCTATCTATGGTTAAAGTTTGAGAGTCCAATTGCAAACAGGCTGAGAGAATTTTGGTTAGGAACATCTATATGTAAGAAAGTGTTGAGTGTCTTCTGAAATAGGTGCAGATTCGATGGTCAAAGAAATGATCAGTTCTCAATGCACAGTGTAAAGTTTTGCACAAATGAGGAGTCAAAATTTAAGTTGGAAGGTAAGCCATGGATGGCTAAAATCATTTGCTTAAACGGATTCTACTTTGGGAGAACTATGTGTTAGAAGTTGCAGGTGTCAAAGTCGATTCTAGAGGGAGACAGTTTCAGACATAGGTAGATTGTTTGTATCATTTCTCATAATCTACTCAAGCATTTGAAGTGTTTTAACTTGGAGAAGGTGTGCAACCTCTAGGCAACACATTCTTCAAAGTTTCATCAGAAACGTTACACAAATGATTAGTCAATGATTGATTAATGTGCAGCAGACTTTTTTGAGAAATGAGTTTCTTCACAGTTAGCTAATTTCTTGATAGTTTGGTACTTGTCTTCCAAAATTGGTTGGAGTTTAAAGTTGTTCTTGATATAGAGGTGGTCTAACATCAAGAATAGTGTTAGTTGGCCACCGGATTGGAAGTTGTAAAGACAAAATCCTTTCAGTTTCCGCACGTACGAAAGGTTGTTACCAAGATTATTGTAATCTTTATAAAGCAATGAGAAAGAGAGACTTTGGGACAGTTAGTGGAATCACCAGGTTGTCTGTTTGGGTGATTGTCTGTGATGTGCCGTTGTGTCTGTTCTGATAACTCTGAGTACTCTTGTGCCCTTCTGTTGTGATGTTCTGTAAGTGGTTATTCTCCGTGCTCTAGTAATGACAGTTTCAACATTGTGCGTTTAGATAATGTTGAGTATTCTGATCTCGTCTCAGTCTTGCATGGTTATCAATACCTGTTCGGTTGGTGAATCTTTGTCTAGACGGTGAAGTCGGTGTAGTAACTGTAGTGTGTATGAGAACTCTAAGTCGTATTGTGGTTGTCTTCGGTGTTGACGATCCGCTATTGCACGGTAAGAATTAAGTTACTGAAAGGCTCGCCTTAAGTTGGGTACGGAATCTACATTCAATATTGTGTGTTTGAGAATTTTAAGTCTTTCTGTGTCTTCGGTTCTGGTTGATTGTCTGCAACTACTCGGTAACGGTTGAGTCATTGTATTATCGCTGTTGTTACAGTGGTTTATGTTCGAAGCAGTTCTTGAGTTAATCAAGATCATATCCGTATTACGATATTGAATAGTGTGGTGCTATAGGTCGGAAGTACCTTAATTGGAATCTATTCGGTATACTTTAGGAAGTGCCCGATTACAGATAGTAAGATGGAAAAACGTAAATAGATTCTTGATAGAGTTCTTGAGCGTTAGTATATTGCGGTGTGAAGTGGGAAATTTGGGAAAATCAAGAACAGGGCCTCTGTCTAACAGACCCCTTCCACTCCCAAGAACCCAAGTAGATGTTTAAACGCGCTTCTGACAGTTAGTTCCGCGTTTAACACTGGTGTTGTCTGTGGGAAGGTGGCATCAAGAGTGTTGCCAGCTAACTGTGGGAAAATGGCACCAGATTGTTGCCATTTGCCTGTGCAAAAATGGCATCAAGAATGTTTGTTGATTGATTGTGAAAGTGATCATAGCTGTGAATCGACCGTAAAGAAGGTACGCAAAGTATTACAAACATAGTATATGCCGGTTACTCGTTCCGGTAAATCATACCCGAAGCATAGAAGAAACCAACAGTCTTGGGCGATACCTAATTTGCTAAGGACGCCTCTAAGACGTAGAAGCGCAGATAAGTCTAACTCAGCTGTCAAGGAATTGAAGAACGCCAGTAGGGATTCCGGTAGTATTCCGGTAGAACGTACTACGCTTCTAGCAGATTCCGGTGCGATTTCGGCACAGTCTGTCGAAGAAATAGTAACTCCAGAGTCTACCAGGACAAAGCGTGAAGTTAATTTAACACCATTGGGTCAAGATTCGAATTTGTCTGCGGATAGAAACGTCTTGGCCAAAGTGAAAGAGAAAAAGCACCTTGTTTTGGTGAAAATCTGACACCTTCCGGTGTTATTTCGGACCAGTTACCGAGAGTTCACAGTCTTCCGGTGACGGTTTACCATTTCTTGGTGGATCTTTAGTCCAGTCACCTCTATTTGGAGTAAGTACCCCTACATCTAATACCAAGGAGGAAGGTAGCTTGTTCGGAACAGAAATCAGAATCATACTCAACGATATTGGCAAGCCGGAAAGTGTACAGACTGACGACACAGATTCTGACGGTTCGGATATTCAGCCTCAGGATACAGAAGATAGTCACAATACCACCGCCAGCACGATGAGTGGGCAACAACAACAACAACAACAACAACAGCAACATCTATTTCCACCCCGGCCGACTCCAACAGAGTAACGTACACTAAATTCGGTGGATTCCCAGGTGATGACCTAGACGCTCATGTACACACATTTGAGATAAGTTACGCAGTGCTCAATCATCCACTTGATCCGGCGTATAAAGCTATTGTATTTCAATCTACATTGGTTAATGAAGCCGCCAGGTGGCTTACGGAATATGATATTAACCATTTCGGCACCTATGAAGCAGTAAGGGATGCATTTTTGCAGAGATTCAGGCTAAAGAAGAATCCAGCCGAAATTTTCGATTACCTGCAAAACAATAGACAGAAGATGAATCAAACAGTGCAGGAATATGCCACCCTATTCAGAACGCATTTGAGGTAATTACCACCAGTACATGCCAACCTACCGGATGACGTCATCACTCAATGGTTTATCAATGGTTTGACTCCGCAACTTAAACAGATTATGATCATATGCTGTGTGGGAGCTATGACACTCGATGCGCTGATTGCAATGGCTTTGCAGCTAGAAAACAAGGTTGGAGGATTTACAGAAGACCTGGAATGGGTAAAAGCAAGTAAAAATGCTGCCAAAGATCCAACCAGACAGATGTACTGCACCACGTGCAAGAATTCAGGGCATACCAGTGCCACTTGTGCCCTCAACTAGTTGTTTTGCGCTATCTGTAATATAACAGGACATTCCACCGAAAACTGTGCATACAACGCCAAAGTACAGGGAACAACAACAGTGAATGCAATTATATAAGAACCAGGGCAGCCTGCCAATCACTATGTACCTCCTCAAATGAGAAACAACTAGCAGCAGGGATACCGAAATTACAGAGGACAGAGAAATAATAACTACAATGCAAACCGTTGGCAGGCAGGACCAGCGCAAGAAAATACTAATTTGCCACCACCTCGCTGCCATTTTTGTGGTGAATTTGGCCATATTAGAAGATTTTGTAAAGATGCAGCAGAATATGATCAGAGAAAGAAAGAACGGTAGAATCCAATGACTAATATGGTTCATATCACACCAATAGAAACACAAGCTGCAGTAGTTCAGACCAGATCCGGTAGGCCGTTACAACCCGCAGCTGAAATATTTGAACCAAGCATCCTCGAGCAGCAAAGAACATATGACAAGGCTAGTCAGTGGACCACCTCAGAACCTCGAGTGTTCCCAGATCCTATTCCGGTGACACAAGTTCCACTGTCAAAGGAAACTGCACAGGAGCAAGAGTCAATTCCAGTAACCGACGCATCGTCTTCAGAATCGGTAAAAGGTACAAATCAAGTAAACCAAGCATGGGAAATCTTATCTAAAGCGTCCATTACTCTTCCTCTTGGACAGTTACTTGCACTAGTACCAGGAGTCCGCCAACAATTCCAGCAACAGTTTAGTACTGAGTCTGCCTGCATTCCGGCAACAGCAACCGTACAACCAGAAACTGACGCTACGGTGGATCATTCGGTCCCATTGATTACGGTATGGTACAAAAATCATAAAATTAATCAAGTACTAATTGATGGAGGGTCTGGTGTAAACATTGCTACTACCACACTATGTAAAAAGTTAGGATGGATGAAAATTGAGCCTGTCTAGTTTTTTATAAGGATGGCTGATCAGTCCAGAGTCCACCCAGTAGGACTAGTACGAGATATTCCCATAACTCTGCAAGGTACAACATTTAAGATGACTTTTGTCGTCTTAGAACTACCAAAGTCTAGCTTCGATTATAATCTGCTTTTTGGCTGTCCTTGGTTGAAACAAGCCAAGGTGATACAAGATTGGTCCGCACAGGAACTCACTTTCAAGGATAATAATTGTAAATATGTTGTCAAGTTAGATGATATCCAGCCTTGTGAATTACATGCTAGAACTTATTTTGCAGAACGAGTTCATATGTTAGATGGTTTGTCAGATGATGAAGAAGAAGAGTTTTTGAAGAATAATATTGATTTGATCTCCCTAGGAATTGTTGATCTACAATCTGTTGTAGATAATTGGAATCTGGCAGTTTATATGGTGATGCCTATGACTGAAGAAGACAAGAAAGAAGATACTACTGCTATAGATGACGCTGATCTACAACAACTGTTAAAATCAGCTGATGTTACAGAGAAGTCCCGACAATTCTATGTTCCAAAAGATCAGTTGATCACCTATAATTTAGGAAATGAAGAAAATTTGCGTCTTGTCAAGATAAAGGAAAGCTTACGTGAAGTATTTCAAGCAGATCTGATCCAATTACTTCGTGAGTTCGCTGATGTTTTTGCATGGGATTACAAAGATATGAAGGGTTTGGACCCCCACATTTATCAACATAGGGTCATGCTAAAGCTGGAAGCAAAACCAATCAAACAACCCAGCTACCGGATGAATCCGAATTATGCAGCACAGGTAAAGGCAGAGCTGGATAGGTTATTAAAAGTTGGATTCATTGTACCAGTAGAGCATGCGGAATGGATATCACCCATTGTTATCGTGCCTAAAAAGAATAAGAAGCTACGCATATGTGTGGATTACCGGAAACTGAATGCAGCTACGGTGCCAGATCCATTTCCCATATAGTCAATTTTATTACAGTTATCACATGCCTATAAATCCTATTTGAGTCTCCATAAACTCAGGGGTTGGTCGTATGTTGGTTGGCTAGACCGAACTTCGTCACTTCGCAACTCACTTTTCTACTTGCTACAAGCTTATTCAAGTTATTTCAAGTACAGATGGGATCCCTTGAATCCCACAAAGTAGGGGTTGCTTATAATTTTCTAGAGAACATTGCAAAGAAGGTTGCTAAACCTTTCATACCCGTCATGGGGGCCCACTTACTTTGAATTTTGTTGCTCTTGAAGAAGAACACTCTATGGTGTCTAAAAGGTGGGGCTTCTTACAATTGGAAATTATTTTGCCTAAAAGGAAAAGAGATTTCTCAATCAAACATTCTTTAGGAGGGTGTCCAAAGTTGGAAACACCGCTCTCTTTCCAAATCTTCCAAAGGATGTGGCCTCTTATAGCATTCCACAATGCTAAGGAACATCGATTGCTTCACCCAATAATGCTTGTTTCCAATTGGTTTGTCTTTGTAGCAACATGATTCTCCCAAGGGCCCGCTAGATTGACATTGACTTGGGGCAAGAAAGGAAGAGGTTTCCCAAGTCCTCATTTCCATGAGGGCATCGTTTACACCATGTAGGGGATCCATAAACTTGGTTAGCTTTTACAGTGGTCCAAATTCCCTGATGGAGGATTTTCCACATAAGGACTTAATTTTTTATTTCGATGAGGGGATGTCAAAGGGATTGGAACTTAAAATCCCACCTAAAACTCGACCAATCCAGATGCCATCTCCTATCATGCATGACATGAAAGTCCACATTCTTCTTGAATCTTGGAATTTTATCAAGATTATTGCCATTGTGCCATCTAAGACCCTCAAGGTGAGAGGATTCATGCCCAATAAGGAGGTGAGTTTTTGAGCACTCCCAAGCATTGAATCTGCTCCTCAATAGGCACCATTCTTCATAGTCCACTCCTAGCCAGGTCAATGTAATCAAATCTAATCCATTGACATGTTTCTTGATTCGAGAGGGGTTTCCACAAATGGAAACCTTTATTCCAAAGCTTCCTAGCTTTTTGTAGGTTCTAAGACTCAACACCTTTGATGCCCTTGATACGGAACCAGGTCAAATCATTTTGTCTAATATTGGATGCCCATTTCCAATCTTCATTGATCTTGACAAATTTTTTCACCTTATTCTAACTCTTGCATAGAGAGAAAACCAAGCTCGAGCCTCTATGAGTCACCAGATAGGAGGAGAACAAAAGAGTGAGAAGATCAAGACCCTTCCACGCTAGAAGGCCCACAAGGCTAAGAGCATTCTTGTTTCTAAAAACTAGTTTGGCCCAAGAGGCATCCCTGTTGTTGTGTGCTTTAATTAACCATTTGGCCACCAAATTATTGTTCATTACTTCAATGTCTAGAATGCCCAAACCACCTTGATCTTTTTCACTTATGCAAGTCCCATCCAAAGAAATTTTCTACAAATTCTTTCCAATTTGACAATCTCTTGGTCCTTTAGTCTCCAACAAAAGAGAAAGTAAGTAATTGAATAAAGAAGTAACATGTTAACTACCATAGCTCACCCTACTAGGTTGATCTGCATACCTTTCCAATATGCCAACTTGTTATCAAGCTTAGAAAGAGCCTAGTTCCATCGATGACCCATTGAAATGTCGAATCCCATTGGAATACCAAATAGTCAAAAGATTTGTCCCTTGGGGATTAG
The DNA here is from genome assembly GCA_020310875.1 of Ceratopteris richardii. NCBI lineage: Eukaryota > Viridiplantae > Streptophyta > Polypodiopsida > Polypodiales > Pteridaceae > Ceratopteris > Ceratopteris richardii. The sequence goes on along the minus strand of CM035408.1, from coordinate 166,023,782 downwards.
CTGACAACCATGGTGAATCAAAATTTGAGGTGGATGCCCAATAATAGCCTTGAAAGTAGTTTTAGAGAGGTTTATTTTGGATCTTGATGCCTCACAAAAATGTATCTAGGCAACATCAAAAGGTATCAATGTTGGCCATATCATTATGCTCAAAAGAATTCATGTCATTGGCAAAGAGTCCCATGCTCATTTGGTCTTGATCGAGGAGAAGAAAGATGCCTTGAATAAGACCTAAGCATGTATGATGTTTAACAAGGTAGCAGAGACCATTGGCAGGGATTATAAAGAGAAGAGGGGCCAAGGGGCATGCTTGCCTAATAGAACATTTTAATTGAATAGCTTAAGAAAGCTAGCCATTGATGTTTATATGAGCTAGCACATTTCCCAACAATGTTGATATCATCTTAATAAATTATGGCTACAACCCAAGAGTTTGATTGGAGAATAAAGTCCCACTCAAGCAAACATCAATGATAACCTTAAGGATGGACCTCCCCTTGAGGAACCCTTTTTTATCCTCATTGATCCAATTTTGTAAGTGATAACTAATTCGATTAGCAATAGCCTTAGCATGGATCTTGTAACCAATTTGTAACATTGTAATTGGATACCAATTTTCAATCTTGTTTTTGCAACTCATTGGTGACGACATCCAACCTCGAGCTTTTTCCATTAGGAAGTGAATCAATAACTTCAAGAATCTCATCATCCAAAATGGGAGCTTCTAAAAGGGGCTTCATATTTTTTGGAATTCTTTTGGTTTTGACTCTAGAGATGTTCGCCATGTAATCATGCCTATGAGGAGAAAGAGGCATGGAAACCCCCAAAAGCTGGATAAAGTGATTGACAATCAACATACTAATTTGTTCATCCATCTTGCACTCAACCCCATCGGTATCCATCATGAAAGGGATCGCTTCCTTGGATTGCTTCTTCTTGAGGAAGCCACACATCTCTTTAGTAGGTTTGGCTGCCTTTCCCGCGCACCAATCTCTAAAGTATACCTCTAGATTCTTTCTTTGAATTTCTTCTTCATATGTCAACATCATTTTCAGAGCTCTATCTGGTATTGAGAGTGGCCTTTGTTTACTTCTTCCTCAAGACACCTCAACCTTCAATAAAGATTTTCCCTTCTAGCTCAACCAATGATTTGAAGATTCTTTGAGTCCAGACCAAGATATCTTGAGTCTTCAAGACCACCATCCTCCAACACCTAGCAGACAAGGAGCCGGTAGCAAAGGCCTAGTTCTAGGTAGTTGGTAATCTCCTACTGGATCGAGGGGAATGAGAAGTTTGTTGGATTGACATGAAACCAAGGGGCTTTCTTGAGATTGATGATCGTTTGAAGGTAAGTACAATCAGGTAGTGATCAAAGACAACAAGGTCCACACATTAAGAGAGGAAAGGGGTCCCCACTTATTGATGATATTCTGTGTCATATAGCTTCTATCAAGTCTAGCTTTCCACAAATCAAATCCATACTAGAGGTTTGAGCAAGAGAAACCAGCCTCATCTTTGATCTCCACCAAGTCTAGGTGGAGCTTGACTTGGTCCTAGTCATCCTTCTCATGACCATCAATCACCCACCCTCTTTTCACCATCTATCAAAAAGAGCCTCTACCACATGAAAGCCCCCACAAAGAACGATGTTGAGGGGCAAAGAGTCCAATGATTGCCAAGTGTCTATTCTTTCTAAATCGATATTGGGAGCATATATGGAGACTATGGAGAACTACAGAGGAACCCCAAAGGAAGCACTAATCCACTGATGGTTCTGATCCACCAAGGAATCCACAAGTCTAGCATACCAACTTCTATTAATGCCGATAGCCAAGCCGCCATTTCCCCTATGGTACATGGTGGAGAGCCAGACATGGGATGATGAAATACATTTTAGTCTCTTTTGAAGGTCCTCCCCATCAATTTTGATCTCTTGAAGATAGGTGAAGTCTAGGTTTAGCCTTTTATCTTAGACCAACTGGCCAATAATGGCCAATCTTGAGGGATCAGATAGCCCTTTAACATTGAAAGTGATAATTATCATTATGGAAGGTTAAGTTCTTTTGTTGGGAGGGTCCTTGTACCTCTTTTTCTTGTTTTTCTCATCACTGTTTTTTTTTAAAGGTGGTGGGATCGTGACACAACTTTTTACGTTTAAGCGGCCTCTTTCATAGTATATCAACCAATTGTTTTCCTTTGTGAGAAGTCTTCTTCGAAAATGAGTATCCTTTCAGGAATTGCGGATCCAATGATCAAGCTTTCATTGTGTTGGTTATTATCATTGTTGGTGGTGAATCCATCCTCTTTGCTAGTGATGTATCCTTCTTGGTTGTCTTCCTTGCAAGTGGAATCCTCTAGAGTTTTCTCATCATTGCGATAGTCATAGTGATTCATTCCCCTTGGGTAGTCCAAGTCATTGAACTCCTTTTCCAAGTCGCAAAAAATGTTCTCTTCTGAAACCATGCGAGAGGGACTCTTCTCAATAATACCCAGAGTGCTTCTTCTCCTTCTTCTTCTCACTTATGTGAAGCCTTCTAGGTTAACTAATTTGTGTGATTGCACAACATCCATTCAGCACAAGCTTGTGTATCCGTCTTGCATTCACTGCATAAATTTGTTTGATGATCTAATAGGGAAGGTTAATGGTGAAGTTTATAGTCTTGGCCAAATATTGAATGAACTAGATCCTCTTGTGAGGCTGGGTGAATCGGTCTTGCCCTAGAAAGGTGAAGTGTTGTGTACACATCTTGAGTGGCACTCATATACTTGGAGTCATGGTTGCCATATCCTTAAGCTTCACTACATTCCTATTCTTCATAACATCTAGTATGAGGGTTTCCTTGTTAGATGGAATATGCATGCCTTGCAAGTTGAGGGCTTCTCCAACCAAGTTCAAGGTGAGATTGGACTGCTTCATCTCATTACTACGTAATAGAGATAGAATCACAAAAGTTGTAGGTGCATCTTTAACTATAGTTGGTTGTAAAGTGTGAATCAAGTAATTACACCTCATGAATTTAGGCTTTGGCAATGGTTCACTGAAATACTTTGCTAATCCTACTCACTTCCAAATGGCCTATAGCTCATGTGTATTTTGGAGGTGCTCGAACTCCCTAGAGAAGTACTAGATCTAATTACCCAATATGTTGTTGAACTCACACTTGGATTCTGAAATATGTGTAGTGTCTTTGAATGGTCCAACTAACTTGTTGAACTAGCGTGAGTGGATGTTCAGTTGTTATGTTTGACCTGAAGGGGGATCTTTAACTGGTATATGCCTTAAGTGTCTGAATTGTGTTGGCCTCTTGATAGGATGGTCCTCAATGGATAATCTATTGATGTCCATGGTTTGTGAACTTGTTCCTACTTCTACCACTGCATGCTATTATGTGTGGTGCCCCTTGTAGATTTGCTATAATAAGAAGAGCACATTAGTATTGTCTAAGAAACTTGGTGAGTCAGTGTAAAGTCTAAATGCATACTCTGGTTAATGCATAGGCTCAACATGCTCCCATTAGTGTACATGTATTTTACAAGGTTGGGTGTGGTGCTAGGTTACATGTTAAACTTGAGGTAGTGATATGAGATTGTGAGTCAGTGTAAAGTCTAGATGCATACTCTGGTCAATGCATGGGCTCAACATGCTCCCATTAGTGTACATGTATTTTACAAGGTTAGGTGTGGTGGTATGTTACATGGATTTCAAAGTTACCTTATGGGATTACGATTGTTGTTTAGGTTTGTACATAGTGTTTAATGATGACTTATCTTAGGCATGGGAATTTTTAGGTACCCATTTTCAAGTTGTTCGAGAAGAACTTTACATGGTGACTTAATTACAATAGCTCTGCATATATTTTTGGGGGATTGAGAGAGACTTCGAATGACTAAAATCTAAGAGTTTACATGATGAGATATGCTCTCAAGCAGGTCTTAGGCACCCAATTTTGTATGTTATTATGGTCAACCTTCATTGGCCGATTTGGTACCCAAATTTGGAGTACTCTTTGAGATGAACTTCTTTGTTGTTATGTTTCACGTCTCCTTGGCTCTTGCCTCTGCTTCTCCAGTGGTGGATTTGATTGGGTTGGAGTCAGTGGTTGTTCACCCTTTAGAACCCAAATCTACATCATTCCTAGAATCGCTTTTCGTGTTCACTAGTCTACTACTACTACTACTACTTTGTGTGCATCTTCATTTGAGTGGTTGATATAATGCTCGACTTTGGAATAGAAGGGAGTTTTACCTATTAACCGATTCTTCAAAGGTCAAATTCTTTTTACACCATAGAGCTTGGGACACATGTAGCATTTTTTTCCTTCAAGATTAGTCTTAGAAGAACTAAGATCTCATGTGGGTCTTAAATTAGTGACTATGCTATTTTCTAATTCTATTGTGAGACATTGTTTGTGTACCCAAACCTAAAGAACTTGACTTCTTAGGTTTAAGTTGATTCCATGATCATAGATCCAATCTTGACCCAAGAAGAGAGACTCATGGAGATCTTCATTATGGCATACTAGTAACTTTACCACCATAGAGACATCTTGAATTGAGATGGGAAGTTCTTGCTCATCCATGAAAGGGGTTTTCCACACCTCATAATCCTACAAGGTAGGCTTCAATAGGATTCATTTGTAAGTTCATGTCTTCAAAACTAGAATATCATATTGCACTTGTAGCTACTCTTGAATCAATCAATTGTCTGATTGTCTTGAATGTTGTGCCTTGTCCTAGCTCAACTAAAATAAATGGTATTCTATCAATGATGCTAGGAGAGTTTCTCTGCTTAGTTTGGCACATTGCCATGCGATATTAATGGGCTTCAGAGTGGGGAAGATCATTATTGTTCCTTGGTTTCTCTAAGGCTTGTCTTCTTAATTTCATTTTCTTAATGCATTCTAAGGCTTCTACATGTGCCTCTTCTCGTATCCTTGGCTATAGCTCTCAACTTATCTTCATCTGTTGAGATACCATTCTTTGACACTATATGACCCAAATTCTTGCCTTTCTTGACCATGAAAACACAATTTTTTGGGTTCAAGCACATGATATTCGTGGCATTTGTCAAAGGTCTATCTAAGCTCTAGGATATGTGTTTGTCTTATGTGGGAATGAGTGCACAGATTATCCACATAAACGTCTAAATTCTTTCTTAAGAAGTCCTTAAACACATGAGAAATCAGACTTTGAAAGGTAGTAAATGCAAAGATATCCCATTCTAGTTGTAGAATTCCTTGCCCCCTGCTCATTCTAATAAATGCTAAGTGATAGGAAGCAGATAACTATCTCAAATTGTGGGGATATTAACTTTCTTCAAGCTAATGCAAACATCCAAGTTCCCATTCTTTTTGTTCACTACAATGATGGGGGATACCTATTGATATATTTTGGTAGTGATATGTTTGAACACACTTAGGACTATTTGGGAACTTTTTTCCCTCTTTAGGAGGTTTTTTTCCCCCGGCTTGTATATATGTCTATAACCCTAACGGGTCACTTATCTTTGTACATTCACTTGGTAATACATTTAGTATTGTGTGTTGTGCTCCAAGATTCTTCTTCTTCCTTGTGTTGTTCATGTGCTTCTGTAGACCTCAAACTCCAATAATTGGTATTAGACTAGGGTACCACTTCATCTAGGGTGTCCTCAACACCCCTTTTTCCACAGTCTTAGAATTGCACAAAAATTGGTGAGCATACTCAAAGTGATTAGGATTTCAAAACAACTTTGCTATATTGCATCAAAATTTTGATATGAGCTTATTTTGGCCTCCAGACTCACTATCATAATGCCTATGTATGAAATTTCATCCTTTTGTGCCAAAGATATATACAAGTTTTGGTTTGCCAATACAAGCATCTCAAAGTCTTCTACATGTTAAGTAGAGCTCAACAAGGTACTTTTGTTCAACTTTTCGAGATACAATTATTTTTCTGCATCTGGGTATTTTAGTTAGTGTCCTTGGTTGAAAGTAATGATGTATTCCATATGTTGGCTATTAAAGATAGATTGGATGGTACTAATAACCCATTATGGGCATATAGGATGCATCATGTATTAGTAGCAAAAGGATTATGGAATATTGTGTAGGGCATTGAAAAACTACCTACTACACCTATAAATGCATTTATTGAATGTGATATAGATGGCATTGAAGATGATGATTTTCAAATTCCTATTCGTGCTACAATTCCTATTGCACCTACTGCAAAGCAACTTCATTGGGATGGCAGAGATTCTCAGACACATGCATTGATAACTTTATCTATCAAATGTCCCATTATTCCTCACATTTGCTCTTGTAAAATAGCAAAGGATGCTTGGGATACACTTACCACTTTATACCAAGCAAGGAATGAGGCTCGTGTTGCTTACCTCCAAAAACAATTGGAGAGTGAGCATATGAATGAAGAAGTTTCTATGCATACTTTCTTGACAAAGATCAAAGATTTGAAGGAACAATTGATTTCTACTAATGAAGTCTTACCAAATAGCTCACTTGTGAAGATTTTTGTTAACAATCTTCTGTATTCATATCAGAGTTTTGCTTCTACTCTTCGGTTGATGATGAAATACAATCCAAATGCCTTAACATTCGAGGAGTTTGTCTCTATTTTGTTGCAAGAAGATTAGTTTAGGTAGAACAGGTCGATCATGCATGTTGCAGATCAAGCTTTCTTAGCTATTCAAAAGGGCAAGGGAAAATGGAGCTCATCTACTAGCAAACACAAATATGGTTATGTTGCACAGTCAAAGAAGGAAGGCGGAGATGAAAAGAAAACCAAAAACTAGAAATATTTTTGCAAATATTGTGAGAGAAATGATCATGTCATAAAGAGTTGTCCAAAATTGGCTACAAAAGAGGCAAAGAAAAAAGAGGTTGGAATGGTTGTTGTAGAGGCCTCTACACACAAAACGGAGTCTACTAATCTTATGCAGAATGAAGAATGGGTGTTTAGTACTGCTTGCAGCTATGAACCATCTTCTCATGAGGAGTGCATGTCTATAGTAGACTCAGATGTTTAGTACTTTGATAGTGGGGCAACCAAACATATTACTTCCTAACATAGTTTCTTCAATTCACTTGAGCCTCACCCTATAGGGTGATGGAGTATATCCACTACTAGTTGCGGCAAAATAATGATAGACCCTTCCTAGGACCAAACAATTCACTACCACAATCCACCAAAAATTGAATTTCTCTCTGTACTTGAAGACTCAATCTATGAAATTTTGCACAGTAAAAGTAGACTCTCTAAGCTTTCCAAAAAGCCATAGACCGCTCAATTTGGAGAATGAAGCCTATGTTGCACAAGATAGAATAAAATCTTCCCAAAAGATAGCTTACACCTATGTGTACCTCTTCACACACATATGTTGGGGAATATGCAGAGATAGACCAGAGAGGTTTCAAGCTCAAAATACACAAGGATAAGGAATGCTTGACACTAAAATTATATTCAAAAGAAATCTTACAACAAGAGCTTTAAGATGAGCTATCTTCTGCATGAAACAGACGACTGCACAAAGAGATATTGATGAAACAAAATCTCAGCCAAAGCAAAAACTTCAGCAAGTAGGGGCTATCTTAGTTGGGGGTAGCTTAGACCTGGAGTATACACTCCCAATGAGATCCTAAAAGTGAAAAAATGAAGCTTGAGGAGGCCATGACTTTCTTCCAAGCTATTGCTTATATAATTCTCTAAAAGTTGATGTAGAATTCAAATTCAAATCATGCCTCCAAAATCCCCCACTTTTCTCAATCAAGGTAGATGGGATATTGAGCTAAAAAACTCATGGAAAAGTGGTTGTAGACTTTACCAAAAAGTGAAATGATGTGGCACTTGAGTTAAGCCTTGGTTCACACACATTTGAGCTTGTACATTTTTAACATTTGCCATCAAGCTCAAGTGTTAGTCTCCATTGATCTCCTTCATGTTGAGGTTGATCTTGAACTTATCTAACTTGCTTGCATCCATGAATTTGGTCATGATATTTGCTACTTTCTCCTTTGTGTTTATGTATTTGATAACCAATTCCTTTTCTAGTACCTTCTTTTTGATGAAGTGATAATTTATCTCTGTGTGCTTGCTTCTTGCATGGAACATAGGATTGCTTGCTAGATGAATGCTTGATATGTTATCTCCAAATAAAGTAAATGCTTTGACCTCTGCATCCAGGTCTTTGAAGAGCTTCTTGAGCCACATGATCTTACATGTAGCAAGTGCTAAGGCTCTATACTCAGTCTCCTTGACCTAGCATGAAGACATAACCAGATGTGCTCCTTCTATCCTCCTTTGAACCAACCCAATCAACATCACTAAAGCCTTGAGATTGTAATCCATCTCCATAAGGGTAGTGCAACCCTTGATTGATAGTGTGCTTGATGTACCTAAGCACTCTCTTGGTTGCATTCATATGAACATCAATTGGTGAATTCAAAAATTGAGAAAGGACTCCAACAACATAACACAAGTCAGGTCTTGTGATGGCAAAATAATTTAGGCTTCCAATTATGCTTCTATATGTTGAAATATCTTCAAGAGGTTGTCCTTCACTTGCACATAACTTAGTGTTTGGATCCATAGGTTTTGTGAGTGGCTTACATCCACTCATACCATACTTATAAAATACATCTAGCATGTATTTCCTTTGGGAAAGATAAATACCATTTTCTACATAAATAACTTCAATCCCAAACAAAATATTTAAGAACCCTAAGATCTAAAATCTTGAATTCATTTCCAACCTTGCCATGGTCCAGGTGGTACCAACATCATCACTTCCTATTATAATCAAGTCATCCACATATATGCATACATAGACAACTAGTCCTCCTTCCTTCTTGAGGTATAGGGAAGGATCTGCATCACTTGGCTTGTATCCACACCTGCAAAAATACTCTACAAGCCTTTGATTCCATGCCCTAGGAGCTTGCTTTAAACCATATAATGATTTTTTGAGTTTACAAACAAAATCTGAATATTTAGGGTTCTCAAACCCTAATGGTTGAGTCGTGTAGATTGTCTCTTCAAATCACCATTAAGAAAAGAATTCTTTACATCCAATTGATATATTGGCCACATCCTAGATGTGGAAACCCCAATGATTGCTCTAATTGTGGTCGTCTTTGCGATTGGGCTGAATGTTTCTTCATAGTCAATCCCATTGGATTGAGCAAATCCTTTTGCCACAAGCCTTGCTTTGTACCTAGCAATTGAACCATCAGATTTTCTCTTCACTTTATAGACCCATTTGTTGCCATTTACCTTCATCCCTTATTTTCTTGGAACTAGACTCCATGTGTTGTTGTCTTCAAGGGCTTTGTACTCTTCTTCCATAGCTTCTTGCCATGCCTTTGTGTCTTTGGCCTCTTCATAGGTAGAAGGTTCATGATCTTTGATAACCTTGGCCATGAAAGCATAATCTCTAGCAATATAACTATAATAGACAAGCCTTGATATTGGATGTTTTACCCTTGTTGACCTCCTTTCTTCTCCTTTTGGTGGAATGAACCTTCTTTGCCTTGGTACCTATGAGAAGAGATGGTGATGCACTCCAAAGATGATGCTATTGCTGCAATAACCTGCTCTATACCTGCCACATTTCACTCCAAGAATGCTTAGTAGACACTTTGAGCTTGCTAATGATGCAATAAAACCTCCTTATTACTTTGGAAGATCATTCTCTAATTGATTCATCAAAATAGATAACCCAACATAAAACAGATGATAAAAAACTTGCTATTTTGGGATGAAAAGCGCTCTGGTATTTTACTTAGAGCTCATAGTCTGCTAAAAATTAACCAGAGAAACTTTGCACACATTCAATTGAATATATGACGAATCTAAAACAACAAATTTGATGAATTTTAATGGACTATATTGAGAGAAATCAATTTAAGAACATTAGGATGTCATCCCAACTTTTTAGGAGAAAATTGCTTGCATACATAGGTCACTTCAAATTGATGTAGCTCACAGAAAAAAGATTAAAATGGAATGAAAATTGAGATAAACGAAATAGATATCAATTTACCTATAGCAATTTAAATAACTTCAAAAGAGTAAGTACATTGAGAGAAATCACTTATCAACGTTTACTAAAAAACATAGAGTAAACTTGAGACAATAGTTGTAGAGAACTCCAAGTATGATCAAGGAAATCAATGTGTATTGCACATATGATACATGAAATTGATGGAAATGAAGCATGGGAAGGAGGAGCACAATATGTTCTTCAATGATGATCCAAATCTCAATCTAATCTCCTCCGAAGGACTGCTCTACCCCACGACTTTCCTCATGAGCTTTTATAGGAATTTTTGAATTCAAATTTGGTGGGGATTCCACCTAAAAGTTACCCCATTCTAGGAAATCACATCTAATTGATTCCTCCTACTTGGATTTCATGATTTGCACCTATCAAGGTCGTGGGATTCCATTTTCCCTTTTACATTTGAAGATTCCAAGTTTCTACTTTTACAAGAGAATGGTTTTATGGCTTCTCTCATTGAGAGTTTATAAAAGGTCATTACACAAATGATTTTAATCAAGAACTAGGCTTGGCAAAATGCACCAACAGTACCTTGATCTCTACTTTTGATGTAGCTCCCCCTTCTAACATAGGTTCTTCAAAGTCTTCAACTTCATGTCCATCTTCATCAAGCTCTACCAATCTTGCCTTTCCTTTATTCACTGATTGATGGGCTGAATCCATTCTTGAACTTCTTTGTATGCTTGGACCACTGATTTCCAAGCTATCTTGAAACCTAGCTTCATATCTCCTCTCTGCCTCTTCAATATCTTCATCCTGCAATGGAACTTTGGAAGCATACCATGGTTTGAGTTCATCAAACACTACATCTCTAGATACCTTTAACTCCCTTGTATTAGAATTGTAGCACATGTAACCTTTTTTCTCCATAGCATAATCAATAAACATACATCTCTTTGCCCTTGCATCCATCTTACCTCTCAACTCTTGTGGCACATGTGTGTAGCATACACACCCAAAGTTTCTAATGTGTGAAAGGTTTGGTTTCCTTCCACTCCATGCTTCCTTAGGTGTCATTTCATGCACCCCTAATGTGGGACATCTGTTCATCAAGTACACGGAAGTAGATACAACATATGCCCAATATGTTAAAGGCACATTCATTTCATTTAACATACTCCTAGCAATTTCAACAATATACCTATTCTTCCTCTCTGCCACCCCATTTTGTTGGGGAGCATACCTGCAAGTGATTTGCCTCTTTATACCTTGGTCCTGGAAGAAATCACAAAAAGCATGGGAGAAGTATTCTCCCCCTCCATCAGACCTTAGAGTTTTGATGTAGTAACCTTTATCCTTCTCAACCTATGCCTTGAATCTTTTGAACACATCAAACACATCTAATTTTTGCTTTGTACAATACAACCATACTTTTCTTGAGTAGTCACCAATGAAGGATAGAAAGTACCTATTACCTACAAGGGAGGGCTCTTTGGTTGGTCCCCACACATCTGTGTGCACAAGGTCTAATACACCATGTGCTACATATCCACTCTTCTTGAAGGGATGCCTAGTATACTTTCCTATTTGACAAGCTTCACACATTTCATGCAACATTTGTAATGAAAAATGTGGTAACCTTTTACCAATTGCCTCTTTTCCATGCCTTTCAACCTTTGAATGTTGATGTGTCCACACATTTTATGCCACAAATCCAAATCTCCAATCTTCTTGTCTCCATAGGTGATGAACATTGCCTTGTTGCTTTGTCCTTTGCCAATGTTAAGAGTGAACATCCTTCATTCCTTCTTTCCTTTTGCTATCAGCTCATAGCCATTCCTTGGGTCTTCAATAAAGCATCCTTTGTGGTTGAACTTTACTTGGTATCCCCTTTCAACAATCAGTCCAATAGAGATTAAGTTCTTTGTAAGAGTAGCAACATGCAATACCTCAGATAGTCCTCTTTCTTTGTGGTTAACTTCAAGCTTCACATATCCTATTTGTTGTATCTCATGCTCTGTGTTGTCTCCTGTCTCCACAAAGCCTCTTTGATTGGGTGCTTGAAGATTGTTGAAGTACTTCTCTTTACCTGACATGTGGTTACTACAACCACTATCTTTATACCACACCTCATCATGTGGTTGACCTTCACTACTATGATTCATAGCTAACAATTGCTCATTTTTTGAATTGGTTGAGGAGTTAGCATAATTACCTTGCCCTTTGTAAGTGTTCCCGCCTTGCTTTTGCCAACAATCTTTGGCATCATGTCCTTGATTCCCACAATTGAAGCATTCATTTGAGTTGGAGTAGCCTCAACCTCCATATCTTCCTCCCCTGCCTCTTCCTCTTCCTCTTCCTCTTCCTCTTGATGATTGACCTTCATCTTAGCTTGATTGACTCCCTTGATAGCTTTGGATACCTTATTGGTAGTTGCTTCTGCCTCTTCCTCTTGAACCACCTCTGTTGCCTTTGCCTCTTCCTCCTCTGTTTGCATAGAAGAGTTGGTTTTGTCTGCCCTTTGACTCATTGCCTCCATGGTTGAAAGTTGCTCAAAATCTGGTCATGTATCCCATACATACATATAAGTTGTGAATACCTTCCATTTATCATCTTCTCTAAGCCCATTGTGTGTGGGAAACTAAGTCATCATCTACAACACATCCTATTGAACCAAGTGCATCCGATATCTGTTTTACTTTGAGTATGAAGTCATTAATGCTTTGATTTGATGACTTCTTAAGGTTGTTGAGTTCATGCTTGAACTGAATTTTTCTAGCCTTTGTAGAGGTAGAGTACAACCTTTCTAAACACTCCCAAACCTTCTTATATGTATTTAGGTCTTGGATATGACCTTTCATGGAGTTGCTCATGTGTTGAGATAGAATGAAGATCACTCTCCTATCCCTTTCTTCCCATTCTCTAATGGATCTCCTTTGATTCTCAGTAGGTGTATGTGGATCTATGTATGGCTTCACTTTAGTACCACTAACCAACCCCTAAAGACCCTTTCCCATGAAGAAGTTAGAGATTCTAAACTTCCATGGTTGGTCATTTCTCTTTTCAAGATTCTCAATTTGAGTATTATAGTCTTCCATTATGTATGAGACTATAAGGTGGCTCCTAATCCCTCCTTGGGTTATGATAGATAAGAGAAAGAATGATATGTTACCTTCCCACGAGTCTCCACTTGTTGTGAACTTTCGATGATGATAGAAGCTCCCCCTTGCTTCAAATCCTTCTTCAAATCTTGCTCATCTCTACTTCAATACTTGGCTCTCAAGCAACTTCAAGGCCTCCTCCTGATGTCCTCAATGCTCAATGATGAGATTTGATACCACCGATGGATTATATCCACTCCTAGTTGCAGCAGAAGAATGATAGGCCCTTCCTAGGATGACACAGTTCACTACCACAGTCAACCAAAAATTGAATCGCTCTCTAGCCCTAAAGATTGAACCTATAAAATTTTGTGCAATAAAGATAGACTCTCTAAGCTTTCCAACAAGCCATAGATCACTCAATTTGGAGAATTCGACCTATGTCTCTCCTTGCACAATACAAACAGATAGCTTACACCTATGTGTACCTCTTCACACACATATGTTGGGGAATATACAGAGATAGACCAGAGAGATTTCAAGATCAATATACAAAATGATAAGGAACACTTCATAGTAACATTATATTCAAAAGAAATCTTACAAGAAGAGCTTTAAGATGAGCTATCTTGTGCGTGAAACAGATAGTTACGCAAAGAGATATAGACGAAACAAAATCTTAGCCAAAGCGAAAACTTCAGCAAGCACGGGGTAGCTTAGAACTGGAGTATATAATCCTAATGAGAGTCTAAAAGTGCACAAATGAAGCTTGAGGAGGCCAAGATTTTCTTCCAAGCTATTACTTACATAATGCTCTAAACTTTGGTGTAGAATTCGAATTCAAATCATGCCTCCAAATTCCTCCACTTTTCTCAATCAAGGTAGACGAAATCTTGAGCTAAAAAACTCGTAAAAAAGTGGTTGTAGACTTTACCAAAAAGTTAAATGATGTGGCACTTGAGTTAAACCTTGGTTCCCACACATTTGATCTTGTACATTTCTAACATAGGGAATATTATCACATGTGCAAAAAACTCCTCATATCCTATGATGGGAGTTGATAAGATCATTTTGACTACTGTTGATGGTAGTTCTTTCATATTTTTAGATGCTTTGTATATGCCAGGGATCAAGAAAAATATGTTATCAGTTTCAGTATTAGCCAAGATTGGTTTGGTTGTCAAATTTGTTGCTGACACATGTACAATTCATGATCTCTCGAATGGCAATGTTATTATTGCTTTTGGCATTTTATGTTGTGGGTTGTATAGGCTCATAGACTATGCGAAATATGTGATAGACTCAGCATGTATTGTTCAAGATTCTCAATCTATCTCATATGCAACGCTTTGGCATGCACACTTTGGTCATCTGTATTTTGCCAAATTTCTATACTTGCAAAGATTTGAAATGGTATCCCCTTTGACCAAACTTGAGGCACCTTGTAAACATGTTTGTGAAGGTTGTATTTTGAGCAAAATGTAAAGCTTTGGCATGCACACTTTTCTCATCTGGATTTTGCCGATTTGCTATGCCTACAGAAATCTGAAATGGTGTCTTCTTGGCCCAAACTTGAGGCACCTTGTAAACATGTTTGTGAAGGTTGTATTTTGGGCAAAATAAAGCATTCCTCCTTCCCAAAAGATGTTTTCGTTCAAGCTCCTCAAAAATTGTATCTTGTTCACAGTGATATTTGTGGTCCTATGCAGACACCTTCTTTTGGGAACTACCTTTACTTTGTGGCTTTCGCTGATGATTTTTCCAGGCATCCATGGGTATATCCATTGAAAGAAAAGTCCAAAGTGTTTATGTGCTTCAAACAATTTCTAGTCTTGCTTGAAAATTTATCTTCCTATATATTTAGGTAGTGATGTGTTTGAACACTCTAGGACAATTGGGCACTTATTTCCCTCTTTAGGAGGTTATTTTGCCTCGCTTGTATATACATCTATTGCCCTAACAGGTTACTTATCTTTGTACATTCTAGTGGTAATACAGTATTGTGTGTTGTGCTCCAAGCTTCTTCTTCTTCTTTGTGTTGTTTGCGTGATTTCGCATACGTGGAACTCCAACAATTGGTATCAGAGCAGGTAGCCACTTCACCTAAGGCATCTTCGACACCCCTCCAGTCACAGTCTCTGAATTGCACAAAATTAGGCTCGTTTTGACCTATGAACGCACTATCATAGCACTTGTGTAGGCTATTTTGTCTTTTTGTGCCAAAGATATATACAGGTTTTGGTTCACCAATATAAGCACCTCGAAGTTTGCTATAGGTTTAGCAGAACTCGTCAGGGAAGTTCTGTTCAACTTTTTCAGATATAGTCATTTTTTTTGCATCAGGGTATTTTACTCAGTGGGCATGGTTGAAAGGAGTGATGTATTTTGTATGTTGGCTATTGAGGATAAGTTGGATGGTACGAATTACCCATTGTGGGCTTATATGATGCATCATGTATTGGTTGCAAAAGGACTATGGAATATTGTGTAGGATGTTGAAAAACATCCTATCACACCTGCAAATACAGGTACTAAATGTTGCAGTTTCTGTTGTGCCTACTACAAAATTTTTTTTTTGGGATGGCACAGATGCTCAAGCATATGCATTGATAGCCTTGTCTATCAAACTTGCCATTATTCCTCACATTCGCTCTTGCAGAACAACTAAGGATGCTTAGAATACACTTACCACATTGTACTAGGCTAGGAATGAGGCTCGTGTTGCTTACCTCCGAAAACAATTGGAGAGTGAGCATATGAATGAAGATGATTCTATGGACAATTTTCTAACAAAGATCAAAGATTTGAAGGAATAGTTAATTTATGCTGATGAAGTCTTGCCTGATAGTTCAGTTGTGTAGACTGTTCTGAATGGTCTTCCCGATTCATACCAGAGTTTTGCTTCTACTTTTGTTTGATGATGAAAGGAAATCCAAATGCCTTATCATTTGAGGAGTTTATTTCTGTTCTATTGCAAGAAGATCAGTTTAGACCCAACATATCCATTATGCATGTTGTAGATCAAGCTTTCTTGGCTAGTCAGAAGGGCAAAGGTAAATGGAGCTCTTCTACTAGTAAGTAGAAATCTGGCAATTCTGCACAATCAAGTAGAAATTATTTTGCAAGTACTGTAAAGGAAATGATCATGTCATAAAGAATTGTCTGAAACTGGCTACAAAAGAGGCAAAGAAAAAAGAGGCTAGAATGGTTGTTGCAGAGGCCTCTACACCGAAAACAGAGTCTGCTAATCTTGTGCAGAATGAAGAATGGGCATTTACTACAAAACTATCTCCTGAATAACGTATGTCTACAGTAGACTCAGATGTTTGGTACTTTGATAGTGGGGCAACCAAACATATTACCTCGCAGTGCAGTTTCTTCACTTCACTCGACGTTGTCCCTATAGGGAGTACTATCACATGCGCCAACAACTCCTCTTATCCTAGAGTTGGTAAGATCATTTTGACTACTGTTGATGGTAGTTCTTTCACATTGTTGAATGCTCTATTTGTGCCAAGGATCAAGAAGAATCTGTTATAAGTTTCAACTTTAGCCAAGATTAGCTTGGTTGTGAAATTTGTTGATGACAAATGTACTGTTCATGATTTGTCAAATGGTGATGTGATTATTTCTTCTAGTATTTTATGTCGTGGGCTATATAAGCTCATAGACTATGAAAAATCTGTGAATGATTCAGCATGTGTTGTACATGATTCTCAGGCTATGTCAAACTCAAAGCTTTGGCATGCACTCTTTGGTCATCTGGATTTTGCTAATTTGCTATGCTTGCAGAAATTTGAAATGGTGTCCTCTTTGCCCAAACTTGAGACACCCGGTGAACATGTCTGTGAAGACTGTATTTTGGGCAAAATGCAACATTCCTCCTTTCCAAAAGATGGTTCAGTTCCAGCTACTCGAAAATTGTAGCTTGTTCACAGTGATGTCTGTGGTCCTATGCAGACACCCTCTTTTGGAAACTATCTTTACTTCGTGACTTTCATTGATGATTTTTCTAGGCATGCATGGGTATATCCACTCAAAGCAAAATTTGAAGTGTTTATGTGCTTCAAAGAGTTTTTGGTTTTGGCTGAAAATCTATCATGTAAAATGGGCACCCTCCGTTCTGATCGGGGGGGAATATATGTCTTCTAAATTTAATGCATTTTTGGCTGAATGTGGGATAAATAATCAATGTCTAGTGCCATATACATCTTAATAGAATGGCTTTGTTGAATGGAAGAATAGGTCACTCATGGCGATGGCAAGGTGTATGGTCAAGAGTTAAGCTTTACCACATAGTTTCTCGCTTGAGGTTGTTATGTGTGCATCATATGTACTTAACAGGTGTCCCACTAAAGCACTCCAGTTTATCACTCCATATGAGGCTTGGCATGGTTGCAAGCCATATGTTGCTCATCTGTGTGTTTTTGGTTGTATCACATATGCATTAGTGCTTGAACAACATCATAGGAAACTGGATGATAAAGCAGTAAAATGTATTTTTGTTGGGTATAGTTCGGAAAGCAAAGGCTATCATCTGTATCATCCATAGACTAAATGCATTTTGGTTAGCCGTGATGCTGTTTTTGTGGAGGATGCTATTCAGCCTTTATTTTCATGTATGGAGGAGACATCTGTTAGCTCCAAAGACATGTATGATACTTTGCTGCCTCTTTTTATAGGTGGACAATCTAGTGCTAGTCCTAATGAGGCAACTTCTCAACCTTTACAGGTTTCATGTGATGATGTAGATCATTCCATTTCTGATGCATATTTACACGATGCACTTGTTGATGAGAGAGCTGATATTGAGTAGGCAAAAGCTATGCCAAAATGGCTGGTGCAGACTTTGCATGACAACAAATTAGATGCATCTCTATCATACTACACTCGTTTAGGCTCTCATAGTGCCTCTTTTGCATCAGATAGCTATGTTATGGCTGCCTCTAGTCTCTGTTATGAGACTGAGCCTATTTCATTTGATGAAGCACAAAATTTTGAATATTGGATGGCTACAATGCAATCTGAATATGATGCTATCATGAAAAATGATACCTGGTCTTTATGTGGTGCCTCTTGGCAAGAAGGCCATTGGCACTAAGTGAATATAGAAGCTGAAGCGTAAACAAGATGGAATAGTTGATAGGTATAAGGATAGGCTTGTTGCAAAGGGTTATGCATAGGAAAGAGGCATTGATTTTGATGAGACCTTTGCACCTACATGCTGAATGCCTACTATTTGTAGCATTTGTGCACTTGCAGTTCATCATGGTTGGAATGTATATGAGTTGAACATTAAAACTGTATTTCTAAATGGTGACTTGCATGAAGAAGTGTATGTTTTTCAACTCCATGGATTTGTTCAAAAAAGGCATGAAAACCATATGTGTGCAGATTAAAGAAGGCGGTATATGGTTTAAAGCAAGGAGCACATGCTTGGTATGAAAAGATACATTCCTATCTAATTGCACATGGTTTTGAAAAGAGTCCAACTAAGAGCACCTTATATGTTAAGCATGTTAATGATGTGGCTTTGATCATTGTTGTGTATGTTGATGACATGCTGCTCACTGGCCCTCATGAGCAGCATATTGTTGATTTCAAGGTTGATTTGCATGCCTCATTTGAGATGTGTGATTTGGGGCCTTTGCATCATTATTTGGGCATTCAATTTATGCAAATTGATGGTAGAATAGCTTTGTGTCAAATGAAATATGTTGACACATTATTGTAGTGTTTTGGCCTTGAAGAATGCAAACCTATTGCCACTCCTATGGAGACAGGTTTACGATTGAGTCTTCATGATGCTTGAGATGCATTTGATGCTGTTCTCTAGTTGGATGCTTGATTTACTTATGCATTACTCGGCCAGATATTCAGTTTGTTGTCTCTCAAATGAGCAGATTTATGAATTGCCCAAGAATCAAGCATTGGCGAGTAGTTAAGTGCATCTTTTTCTACTTGAGTGGTACCTGTCTACTTGGATTGTTTTATCCCAAGGGGGGATCACTGCCACTAGATTTACATGCTTTTCTTGACTCTAACTGGGCTGGTTGCTATGACATGCATCTGTCCACTAATGGATTTTGCTTCATGCTTGGTAGCTCATGTATATCTTGGTTGAGCAAGAAGCAGCCTACTATGGCCACTTCCAATTGTGAGGCTGCATATAGGGAAACTTTCACAGCTATTGTTGAGTGTGTGTTGCTCTGATGCTTTATGGCTAATTTGGGTGTTGGTTAGTCTTCTGCCACCACTATCTTTACAGACAATTAGAGCATATTGGCAATTGCAAGGAACCTTGTGTTCCATGACCATACTAAGCACATTGAGGTGCATTATCATTTTCTCAGGGAGAGGTTCTCTGTTAGAGAGATCAACTTGGCATATGTGCCCATGCAGGAGAACATTGCAGACCTTTTCACGAAGGCTCTGCCTAGGGAGAAGTTTGAAGCTTTCCACAAATCTTTGGGCTTACTTCCTTTTGTGGAGTGATTCCACATAGCTTGGTGCTTCCCTATACATGAGTGCCAACTCCTTGTTCACCGCATCACTCCCAGGGCAAATTTGTTAATATATTTAGGTGGTGATATGTGTGAACACTCTAGAACCACTTGCACACTTTTTTCCCTCTTTAGGATGTTTTTTCCCCTCCGCTTGTATATACACCTATTGTTAATAGGTTACTTATCTTTGTACATTCTAGTGGTAATACATTCAATATTGTGTGTTGTGCTCCAAGCTTCTTCTTGTTCCTTGTGCTATTTGCGTGTTTCCACAGACCTCAAACTCCAACAGTATCAACATGTAAAATGGGCACCCTCCATTCTGATTGATGGGGGGAATATATGTCTTCTTATTTTAATGCATTTCTGAGTGAACATGGGATAAAACATCAGTGTATAGTACCAAATACACCTCTATAGAATGGAGTTGCTGAAAGAAAGAACAGGTCACTTATGGAGATGGTGAGGTGTATGGTGTGAGCCACCGAAATGTAATTCTGAAAAGTCACAGGCATACCGAAAGGGTGTAGTGCAGCAGTTGTAACTTTTTGATTAATAAAAGAAGTGTGTGTGAGACAGAGGGTATGTCGTCCGACTGTGGTCTGGGCGAATGCTTGAAGTGGAGCACAACACACATTGCAGATATCCTGTGTACTTTGAGTGTTTCTATCTCTCTGTAATTAAGCTCAGTAATGTATTAAGTTTGATGAAGTAATAAGTTAAGTGACATTTCGTTAAAGTGATGAAGTGCACGTTTATGCGTATTGCAGTGAAGAACATTGTAATGTGCAAAACATATATATATTATAAAGATAGTTTAACTCTGAACACTAAGCTGGTGTAATAGCATATAATTGAATTGAATCTGTAGAATCGGGGAAAATACAAAACAGGGCCTCTGGTTACAGACCCCTAACCATCCCAAGAACCCATATTTGAGTAGTTTAAACATTAGTTTAACACTGGTGCCGTCTGTGGGAAATGGAGTAGACAGTTGAAGAACAAATTACAGATCAACGAACCAAGTTAAATCACTAAAAATGATGCACCAAGCTCAGAGAAACCATCTCTGCAATCTGACTAAAAAAACTGACAGTCATGGCAGTGAGTAGTACACTTCACAAGAACATGGAAATATGAACCCAAATGATAATGAAAACGAAAGTATATTGCTTGTACAGTACAATGGACTTACTAATACATATGTGTGCCTTGTAATCACACCTTGATACGGCATAAAGCTCAGCTCTTGGAGGTCTTCACATAGGTCTCTCTAACCACGACTAAAACTGCCATCTATTTATAGTTGAGTTTGGGAGGCTAACTTCCCTCAATCACTCTCCAATCAATCAATGATTGATTTGATTCTCTACCTACCACAAATCACGAATTCGTGGCTCCTCTTTCCCTTTTTGATCATGTGGACTCAACCACTTAAGATTCTTTCACTTTTACATTAAGTAAACTCTTCAAAAGTTACAAGAGATAGTTCACAAGTGAACTTTACATAGTCTTCTTTTTAAAGCTTCGTCTAAGACTTTGTGAGATTCAAGCCAATACTTAGGCTTGTCATAAACTTGCTGCAACAGCTCCCCCTCAAGCCAAGTATGCTTGAGGTCTTCAATCTTCCAAGATTACCTGTAAACCAATCATAGCCTTGAATTTGCAAAGCTTTGTACCATCCAATGCTTTGGTTAGAATATCTGCACATTGTTGATGAGTGGACACATATGATATTTGAATCTCTTTGCTTAGATCCTTCTCTCTTACATAGTGATAATGAACTTCAATATGTTTAGTCCTTGCATGAAAAATAGGATTAGCAACGAGATGAATAGAACTCATATTGTCACCAAAAATAGTTGGAGTTCCAAACTCCAATCCAAGATCTTTGAATAATGTCTTCATCCACATAGCTTCCTGAGTAGCTATGGCAAGACCTCTATATTCAGCTTCAGTAGAAGAGAGAGCAACTGTGGGTTGCTTCTTGGATGACCATGAAATAAGCTTTGAACCTGCAAAGGTAAGATAACCTGAAGTGCTCCTTCTATCTTCCTTGGAGCCAGCCCAATCTGCATCAGAAAATAGCTTCAAACCTAAATCAGATACATAAGGATAATAAAGTCCTTCATTTATGGTTCCTTTGAGATACTTGAGAATCCTTTTGGCAGCATCCATATGTGGTTTCCTTGGTGTGTGCATAAATTGACTTAGCACACTCACACTGTAACATATATCTACTCTTGTCAATGTGGCATAGTTGAGACTACCCACTAGACTTTGATACGATGTGATGTCCTCTATGAGTTCACCTTCATGTGAGCTCAATTTGTGATTGACCTCCATTGGAGTACCTGCAATCTTACAATCTTGCATCTTGAATTTTGCCAACATGTCCTTAATGTACTTTCTTTGAGTGAGAAACAAACCATGATCTTTGTAGACAACTTCCAAACCTAGGAAGTAGGTAAGTGAACCCAAATCACTTATCTTGAACTCTTCTCTCATCTGATCTTTGATCTTCTTCATACCATCTGCATCATTTCCTGTCAATATAATATCATCTACATATACACATAGGTAGATGACCTCAGAGTTACTCTATTTAATAAAGAGTAAAGGATCTGCCTTGCTTGGTTGAAAGCCTTTGTCCTGCAAGAATGAAACAAGCCTGAAATTCCAAGTTTCTTGGGGCTTGCTTGAGACCATACAATGCTTTGTTAAGTTTACAAACATAATCAAGATAAACTTGATTCTCAAAACCAGGTGGTTGTGCCATATATACCTCTTTTGTTATCCAACCATTCAAGAATGCATTCTTTACATCTAGTTGAAGTATCTTCCAATTCTTGGAAGAGGCAATACTAAGCAAAACCCTAATAGTAGGCATCTTTGCCACAGGAGAGAAAGTCTCCTCATAATCAATTCCCTGAGTTTGTGCAAAGCCTTTTGCTACAAGCCTTGCCTTATACCTGTTAATGGAACCATCAAAATTCTTCTTGAGTTTATAGACCCATCTTGAGCCTATTACCTTCATGGATGAAGTCTTGGGCACCAAATCCCAAGTGTTGTTTTCCTCAAGGGCTTCAATCTCTTCCTTCATTGCATGCTTCCATTCTGTTTTTGCTTTGGCCTCTTCAAATGATGATGGCTCCTCTTGGTTTATGTCCTGTGCTATGTAGATAGAATGTTTAGTTACTAATGAGGTGTCAAACCCATACCTTTCTGGTTTTTTCTTCTCCCTCATAGATTTTCTTAGGCCATGATGTGATGATTCTTCCTCATGTCCAAGTTCCTGCAATTTTGCTTTACCTTTAGACTTCCATGCTTTGATCTTTTCCATATGAGATTCTTCATCATCCTTGAGGTGTCTTGTTCTTCAATCTTTGGTTGTTCTCTACCAAGCTTTGGAAAATCTTCTTCAAGATCATATGGTAAATATACCTTCCTGCATGAATCTTCATACCATGAATTGTTCTCATCAAAAACTACATCTCTGCTTACCAAGAATCCTTTGTTGGTAGGGTTGTATAACCTGTAGCCCTTTTGATTGTTGTCATATCCAATAAATACACACCTTTCTGCCTTTGGATCCATCTTGCCTCTAACCTATGAAGGAACATGAGCAAAAGCAATACATCCAAAAATTTTACAATGATCTAAGCTTGGTCTTCTTCCATTCCAAGCCTCATATGGAGTCATCCCATCAAGGGATTTTGAAGGCAACCTGTTAATCAAGTAAGTGGTTGTAGATACAGCCTCAGCCCATAAGTAATTAGGTAAATGCTTTTCATTTAACATAGACCTTGCAGCTTCAACAATTGTCCTATTCCTCCTTTCTGCCACTCCATTTTGCTCAAGAGTGTACCTTGTAGTTACCTCTCTTTTGATTCCTCTTTCTTGAAGAAAAGAATCAAACTCATGGGAGAAGTATTCTCCCCCTCCATCTGACCTTAGCCTTTTTAGTGATTTACCTGTTTGATTCTCCACAAGAGCCAAATATCTTTTGAAACATGAAAAAACTTCATCTTTGTGTTTCATAAAGAATAGGATAGTCCATCTGCTGCAATCATCAATAAAGGAGACATAATACCTTGATCCAGATATTGAAGCTTCCTTGCTAGGTCCCCATACATCTGTATGAACCAACTACAAGAGATCTTCATGCATATAACCTTTCTTCATGAATGGTAACCTGTGAGACTTTCCAAATTGACATGCACTACACTTATAAATCATATGTTGTTTTGACAAATTAGGGAGTCCAAGTACACTTTGGTCCCTGCAAATTTGCTTTAATGACCTTTCACCAATATGTGCTAACCTTTTGTGCCATACTTCCAATTCTGTGAGTGTCTAACTACCATAATTAAAGAGAGCAATGTTTCTAGTGTCCTATAATTCAAATGTGAGCAATCTACCTGTCTTTTCACCTTTTGCAATTTTTCTGAATCCTTGACTTGGATCTTCAACAAATGCTCCTGCTTTTGTGAACCTGACTTGTAACCCTTTCTCTACTATCTGCCCAACACTTATCAAATTCTTTGTAATGGTAGGGACATAGAGTACCTTACTGAGTAGGTTGATGTTTCCATCAGGTGCTTTGACATTGCCTATTTTCTCCACAGGATGTTTTGTATCATCTCCTGTTTGTACCTTATGCTTATTCCTTGGATCTTCTAAATCTGATAGGAGTGCCACATTTCCTGCCACATGATTTGAACAACCTGAATCTATGTAGAAAACATGCTCATCAGATTTACCTTGTGGCATAGCCATGTTCATGATCAATAATGAATCCTCTTTGTTTGAGTCTTCTGTGTAGTTATTGTAGTCTCTCCTTCCTTTGTAGCCTCCTTGATAGTTTGAATGATTGTAGTTGTTGTAGTTTCCATGATAATTGGTGAACCTTCCTCTTGAGTAGCCATAACTTCCTCTATTGTATCCTCTTCCTCTTTGATTCTTGGAATTCCTAAAGCAATTTTTAGTGGTATGATTAGTTAATCCACAAATAGAACATGAGTTGGAGTCTTGGGATCTCCCCCTGCCTTGTCTACCTCCTCTTCCTCTACCTCTGCCATGTCTTCCTCTACCTTTAGAGCTTTCTCCATTTTTGATAAGCTTTGCCTCTTGAGTAAGTAGTTGTCCAATGAGTGTATTGAAATCAGGTACATGCACGTCCATGTACAAATCCATAGCTGTGGTGAATGCTTCCCACTTGTCATCTGCCTTCAAGCCATTGATGACCTGCCTTACAATTTGCTCTTCATCCATTACCTCTCTAATGCTTCCCAACTGATCTGCTATGTCCTTGAGCTTTGTGACAAAATCAGTCACATTTTGTTTGGGAGCCTTCTTGAGAGTTGTGAAATCCAGCCATAGTTGATGCTTCCTAGCTTTGGTACTTGAAGAAAAGAAAGCTTCAAGTGCATCCCACACTTCCTGAGATGTCTTACAACTCCTAATGTGAGGCAACAAAAAATCTGAGATAGAGTTGAGGAGATAAGACCTTGCAAGTGCATCCTTGGAGCACCATGTGCTCAATCTCTCTTGCTCTTCTTGTGTTGGTTGACTTTTGTTCCAGAAACTTGGCATAACTTCATCTCCAGCCACATAACCATATAAACTTCTACCTTGGAGATAAGCTTCCATCCTTAATGACCAAGCTGAGTAATTACCTCTATCCAATTTGTCAATTGATGAAGGAAATCCATCTGCCATGTTGTCCAACCTTGCTCTGATACCACTGTGAAAAGATGGATAGGTATGTGCTTGAAGATGAAGAGGTGTTGCAAAATCCTTGATCTACACCAGCCAATTGAACTCCAAGAGTATATGGTGGGCCCTTTTAGCTTGCCAATGGATGTATTAGACACCCTATGTACCTTGGAAGATCACTCTCAAAAAGATAGATCAAAACATATAAGTTGGAGTTAGCTCAGAGGTGAAAACTTGCTATTCTTGGTACATACACCTGCCCAGTGTTTTGCATAATTCTCTGAGCACAGCAGTAATTAACTTAATTCCTCTTGGGTAACTCTAGATAACTTAACGAGCTAACTTTCAAGAGTAATCTCATAAAAAATAATGAACCACACACTGAGAATGAGTTTTAACAAGTGATGACATCATCCCGATTTTCACGGGCTGTTATAGTTTGAGACCAGTGAGCAGAAAAATGAACATAACTCCAATTGTAGGAATTCAATGATTATTAAAATTTGTATGCTTATACTACACAGTAAGCTAAATCCAACAAGCTTTAAATCACTAAATTTGGATAAGTAACCACTGAGAAATGGCTCTGACAAGATGAGTAAAAAAATCGGGTACCTGACAGAGAAGTGAAGATGAACAGACCCTGTTGACTTCAAATGAACATAACTGAAGATTGCAATACCCAAATGAGATGAAAATTGATGAGCATATATTAGTCTTATAGAGCTAACTTTATCAAGTTAAATCACTAAAAAGGATGCACCAAGCTCAGAGAAACCATCTCTACAATCTGACTAAGAAAACTGAGAGTCATGGCAGTGAGTAGTACACTTCACAAGAACATGGAAATATGAACCCAAATGATAATGAAAATGAAAGTATATTGCTTGTACAATACAATGGACTTACTGATACATATGTGTGTCTTGTAATCACACCTTCATATGGCATAAAGCTCAGCTCTTGGAGGTCTTCACATAGGTCTCTCTAACCACGACTAAAACTGCCATCTATTTATAGTTGAGTTTGGGAGGCTAACTTCCCTCAATCACTCTCCATCAATCAATGATTGATTTGATTCTCTACCTACCACAAATCACGAATTCGTGGCTCCTCTTTCCCTTTTTGATCATGTGGACTCAACCACTTAAGATTCTTTCACTTTTACATTAAGTAAACTCTTCAAAAGTTACAAGAGATAGTTCACAAGTGAACTTTACATAGTCTTCTTTTTAAAGCTTCTTCTAAGACTTTGTGAGATTCAAGCCAATACTTAGGCTTGTCATAGACTTGCTCCAACAAATCATTGTATTGATTTTTAGGTATTCTTGGTTCTAGGAGGACAGGGATAGTCTTTTCTAGAGTGGTCTGAGCTACCTCTATGAGCCTCCTACATATCGCAAGTCTCTCCTTTTCTAACTCCCATGTGGGTAAAGTTTCTCGTGCTGCTCTATGTTGGGTCCAGCTGTGATCCAAGCTTGGTAAGCTTTCAACCACATAACTAAGTCGTCCAGTCTAGGGTCTGCTAAGATTGATCCTGGCTTGTTTGGTTCTAATGTCTGTGGTGTAATGGGGGTTTCTTCCCAAATTTCAGGTTCCTTAGGTTTCTTACCGTCTCTTGTGCCTTTCTTGTTTTCCTTACTTTTGTTTTTCATCCATTTGTCTATTTTCCTTCTATCCTTCCCCCTTTGAGTTTTTTTTGCTTGAATACTCTCACGTGGATCTTCAGAGTCTTCCACTACCTGTATTCTTCTAGGGTCGTATTCTTTTTTTGCTCTGAGACTACTCGTTTTCTCTCTTGTCCTTTCGCTTGTGCTCGTGTGATAGCTTTTATGGGTACTGTGTACTCTTTATCACTACCTGAAGATTCAACTACTTCAATCACATTGATTTGTGTTGTACCATGAGCTCTATCGAGATTCTTTGGGCAGTCTTGAAATAGGTGTTCCTTTCCACATCCATTAGAGTAACCTTCCCAAGTCCTCGGAGGTGGTGGGTTATAGGGTCGAGTGCACTCTCTTATGAAGTGATCTCCTCCACATCTATATCAAAGTCCCTTTGGCATAGGTGGTCTAATGGGTGGCCTCATAGGTGTTGGTGATTTGGGTGCGGTGTACATTAGGCTTGCAAACTCCTGTCCATAGGTGTTGTCATATCCCTCATAGCCATAGTATTGTGGGTCATAAACTTGGTCATATTCCAGCAATCTGGTGTCATAGGGATAGTATTCTCCTTGGGTTTGCTTGTATCCTTGATTCGTTGATTCTGTACTAGCTAATGGTGTAGCTAGCACTATGGCTCTCTTTTTTTTGTCTCTAGTTGAGTATATTTAACTGGTACTACATTCTACGGGAGTGGTGGTTGCTGTCCTAACACTAGCTGAGGTTGTCCATATTGCCCTTGTTCATATGGTTTAGGTGCTCCTTATGGTCCTGGATAGGGATTGTATCTTGGGATCTTCCTTCTTGGCTCTCTAGGGGGGTATCCATACGGCCTATACTGAGGTTGATTTAAGGGTCTTGACTGCCTGTTGAATGGGCAATTCTCAGTAGTGTGGTTAGTGTATTTTTGTTCTATATGGCAATACAGGGTAGTTCCTTGATGTGGCTGCCTATTGTATGGATAAGCTTGAGGCACACCTATCCCTCCTCTTGCACACATGTGAGTTGGATGGTCTCCTCTGCATAGGCTGCATCTTTGCAACATGGGTATTCTCATCGATGGATGTTGGTAGTTCTATTGTCCGTGAACTCCTAATTTCTTGCTACCAATTCCTCTAACTGCTCTACATTACTTGAGTTAGATGTCACTGTACTTCTAGTGTCTTCTGATTTCGCAGGGCTCGATGTACTTTTGAGATCGTCAGCTAGGTGACCTCTAGGTCAATACATTCTTGAAGACACTCACTCAATATTTGTAGCCTCTTCACATATAATAAAGTTCTCAAAGTCCTATTCGTCAATCCATCCAAGAGTAGTGATATCATTTTTTGTTGAGTGGATCTTTCTGTTGCTGGACATCTATCGACATATTGATTAAATCTCCGGGGAGCCGTTTTCACCGCTTCATTGGGATTTTCTTTGAAGCTATGGATTAAGGATAAAGAATTGTGTTTAATCCCTCTCTTAGTGAATTCACCAATGAACTCTTGAAAAAATTGCTCAATATTTCCAAACTGATTGGGATCCAATGGTTGGAACCAAGTCAAAGCCATCCCTGTGATGGTAAATCCGAAGGACTCATACTGCAAAAAGAAATCATCCACTTGTTCAGCCCGTAACACTTGTTTAAATTCAGCTATGGGATCATAAGGTTCTTCCATTCCGTCATAATGATTTCTCATTTAGCTGGCCACTTGAATTGGTCATAATCTCCTTATGGGTTCTAGTGGTCTGGGTATTATAGGAATTGCTGGTCTAATAGGAGGTTGTTAGCAGCAGACAAGGAACTGAAGGACTGACGAGGCATGGCAGTCAGAGAAGAGAGTCAGAAGGGAGAGAAGGCACAAGCAGACAAGGGAGTCAACGACGATCCGACAACTGAAGGACTGACGAGGCATGGCAGTCAGAGAAGAGAGTCAGAAGGGAGAGAAGGCACAAGCAGACAAGGGAGTCAACGACGATCTGGCAATTAGGCCAATAATGTTCTTCATGAAGAAGCAAGTACGAGCATTCACGCAGATCTAGCACTAAGTCAACCCTTCAATTTTTCAAAATCCTTTCACAAATTAAAAGTGGTTCTCATCACTAACAACCCCTGTAAATACCATGTTCACCTTTTTGTAGCTCCATTTTGTGCAAGCCGAGGAGTGCTCGAGCTTGAGGAGCCTTAGAAGTAGTTGCTTACCAATTTTCGTATTTTTTAGATCTCGTTTGAGCCCTCAAATAAGCCCTGGAACCTAATTTTTAACTAGGCCGGACACTAGGTCTGGACAGGGCCAAAGCTAGTCAAAAACTATAAAAGGAGCTAGAGAGCTCATTTTTGAGGTTAGCTTGTAAATGAAATGAACTTGTAAGAGCTTTTTGAAAGTAATCTAAGAACTCCATTGCTTCTCACTCTTTGTCTTGCCGTGTGTGCGCATGTGTGTGTATGTGTGTGCATGCTTGTGTGCTTCTCACTCACGCACTTGTGCCTCCACTTGCTCGAGGTCTTCATACCATCCTCACGTCTTCCCGGATTGACATTAAAGGAGGTGCTACTCATCACTGAGCTACACCAAATTTTGGCACCGTTGCCGGGGATCGAGCTTTGAGGACGAGCGTGTGATGGTAAGACGTAGAGTTGACGCGTTGGAGTTGTAGGTATTTTCTTCACTTTCATCTATTTTCTTGTTTTTTCTTCACCACCTTCATCACCATCATCATCATCACCATCTCCCACCTCCATCTCCATCATCGCGAAAATCTTCAGTTTTGATCATATCACCATCTCCACCTCATTTCCTTCATTCTACTTGTGAGAGAGAGCGAGAGAGCGATATTGCTTGCACTGTTTTTTGCATGTTTATTGTGTTTCTTGCAGGTATCATCATCATCATCCCCTCCAGCACGCTGCGCAGGTACGAAACTTGTCGAATCTGTCTCGCAATCGCCAGCCTCTGTCGATCGCGATCGACAGAAAATTCGATCATTTGGTAAAACAAAGTGCACCACTAGCACAAGCATGATGAGCACATCCCAAATCACCTAAAACAGTAGAAAAATTCCGAGTTTTTCTGTCAATCGCGACCGACAGCCTCTGTCAATCGCGACCGACAGACCTTGTCAGTCGCGACCGACAGACCCTGTCAATCGCGACCGACAGACCCTGTCAATCGCGACCGACAGACCCTGTCGATCGCGACCGACAGACTGCCACGTAGGACCCTGTCAATCGCGATTGACACCGTCGATCGCGATCGACAGCCACGACCGACACCCCTGTCAGTCGCGATTGACATCGTCGATCGCGACCGACTGAAATTCAACGATTGATTGACTTTTACGCGTAGCCACGTGTCCATCGCGACTGATAGGCCCCCGATTGACTGAAATTTCGGTGAAAAACCCAGAAAACGTGTCAATCGCGATTGATACCGTCGATCGCGATTGACAGCCACGATCGACTCTGTCGATCGCGATTGACACTGTCGATCGCGACTGACAGGCCCGACGGACACCTCTGTCAATCGCGATTGATAGACCTGTCGATCGCGATTGACAGGCTTTTCGGCCAAAAATTAGGGTTTGCTTTTGTTCAAAATTGGGATAATTTTGGGGCAAAATAGTCAATCTATTAGCATTTTTGGAGGTTCCTACACTTGTGATTTGGGAGAAAATCCTAGGATCTGTCAGCCAGATTGAATCCTATCTTAACCCTAGAACCCTGAACGGTCATAACTTTCTCATACAAGATCCGTTTGCCGCGATTTTTGTTTTGTTGGAAAGCTCACGGGAAGTACAACAAAAACCTCGACTGGTTACGGTTAAATTAAGATCAGGAATATTAGATAGGGTATTTTTAAGTTGACCATACCAAGGGGGAACAAAATTCAGGGATCTCTAGAGTTGTGTCCAAAAAGTCATAGTGCAAATTGGTGAAGTGTTACATGAATAAAAGTGATTGGTTCTGTCTTGTGAATCTAAGTCTTGAGCTAACAGTGGGCCTTTTACAGATCTATTGAGAGCATCGAAAGGCGTTCTAAGCAAGTGTAAGTGCAAGCTTGGGAACACACGTCCTGAGCATACTAGGGCATCAACACAAGGAAAGGAACTCAAGGTTGGAATACTCTCAACTCCCTCGGTCATTTTCTAGCTCAGGTTAAGTACGAATAGTGCTAGAAGTAAGTCAGGGCGACGATAGGCAGGTATCAAGTTGAAGACTACCTAAAAACTCAAGTTCAAGCTAAAAACCTAATCTCTGTACTGTCGATAACATAAAGGAAAAGAACCTAATGTGGAACGATCAATTCCAAGTATGGAAAATACTCAAGTATTCCTGACGACGCAATACCAGACAAGATCATAAACATAATAACTCACTAAAAACGAATCAAGTGACTGAGACTAATTGATCGGCAACGAGGTTGTACTCTGGGCAAAAATCGGGCTACTTAACTAGGCATATGAACCTTAGATCAGGGTGACATCTAGTAAGGGATAGACAGAGCCTTAGGTCTTCAGAGGCTAGTGTCAACCACGTTGCTAGGTCGTGGGCCCAGCAGTTGAGTCACCACAAGCAGTACAGGAATGCCATACTTGCACAGGGTAGAAGGCCCTTACAAAACACAGTTGGAATACCTTAGGACCAACCGATTAGGTGCTAGCATCTATGAGGACGGCCTAGGAAGATCTGTGGTACAGATTAGGAATCCTGATCAATCCATTGGATTAGAGCACCCAGCTGTCAAGTTTGAAAATGGAGCATACTCGGACAAAGAAGGAACCATATACGTAGTCACCAGTCACCCAGATAGGACGGACGAATTTGGAAATGTGATCCCCGAAGCAGACTTAGGTGACATGGAGCAAGGAAACATGGGTGCAGAGCCTAGAACCCCTCGAGGTAAATCGGTTCTTACTAGGATTATCACACCGGAGTGGATCCCACAGGACAATAAGAGTATAGATTTGCTACTAAACCAAGAAACCGATGAAGCCTTTTGGAGGTATAAACCAGACAAGCCGATTGATATAGGGACAATCATGGTCTATGAGTTTAAGGATCCCGATAGCCCAGGTAGAGTGACCTACTTAGATCACGCTTCGGAGAGAATCTTTGTGGTGACAGAAAATGATAGTCATGCTTACACTTGGAAGGGTGAATTCGTTTTCCCCCAACCAAGATCGAATGTATCCTATGGTCACCCTGGAGCTGGAACATCCCAAGCTCATGGAATGCAAAGAGACAGAAATAGAGATAGACCAGAAGTAAGCTTTGCCAACCCAGTGGGCAGAGAAAGAACGAGGACGGAAACAAATAGAGTAGAACCTGAGATACTTAGAGCTCACAGGAATCAAAGAAATGCGGATGAGTTCCCTCTACCACGACCTAGAGAGCACACAAGGACTTTGAGACCGACTCAGCTAGTTAAGTCCATGAAGAACTACTTCGATGGCACTGGAGATCCATACGATCATGTGGCTGAGTTTAGGCAAGTCTTGAGAGCTGAACAAGTGGAGGATCTATTCACGCAGTACAATGCCTTTGGTCTGACCCTTAGGAACACTGCCCTGACATGGTTTCAACCACTAAATGAGAGGCAGTTCAGGAGCATAGACCAACTCCTAGAGGCTTTCATTATTGAATTCTCTGAGAGTGGCATAAGGCATAATACCTCCTCGCTGATTCACAGCTTCAAGCAAACACCTCAAGAAACTGTGAGGCTTGCAGGAAGAAGATTTAGGCAATACTTAGAAAGATGCCCTGTTTCGGAGCTACCCACACCAGCTAAGCAAGTGGCTTTATTCCTGGATGGATTGCTAAGTACCAAATTGAGATCTTATGTGTACTTGAAGGACCCTAGGACCATAGAAGATTGTGTACGCATGTGCATTGATATTGAGGATAACCTAGGGGAGGAGTTAGAGCTTTCTAAGATATACAAAGATTCGGATAGTGCCTCTAACCTCTCTTCCACGCAATCCACATCGATTGAGGAACTTGCAGAGAAAGTAGCTCAGAAATTAGGTGTCACTAACAAACAAATCCCAAGGTTTGCCCCTGTGAAAAGGTGCTATACTTGTGGTGGCGACCACATGGCGAATGTGTGTCCCATTATGGCCCAACCCCAAGTTAATCCTGGTAGCCAGTACTGCACAATAGAACGAAGGTACACCAATCATACCGCGCAAGATTGCCCCTACAATAAGCAAGCCGTTAGGCAGACGTACCCACAGCCATACCCTCATCAAGGAAGATACCAGAACCAGTACCCACCTCAGCAGTATGCTAGGCCTCAACAAACCTACCAACCCTACCAAAACCAACAAAGGCCTCAGCCTGTGCTAGCACAACAACCCCCTGCCCCAGCTAATGTAATCCCAGTAAAATATGCAGCAGCAGAAGAAAACCTGAATAGAGCTATAGTCCCTGTAACACCACTGCTCTCAGAAAGTGATCCTAGTGACCATAGTTTCGACTCTACACATGTTGAGAGTCCCCAGGCTTACTACATGCAATCTCCCGAACATGGTGAGTCCTACTATAGTGAAGAGCCAAATGAACCTAGTTGGGAATCAGATTACACAAATGTCATGTATGCAAACCCCAACCCTAGACCTCCACCTAGGCAGGTAAGACCCCCGTTCCCTAGAGGACCATGCTACAGATGTCAGGGAGATCACCTCATTCGTGATTGTCCCTTACCTCCACCTACACAATCCCAGTCAGTGATGATCCAAGGCTTTTGCCAAGAATGTGGAAAGGAGCATCTCTTACGAGATTGCCCAAAGAACCCCAATAATATGCCAAAAATCACTCCTATCAACGTTGTTGGGTTAGTGGTAGACTCCACAGGGAGCGTGACGTCCACTGCACCAGTACAGGTAGTCACTAGAGCTCAAGCATTGCAGCAAAACCAAGCTGTAGGTCAGGAAAAGAGCCCAGATGTTAGTGAAACAGAGAGCATGAAAAAGAAGAGGACAAAAGCTTGGAGAGATAGCCGTGAACGTATGAAAAGGCAATGGGCAAAGAAGATGAGTGAACTTGAGGAAAGTCTACGAGAGACCAAGGCCAAAATCATAGAGATCACATCCCAACCGCACTCTCACACATTCCCACCGCTACCATCCCCATCACCCTCCATCCCTCCACCCGCTAATACAC
Organism: Ceratopteris richardii; assembly: GCA_020310875.1. NCBI lineage: Eukaryota > Viridiplantae > Streptophyta > Polypodiopsida > Polypodiales > Pteridaceae > Ceratopteris > Ceratopteris richardii. Next base: position 165,989,652 of record CM035408.1, on the reverse strand, counting down.
CCCACGTAACCCACCCACCACCCCAAGCAGGATCAGTATTAGCTGATCCCACTCCCGAAAACCTTAATATGATGCTTAAAGCATATCAGGCCAGAATCCAAGAAGGGCCAAACGTAACTGATCATGAAAAATGTTACCCAAGAGCAGAACTAGAGCTTGAACGAACCAAAATTTGTGCTAAGATGGTGGAGTTGGCTCAAACCATGTTTGAGGCCAGTCGCCTCTTTAACATCTCTAGCTCAGCAAAGACGCAGTTGCACTTTGATGGACTGCTAGAAAGAATAGAGAAGCTGATTGCACAATCAGAGAAGGAACCCGCCTCTCAACACAAGGACAAGGCAAGTGAAAGATTAAGCATTCCTGCTCAGGAAGCCTATGTGCCTGAAGCCTATGTGCCTAACTCTACGGAGCCAGACACATCATCTTCTATGAATCGGTTCACACCAGAATTCCTACGCGAGATTCAAGAAGACAAATGGGCTAAAGAGAGTGAAGTCCCTCCTCCTATTGAACTTGTGGATGATGCACGCGACCAATTCCCACAAGACATCCCATCCATTTATGAGGAGCAGGAGAGCACCCACTCTCAAGACAGACTAGACTTTGAATCTAACTCTTTACAAGAATTACCCCACTTCACAGGCCCATGGGAAGCTAAGTCTACTTGTATGAGAGCACCCACGGTCATGGTACGAAATGAGGACTCAGTCTTACCTAGGAACACAGTAGTGAAAAACACTAAAGTGCAGTGCAATCTCAAGTTAGAAGAGCTACTCAAGGTTAGACCTGAATTATGGAAACATGTAGCCAAACAAGTACCAGAGATAGCAAAACCTCGTTCCCAGGTAGGATCACATAGGACAGTGCCAGAAATACCCTTGGATAAGATAGGAGATATGTGTGAAGGTGAAGAAGGGAACACCTATCTTCCCATTACCTACCAAGAGTACACCACCAAGGCAATTTTGGACTCAGGTGCAGGAGTTGCAATTGCCACCACTTCCCTATGGAAGCGTTGGGGCAAGCCAGCACTCAGGCCAACGAGAATGAAACTGCAGATGGCCGATGGTCATATTGAGAGACCCTTAGGATTGCTAGAAGGAATAACTCTCACCACCTGTGGTGTCGAGTTTGAGCATACATTTGCCATATGTGACTTCAGTGAAAATCATGCCTATGAGATGATTTTGGGAAGACCATTTATGCGACAGTTGCAAGTGGTACAGGACCGGGGAACCAACTCCTTGTATTTACAACACTTAGGTGTTACGACCAAAGTCAATCTCAAGGATTACTCTCATAGAGATGTCCCTCCTATCCAATGGAACCCCATCCATAGAGCCAAAGATGATACGGAATCGGTGCATTCCATGGGATCAGGATCCTCATGGATGCATGAAGACACCCACTTATGGATGTGCAAAGTAGCAGTAGACGAAAAGAAGAGAGAAAAAGCCAGAGAGGTAGGTGCAAAAGAAACCCATAGATCAATCCAAGACCCAGCCTATGCACCTGTAGTTTTTCCAGACGAAGAATTTGAACCTCACGGCTAGGCAGAAATTTTAGCAACCATGGATGTAGCCATCAATGAGGAACAATGGACACCTCACTGTGATGAGGATGGCTATGACATTTCAGTCTTCTCCATAGAGCCAATCATGGGAGAGGCAGTTCTAGAAGAATGCGAACCTAGCCCTGATGCATTTGAGGATGCAATTGACTCCGATCTAGAGTCAATCATTATGGACCCACCATTTGCATCAGATGAAGAATACTTCCATGAAGTAGAATTTCAACCCCAGAGGCATGGAGAGATTACAAATGATGTAAGATTAGCAACACATGTGACCCCGAAGGAAGAAGGGAAGAAACGAAAGAAGAGAGAAGTCTCACCAGAAGAGGAAGAATCTTTGTTTGAGGTCCCGGAAAATTTTAAGAAGTATGAGATAGACGACAGGCGAGTCATGATAAGAATGCCTAAACGAGAGGCACAAGTAGGAGAGGCCTATGATAACAAAGAAACCACCAAGAAAATAGTAGTGGCCCTAGAAGAAGGAGAGGAGAGATGCACGTACATAGGCCATGACCTAACAGAGGAAGAAGAGCATGCGTTAATTGCCTTGCTAAGAGAATACAGAGATGTATTCGCTTGGAGTTACAAGGATTTGAAAGGTGTTGACCCTGACATATGCTCACACACTATCCCCATGACCTCAGATGCTAAACCCTCTAAGCAAAAGCCCTATACATATAACGATAATTACGCTGCTAAGATCGAAGAGGAGATAGATAGACTGGTCAAAACTGGATTTATCTATGAAATTGAGCACACTGAGTGGGTATCCCCCATCGTAGTGGTGCCCAAGAAGAATGGCAAGCTGCGTGTATGCATTAACTTGAAGAAGGTTAATGCAGCCACAATTCGAGATAACTATCCGCTTCCCATCACAGAACATCTCTTAGAAAGAGTGGCAGGCAAGGAAATGTATAGCTTCCTCGATGGATTTTCGGGCTACAATCAAGTCGCCATTGCTCCAGAAGATCAGCATAAGACAGCTTTTGCCACAGAGTGGGGTATATTTGCCTTTCGTGTAATGCCATTTGGGCTTACCAATGCACCAACGACCTTCCAAAGACTAATGTGCCATGTATTTAAAGAATTCCTGAGGAAGAATTTAGAAGTCTATGTTGATGATCTTTGTGCTCATTCCAACATTAGACAAACCCATATTCCTGAACTCAGACAAATCTTTGACAAATGTAGAGAATATCAAGTCTGCCTGAACCCAGAAAAGTGCATTTTTATGGTCAGGCAAGGCAAGATTCTAGGACACATAGTGTCAAAAAATGGCATATCCACTGATGAAGAGAAAGTGAGAGCCATAGCAGAGCTACCTAGGCCAAGGAATGTCAAGGAAGTACAAGCTTTCATGGGGCATTGTGGTTACTACCGCCGGTTCATTCACATGTATGCCGTCATTGCAAAGCCCATGTACGGACTTCTGACTGACTTTGAGTGGACTGATGAATGTGAGAACTCCTTCCAGGAGCTTAAACGAAGATTATGTTCAGCACCAATCTTGACCACACCAGATTGGAACAAGCCATTCCATGTTCACGTGGATGCATCCAATTATGCTATTGGATGTGTACTCGCACAACCTACTGGTGAAGGTAATATGGATCTTCCAATTGCCTACGCTAGTAGACAATTGAATGCAGCTGAACGAAATTACACCACTACGGAGAGAGAAGGCTTAGGCATGGTATATGCAGTTAAGAAATTTAGACACTATTTGCTTGCAAACAAGTTTAAATTTTTTACAGACCATCAAGCATTGTTATATCTCGTAAACAAGCCATGCAATACAGGAAGATTAGTAAGATGGTTTCTCTTGCTAATGGAATATGATTTTGAGGTTGTGGTAAGGAAAGGTAGGACTCACTTGAGAGCTGATCACCTTTCTAGGCTCACATCGGGAGAAGCCCCACAAGGAGTGTCAGATGATCTTCCTGATGCTTACTTGTTTAACTTGGAAGTGGTACCGCAGTGGGCTAAGCCATTGGTACCAGTATTGACATACGGGCCTAACCATCCAGTAGTAAACACACGGAATAGAGAGGTTGTGAAAGCCCAAAAGTACCACATCATGGCAGGAAGCATGTACAAGCACACGGATCAAGGAATCTTGGCTTGTTGTGTGGAAGAGGACGAGTACAATAAATGGTTGCATTTAGCACATGTAGGTGCGTTAGAGCAACACTACTCAAAGCAACGAACCTTACAGACACTAAGGAGACTCGGAGTACATTGGCCAACTATGGAAGCTGATGTCCAAAGGTTGTGCAAGGAATGCCCAATCTGCTGCACTAAACCACCTGTGGAACATGCCACTCTCTATCAAGTGTCCATAGTGCCAGATTGGAGTGAACCACTAGTATCCTTCCTGAGGACGAAAACATTCCCTCCAGACATGACTCTGGCTAGGAAAAGGAGTTTAGAACAAGAAGCCCAGGATTACTCACTCATTGGTAATAATCTATATAAGCGTGGTAAAGATGGGTACCTAAGGCTATGTGTCCATGAAAGTGAATATCTCAAGATCTTGGAAACTGCTCACCAAGGTGTAGCAGGAGGACACTTTGGACCAGATCGGGTGATCAAGGCAATACTATTTGCGGGCTTCTGGTGGCCAACCCTTCACATGGATGCACATACCTATGTGAAATGATGTGATGTCTGTCAGAGAACTCAGTATCCTATACGTAAAGATGAGATGCCACTGAAACCTATGATGGGTGGACGTGCATTCTCCAAGTGGGGAATAGACTTCGTAGGTCCTATTAATCCCCTAGCTAAGAATTCCCATGCAGAATATATCATTGTTGCAACAGACTATCTAACTAAGTGGGTAGAGGTAAAAGCCACAACGAAGAACGATGCTCAAACAACAACTAAGTTTTTATTTGAGAATGTGTTCACTAGATACGGGCTACCCATAGAGCTAGTTAGTGATAGAGGCACTCACTTCTTGAATGAAGTGATTGAAAATCTGCTCCAAGAATTCTTGGTAATACATAAGAAGTCTGCCCCCTATCACCCTCAAGCAAATGGCCAGGCTAAGAGCACCAACAAGATCTTATGCAATGTACTGACAAAATTAGTGAACACTAAACGCTCTGATTGGGACAAACAGCTACACCATGCTGTTTGGGCATACCGAGTCGCCTACAAAACGGTACTCCAAGCCACCCCCTTTCAGATGGTATTTGGCCAAAATGCGGTGCTACCCTTGGACTTCTTGATACCTACATTGAAAGTAGCACAAGAGCACGAATGGACGGGTCATGAACTCTCCTCTAGACTTTTTGACCTTGAACGATTAGGAGAAACACGACTGAGAGCAGCTGCAAGGATATATGCAGCTAAGAAGAGACAGAAAGCATACTTTGATGCCCATGTGAAGGATAAGGGCTTGAGAGCAGGAGATCTAGTTTTAGTCTACACATTGAAACAACATGCAAGGAAGCTAGAAAAGAGAGGCTACGGACCTATGATCATCAATAGGATCTCCACGAGTGGAGCAGTACAACTAGCCACTTTAGAGGGTGATGTTCTCCCAAACTATATTAGCGGATGCAGAGTCAAGTTGTATCAGGAACCCCTCATGGAGGAAATGCTAAGTCGACTCAATACTGCTAAGCAACGTAAAGAAGAGGAAAAACGAATTCGAGAAGAAGCTCAAGTAGAAGGCCTAGAGCGCACACGGAGAATGAAATTAAGAAGACAAGGTAGAGAGCACCCTAGGCAAGATGCATATGCAAATCAAGGATATGACGTAGCTATGTGTGAAGTTTCAGGTGTTAGCTCACATAGGATAACTGATCGACGTCCTTTCATATCCGTAGATATAGGACAAGGAAAGAGTGCAAGGACTGTAAGAGCCTTGATTGACTCAGGCGCAGCCACTAGTGCTGTTAAATTGTCTTACTGTCAAGAGTTGCAGTTAACTGTCAATCCTGTGGAAGCATATCTCATAGGATTGGGAGGCGTGGAAACCCCTTGCATGGGCGAGGTGGAACTTCCCCTCTATATTCATGATGAGGCAATGACAGTTAAGGTACTAGTGTGTCAAGATGAGGACCTCACTGAACCTCTTGTCTTGGGTCAAGACTGGATCTATGACCAAGCAGTCAACTTAAACCTAAGAAATGGACTTCTTCAGGTATGGGTCAATCATAGTCGAATTACAGTAGAGTTAGAGAATGGAGCACTCAAGGAACTAGGGAAGGCACACACTCCTGGTCCTTCCAGGAGTACACATGAAGATGGCCATGCTGTTCTTGTCCAAAACTATGTGTTGCAGAGGAATGATGTTCGCAAAAATGGAGTCAGGGATGCGACGGAACTCCCTTCTTTTCCAAAGGTCAGAGAGAAGCAGCAACCAAAGGTGGATCAACGGCAGAAGAAGCAGGGTACTACCTATGTCAGAGATCAAAAGCACCTACGCAGCAAAGTGTCTCAGCTAGTAAAACAAGTGTGGGTGCGGAAAGGCGAACACCCGGTTGCACTTAAGTCAACCACACGGGCAAAGCCTCTCATTAGTAACCAACAACACGACACCCATAAGAAGTCTTTCAGAAGTTCTTCTACTAACGTGAAGTCTATTTGGGTGCCCAAGAAGTCGATGAAGGCTAGCCCACAATCAAGAAAAATTTGGGTGCCTAAGGCTTGTTTGCGGGCTCAAATAGCCACACCAAGGCCACACCCTTTACAGCGTGATCCATTCACTCACACCGCCGACATCCACTCGTTTTCAACACTCAGGAACACACCAAGGCCCATGAGCACGAACAGAATCACTTGTAAATGGGTCACTAAAAGGTCTCATTTTCAAGCCGACACACCCGTAAAGCTCTCGAGAGTCTCTACGAAACCAAGAGCAAAACCCATCCACTGCATTTGGCAGCCTAAGACTTGTAACAAACCCCCGGACCCCAATTGTAAATCCATGATAACCAATTAACCCCATCACTATCACACTACATCATTCCATTTAGCTCTTAGGTGTACTGAACTCCTAACCACACACACACTCACACCGAGCACTTACTAACCCATTAATCTCTCCCAACCCTCGTGTTAATGTTGTAATGGGAGCAACAACGGTTCTCTCTTGTCCTGTACAATGTTAACACTAGTTTCTATATTCTCACAGATACATGAAGCAAGAAGTAACATGGCAGAGACGGTAGGAACTAGCTCCCAGGCAGGCACCAGCCCCCAAATTGTGGACATTGAAAGCCTTCCGGTTGAGGAGGAATTAAAGGAACGACCAGCGGCATTAAGGGCATTACATGCCATACCGATTCAGAATCCTCCACAGGGTCACACAATGCCGGTGGGCAAAACCTCACACTGGTTCAGTGATGTTACGGGACCTCTGGGTGAAGGCACATACATGTGGGAGTCCGAGGTAGAATTCAATGGACGTTGGGGCAGATACCACTTCTTTACCAGAGAGTTTGAAAAGCTACAGAATAACGAAGGACTGAAGCCGATATGGAAGAAGGTTGGGCTCTATGATTATTTCAAGTTCCAACTACCAAAGCCCGATTTTCTAAGGTGCTCATACTTGATTAGCACCCTCACTCCAAGCAAAGACAAAAAAGGATACAACTCCTTTGTACTCCCATCACTCACAAGGGGCAATGAGCTGAAGCGTTTCCGCTTGACTATCAACTTGGTAAGAGAAGCTCTCGACATGAAAGGTATGCACATTCCTACGGAGAAAGAGACTATGGTTCCAGACAATGGTCTCGATGACTCCTACGATCACCATTCATTTACGGATGGTCATGCAACATTTCGCATTCCCTGCGCAAGAAAGGTTCACAATGCCTCCCAAAAAGATCTGGTTTAGCCTCTACTTAGCAAACGCCTTTGATTTGACCATCAATATGCCCCACTGGATTATAGACCAGATCCATATGGCTCATCAAAGATGGTATAAGAAACAAAAATCTGTACTCTATGGATGTTGCGCGCTTACCAGAATTGTGTATAGATGTCTTGCCTATGATGTACCGGTGCAAAGGGCTCTCATTTGGTCCAGAGCACAGGAGTTTCAACCCAGATTGTCAGCCGTGGGACCTCCCTCAAAGAAGATGAGAGGCACCGTACAGATGCCTTGTGCACAAGCCCGCGGTGCAACCCTAACACCAGAAACAACTCCAAGGCTTCCTCGAAGAGTGCAACCATTTACTATCAGGTTACCCAGGCACAACACAGATGGCCCTAACCTTGTGTTTCCACCAGTGCCTACTGATCTGGAATTTCCTCACGGATTTACTTTGGAAGATCTAACGGATGAAGAAGTGGCTAGAATTATTGAAGCTGTTAATGCGGAAGTTGAGGCAGAGCAGGGTAGTGGACAACAGACGGCCACACAACAACCCCAGACAAGACAACCAGAAGTGGTAGAAGTGGAAGATGAAGAAGAAGAAGACCAAGAGGATGAACAAGAAGGATTTTCTGATGAAGGGGCGCATGACTATGAGCAAGAAGTTATACAGGAGCTAGAGGGTGCCCCAGCATATACAAAGGAGTTGAAAAAGCTCTACGATACCATCAACAGAGTCCAACAACAACATAAGTTATCCCTTGCAGCAGGAAAGGCTATCATGCACCAAATCCTTGAGGAGGAAGGAGTTGACGAACAATATCGTGCCACCCTGGATATGATCTCCGATGCTTTAGGAGTACCCGAAACAGTGCACACTGCCCTGGCACAAGCACGCAGAACGGAAAGAAGATACGGAAGGCGGCCCCCACGAGCAGGGAAACAGATGAATGTCTTAGTATCAGAAACACAAGCAACAGCCACGACCATGGGCACAGCACACGCTGTGCACGATACTGAAGCGACCCATGTGTCCAGTGCACCCCCATCACCCCCCTCGCCACCCCTGCCTCCCTCTCCACCACATTCACCTCCCATTACCAATGTAACAACCACCGTTACCGCCTCTAAGCCCACCGCCATGACTGAAGCACAAACCGCCAATCAACCCACACACCCTCTCAACACCTCCCGTGTGTACACCTCCACTAATACTGTAACCCTAACGGCAGCTACTGACATCCCCATTCCCCCACTCACACTTTCGGGCAGTTCACATTCACAACTGCACACACCACTGTACACATTCACCACAATCACTGCACCCACAATTCCACTATTCACAATCACTCCCACTACTGCTTCCACCATGGATTTTATGGACATATCACCCTCCACTGCACCTCTCCCTCCCCCCATACGACCACAATCTCCCATTCCCCACCACCCACTTCACCATTTTCCAGCACCGCATTCACACTTCCCTTCCCCTTTCCCTTCCCCTCTGCACTTAACACCCTCCCTACATCCACCCCCATTAATAATGTATTTAACAACATGTATCAGTGCATGTCTCAGTTACAACAACACTATCAGCACCTCGATGCTCAGCATACAAGTTTATTCAGGAGTCATGAAGCATTACAAGGAAGATTCATTGACTTAGAGCAAGAGAAGAAACAGTTACAACAGCAGTTTAGTGCATTGCAAGAACAACATGAGCAATTAGTGGCACATCCAGCGCAGCCAGATGCCGAAGAAAGACAACAAATGGATGATCTGCTACACTCCCAAATCACAGAGAACCTCAAGCTCCGCCGCAACATGGCTCTATTACGGAAGCATATGTCTGCAGCCCTAGAAGAAAATAGATGGCTTCAGACACAAAACGAAGAGAACTTGGAATTAGCCTTGGACGGTTCCCCACAGGAAATCGACCCGGAGAGATTTAAGGCCATTCCCTCGGACAATATGCAAATCATATTGGAAACCCATGCTGATCTCCTCAAAGCCCATGCAGCCTTAGAAAAGGAAAGAGACGAACTACGAAGGCAATTGGCAGCTCAACCAGCACCACCCAAAGAAGTCCCAACCACAGCTGACACGGCTGACGAAGTAGCAGCGCTCAAAGCACAACTTGAAGAACTACAAAAGAAAGTGCTTGTGTATGAACGCCAACCCTCCCCCTTGGTAGAACCAGAACCTGAAGACCTAGTACCAATCGAAGTAGAGGAAACCTTTGAGGACCCGTACATTCCGATGCCAGCACCTGGGGGCAAGCGAACAGATGAGGGCATGGACACCCTTGAAATAGAGGCTCCGGAATGGATGCAGAAATTGGAAAAGGTGGCCACAGCACATGATGATAGGGTGGCAGTCCAGATAGCATCGATGTCACGCTTGGAAGAGGTGGTCATAAAATCGGACTATTTTAGGAACCTCTCTCATCACAGGTGGATTGGCACCTTTGACGACTTGTATGTTCCTTTTTGTGTCTTAATGGCGGACTATAATGCTGAGATCAAACACCACACTTCACGGGAACCAACCTCTGCCACATAGTTTGCACCAGACGACCTCCCAGAAAGTGCCAAGCAGGGAAATATTCGCCAACCGACTTGGAGAATTCGTCTGCTTGAAACCTACCCGGAAATGAACCGCACATGGAATAACATGCCCCTGTATATCAAGTACAATCCCTGCTACTGTCCTATTTTCCGAAGACGGTCGTGGCCGGAATGCACAAAGATGGTGCTGACAACCAAAGGATGTGAGAAGTGGCTCAACTATGTCTACTTAGCACCACCTAAAGGTCAACCTACTGTAGGGTATATGATATCGACAATTCGGCATTGGGGTGTCAGGTTCAAAAACGTACCAGATGTCATGACACAGATGTGTCTTAAAATTTTTGAACTCATGATAGTCACCTTCCGGACCTTCAAGAATGTTAAGGAACCTCACCTCTCTGCGCTCGGATTTAATGAAGGCAATCAGGATTTAGTTTATGACATGAGCACAACGCCCTCTATTAATGTTGTTTATGCATGGCATGCCCGCATAAAGTACCTACCGGCCTGCTTCAAACAAACATTTGAAGAGATGTTTTTCACCGGGTTCTGGGAATATCACTCAGAGATCTTCATTCCCCGGCCCTCACATTTATTACAATTGTTTGCAGTGGAACAAGCTCTCCATTCAGACAAGTTACGTATGCCACATCCAGAGGTTCCCGGACCGGTAGATTGGGATGCTCTACTCACGGACTTGGCCAAAGGATTGAGGATTGCGGAACATCACTTAGCGCAGGATGTCGTTGAGTACTACATCCAAAAACCCACACAACAAGGGTCTGTCAGGGACGACAGACGCGAGAGAGGGGGGGGTGTTAGCAGCAGACAAGGAACTGAAGGACTGACGAGGCATGGCAGTCAGAGAAGAGAGTCAGAAGGGAGAGAAGGCACAAGCAGACAAGGGAGTCAACGACAATCTGGCAACTGAAGGACTGACGAGGCATGGCAGTCAGAGAAGAGAGTCAGAAGGGAGAGAAGGCACAAGCAGACAAGGGAGTCAACGACGATCTGGCAAGTAGGCCAATAATTTTCTTCATGAAGAAGCAAGTACGAGCATTCACGCAGATCTAGCACTAAGGCAACCCTTTAATTTTTCAAAATCCTTTCACAAATGAAAAGTGATTCTCATCACTAACAACCCCTGTAAATACCATGTTCACCTTTTTGTAGCTCCATTTTGTGCAAGCCGAGGAGTGCTCGAGCTTGAGGAGCCTTAGAAGTAGTTGCTTACCAATTTTCGTATTTTTTAGATCTCGTTTGAGCCCTCAAATAAGCCCTGGAACCTAATTTTTAACTAGGCCGGACACTAGGTCTGGACAGGGCCAAAGCTAGTCAAAAACTATAAAAGGAGCTAGAGAGCTCATTTTTGAGGTTAGCTTGTAAATGAAATGAACTTGTAAGAGCTTTTTGAAAGTAGTCTAAGAACTCCATTGCTTCTCACTCTTTGTCTTGCCGTGTGTGCGCATGTGTGTGTATGTGTGTGCATGCTTGTGTGCTTCTCACTCACGCACTTGTGCCTCCACTTGCTCGAGGTCTTCATACCATCCTCACGTCTTCCCGGATTGACATTAAAGGAGGTGCTACTCATCACTGAGCTACAGAGGTACCCCATGATGCACTCTTGGTTGTGGTCTTGGCCTCACTGGTGGCCGATTCAGGTTGTCTAGTCCTGTGTGGGTTTGATTGTGTGACCGTGCTCCTGGCATTGTAAATTGCACATGATTTCAGTTAGGAACACTTCGTTGGCTCGTTTGTCCTGACATTGTATTCTCTGGCTCTTGATGCATCCCAAAAGGATTATGGGAGGTATTTGCCTACTCTCAAGAAGGGAATACAGGCAAACCCATATACTTTAACTGAGCCCTATTAACTCCATCTACTAGTCAGTATCTTCTTTGGTTCTACTCTAGGTAGGTGACTCTGGACTCATCATCGGGATCCTTTAACTCATAAAAAGTCATTAGGCTTTCTTCTTGTTCGTGTGTGGGTGAATCGGTTTGTAACAGTAAGTCTGACCCATGGATTAAATAGACCTCTAATAGGTTATCATCTCGAGGTATCAAATCCCCTCTCAAGACTCGAGTTACCACCGACTTACCTCTTGGTGTAGTTACTAACTCCTCCGGGTCAAGTCTTCCCGAGTTTCCTTGTCCTTCCAATCCTCCTCTCACGTTGATCCAATCTAGGTGTTCTGCTACCACATAGATGTGACCTAATTTATCCATGTACACTCCTCCTTCATACTTGATTGCAGGTCTGGGCACTATTGCTAATTCAGTGGAGTTCACTATCCTGCCTACACACCTATTTAAGCCATCCAAGTAAATAGGAATCCCTTGGGGATTAGTGGACATATATTGCAGAGAGGTGCGGTATTCCCCCCTCTATAGTTGACATGAAGTTCTCCCTAGGGACAGAACCTTGCATGTCTTCTGAGGCCATAGGTATCTCCTCCTCTGAATCACTAGAGGTGTCAGTATAGATAGAGTGGTGACACTTGGGTTGCACTTCCTACCGATGAAATGACACTCCTCTGACTACTTAGTACTCGTCCTGATCTCAAGTTCATTCACCCTTATGGGCCTATATTGGCTTCCAACTTCCCCACAATTGACTCTTCAACTTCCCCCAATTTTTCCCTCAAAAAGATTGATTGGTCTTGGACGATACCACTTTTGGCGATACTAGTCAGACGATATGATACCACAAAATAAGACACTATGATACCAGCATTTGCACGATACGATACCTTTGCATTCGACGATATGATACTTAATTAGTGGAAGATATGATACCTGGTCACTAGATGATACGATAGCGGATTCCTAACAATATGATACCAGAACCTTGCACGATACGATACTTGTCCACTTGTTAGGCTGCCGAAATATTATCCAGTAGATTAATTGTAATTAGAAAAAGATGCGCACTAAAAGGGTGTCGTGCAAAATGTTGTAACACTTTTCTAATTAATAGAGCAGTGAGTGGAAGTTCTGTCTGGGCGATCGGCTGAAGTTTGATTCTGTCACAAGTTTATCACATTGTGGTGGCGCCTGTATTGTTAAAGTTCAGTATTGAAGTAACTAAGGTACCATGTTAACATCTTATTGTGTTATTGGTGAAGTGCGAGTATAAGATTAATATTAAATGAACAATAGAAGTTTCTACGCACATGGTTATGGTAATCGTTAGAAGTTGTTTTGCGCTGGAAAGTGGTAGTTGAATCTGTTGTAATTGTTAGAAGATAATGAAGTGACTGGGGAAAATACATAAAGGGCGACCATCCCAAGAACGCATGTGCTGATCTGTTAACAATTTAGATTAATCATAAGATTAACACTGGCACCGACCATGGGGCATGGAGTAGCCAGTCAGCGCATAGACTAGGATTTGAGAAAGAATCCTATGATATATGCCTGTAACGCATTCCGAAGAGTCGTATGCAAAGTACGAAAGGGATCACCATCCCTGGAAAGTTCCTAGCGCATTGGGAACACCTCCAAGTCGTAGTGGTGACAGACAATCGTCGGAAGGAAAGCGAGAAATATGAGCTAGTGGGGTGCCATCTTAGCAATTCCTTGTGCAAGGATTACAGGGTATACCAGAAGTGCAACCAACCCCATCCATGGAAAGTAAGGTTGGGGAAGTAAGCACTGGTTCCAGTGACAGTGTGGAAATTTTCGATAGCAATTTGTGGAATTTCGGTGATAGCTCTAATTTCGGTTCTGATTTTGAGGAAACTAGTGTATTGTTGGATGAAAGTTTTGGTGAAAAGTTCACTTCAGAAGTTAACTATGAGGAATGGAAGTTGGGTGTAGGCATGTATGATCGACTTAACAATATCAGATTATCAGAGAACGTGCAAGACAAGGAGACGACACAACAACAATTAGGCTTAACTGGTTCAAATCATTTGGCAGTGATAATTCCTCTTGATTTGAACAACATGAGTGGTTCGCAACATCAACAGTAAAATCATCAGCAACAACAACAACAAGAACAACAAGAACAACAACAACAGGCCATACCACCACAATCGGTACCCGTTGGAGTTACGTATACGAAATTTGGAGGATTTCCCAATGATGATCCTGATGCCCATGTGCGAACTTTTGAAATCAATTATGTTGTACTCAACTATCCAGCGAATCCGGCATATAAGGCAATAGTGTTCCAATCTACTCTGGTTAATGAGGCTGCTTGATGGTTAACTGAATATGACATTAATCATTTCGGTCAATATGACGATGTTAAGGATTCCTTCTTACAACGTTTTCGATTGAAGAAAAATGTGACTGAGATCTTTGACTATCTGCAGAACAATAGATAGAAACCACATCAGAATGTGCAGGAGTATGCAACTTTATTTCGTACTCATCTACGACAATTGCTGTTGGCACATGATAACCTACCGGATGACGTGATTACCTAGTGGTTTATTAATGGATTAAACCCTTAACTCAAATAATTAATGATTATATGATGTGTGGGCGGTATGACCTTGGATGCACTAATAGCCATGGCATTACAATTGGAACATAAAGTGAGCAGGTTCGCTGAAGATCTGGACTAGTTGAAGGCATCTAAGGATACGAATGAGGATCCGTTGAAACATGTGTATTGCACAAAATGTAAGAACCCGAGACACACTAATTTTGCATGTGCACTAAACCAAATGTACTGCACTATTTGTAATACAGTGAGTCACTCTATCGAAATGTGTCCATCTAATGCTAAAGTACAGACCAGGCCAACCGTAAATGCTATAATACAGGAGCAGGGACAACAAGCTACCCACTATGTATCATCACATTTGAGGAATACTTCTTACCAAAGTTACAAAACCTACAAGGGACTGTGAGCAAACAACTTGTGCAGACCCGGTGGAACTCCGATCAATCAGGTGAAGGTATATCTCTTCCACCACCAAGATGCCATTTCTGTGGTGAGATTGGACATATCCGTAGATATTGCAAAGAGGCGTCCGAGTATGATAAACGAAGAAAAGAACAAAAACATCCAATGGAAAACATGGTATATATTTCAACAGTAGATACTCAAGCGACAACAATTCAAACACGGTCTGGCAAGAAATTACAACCAGCTGCTGAGATTTTTGAGCCTGGCATTCGAGAACAACAGAGAGTTTTTACCAAAGCTAGTACGTGGGCCAATCAAGAACCAACATTTTTCCTCGATCTAGTACCTGTGGTTCAATAGACAGTACCGAATCTACCATCGAAAGACTTGAGTTTGGTGAAAGTATCGCCAAAGAGTCCATCGAATTCGATATCGGGTACCTCAAATTTTGACTTTGTGTGGAATATTCTATCGCTGGCATCTATTACAATATCATTGGGGCAACTGTTAGCCTTGGTTCTGGGTGTACGCCAATAATTCGAGCAACAAATTAGTCCATGATCTTCGTGTACACTTGCTACGACAACTATCAGCCCATAAATTGATTCTACAGTGGATCATGCTATTCCTTTAATTACGGTATGGTATAAAAACCACAAAATTACTCCTGTGTTAATTGACAAAGGCTCCGGTGTGAATATTGCTATAGTCACACTTAAACGGTTAGGATGATCTCAGATCGAACTTGTTCAGTTCTTTGTAAGAATGGCAGATCAATCTAGGGTCCATCCAATGGGTTTGGTACGTGATATACCCATTACTCTTCAGGGAGCGGTGTTCAAAATGACTTTTGTTGTTCTAGAATTACCTGACTCAAGTCTAGATTACAACTTACTATTCGGGAGGCCTTGACTGAAACAAGCCAAAGTGTTGCAGGATTGGTTTGCACACGAACTTATTTTCAAAAGTAATCATCGGAAATATGTAGTACCCTTGGATGAGATGAAGCCTTGCGACCTTCATGCTCAAGCTTATGTAGTCAAACCTATGCATATGCTGGATGGACTTTCAGATGATGAAGAAGAAGCTTTTCTCAATGCTAACCAAGATATATTAGCCCTGGGTACAATCGACTTACAAACAGTTGTAGATAATTGGCATCCGGCCATTTGTACGATAGTTTCGGTTGCCGAAGAAGTGGACCCAGTGTCGGATCAAGTTTTGAATGCCCAAAATTTACACCAATTATTCCAGACACCTGAGGATATATCCATGTCTCGACAATTTTATGTACCAAAAGATCAGCTCATCACCCGCAATTTAGGAAATGAGGGTACACCGCAATTGGTCAAGCTTAAGGTTGGGTTACCGAAAACTTTTCAAAATGATCTACTATAGTTGTTGACAGAGTTTCAAGATGTATTTGTGTGGGATTATCGAGATATGAAAGGGTTGGACCCTTGCATCTATCAACATTGTGTGATGCTAAAGCCAAATGCACATCCAATCAAACAACCCAGTTATCACATGAACCCCAAGTATGCTTCTCAAGTGAAAGCTGAATATGATCGTTTACTGAAAGTAGGTTTCATCATCCCCATTGAGCATGCAGAATGGATTTTGCCTATTGTCATTGTCCCAAAGAAAAAAAGTAGTTGCGTATCTGTGTGGATTATCGAAAATTAAATGCGGAGACCGTGCCTGATCCCTTCGCACTCCCCTTTTTGGATACGATGCTCGATGATGTTGCCGAACGAGAAATGTATTTCTTTTTGGACAGTTATAGTGGCTATAATCAGGTGCGCATGGCTGAAATGGATATACCAAAAACAGGAGAAGAAGAAAAGCCAGTTTTCAGAGATCCTAGTGTTCCAACTAGGGAAGAGTTAGCAGATTTGAAGAATTGGATGAAAAGAGATGCTCAGGCTAGGAGCATTATATATATGGCAGTCAATGATTACTTGTTACCTCATATTCGAGGTCTTGAAAGTGCAACTGATATTTGGAATGCTTTGGAGGAGCATTTCCAGAATACTACAAAGTCAAGGAAGGCATCCTTATGGGCAGAGTTTACAACCTTCAAGAAGAAGGCCTCTCAATCTATTTCAGACTATGTAACAAGGATGAAAGACATTGCAGATGCATTAGGAGCTGTTGATGAAGACATTGAGGAGGATAAATTGGTAAGGCAAATTCTTACAGGTTTAAGAGGTGATGACAAATGGAAGCCATTCATTTTGTCTACAGAGTTATCACTTGATCATTTCACTCCTGATTTAAATCAGTTGCTAGGTCATATGCTAACATTTGAGCAGGATGTTAAAGGAGATAGTGACAAGAGTGCAGGTCATGCAATGTACTCAAAGAACAAAAAGAAGAATAGCAAAGGAAAGCAACAAGCAGGTGAAGATGAAGGTACAACTAGTCAAGCCAACTTCCTAAGAGGAAGAGGAGGTGGCAAAGGTAGAGGAAGAGGCAGGAATAACAAAGATGGAGGCAAAGCTTGCTGGATTTGTGGTAAGACAAATCACTTAGCTAATGATTGTTGGCATAATAATCAGAGTAATGGTGGATATAATCAGAACTTTAATACAAGAGGAAGAGGAGGCAGAAATCAAAGAGGTAATTTCAGAGGCAGAGGTAGTAGGGGTTACTTTGGAAGAAATGCAGGTAGAGGATCAAAGTCAACAATATAACAACACCTACTACAATTATGCTTCAGATCAAAAGGAGGATTCAACATTAATAATGAATGCAACTTGTGAAAGTCAGAGTGAAGATCAGAGAGTCTTCTACATTGACTCAGGGTGTAGCAATCACCTGAGTGGTAATATATCTTTGATGACTGATTTGGAGAGTAAAGTGTTTAATCATGTTGTTCAAACAGGTGACAACACAAAGCACAATGTGAAGTCAATTGGATCAGTGAAGGCTAAGGATGGTAGTACCTTATTGAGTAAGGTCCTGTATGTGCCTACAATTCCTAAGAATTTGATAAGTGTAGGACAAATTGTTGAAAAGGGATATGAAGTAAGGTTCACTAATAATGGAGTATATGTGGAAGACCCTAGTCAAGGGTATAAACAGATTGTTTCAGGGAAGAAAGAAGGAAGGTTATTTACATTGAAGATTCAAGGCAATATTGGTCATGCTATGTTCACATATGGAGGACATAAGATCTCTGAGTTAGATCTTTGGCACAAGAGGCTTGGACATTTCAATGAAAGAGGTATTAAAGACATGATTAACAATGGATCAGTGCTTCGTTTGCCTAATGTTGCAGGTCAACATATGACATACAGATGTGAGGCATGTCAATTAGGTAAGGCTCATAAGCTTTCCTACTCCAAGCATGGTTTTATGTATTCAGAGAAGCTTGAATTGGTACACACAGATGTGTGGGGACCATCAAAGGATTTCAGTATAAATGGGTCAAGGTATTATGTGATTTATGTGAATGATGCTACTAGATGGATCACTATTTATGTGATCAAAGATAAGTCAGAAGTGTTTAATACATTTAAACACTATCATGCATATGCAGAAAGAATTACAGGACACAAGTTGAAAAGACTAAGGTCAGATGGAGGGGGAGAGTATTTCTCTAATGAGTTCAGTGATTATTTGTGGAATGCAGGTATAAAAAGGGAAGTTACTTGCAGGTACTCTCCTCAACAGAATGGTGTAGCAGAGAGGAGGAGTAGGACTCTAGTTGAGTTTGCAAGATCCATGATGAAAGAGAAAAATTTCCCTAATTATTTGTGGGCTGAAGCTGTAAATACAGCTACTTATTTGGTCAATAGGTTACCATGTAAAGCCTTGCAGGGTATGACACCATATGAGGCTTGGTGGGGTAAGAGACCTACCTTGGATCATTGCAGAGTTTTTGGATGTGTGGCATATGCATATGTGCCATCACAATTAAGGCACAAGTTGGAGCCTAAAGCTGAAAAATATGTTTTCATTGGTTATGATGATAAGCAGATGGGCTATAGATTGTGGAGTCCATCTACAAAACAATTCATGGTTTCTAAAGATGTTACATTTGATGAGCAAAGTACTTGGTATGCAGGTACAGTCAATATCAATACAGGTGATGAAGAAGAGGTGAGCCAAAGGAAAGGTAAATCAAAGGTTCAGATATTTGATGAACAAGAGAATAATGAAGTGCAGGTTGAAGTGGAAGAAACACCAAGATTTGATCCTGAATATGAAGAACCAGAAACCTCAAGAAGTGGAGAGCTTAGGAGGTCTACAAGGAACAAATGGCAACCTACAAGGTATAGCTATGATACTTCATTTTTGGCTACAAAAGATTATGCTTATATGATGAAAACAGATGAAGACCCTTCTACATATGAAGAGGCAAAAGGTAAGGAAAAATGGGAGAAAGCTATGCAGGAAGAATATGATGCATTGTTGGAGAATCAAACTTGGGATTTGGTTCCTAAACCAAATAGTCAGAAAATCATTGGATGCAAGTGGGTTTACAAGACCAAGAGGTTTGCAGATGGAAGTGTGTCTAGATACAAAGCTAGACTTGTTGTCAAAGGGTTTGCTCAGACTTATGGTGTTGACTATGATGAGACTTATAGTCCTGTGGCAAAGATGACAACCATCAGGACACTTATAGCTATTGCTGCATGCAAAGTTTGGAAGTTATGTCAACTTGATGTGAAAAATGCTTTTTTGAATGGTTATATTTCAGATGATGTGTTCATGGAGCAACCTCAAGGGTTCAGAGATAAAAGGTATCCAGATCATGTGTGCAAGCTCAAGAGAGCTTTGTATGGCTTGAAGCAGGCCCCAAGGGCATGGAATTATAGACTTGTAAAGTTCTTAAAAGAACTTGGATTTCAGGTGTCTAAAGCAGATAGTAGCTTGCTTGTCAAAGCAAGTGATGATGGTTTCATATACATGTGCATATATGTTGATGATATAATCCTTACAGGTACAGATGAAGAAGGAATCCAAAGACTCAAGAAGCAAATGGAAAAGGAGTTCAAAATAAGTGACTTAGGAGACTTGTCATATTTCTTGGGCATGGAGATTACATATACTCAACATGGAGTATTTGTGACCCAAGAAAGGTATTTGAAGAACTTGTTAATCAAGTTTAAAATGGATGATTGCAGGGTAGCACCTACACCAATGGAGGTGAATCACAAATTGAGTAAGTTTGGAGGTGAAGAATTCAAGGATATGAGACAATATCAGAGTTTGGTTGGTAGTCTTATATATGCTACTTTAACTAGACCTGATTTATCATATGCAGTAGGGGTTTTGTCTCAATTCATGCATTGCCCTAGGAAAGAGCATTGGATTGCAGGTCAAAGAGTGTTGAGGTACATTAAGGGTACACTCAAAGAAGGTTTGTATTATGGATTCACATCAGATACAAGCATTAAGATCTATAGTGATGCAGATTGGGCAGGTAATCCAGATGACAGAAGGTCAACCTATGGATACATGTGTTATGTGGGAGATAAACTTATCTCATGGTGTTCCAAGAAGCAACATACAGTTGCTTTGTCTTCTACAGAAGCAGAGTACAAAGGCATGGTTGAAGCTGCAAAGGAAGTGATTTGGCAAAAAACCTTGATGAAGAGTTTTGATATTGTGCATGGGATACCAATTATATATGGAGATAACATGAGTTCATTGTATTTAGCTGCTAATCCTGTTTTTCATGCCAGGACCAAACACATTGAGATACAGTATCACTTTCTAAGAGAGAAGGTGATGGATAAAGAGATTGAAGTCATACATACTTCAACTAAAGATCAAATAGCTGATATGCTTACAAAGAGCTTGGATGGACCAAAGCTACAGAAGTTTAAAGACATGGCAGGTATAAAGAAGAAAGGAGAAACCTCAATTGATGATTGAGGGGGAGCTATTGGTGCAGACCAATCACCAATTGAATGTTTGAAGACTAAAGAATGAAGGATGAGATCAATTCTTGAAGCTTGGAAGAAGGATACATTCAGAGGGTATGAGGAATGTACACATATGTACATTAGTATAGTTATAGTTCACTTAGGTCTTTGATTAGTCATAGACTTGTACAATTTCTCTATAAATACCTTGAAAATGTCGAGGCGTGATATGAGAGCATATGGAAGAATAGATAGAAGTCAAGAAAAGTGAAGTTAGATGTCATGAGACAAGGAAAAAGTTAGTTGAGTTTTCTCTCATCACTCAACTGTAACTTTCTGAGTAATTGAAGAAATATTGCGCCCGATCTTTTCGTGTCTGCTCCGTCTATGTTTGATCTTTTGTGAAATCCTTTTGAGGATATCTAAGTTGATAGTTAATGAGTCTTTGACCTGAGTTTCAGAGTCTAATTGCAAACAGGCTAGGAGAATTGTGTGTAGGAACATTCATATGTGATGAGTGTTCACAGTTCTCTGAAATAGGCGCAGATTTTGAGTCCAAAGAAATGAGTAGTGTTCAGTGCACAGTGTAAAGTTTTACACATATGATAGCTCAAAATCTAAGTTGAGAGATAAGCTATCTACAGCCAAAAGTATTTAGTAAAACGGGTTCGACATTGTGAGAACCAAAGTTAAGAAGTTAGGGGTGTCAAATCGACTTCTCAGAAGTGCAGATTTGGACATAGGTAACTTGTGAAGTTGATTTCTCAAGTTATACTAAACCTTTTGAAGAACTTTAACTTGGAGGAGGTGCGCAATGTTTAGGCGACACTCCATACAAATTTTCATAGAAAACTTTACAGGTTTGATAAGTCAATGAGAAGAAATTGTGCAGCAGACTTTCTGTGTTTCATCTTCTTCACAGAATTTTTCAACTTTTGATAATTTGGAGATTTGACCTCTAATTTGGTAAAGGTTTTGACTTAATCTTGGTATAGAGGTGCTCTAATCACAAGAGTAGGTTGTTCTTTTGGAGATTAACACTCTCCATCAGGAGTGATGTGGTGAACAAGTAGTTGGCACTCATGTATAAGGAAGTGCCAAGCTATGTGGAATCAATCTGCAAAAAAAAGTAAGCCCAAAGCTTTGCGAAAAGTTTCAAACTTCTCCCTTGGTAGAGCCTTCATGAAGAGGTCTGCAATGTTCTCCTGCATGGGCACATATACCAAGCTGATCTCTCCAGTAGAGAACCTCTTCCTCACATAATGACAATGCACCTCAATATGCTTAGTGCGAGCATGGAACACAAGGTTCCTCACAAATCCCAATGCACTCTGACTGTCAGTGAAGATGGTGGTGGCAGAAGACTAACCAACACCCAAATCAGCCATAAGGCATCTGAACCACACACACTCAACAGTTGCTATGAAAGTTGCCCTATACTCAGCCTCACAACTAGAAGTGACCACAGTAGGCTGCTTCTTGCTCAACCAAGATATACATGAGCTACCAAACATGAAACAAAAGCCACTAGTGGACACATGAGTGTCATAGCAACCAATCCGGTAAGAGTATGAAAAAGCATGTAAATCTGGCGGTAGTGATCCCCCTTGGGATAAAACAATCCAAGTAGCCAGATACCACTCAAGTAGCAAAAGATGCACTAAACCGCTTGCCAATGCTTGACACCAGGGAAATGCATAAACTTGCTCATCTATGAGACAACAAACTGAATATCTGGCTTAGTAATGCATAAGTAAATCAAGCATTCATCAACCTACCAATAGAGAACACTATCAAATGCATCTCTAGCATCATGAAGACTCAATCATAAACCTATCTCCATAGGAGTGGAAATAAGTTTATAGTCTTCAAGACCAAAATGCTAGAGTAATGTGTCAATACCTTTTGTTTGACAAAAGCTATCCCACCATCAACTTGCATAAATTGAATGCCCAAATAATGATGCAAATTCCCCAAATCAGATATCTCAAATGAGGCATGCAAATCAACCTTGAAATCAGCAATATGCTTCTCATGAGGGCCAATGAGTAGCATGTCATTAATACACAACAATGATAAAAAACACATCATTAACATGCTTAACATATAAGATGCTCTCAGTTGGACTATTCTCAAAACCATGTGCAATCAAATAGGCATGTATCTTTCCATACCAAGCATGTGGTGCCTGCTTTAAACCATAAAATACCTTCTTTAACTTGCACACGTGGCTTTCGTGCCCTTTTTGCACAATGCCATGGGGCTAAACAACATGCACTTATTCATGCAAGTCACGATTCCGAACTGTAGTTTTAATTTCCAGCTAATGTTCATTCAAACTATGATGAGCTGCAAGTGCACAGATGCTACGAACAATAATCATTCAGCATGTAGGTGCAAAGGTCTCATCAAAATCAATGCCTCTTTCCTCTGCATAACCCTTTGCAACAAGCCTAGCCTCATACCTATCAACTGTTCCATCATGTTTACGATTTAGCTTGTATACCCACTTAGTGCCAATGGAATTCTTGCCAGGAGGCAAGTCACATAAAGATCAGGTACCATTTTTCATGATAGCATCATATTTAGATTGCATTATAGCCATCCAATGTTCAGAATTTTGTGCTTCGTCAAATGAAATAGGCTCAGTCTCATCACAAAGACTAGAGGCATTCATAGCATAGCAATCTGATGCAAAAAACACGCTATGAGAGCCTAAACGAGTGTGGTATGATAGAGGTGCATCTAACTTTCTATCACACAAAGTCTACACCAACCATTTTGGCATAGTTTTTGCCTCCTCAATATCAGGTCTCTCATCAACAAGTACATCATGTAAATCTGCATCAGAAATGGAATGATCTGCATCATCACATGAAACTTGTAAAGGCTGAGAAGTTGCCTCATTAGGACTAGCACTAGACTGTCCACCTGTAAAAAGAGGCCGCAAAGTATCATACATGTCTTTGGAGCTAACTGATGTCTCCTTAGTACATGAAAGTAATGGCTGAATATCATCCTCCACAAAACCAACATCACGGCTAAACAGAATGTGTTTAGTTTATGGATGATATAGACAATAGCTTTTGCTTTCAGAACTGTACCCAACAAAAATACATTTCACTGCTTTATCATCCAATTTCTTGTGGTGTTGTTCAGGCACTAATGCATATGCGAGACAACGAAAAACACACATGTGTATAATAGATGACTTACGACCATGCCAAGCCTCATATGGAGTGATAGAGTGAAGCACTTTAGTGGGACACCTGTTAAGTACACATGCTACACACACAACAACCTCAAGTCGAAAACTATGTGGTAAAGCCTATCTCTTGACCATACACCTCGCCATCTCCATGAGTGACCTATTCTTCCATTCAACAACTCCATTATGTTGATGTGTACTCAGCACTGTACACTGATGTTTTATCCTACATTCAGCCAGAAATGCATTAAATTCACAAGACATATATTCCCCCCCTTGATCAGAATGGAGGATGCCTATTTTACATGCTGACAGATTTTCAGCCAAAACCAAAAATTGTGTGAAACACATAAACACTTTGGACTTTGCTTTGAGTGGACATACCCATGCATGCTTGGAAAAATTATCAATGAAATTCATGAAGTAAAGATAGTTTCCAAAAGAGGGTGTCTAGATAGGACGATAGACATCACTTTGAACAAGCTCCAATTTTTTAGTAGCTCGAAATGAACCATCTTTCGGAAAGGAGGAACACTACATTTTGCCCAAAATACAGCCTTCACAAACATGTTTACGGAGGCCTCAAGTTTGGGAAAAGAGGATGCCATATCAGATTTCTAGAGGCATATCGAACTAGCAAAATTTAATGACCAAAGCATGCATGCCAAAGCTTTGCATCTGACATAGCCTAAGAATCATGTACTACACATGTTGAATCATTCACAGATTTTTCATAGTCTATGAGCTTATACAACCCATGACATAAAATGCCAAAAGCAACAATCACATCGCCATTTGATAGATCATGAACTATACATCTATCATCAACAAATTTCACAACCAAGCCAATCTTGGCTAAAGCTGAAACTGATGACAGATTCTTCTTGATCCCTAGCACAAATAATGCATCTCAAAATGTAAAAGAACTACCATAAGTAGTAGTTAGAAGGATTTTACCAACTCCCACGACAAGATAAGAGGAGTTGTTGGTGCATGTAACAGTATTCTCTGTAGCGGAAGGCTCAAGTGAAGTGAAGAAACTGCACCGTGAGGTAATATGTTTGGTTGCCCCACTATCAAAGTACCAAACATATGAGTCTACTGTAGGCATACACTATTCAGGAGAAGATGGGTCAAAACTACAAATAGTAGTAAATGCCCATTCTTCATTCTGCACAAGATTAGCAGACTCTATTTTTGATGTAGAGGCCTCTACAACAACCATTCCAACCTCTTTTTTCTTTGCCTCTTTTGCAGCCAATTTTGGATAATTCTTTATGACATGATCATTTGCTTTACAATACTTGCAAAACAATTTCTTCTTTTCTGTTTTCGTGTCATCTCTGTCATCCTTTTTTGATTGTGCAGAATTAGGAAATTTCTGCGTACTAGTAGAAAGACTCCATTTACCTTTGCCTTTCTGACTAGCTAGGAAAGCTTGATCTGCAACATGCACGATCGACCTATTCTACCTAGACTGGTCTTCCTATAATAGAACAAAGACTAACTCCTCAAATGATAAGGCATTTAGAATGCCTTTCACCATCAAAGGAAGAATAAGAAAAAATTAATTGTTCCTTTAAATCTTTGATCTTTGTTAGAAAACCGTCCATAGAATCACCTTCATTCATATGCTCACTCTCCAACTGTTTCAGAGGTAAGCAACACGAGCATCATTCCTAGCTTGGTACAATGTGGTAAGTGTATCCCAAGCATCCTTAGCTGTTATGCAAGAGTGAATGTGAGGAATAATGGCACGTTTGACAAACAAGGCTATCAATGCATGTGCCTAAGCATATCTACCATCCCAAGGAATTTTTTCTGTAGTAGGTGCAATAGAAACCATAGTACGAACAATAATTTGCAGAATATCACCATCTTTGATGCCATCTACATCAACTTCAGTACCTGTATTTGCAGGTGTAATAGGATGTTTTTCAACACCCTGCACAATGTGCCATAGTCCTTTTATGGCTAATATATGACACATCATATAAGACCATAATGGGTAATTTTAACCATCCAACTTATCCTCAACAGCTAACATACAATATACATCACTACTTTCATCCATGGCCACTGACTAAAATACCGTGATGCAAAAAAAAAGACTGTATCTGAAAAAGTTGAACATAACTACCTTGACAAGTTCTGCTAACCTTGTAGCAGAATTGGAGATGCTTATACTGGTGAACTGAAATGTGTATATACCTTTGGCACAAAAAGACAAAATAGCATGCACAAGCATTGCAATAGTGCATTTGGAGGTCAAAATGAGCTCAAATCGTGATTTTGGCACTAACAACGCAAAGAAGTTTTGATCTCCTAATCACCTTGAGTATGCTCACCAAGTTCCGTGCGATTTTGAGACTGTGACCAGAGAGGTGATGAGGACATGCTAGATGAAGCGGTGACCTGCTCTGATACCAATTGTTGGAGTTAGACGTATGTCGAAGCACACAAACAAAACAAGGAAGAAGAAGAAGCTTGGAGCACAATACACAATATCGAATGTATTACCACTACCTTGCCATTTGACAGATCATGAATTATACACCTGCCATCAACAAATCTCACAACCAAGACAATCTTGGCTAATGCATAAACTAATAACATGTTCTTCTTGATCCCTGGCACAAATAAAGCATCTGAAAAAGTGAAAGAACTACCATCAACAATAGTCAAAATGATCTTACCAACTCCCATAACAGGATAAGAGGAGTTGTTGGTGCATGTAACAGTATTCCCTGTAGGGGCAGGCTTGAGTGAAGAGAAGAAACTACGCTGTGAGGTAATATGTTTGGTCGCCCCACTGTCAAAGTGCCAAACATCTGAGTCTACTGCAGACATGCACTGCTCATGAGAAGATGGGTCAAAACTGCAAACAGTAGCAAATGCCCATTCTTCTTCCTACACAAGATTAGCAGACTCTGTTTTTTGTGTAGAGGCTTCTGCAACAACCATTCCAGCCTCTTTCTTCTTTGCCTCTTTTGCAGCCAGTTTTGGATAGTTCTTTATGATATGATCGTTCCCTTTACATTACTTACAAAACAATTTCTGATTTTTTGATTTTTTCTCATCTTTGTCTTGGTTCTTCGAATGTGCAACATTTGCAGATTTCTGCTTACTAGTAGAAGAGCTCCATTTTCCTTTGCCCTTCTGACTAGCCAGGAAAGCTTGATCTGCAACATGCATAATGGACCTGTTCTGCTTGGACTGGTCTTCTTGATGGGAGTGGAAGGGGTCTGTTAGACACAGGCCCTGTTCTTGATTTTCCCAAATTTCCCACTTCACACCGCAATATACTAACGCTCAAGAACTCTATCAAGAATCTATTTACGTTTTTCGATCTTACTATCTGTAATCGAGCACTTCCTAAAGTATACCGAACAGATTCCAATTAAGGTACTTCCGACCTATAGCACCAGACTATTCAATATCGTAATACGGATATGATCTTGATTAACTCAAGAACTGCTTCCAACATAAAACACTGTAACAATAGCGATAATACAATGACTCAACCATTATCGAGTAGTTGCAGACAATCAACCAGAACCGAAGACACAAAAAGACTTAAAATTCTCAGACACACATATTGAATGTAGATTCCATACCCAACTTAAGGCGAGCCTTTCTGTAACTTAATCCTTACCGTGCAATAGCGGATCGTTAACACCGAAGACAACCACAATACGACTTAGAGTTCTCACACACACTACAGTTACTACACCGACTTCACCGTCTAGACAGAGATTCACCAATCGAACAGGTATTGATAACCATGCAAGACCGAGACGAGATCAGAATACTCAACATTACCTAAACGCACAATGCTGAATCTGTCATTACTAGAGCACGGAGAATAACCACTTACAAAACATCACAACAGAAGGGCATAAGAGTACTCAGAGTTATCAGAACAGACACAACGGCACGTCACAGACAATCACCCAGACAGACAACCTGGTGATTCCACTAACTGTCCCGAAGTGTCTCTTTTTCATTGCTTTATAAAGATTACAATAATCTTGGTAACAACCTTTCGTACGTGCGGAAACTGAAAGGATTTTGTCTTTACAACTTCCAATCCGGCGACCGACTAACACTGGCACGCACGGTGGACTCGAACCCGCAGGCACATCAAAAGTAAGAACTCATGGTTCATGGACTATACCTTCTAAGTACATGGATCTTGCTAATCTAAAAGTTCGGGCTATTTTCTTCTTTAAAGCTTCTAACATCTGTTTTAAAGTATCTGGTTCTACTAATTGGGCATCTGTTCGTACAGAACTTAAGGAAATGGCTTCGGTCAGCAAAACTTCTGCCTGTGTCTGCAAAAAAGCTTCTTGGAGAAAAAAATCGTTTGCTAGTGTTGCATCCCTGGATACTTTTATTTCTGCAACTTGGTACTCCATTCTGGCTAATCTATCTTTTTGAGCGTCCAGCCGGTTTTCCCTTGTTTCTATTTCTTGATTTTGAAACTGGATTGTCCTGGAGTAGGCATCTCTTTCTCTTTGGAGATCTGTTATTACCTTCTGGAGTTGTGCTTCCACTGTCAATTTACGTTTTAGAACGTTGTTTACTTCTGCAAAATTTATTTTTCATTTCTGGAGTTCTTCAACTGTTTTCATAGCCAGATCATGCTGTTCTTGGCCTCGCTGTACTACTTCATCTAGATGCTGTCTTGTTTCTTCTAACAGATTCCCTAAAGCGACTCTCGCATCTTCTTTATCCTGTAGTTCTTGCTTCAACTGAATGATTTCGGTATTTGCATCATTTAATAATTCTTCCTTCTTTCTGAGCTCATCCAGTGCCTCATCTCTTTGACCGGAAACTGCTATTTGTTCGTCAATTCTTACCTGTAACTCCTTAAGTTGTTCATGTAATGCTTGATTTTTTGCTTTGGCCACTACTAATTCTTCCTGGAGAGGACTAATGTCTGCCTCCAGCACGTCCACTTTGTGTTGAAATTCACCTCGGATATTCTCTGTTACTTGCTTTATTTGTTCAGGTAATTGTTGTGATAACTGGATCAACATTTGACCCATAGCTGCTAACTCAAAAATATGAGAATTGAAGGAATTGGAGCTTGAGAACGAGGTTGAGATGAAGAAGCGATAAGAAGTTGCTGGGAATTCGGTGGAGAGTAATTTGGTGAAGATGATGAAGAAGCAATGGGTTCGTCGGGGACAATGGGTGGACTAGGGCGAATATGTTCGGCTGGAGGTTCGGTTGGATGAATAGGAAGAATAGTAGTTTTGTTGATTACCTTTTCGGTGGGTTGTGTAGTGTCATCAGAACCGGAAGTTGTCGACTCGACTGCTCTAAGCAATTCCTCGAAAACTTCCTTAATGATAGTTTGCTCCTCTGCTGATTTGTCCTGTTCGTCTTGTTGTTGAGATTCGTTTTTAGAAGAACTGGCTACCGAATCAGCAGTGCTATCCTGTTCTTGTTGCTGCTCTGAAGATGACTTCGCTGATGACTCGTGATGCATGGAGGTTGTGGTATCGTGAAAGGTTTCTTCTTTGTTCGCTTCTTCTTCTTTGTTGTCCGCCTTATCATTTGCGGCTGACCCCTGTACTTTGCTATCGGATGAACTGATCCTGATTCTTTTCCGGCGGTACTTTGGAGCATCAAGAAGAAAGAGTTGATACAAAATAGGTATGTTTGCACATTGACTAGCTCAAAAAACTTGCTATCTTTGGATGAAGCAATCAACTTCAAATGCTCATAGCATCCAACATGATTAAGATTGAAAAAATTCCTTTTGGAGGAATGACACACATAGGTTTGAGTGTATAAAATGCACAAGAGCACAAGTAGTAAGCCAAATATGCTTTTGGAATGAACTTGACACTCAACAATGGTACCTCTTATTTTTGAGGGTTCTGTAGAGATATACCTCAAGACAGAAAAACTGAGATTTCTCCAAATCTACTGAATCAAACGTCTGCAGAAGCACGTTGTGGAGGTGATCGCAATCCGGGTGGATCGGGTCCAGTCGTGGCACACACAGGGTGTATGAAGCTAATGAATGTTGGAAGGTTTAAGGACGTGAAAGTGAAATTAATGTTGAGTATGGAGAAGAGAGAGATGTTGAAATGATTATGGGAATGGGAATGTAGGAGTGCAAGTTAGATTGATGAACATGAATGATAAGAATGAAAGAGAACCATACACACGAATCAAATTTGGAAGGAAGAATGGTCCATTGAAGGAGCTTCTTAAACACTTCCTAATTCCAATCCATATGCATAGTCTTCTTTGGATGATATGTATGCATGACGAGAATAGATGGAATCCTTACACATAAATTAGTTTCGAAAGGAAGAATGGTCCAAAAATGGAGCTTCTTATACACTTTCAGAAACTAATCAATATGTATGGGTATGTATGGATTATATGCATGCAAGTGAATTATGATGATAGAGTTTAATCACAAGCTCATTGAAACATCCTCACTGGTTCAACGCAATCCTGCGGAGCCTTCTCACACATAGAAGAAAATAGAAGACATGTAAAAATACTTAAGAAACTAAGAGACAAGAGAGAAGAGACAAGTGACAAGACACATGAATTAAAAGGATTTGAATTAAGTTACATGTATAAGATCATCGTGGTACATCAAGCTAAGCAATCTACTGATCAAAGGCAGTTCCGACCCTCAAACCATGACAGTTCAACCGAGTGTCATACATAAGAAGGTGAGTTCCACTTCATTGACCCTATGTATGTCTAGGCTCGTAATGTCTAACTAAAGAAGTCTAAGCCTCATTAAAACCAGCTCTAACTCACTCACACGCTCCACAGAGGGTGAGTCAAGATAGAGATGCTGGTTTCAAGAGCCTATCCTAGATTGGAGTTCTAACTTAAATTTGAAACTAGGTACTATACTCATACTAGCCCACCTTGGATCCTCACTCGCTCAACTGAGGGTGATCGTCTCAAGGAAACCATAAGCTAGCAAGAGCCCTATGGATGCTAGGATCACTACTTTCGATTACAACCAATTGATTAATCAAATCAATGGCTTGGAATTGTTTTTTCTATCAAATCTAGTGTAAAGGAGTGAAATTTAGGCGTCTTCATTCTCCACCATTGGATCTGGGGATGATCTGGACCATCGGATCAGTGCTGACATCAGTTTGGATAAGATAAGCCACTATTTTGGGAGAAAAGCTGCATTATTGATCTTTGATTGTCAAAAAAGTCTTCTTTTATGGAGAAATCGTGGATCCTCTTTGCTTAAAGCATAACTGCATCTCCACCCTTGAATATGAGCTCATCTTGATCGTACAACATGGCTCAATCAACTTTCGCCATGTGGTAGCCCTTCAACCCTTCAATTTGCTTTAACTAGAAAACTGCGGTGATCTTGAAAACTGGACTTTGTGCTCTTTGACCCTCCAAATAGGCTTTGATGAAGATGAAACTTTGTAGGACTATGTTTCCAAAGAACTCCTTCAGGAATATGCAAAAAATACTTCCATCTGAATCTTCCTTGTACAAGTTTGTCTACATTTGGAAGCTTACAAGGTGGCATTAAGGTCTCTAGGAAGCTCTGATAGCCTTGAAACTTTGTACAAATATGTAGCCACATATGCTCTTTATACATGCCAAACCATATGCCTAACATAAATTTCTATACACGAATTTGTAGGATCAAACTAGAAAAATTACATTTTTACAAAATGAACATAGCATATCAATGTGCTAAAAAATCCATTTTCTGTTGAAATTTGGGCTACACACTGCCTTTGACAATCTTTACAAATATATGAATTTTCATCTAATTTGGTGACAATGATATTTTTGCCCTAATTTCCTAACTTTGACCAGCTTTGACTCCTACCATGGACTTTCTTGATTTCTTTGAAACTTTGTATGTGAGCTTCCTTTGACATCCTTGATGCATCCTGGACTTCTCGGGGAATTCCGGCTACCTTCACCAAATATGTTTTTTGTAGGCCTTCACAAGTGAGAGAGGAGAGAAAATCTCGACGACCTTCGCCCCCACTAAACCTTCGGTTCCTCCAGAAGCGCCACTCTAAAACATAAGTTTCAAGCATCATATTCTTTTAAAGGAAAATAGGCAACAGGAAGGAGAGATTGATGATATGCATGAATGAGAAGGCAACATGATATCAAGCAACATATGTATGAAAAGAAAAATTAAAACAGGCAACATGAATATGCATAAATAAATAGGTAACATTTTTATAAAGGAACATGCAACATTGTTATGAATGAGTAGGCAATGTGACATGAAGCAAAATTTGCATGAAAGAAAGAATTGAAACACGCAACATGAATATGCATGAACAAATAGGCAACATATATGCAAATGAATAAGCAACATTATCAACAAGAAAGAAAACAAACAAGCATCAATATGAAGTGGAAGTGGATGTATTGAGTCATTTTAAGCATCAGTTCCTCTCATCTTGAAGAAAAATTTGTACCTTTTTCATATAGCAATCTACCTTAAATACGATTATAAACAAAGATTTAGGATTTTCAAGAGACATCTTTCATCTTTAGCTTATTTTAGATCAACTCCTTTCCTACATAAATATGAATATGCTCTTTCTCTAATAACATGCAAGGAAATCTAACTAAACTCCACTAATGCATAAATTTTCCTATATAGCCCATGATTTATTCTACTCTGCCTCTTTATCCTCCTTTGCCTTGCACTTTTTTTTTTTTGATGATGATGATTCGGCAACTTTATGGTTACGATCACTTTTTTGGGATGGAAGAAAGTGTAAACTTCCTGGTAACATGTAGCTTTTTTTTTTTTTGATGACGGGGAAAAATTAAGCCCCGATACAAGGTACAACCATTTTTTATGACGGAGAACAGTCGTTTAAACTCCGATACAAGTGCTGTGAGATGGACTAAGGATGTAAAAACATACAGTAGCAGGAGCTAGGATTTTAACAATTATGCTTTCGATGCAGGATACATATGCATGTTTATATATGAAAGTCATGTCATCAAAATAAACCTCCAAATCTACATGTCCTATCTTTCCATAATCTGAGATTATAACCGATTTCTTAGTAGATAGATTACTACTTAAGATACCATTTTACGCAAGTAGAGAAATCATCATTTGCCTTTTTTTCGACTCAAGTGATATGGATATGCAATGCAATGCAAAGACCGAAATCAAACATGCATGAAACAAGAATGGAAAGAAAAAAGCAACATGAACTTGAAAAATTAATTATTTTTTTATACGTTTTTTTTATTATTTTTTTTATTTTTTATTTTTTTATTTTTTCATTTCTTTTATAACATGGATACTCCTGTTTATGAATCGGCCTCATTGTTGTCATCTTCTTCAATGTCCTCATCCAAAATGTACTCGTCATTATCACGTTTCTTGAATAGCTTTATCCTTTTACCTGCAATCAAAGTTTTTAGTGCAACACCATTTAATTCACAAAGAACATACGTACCATTGTTGTTGACTTTTCATTCAATGTATGGCTCAAACCACCGTTGAGTGATCTTTTTGCGTGCATCATATTGAGAGTCAAATGTACTATCATAAATGAGCACCCAATCTCCTACTTCAATTGGCTTGCAATCAAAGTTTTTAGTGCAACACCATTTAATTCACAAAGAACATACGTACCATTGTTGTTGACTTTTCATACAATGTATGGCCCAAACCACCGTTGAGTGATCTTTTTGCGTGCATCATATTGAGAGTCAAATGTACTATCATAAATGAGCACCCAATCTCCTACTTCAATTGGCTTGGGATATCAAAAAAATGCTTGTTCTTCATTCTAGATTCTCTTGATTTTTCAACGGCATCATCAAGTCTTAATTTACCTTGTTCTAACTGTTTAATGCGCAAACTCAAAAAATCATCAGTAGACATGTTTTCAGACCAAGGCAAATTTGACCATGCAGAAATATGAGACTGAATTGGAAACAATGGTTTTTGACACTACATGAGTTCAGCAGGCATATATCCAGTAGTACGTGTGCATGTCATTCTATCTGCCCAAAGTGCAAAAGGTAAGAATCTAGGCCATTGTTTGATGTCACTGTTACATGCTTTAGATATGGCTTTCACAATAGGTGGATGCCCTCTCTCTATTTTACCATTGGCCTCTAGATTATATGCAGTAGTGAGAGACAAACGAATATCGTGACGCTCAAAGAACTCTTTAGCTTCTCTCGCATTTAACTCTCCACGATCGGCAACTACTTTCTCTATGTACCCAAAGCGACTTATGACATCTTCAAGCAAGAATTTGCAAACATTGTAAGTGGTCTTAGATCGTAGTGCACGTCCCTCTACATGATTAGTTAAGTCTTCTCTTGCAAGTACAATGTAACGCATTTTGTCAATACCTTTAGGCATAGTTACAAGATCTACTACCCACTTGTAGTGAATACAAGGTGGATAAGTAGGATGCAACGGATCTCTATGTTTGACTGATGAATGAAGTTGACGAGTAGAACATGTTGAAACATAGCTAATAATGTCAACGTACATCCTAGGCCAATAATAGATACTTCTAATTTTTTTCATATGTTCCAAAAAATCCTTTATGACCTGCCCATCATGTCTCATGCATTTCCTTCATTACTTGCAATTGAAGACCTCGTTTTCCTAGGACTCGTTGTGGATTCTTAACCTTACCCTTAGCATGTCTCCAAAGATAGCCATTACATAGGAAAAAGTTATAAGCTCGTTTCCTAATGTTACGGAATCTATTCGTAGTCCAGCTAGGTAATGGTTGTAGTGTACTCAGATACTTTCCTATGTCTCTCCATTCATCTTCGTACTCAGACTCATGAAATTGCTCATACTCGTATATATGTGGAACATAATCAATTAAGTTCACATTCTTTATTAGATCACTTTCAAGATCATCAAATCTGGCTCTTGATAACATATCAGCAACTAAATTTGACTTACCTGAAATATGAACTAACTCAGGATTTATGAACTTAATATATGATATCCATCTAAGCATGGCTATATCAGGAGATGAACAATTCGCTATCATTCCAATGAGAGGCAAAAAATCAGTCTCAACTTTGACATTTGCACCAGTGAAATATTCTTTGTCTGTTTTCAAAGCTGTTACCATACCCCATAGTTCTCGTTTGATCTGTGGATATTTTTGTTGTGTTTCATGTAAAATTTTGGCACCAAACCTAATTGCATATATATTCCCTTTACTATCATCTTGACTTATGACCCAACCCTTTACTATCATCTTGACTTATGACCCAACCTATACCAATAGGACTAGTATCAACAGTCAATATAATAGGTTTGTTAGCAGAATAGTCTACACGCTTAAAGACTGGAGCTTCAAGCAATAATTTCTTCAATTTACGCATAGCTTGAGTGTGTTTGTAAGTCCAAATAAATTTTCGTTTCTTCCTCAACAAGTCATAAAGACAATCGGCAACATGAGCAAAGTGTGGGATCCAAATAACATAAAAGATGCAAGCACCAAGAAATCTACGTACCTCACTCACGTTGTTACATGTTTCAGAAATCTTGCTAATGGCATCAACTCTTTGTGGGTATGGCTTTCGACCATAATGGCCACATAAATGTCCAACAATAAGCACCTCGTTGACACCAAAAACAGATTTCTCTATGGAAAATGTGAGACCTACCTCTTCAAATCGTTGAAATATTCTTTCACAATCAGAGATATGGTCAAGAACAAATTTACGACATCCAGATGAATCTAAAGTAATGTCCTTTACACGTTCCTCACTCCCTTTAATTAAAATATCTTCAGTGAATGGCATAGTTATATGAGGGATAAAATCATGTAAGACCATATTCATAGCACTCATCATATGAGCCACAGAATTAGTCGCTCCTTGAGGTAAAGTACACATTCCCACTAAGCCTAAAGGAGTTTTCATTGTGGTTATGTCACGACTATCAATTGCTAATTGGAATTGGTCATATCCGAATATAAATCACCCATTGAATAGATAGAATGTACTGAAAATGATTCAGCAAACTCATCTACAATGGGTTATGTTCCTACATTCCTTATGGTGACTTTATTGACAGGTTGGAGATCTTGAATAAAACGTAGTTTCCCATTCTTTTTAGGCACAGTGAACCATCTGTTTGAGTAAGGTGCAAAAGATGTCTCTAAAATTCTCATGTTTATCTTCTCCTTAAGTAGTTTCATTAGCTCATGTAAGTGAGCCTTTGGAACAGGTATAGGACGAAGATTCCATGGAATATGTGGAATAGTAAAGATTCTCATGGGTGCAGCTAGCTTAGGATCTACACAACCAATCTCATGAGGATACATAGTAAAGGCTTTTCCATGGCTACGTATGACTCTCTCAAATATATCTCTCTCTGTTGGCAAAAGAAAGTCATCATCTCTACCAATTTTCACATGTTTGATTGTCTCATCCATGAATGTATGTCCTATGTTTTTCTTATCCCGAAGAGTTGGATCATTTTTCACATCAATAATTTTTTCATTACTTCCTTGAGGTAATGGTTGAGCTATGGGTTTGATTTATTTGTCTACAGTTTTGTACTTTGTTTCAACTAAGGCATCGTGTGTTTGGTTAAATTTTGAGCACTTGTCAACATTGAGAGCATACTCATCAAGGGAAGAAAGAAGAATAATATGGGAATTAGAATTTTGTTGAAGACATAACTCTAACTCCTCCAGGGTAGAGAAACAATGAGATGTTTCAATCACATGCTCAATGTTCTCATCATGTTCCATGATTTTGTTGTTTTTATAATTTTTTTGGTTTTTGAGATAAAAGACTTGGACAATTGACTCTTATGAAGAAAATCTAATCTAAAATGTGGAAAACAAAGTGACAAACTATTGTACAGGTTGGTTGGCTACGAGATGTCAAACCAATATCCACTGTTGTCCCGCTCAACAATGGATTCTATCCGAAATTTTGATCATATGTAGCTCCAAACATGAATCGAGGTGCACAATCACTACGAGCATGCTCATGACCTTGAGTAATAATAGGTTACTTTCTAATTGACAATCGATTCTTAGGATGATTCGCTCCTACCGTCATGACTTAAAGTGATTGCATTCCATCCTTAGACTTAAATCTAGCATAGGTAGACCCATCATCCATGGCTTTAGTTTCCATACGACTCTCACAAATAAAGGGTTGACGTAAGAGAACTTCATAGGAGCAATTATCTTGAATAAAAAAGTGAAACTCTTCTGTGATTCCTCCTATGAATATGGGCACACTAGCACAAGCTCCATACAGGGTACCTACACCATTATCTACAGTTCTCATACGCCATCCACAATCTTTATCTATGGGCCATCGAAACTTATCATAGACTTCTCTTGAAATCACATTGATTTCGGAGCCGGAATCTACTAATGCATTTACAGTGATAGTGTTCTTATCATTTCCTACTTTAACATGCATCTTTGATGTACCTCTAGACCAAAATTTTCTTTTAAAGTGACTTTCAGGATTGTTTTCATGATTTTCATGGTCAGGTTGAATAGGTCCTAAGAAATTTTTATTAACATTTACTTCATCATCATCAAAGTCCTCTTCATCAGATTCATCAAAGTTTAAGGCTTCATTCATAGCTTGATCTTGATCTAGAAGATCTTGCATCTCAGTATCTAGATTAAGCGGAAACCTCTTCCTTTTAATTAGGCCGATAAAGTTATCTTTAAAAACACGCTTTGCAATAGAGAAAACTTGTTCTAAAGACATAGTCACTTGACTCTTAAGCAAAATGTCATCTAAAATCTCCATAGGATCTATTTTTCTCTCAATTTTTGAAATCAAGATGGCTTTAGGTTTTCTCTTTGGTTTCTTTTGTTTTTGCTCAGGATCTTGTTTTTGTTCATGTTCTCGTGTTTGTTCTTCAGTTTGTTTTGATTGTTCTTGTTTATCTAAAAGCCTTGGTTCTGTTTGTCTTTGCTTTGTCTTCTTCCCTTTTTGTTTCTCCTCTTGTTTTTGTTCATTGGTTTGTGATTCTTGTTTTTTATCTTTCGATTGTGATGTTTCTCCCCGCTCTATGACTGTTTCTATTCCCTCTGAGGTTTTTTTTCACGTTAATCTTCTTTCACTAGGCTCAGCTTCATCTCTTTTTCGTTTTTCTTCTACATTGGATATGTGAGAAATAAGAGATTGATCTTTTATCGGTGACTCCCAAGCTGTTATTCTCCTAATCTCATCTTGTGCTCTTACTAAAGCCTCTATGGAAAAGTCAACTTCCTTTGTGGGTTTACTTGATTCTACTTGTTGTTCATCAAGAGCTTCTAGTTTCACTCCTCTAGTTCCTACATCCGTTATGGTTATATTTTCATAGTGTTTTTTCATTCCTCCCTTACCATAATTTCCTTGCAAAGGTAGCCTAGATCGATAGTCACAGATTTTCTTGTCTATGTCTATTACTAGTCGTTGCTCCTTAGCAGCCTTCAATAGTTCACAATCTCTCAAAAAGTGCTCTAATGAATCACACCAAGGACACCTATGAGGGCCACGCACAAAACCATTTTGATTTTGAGGATTTTGATTAACTTCTGGTGGAAAATTTTGAAATTGAGGATTTTGTTGATAAGGTATTGCTTGAACAGGATAATTTGGATTTTGATAAGGCAATTGATGTATTTGAGGAGCTTGGGGAGCAACCTGTGCTACTTGAGGTGCAAGAGGAGCTTCCATATTATATGGTTGATGATTTTGAAAATTTTGATTTTGAGGATTTTGAAAAGTTATTTGAGAAGCTTGAGGATACATGTTTTGATACATTTGAGGATTTTGCACATGAGGATGAGGATTTTGCATTGAAGGATTATGCATTGGAGGAACTTGATATGCTTGAGTAGGAGTTACTTGTGGATTTTGATTGGTAGCTATAACATGTTGATTAGGCTCTTGAAAAGACATTGGGTTCATTTGATTTTGGAAAGTTTTGGTGTAATTAGATTGTAAAGCATCTATAGTCTTGGCCAAATTGGATTGTGTAGCAATAAGACTTTCCATTTGCTTAGTGAGAATTTCCACTTGAGATTGTTCAACTACACTTTTATTTGGCTCTACTTTAAAACCTTGAGTAGGATCCATCATTTGACGAATAGGAGTAGAGTCAAAAATCAGAGCATGGGATTGTTCTCTAACTTGCTCCTTAGTTTGTGGAAGGCTAGCTTGAGGAAGACTAGTTTGCTCATAAAGCATGGATTGCCTTTGATGTCTATGGGCTACAAACTCTACTACTTTACGCACTTTTTGCCAATTGTCAGTAAGACCATAGCGCTTATCCGGTTCTTCTAATCGCCGTTCAACTTCCCTACGAGTTTCATGATGAAGAAGCTTAAGAAAATTGATCACAAGATCAGGTTCCAAAGTTATCTTATCCTCATCAGGAAGTTGTTCATAGCGTCTAATATACTCATTTTGTAAGTGAGTAATAGAGCTACTAGGCTTTGGAGAATTGACCCATCGTAAGAATCCATCTCGATTATGTTGGCTATAATCTTCAAGATAGAATTCTTTGAGCATCTCCTTTCTAAAATCACTCCAAGGAAGACTATCATATTGAGTGACACGGTTTATGATAGATCTATCAACAATTCGTTCAAAGAATGATATCAAAAGATCTTCGGGAAGACCAAAAATCATAGCTTGCTCTTCAAACAAATCTAAGTAGCTTGTGATGTTGATGCCATTGAATTTTCCCTTCTCTCTCAACATAGAAGAGACTATTCTTTGGCCTTGTTTCTCAACAATAAGGGATTTGAATCCTTTCTCCATCTTATGTGAATAAGCAAGTGATGCACGATGCTCTAGATCTCTCACAAATGAGTTTACTTCACGACGAAGATATGCACGATACTGTGAGAAATCCAGTGCAACACTCAAGACTGATGATGATGAAATGATGAGGATGAAAAATATGAAACAAACGATATGGATCACAACCTCCAACAAGATCAGAAGCAAATGCCACGAAGCGTTTCACGTCGGGTTCAAATGTGGAGGTGATCGCAATCCGGGTGGATCGGGTCCGGTCGTGGCACACACAGGGTGTATGAAGCTAATGAATGTTGGAAGGTTTAAGGACGTGAAAGTGAAATTAATGTTGAGTATGGAGAAGAGAGAGATGTTGAAATGATTATGGGAATGGGAATGTAGGAGTGCAAGTAAGATTGATGAACATGAATGATAAGAATGAAAGAGAACCATACACACGAATCAAATTTGGAAGGAAGAATGGTCCATTGAATGAGCTTCTTAAACACTTCCTAATTCCAATCCATATGCATAGTCTTCTTTGGATGATATGTATGCATGACGAGAATAGATGGAATCCTTACACATAAATTAGTTTCGAAAGGAAGAATGGTTCAATATTGGAGCTTCTTATACACTTTGAGAAACTAATCAATATGTATGGGTATGTATGGATTATATGCATACAAGTGAATTATGATGATAGAGTTTAATCACAAACTCATTGTAACATCCTCGCTAGTTCAACGCAATCCTGCGGAGCCTTCTCACACATAGAAGAAAATAGAAGACAAGTAAAAATACTTAAGAAACTGAGAGCCAAGAGAGAAGAGACAAGTGACAAGTGACATGAATTAAAAGGATTTGAATTAAGTTACATTTATAAGATCGTCGTGGTATGTCAAGCTAAGTAGTCTACTGATCAAAGGCAGTTCCGACCCTCAAACCATGACAGTTCAACCAAATGTCATACGTAAGAAGGTGAGCTCCACTTCATTAACCCTATGTATGTCTAGGTTCGTAACGTCTAACTAAAGAAGTCTAAGACTCATTAAAACCAGCTCTAACTCACTCACACGCTCCACCGAGGGTGAGTCAAGATAGAGATGCTGGTTTCAAGAGCCTATCCTAGATTGGAGTTCTAACTTAAATTTGAAACTAGGTATTATACTCATACTAGCCCACCTTGGATCCTCACTCGCTCAACCGAGGGTGATCGTCTCAAGGAAACCGTAAGCTAGCAAGAGCCCTATGGATGCCTAACAATGATGCTCTAGGAGTTTGGAGGGGGGTTTATATAGTTTTTTGAATGAATTTGGGCCCTTGGATCTAGAGAAATCAAGTCTCAACTCTAGGATCACTACTTTCGATTACAACCAATTGATTAATCAAATCAATGGCTTGGAATTATTTTTTCTATCAAATCTAGTGTAAAGAAGTGAAATTTAAGCGCCTTCATTCTCCACCATTGGATCTGGGGATGATCTAGACCGTCGGATCAGTGCTCAAATCAGTTTGGATAAGATAAGCCACTATTTTTGGAGAAAAGCTGCATTATTGATCTTTGAGTGTCAAAAAAGTCTTCTTTTATGGAAAACTCGTGGATCCTCCTTGCTTTAAGCATAAGTGCATCTCCACCCTTGAATATGAGCTCATCTTGATCGTACAACATGGCTCAATCAACTTTCGTCATGTGGTAGCCCTTCAACCCTTCAATTTGCTTAAACTAGAAAACTGCGGTGATCCTGAAAACTGGAATTTGTGCTCTTTGACCCTCCAAATAGGCTTTGATGAAGATGAAACTTTGTAGGACTATGTTTCCAAAGAACTCCTTCAGGAATATGCAAAAAAAAACTTCCATCTGAATCTTCCTTGTACAAGTTTGTCTACATTTGGAAGCTTGCAAGGTGGCATTAAGGTCTCTAGAAAGCTCTGATAGCCTTGAAACTTTGTACAAATATGTAGCCACATATGGTCCTTATACATGCCAAACCATATGGCTAACATAAATTTCTATACACAAATTTGTAGGGTCAAACTAGAAAAATTACATTTTTACAAAATGAACATAGCATATCAATGTGCTAAAAAATCCATTTTCTACTGAAATTTGGGCTACAGACTGCCTTTGACAATCTTTACAAGTATATGAATTTTCATCTAATTTGGTGACAATGAAATTTTTGCCCTAATTTCCTAACTTTGACCAGCTTTGACCGCTACCATGGACTTTCTTGATTTCTTTGAAACTTTGTATGTGAGCTTCCTTTGACATCCTTGATGCATCCTGGACTTCTCGGGGAATTCCGGCTACCTTCACCAAATATGTTTTTTTGTAGGCCTTCACAAGTGAGAGAGGAGAGAAAATCTCGACTACATTCACCCCCACTAAACCTGCGGTTCCTCTGGAAGCGCCACTCTAGTGTTCCTAAAAAAACATAAGTTTCAAACATCATATTCTTTTAAAGGAAAATAGGCAACAGGAAGGAGAGATTGATGATATGCATGAATGAGAAGGCAACATGATATCAAGACATATGTATGAAAAGAAAAATTAAAACAGGCAACATGAATATGCATAAATTAATAGGTAACATTTCTATAAATGAACATGCAACATTGTTATGAATGAGTAGGCAACGTGACATGAAGAAAAATTTGCATGAAAGAAAGAATTGAAACACGCAACATAAATATGCATGAACAAATAGGCAACATATATGCAAATGAATAAGCAACATTGACAACAAGAAAGAAAACAAACAAGCATCAATATGAAGTGGAAGTGGATGTATTGAGTCGTTTTAAGCATCAGTTCCTCTCATCTTGAAGAAAAATTTGTAGCTTTTTCATAAAGCAATCTACCTTAAATACGATTATAAACAAAGATTTAGGATTTTCAAGAGACATCTTTCATCTTAAGCTTATTTTAGATCAACTCCTTTCCTACATAAATATGAATATGCTCTTTCTTTAATAACATGCAAGGAAATCTAACTAAACTCCACTAATGCATAAATCTGCCTATATAGCCCGTGATTTATTCTAATATGCCTCTTTATCCTCCTTTGGCTTGCTCTTTTTTTTTTTTTTGATGATGATGATGATGATTCGGCAACTTTATGGTTACGATCACTTTTTTGGGGTGGAAGAAAGTGTAAACTTCCTGGTAACATGTAGCTTTTTTTTTTTGATGACGGGGAAAAATTAAACCCCGATAAAAGGTACAACCATTTCTTATGAC
The DNA here is from genome assembly GCA_020310875.1 of Ceratopteris richardii. Classification (NCBI taxonomy): domain Eukaryota; kingdom Viridiplantae; phylum Streptophyta; class Polypodiopsida; order Polypodiales; family Pteridaceae; genus Ceratopteris; species Ceratopteris richardii. The sequence continues at coordinate 165,946,711 of CM035408.1, read as the reverse complement.
GGAGAACAGTCGTTTAAACTCCGATACAAGTGCTGCGAGATGGACTAAGGATGTAGAAACATGCAGTAGCAGGAGCTAGGATTTCAACAATTATGCTTTCGATACAAGATACATATGCATGTTTATATATGAAAGTCATGTCATCAAAATAAACCTCCAAATCTACATTTCCTATCTTTCCATAATCTCAGATTATCCGATTTCTTAGTAGATAAATTACTACTTAAAATACCATTTTACACATTTAGAGAAATCATCATTTGCCTTTTTTTTTACTCAAGTGATGTGGATATGCAATGCAATGCAAAGACCGAAATCAAACATGCATGAAACAAGAATGGAAAAAAAAAAGCAACATGAACTTGAAAAATTAATTATATTTTTATACGTTTTTTTATTATTTTTTTTATTTTTTATTTTTTTATTTTTTCATTTTTTTTATAACATGGATACTCCTGTTTATGAATCGGCCTCATTGTTGTCATCTTCTTCAATGTCCTCATCCAAAATGTACTCGTCATTATCACGTTTCTTGAGTAGCTTTATCCTTTTACCTGCAATCAAAGTTTTTAGTGCAACACCATTTAATTCACAAAGAGCATGCGTACCATTGTTGTTGACTTTTGATACAATGTATGGCCCAAACAACCGTTGAGTGAGCTTTTTGTGTGCATCATATTGAGAGTCAAATGTACTATCATAAATGAGCACCCAATCTCCTACTTCAATTGGCTTGGGACGCAACCGATGAGTTTTATCAAAATAATGCTTGTTCTTCATTCTAGATTCTCTTAATTTTCAAACGGCATCATCAAGTCTTAATTTACCTTGTTCTAATTGTTTAATGCATTTTGTCAATACCTTTAGGCATAGTTACAAGATCTACTACCCATTTGTAGTGAATACAAGGTGGATAAGTAGGATGCAACGGATCTCTATGTTTGACTGATGAATGAAGTTAACAAGTAGAACATGTAGAAACATAGCTACTAATGTCAACGTACATCCTAGGCCAATAATAGGTACTTCTAATTTTTTCATATGTTCCAAAAAATCCTTTATGACCTGCCCATCATGTCTCATGCATTTCCTTCATTACTTGCATTTGAAGACCTCGTTTTCCTAGGACTCGTTGTGGATTCTTAACCTTACCCTTAGCATGTCTCCAAAGATAGCCATTACATAGGAAAAAGTTATAAGCTCGTTTCCTAATGTTACGGAATCTATTCGTAGTCCAGCTAGGTAATGGTTGTAGTGTACTCAGATACTTTCCTATGTCTCTCCATTCATCTTCGTACTCAGACTCATGAAATTGCTCATACTCGTATATATGTGGAACATAATCAATTAAGTTCACATTCTTTATTAGATCACTTTCAAGATCATCAAATCTGGCTCTTGATAACATATCAGCAATTGAATTTGACTTACCTGAAATATGAACTAACTCAAGATTTATGAACTTAATATATGATATCCATCTAAGCATGGCCATATCAGGAGATGAACAATTCGCTATCATTCCAATGAGAGGCAAACAATCAGTCTCAACTTTGACATTTGCACCAATGAAATATTCTTTGTCTGTTTTCAAAGCTGTTACCATACCCCATAGTTCTCCTTTGATTTCTGGATATTTTCGTTGTGTTTCATGTAAAATTTTGGCACCAAACCTAATTGCATATCTATTCCCTTTACTATCATCTTGACTTATGACCCAACCTATACCAATAGGACTAGTATCAACAGTCAGTATAATAGGTTTGTTAGCAGAATAGTCTACACGCTTAAAGATTGGAGCTTCAAGCAATAATTTCTTCAATTTACGCATAGCTTGAGTGTGTTTGTAAGTCTAAATAAATTTTCGTTTCTTCCTCAACAAGTCATAAAGACAATCAGCAACATGAGCAAAGTGTGGGATCCAAATAACATAAAAGATGCAAGCACCAAGAAATCTACGTACCTCACTCACGTTGTTACATGTTTCAGAAAATCTTTCTAATGGCATCAACTTTTTGTGGGTATGGTTTTCGACCATAATGGCCACATAAATGTCCAACAATAAGCACCTCATTGACACCAAAAATAGATTTCTCTATGGAAAATGTGAGACCTACCTCTTCAAATCGTTGAAATATTCTTTCACAATCAGAGATATGGTCAAGAACAAATTTACGACATCCAGATGAATCTAAAGTAATGTCCTTTACACGTTCCTCACTCCCTTTAATTGGAATATCATCAATGAATGGCATAGTTATATGAGGGATAAAATCATGTAAGACCATATTCATAGCACTCATCATATGAGCCACAGAATTAGTGGCTCCTTGAGGTAAAGTACACATTCGCATTAAGCCTAAAGGAGTTTTCATTGTGGTTATGTCACGACTATCAATTGCTAATTGGAATTGGTCATATCCGAATATAAATCACCCATTGAATAGATAGAATGTCCTGAAAATGATTCAGCAAACTCATCTACAATGGGTCCTGTTCCTACATTCCTTATGGTGACTTTATTGACAAGTTGGAGATCTTGAATAAAACGTAGTTTTCCATTCTTTTTAGGCACAGTGAACCATCTGTTTTAGTAAGGCGCAAAAGATTTCTCTAAAATTCTCATGTTTATCTTCTCCTTAAGTAGTTTCATTAGCTGAGGTAAGTGAGCCTTTGGAACAGGTATAGGACAAAGATTCCATGGAATATGTGGAATAGTAAAGATTATCATGGGTGCAACTAGCTTAGCATCTACACAACCAATCTCATGAGGATACATAGTAAAGGCTTTTCCATGGCTACGTATGACTCTCTCAAATTTATCTCTCTCTGCTGGCAAAAGAAAGTCATCATCTCTACCAATTTTCACATGTTTGATTGTCTCATCCATGAATGTATGTCCTATGTTTTTCTTATCCCGAAGAGTTGGATCATTTTTCACATCAATAATTTTTTCATTACTTCCTTGAGGTAATGGTTGAGCTATGGGTTTGATTTTTTTGTCTACAGTTTTGTACTTTGTTTCAACTAAGGCATCATGTGTTTGGTTAAATTTTGAGCACTTGTCAACATTGAGAGCATACTCATCAAGGGAAGAAAGAAGAATAATATGGGAATTAGAATTTTGTTGAAGACATAACTCTAACTCCTCCAGGGTAGAGAAACAATGAGATGTTTCAATCACATGCTCAATGTTCTCATCATGTTCCATGATTTTGTTGTTTTTATAATTTTTTTGGTTTTTGAGATAAAAGACTTGGACAACTGACTCTTATGAAGAAAATCTAATCTAGAATGTGGAAAACAAAGTGAAAAACTATTGTACAGGTTGGTTGGTTGCGAGATGTCAAACCAATATCCACTGTTGTCCTGCTCAACAATGGATTCTATCGGAAATTTTGATCATATGTAGCTCCAAACATGAATCGAGGTGCATAATCACTACAAGCATGCTCATGACCTTTAGTAACAATAGGTTTCTTTCTAATTGACAATCGATTCTTAGGATGATTCACTCCTACCGTCATGACTTAAAGTGATTGCATTCCATCCTTAGACTTAAATCTAGCATAGGTAGACCCATCATCCATGGCTTTAGTTTCCATACAACTCTCACAAATAAAGGGTTGACCTAAGAGAACTTCATAGGAGCAATTATCTTGAATAAAAAAGTGAAACTCTTCTGTGATTCCTCCAATGGATATGTGCACACTAGCACAAGCTCCATACAAGGTACCTACACCATTATTTGTAGTTCTCATACGCCATCCACAATCTTTATCTATGGGCCATCGAAACTTATCATAGACTTCTCTTGAAATCACATTGATTTCGGAGCCGGAATCTACTAATGCATTTACAGTGATAGTGTTCTTATCATTTCCTACTTTAGCATGCATCTCTGATGTACCTCTAGACCAAAATTTTCTTTTAAAGTGACTTTCAGGATTTTTTTCATGATTTTCATGGTCAGGTTGAATAGGTCCTAAGAAATTTTTATTAACATTTACTTCATCATCATCAAAGTCCTCTTTATTAGATTCATCAAAGTTTAAGGCTTCATTCATAGCTTGATCTTGATCTAGAGAATCTTGCATCTCAGTATCTAGATTAAGCAGAAACCTCTTCCTTTTAATTAGGCCGATAAAGTTATCTTTAAAAACATGCTTTGCAATAGAGAAAACTTGTTCTAAAGACATAGTCACTTGACTCTTAAGCAAAATGTCATCTAAAATCTCCATAGGATCTATTTTTCTCTCAATTTCTGAAATCAAGATGGCTTTAGGTTTTCTCTTTGGTTTCTTTTGTTTTTGCTCAAGATCTTGTTTTTGTTCATGTTCTCGTGTTTGTTCTTCAGTTTGTTTTGATTGTTCTTGTTTATCTAAAAGCCTTAGTTCTATTTTTCTTTGCTTTGTCTTCTTCCCTTTTTGTTTCTCCTCTTGTTTTTGTTCATTAGTTTGTGATTCTTGTTTTTTATCTTTCGATGATGATGTTTCTTTCTTCTCTATGATTGTTTCTATTCCCTCTGAGGTTTGTTTTCATGTTACTCTTCTTTCACTAGGCTCAGCTTCATCTCTTTTTCGTTTTTCTTCTACATTGGATATGTGAGAAATAAGAGATTGATCTTCTATCGGTGACTCCCAAGCCGTTATTCTCCTAATCTCATCTTGTGCTCTTACTAAAGCCTCTATGGAAAAGTCAACTTCCTTTTTGGGTTTACTTGATTCTACTTGTTCATCAAGAGCTTCTAGTTTCACTCCTCTAGTTCCTACATCCGTTATGGTTATATTTTCATAGTGTTTTTTCATTTCTCCCTTACCATAATTTCCTTGCAAAGGTAGCCTAGATCGATAGTCATAGATTTTCTTGTCTATGTCTATTACTAGTCGTTGCTCCTTAGCAGCCTTCAATAGTTCACAATCTCTCAAAAAGTGCTCTATCGAATCACACCAAGGACACCTATGAGGGCCACGCACAAAACCATTTTGATTTTGAGGATTTTGATTAACTTGTGGTAGGAAATTTTGAAATTGAGGATTTTGTTGATAAGGTATTGCTTGAATAGGATAATTTGGATTTTGATAAGGCAATTGATGTATTTGAGGAGCTTGGGGAGCAACCTGTGCTACTTGATGTGCAAGAGGAGCTTCCATATTATATGGTTGATGATTTTGAAAATTTTGATTTTAAGGATTTTGAAAAGTTATTTGAGAAGCTTGAGGATATATGTTTTGATACATTTGAGGATTTTGCACATGAGGATGAGGATTTTGCATTGAAGGATTATGCATTGGAGGAACTAGATATGCTTGAGTAGGAGTTACTTGTGGATTTTGATTGGTAGCTATAACATGTTGATTAGGCTCTTGAAAAGACATTGGGTTCATTTGATTTTGAAAAGTTTTGGTGTAATTAGATTGTAAAGCATCTATAGTCTTGGCCAAATTGGATTGTGTAGCAATAAGACTTTCCATTTGCTTAGTGAGAATTTCCACTTGAGATTGTTCAACTACACTTTTATTTGGCTCTACTTTAAAACCTTGAGTAGGATCCATCATTTGAGGAATAGGAGTAGAGTCAAAAATCAGAGAATGGGATTGTTCTCTAACTTGCTCCTTAGTTTGTGGAAGGCTAGCTTGAGGAAGACTAGTTTGCTCATAAAGCATGGATTGCCTTTGATGTCTATGGGCTACAGCCTCTACTACTTTACGCACTTTTTGCCGATTGTCAGTAAGACCATAGCGCTTATCCGGTTCTTTTAATCGCCATTCAACTTCCCTACGAGTTTCAGGATGAAGAAGCTTAAGAAAATTGATCACAAGATCAGGTTCCAAAGTTATCTTATCCTCATCAGGAAGTTGTTCATAGCGTCTAATATACTCATTTTGTAAGTGAGTAATAGAGCTACTAGGCTTTGGAGAATTGACCCATCGTAGAATCCATCTCGATTATGTTGGCTATAATCTTCAAGATAGAATTCTTTGAGCATCTCCTTTCTAAAATCACTCCAAGGAAGACTATCATATTGAGTGACAGGGTTTATGATAGAGCTATCAACAATTCGTTCAAAGAATGATATCAAAAGATCTTCGGGAAGGCCAAAAATCATAGCTTTCTCTTCAAACAAATCTAAGTAGCTTGTGATGTTGATGCCATTGAATTTTCCCTGCTCTCTCAACATAGAAGAGACTATTCTTTGGCCTTGTTTCTCAACAATAAGGGATTTGAATCCTTCCTCCATCTTATGTGAATAAGCAAGTGATGCACGATGCTCTAGATCTCTCACAAATGCGTTTACTTCACGACGAAGATGTGCACGATACTGTGAGAAATCCAGTGCAACACTCAAGATTGATGATGATGAAATGATGAGGATGAAAAATATGAAACAAAGGATATGGATCACAACCTCCAACAAGATCAGAAGCAAATGCCACGAAGCGTTTCACGTCGGGTTCAAATGTGGAGGTGATCGCAATCCGAGTGGATCGGGTCCGGTATTGGCACACACAGGGTGTATGAAGCTAATGAATGTTGGAAGGTTTAAGGACGTGAAAGTGAAATTAATGTTAAGTATGGAGAAGAGAGAGATGTTGAAATGATTATGGGAATGGGAATGTAGGAGTGCAAGTTAGATTGATGAACATGAATGATAAGAATGAAAGAGAACCATACACACGAATCAAATTTGGAAGGAAGAATTGTCCATTGAAGGAGCATCTTAAACACTTCCTAGTTCCAATCCATATGCATAGTCTTCTTTGGATGATATGTATGCATGACGAGAATACATGGAATCCTTACACATAAATTAGTTTCGAAAGGAAGAATGGTTCAATATTGGAGCTTCTTATACACTTTCAAAAACTAATCAATATGTATGGGTATGTATGGATTATATGCATGCAAGTGAATTATGATGATAGAGTTTAATCACAAGCTCATTGAAACATCCTCACTGGTTCAACGCAATCTTGCGGAGCCTTCTCACACATAGAAGAAAATAGAAGACATGTAAAAATACTTAAGAAACTGAGAGACAAGAGAGAAGAGACAAGTGACAAGTGACATGAATTAAAAGGATTTGAATTAAGTTACATGTATAAGATCGTCGTGGTACATCAAGCTAAGCAGTCTACTGATCAAAGGCAGTTCCGACCCTCAAACCATGACAATTCAACCGAATGTCATACGTAAGAAGGTGAGTTCCACTTCATTGACCCTATGTATGTCTAGGCTCGTAAAGTCTAACTAAAGAAGTCTAAGACTCATTAAAACCAGCTCTAACTCATTCACACGCTCCACCGAGGGTGAGTCAAGATAGAGATGCTGGTTTCAAGAGCCTATCCTAGATTGGAGTTCTAACTTAAATTTGAAACTACGTACTATACTCATACTAGCCCACGTTGGATCCTCACTCGCTCAACCGAGGGTGATCATCTCAAGGAAACCGTAAGCTAGCAAGAGCCCTATGGATGCCTAACAATGATGCTCTAGGAGTTTGGAGGGGGGTTTATATAGTTTTTTGAATGAATTTGGGCCCTTGGATCTAGAGAAATCAAGTCTCAACTCTAAGATCACTACTTTCAATTACAACCAATTGATTAATCAAATCAATGGTTTGGAATTGTTTTTTCTATCAAATCTAGTGTAAAGGAGTGAAATTTAGGCGCCTTCATTCTCCACCATTGGATCTGGGGATGATATGGACCGTCGGATCAGTGCTCACATCAGTTTGGATAAGATAAGCCACTATTTTTGGAGAAAAGCTGCATTATTGATCTTTGATTGTCAAAAAAGTCTTCTTTTATGGAAAAATTCTTGGATCCTCCTTGCTTTAAGTATAAGTGCATCTCCACCCTTGAATATGAGCTCATCTTGATCGTACAACATGGCTCAATCAACTTTCGCCATGTGGTAGCCCTTCAACCCTTCAATTTGCTTAAACTAGAAAACTGCGGTGATCCTGAAAATTGGACTTTGTGCTCTTTGACCCTCCAAATAGGCTTTGATGAAGATGAAACTTTGTAGGACTATGTTTCCAAAGAACTCCTTCAGGAATATGCAAAAAATACTTCCATCTGAATCTTCCTTGTACAAATTTCTCTACATTTGGAAGCTTCCAAGGTGGCATTAACGTCTCTAGGAAGCTCTGATAGCCTTGAAACTTTGTACAAATATGTAGCCACATATGGTCCTTATACATGCCAAACCATATGGCTAACATAAATTTCTATACACAAATTTGTAGGGTCAAACTAAAAAAATTACATTTTTACAAAATGAACATAGCATATCAATGTGCTAAAAAATCCATTTTCTGTTGAAATTTGGGCTACAGACTGCCTTTGACAATCTTTACAAGTATATGAATTTTCATCTAATTTGGTGACAATGAAATTTTTACCCTAATTTCCTAACTTTGACCAGCTTTGACTGCTACCATGGACTTTCTTGATTTCTTTGAAACTTTGTATGTGAGCTTCCTTTGACATCCTTGATGCATCCTGGACTTGTCGGGGAATTCCGACTACCTTCACCAAATATGTTTTTTGTAGGCCTTTACAAGTGAGAGAGGAGAGAAAATCTCGACAACATTCGCCCCCACTAAACCTGCGGTTCCTCTGGAAGCGCCACTCTAGTGTTCCTAAAAAACATAAGTTTCAAGCATCATATTCTTTTAAAGAAAAATAGGCAACAGGAAGGATTGATGATATGCATGAATGAGAAGGCAACATGATATCAAGCAACATATGTATGAAAAGAAAAATTAAAACACGCAACATGAATATGCATAAATGAATAGGTAACATTTCTATAAATGAACATGCAACATTGTTATGAATGAGTAGGCAACGTGACATGAAGCAAAATTTGCATGAAAGAAAGAATTGAAACACGCAACATGAATATGCATGAACAAATAGGCAACATATATGCAAATGAATAAGCAACATTGACAACAAGAAAGAAAACAAACAAGCATCAATATGAAGTGGAAGTGGATGTATTGAGTCGTTTTAAGCATCAGTTCCTCTCATCTTGAAGAAGAATTTGTACCTTTTTCATAAAGCAATAGTTGATATATTTAGGTAGTGATGTGTGTGAACACTCTAGGACCTCCGGGGCACTTTTTTCCCTCTTTAGGAGGTTTTTTCCCCCGGCTTGTATATACGCCTATTGCCCTCATGGGCTACTTATCTTTGTACATTCTCTAGTAATACATTCAATTTTGTGTGTTGTGCTTCAAGCTTCTTCTTCTTCCTTGTGATGTTCGCGTGCTTCCGCAGACGTCTAACTCCAACAATTGGTATCAGAGCAGGTCGTCCCTTCTTCTGGGGCGCCGTCGACACTCCTCCGTTTGCAGTCTCAGATTCGCTCGTTTCGGCCTTCGAACGCACTATCGCAGCGCTTGTGCAGGCTATTTCATCCTTTTGTGCCAAAGGTATATACCAGTTTCTGTTCGCCAGTTTAAGCGTCTCGAAGTCTGCTACAGGTCTAGCAGAACTCGTCTGGGCAGTTCGGTTCAGCTTTTTGAGATACAGTCAATTTTTTGCATCAAGGTATTTTAGTCACCGGCCATGGCTGAACGTAGTGATGTATTCCGTATGTTGGCTGTTGAGGATAAGTTGGATGGTACCAACTACCCATTATGGGCTTATATGATGCAACATGTACTGGTTGCAAAAGGATTGTGGAACATTGTGCAGGGTGTTGAAAGATGTCATGTTACACCTGTAACAATAGGTACTGCAAATACAGGTGTTGGAGCTGATAAAGATGGTGTCGAAGATGATATTCCGCAGATTCTTGTTCGTGCTTCTGTTTCTGTTGCACCTACTGCAGAGCAGATTCGTTGGGATGGAAGAGATGCCCAGGCACATGCATTGATAGCTTTGTCTGTCAAACGTGCCATTATTCCTCACATTCGCTCTTGCAGAACAGCAAAGGATGCTTGGGATACACTTACCACTTTGTACCAGGCTAGGAATGAGGCTCGTGTTGCTTACCTCCGAAAACAGTTGGAGAGTGAGCACATGAATGAAGGTGATTCTATGGACAGTTTTCTTACAAAGATGAAAGACCTGAAGAAACAATTGATTTCTGCTGATGAGGTTATACCAGATAGCTCACTTGTGCAGACCGTTCTGAATGGTCTTCCTGATTCATATCAGAGTTTTGCCTCTACTCTTTAGTTGATGATGAAAGGCAATCCGAATGCCTTGTCATTTGAGGAATTAGTCTCTGTTCTGTTGCAGGAAGATCAGTCCAGGCAGAACAGGTCCATTATGCGTGTTGTAGATCAAGCTTTCTTGGCTAGTCAGAAGGGCAAAGGAAAATGGAGCTCTTCTACTAGTAAGCAGAAATCTGCAAATGCTGCACAATCGAAGAACCAGGATAAAGATGAGAAAAAATCAAAAAAGCAGAAATTGTTCTGTAAGTATTGTAAAGGAAATGATCATATTATAAAGAACTGTCCAAAACTGGCTGCTAAAGAGGCAAAGAAGAAAGAGTCTGGAATGGTTGTTGCAGAGGCCTCTACACCAAAAACAGAGTCTGCAAATCTTGTGCAGGAAGAAGAATGGGCGTTTACTATTGTCTGCAGTTTTGACCCATCTTCTCATGATCAGTGCATGTCTGCAGTAGACTCAGATGTTTGGTACTTTGACAGTGGGGCGACCAAACATATTACCTCGCAGCGTAGTTTCTTCTCTTCACTCGAGCCTGCCCCTACAGGGAATACTGTCACATGTGCCAATAACTCCTCTTATCCTGTTATGGGAGTTGGTAAGATCATTCTGACTACTGCTGATGGTAGTTCTTTCACTTTGTCATATGCTTTATTTGTGCCAGGGATCAAAAAGAACCTGTTATCAGTTTCTGCATTAGCCAAGATTGGCTTGGTTGTGAAATTCGTTGATGACAGGTGTACAGTCCATGATCTCTCAAATGGCGATGTGATTATTGCTTCTGGCATTTTATGTCGTGGGCTATATAAGCTCATAGACTATGAAAGATCTGTGAATGATTTGGCATGTGCAGTTCATGATTCTCAGGCTATGTCAGATGCAAATCTTTGGCATGCACGCTTTGGTCATCTGAATTTTGCTAGTTTGTTACGCCTGCAGAAATCTGAAATGGTGTCCTCTTTTCCGAAACTTGAGGCACCAGGAAAACATGTTTGTGAAGGCTGTATTTTGGGCAAAATGCAGCGTTCTTCCTTTCCAAAAGATGGTTCAGTTCGGGCTATGCAGAAATTGCAGCTTGTACATAGTGATGTCTGTGGTCCTATGCAGACACCCTGTTTTGGAAATTACCTTTACTTCGTGACTTTCATTGATGATTTTTCCAGGCATGCATGGGTATATCCACTCAAAGCAAAGTCCGAAGTGTTCATGTGCTTCAAACAATTTTTGGTTTCGGCTGAAAATCTATCAGCATGTAAAATGGGCACCCTCCGTTCTGATCGAGGGGGGGAATATAAGTCTTCAGATTTTAATGCATTTCCGGCTGAACGTGGGATAAAACACCAGTGTACAGTGCCGTATACACCTCAACAGAATGGAGTTGCTGAACGAAAGAACAGGTCACTCATGGAGATGGCGAGGTGCATGGTCAAAAGTCAGGCTTTACCACATAATTTCTGGCTTGAGGCTGTCATGTGTGCAGCATATGTACTGAACAGGTGTCCCACTAAAGCGTTGCAGTCTATCACTCCATATGAGGCTTGGCATGACCGCAAGCCATCTGTTGCTCATCTGCGTGTTTTTGGTTGTTTGGCATATGCATTAGTGCCTGAACAACATCACAGAAAATTGGATGATAAGGAAGTAAAATGTATTTTTGTTGGGTACAGTTTTGAAAGTAAAGGCTATCGTCTGTATCATCCACAGACCAAACGCATTCTGGTTAGCCGTGATGTTGTCTTTGTGGAAGATGCTATTCAGCCATTGCTTTCATGTACTAAGGAGACATCTGTTAGCTCCAAAGACATGTATGATACTTTGATGCCTCTTTTTACAGGTGGACAGGCTAGTGTTGGTCCTAATGAGGCAACTTCTCAGCCTTTGCAGGTTTCATATGATGATGCAGATCATTCCATTTCTGATGCAGATTTACATGATGCACTTGTTGATGAGAGAGCTGATATTGAGCAGGCAAAAACTATGCCAAAATGGCTGGTGTAGACTTTGCGTGACAGCAAATTAGATGCACCTTTGTCATATCGTACTCGTTCAGGCTCTCATAGTACCTCCTTTGCATTAGATTGCTATGCTATGGCTGCATCTAGTCTCTGTGATGAGAATGAGCATGTTTCTTTTGATGAAGCACAAAATTCAGAAAATTGGATGGCTGCTATGCAATCTGAATATGATGCTATAATGAAGAATGGTACATGGTCTTTATGTGACTTGCCTCCTGGCAAGAAGGCCATTGGCACTAAGTGGGTATACAAGCTGAAGCGTAAACCTGATGGTACAGTTGACAGGTATAAGGCTAGGCTTGTTGCAAAGGGTTATGCACAGGAAAGAGGCATTGATTTTGATGAGACCTTTGCACCTACATGCCGTATGACTACTATTCGGAGCATTTGTGCACTTGCAGCCCATCATGGTTGGAATGTACATAAGTTGGACATTAAAACAGCATTTCTGAATGGTGACTTGCATGAAGAAGTGTATGTTTTTCAGCCCCGTGGCTTTGTGCAAAAAGGGCATGAAAACCAGGTTTGCAGGTTAAAGAAGGCATTATATGGTTTAAAGCAAGCACCACGTGCTTGGTATGAGAAGATACATGCCTATCTGATTGCACATGGTTTTGAGAACAGTCCAACTGAAAGCACCTTATATGTTAAACGTGCTAATGATGTGCTTCTGATCATTGTTGTCTATGTTGATGACATGCTGCTCACTGGTCCTATTGAGACACATATTGGTGATTTTAAGGCTGATTTGCATGCCTCATTTGAGATGTCTGATTTGGGGCATTTGCATCACTATTTGGGCATTCAGTTTATGCACGTTGATGGTGGAATGGCTTTGTGTCAAATGAAATATATTGACACATTATTGCAGCGTTTTGGCCTTGAAGACTGTAAGCCTATTGCCACTCCTATGGAGACAGGTTTACGATTGAGTCTTCATGATGCTGGAGATGCATTTGATGCTGTTCTCTATCAGCAAGCTGTTGGATGCTTGATTTTACTTATGCATTACTCGGCCAGATATTCAGTTTGTTGTCTCAGAGATGAGCAGGTTTATGCATTGCCCAGGAGTCACGCATTGGAAAGCGGTTAAGCGCATCTTTCGCTATTTGAGTGGTACTCGGCTACTTGGGTTGTTTTATCCCAAGGGGGGATCACTACCGCCACATTTGCATGCTTTTTCTGACTCAGATTGGGCTGGTTGCTATGACACTCATGTGTCCACCAGTGGTTTTTGCTTCATGCTTGGTAGCTCATGTATATCTTGGTTGAGCAAGAAGCAGCCTACTGTGGTCACTTCCAGTTGTGAGGCTGAGTATAGGGCAGCTTTCACAGCGACTGTTGAGTGTGTGTGGCTCAGACGCCTTATGGCTGATTTGGGTGTTGGCCAGTCTTCTGCCACCACCATCTTCACTGACAGTCAGAGTGCATTGGCAGTTGCGAGGAACCCTGTGTTCCATGCTCGCACTAAGCACATTGAGGTGCATTATCACTTTGTCAGGGAGAGGTTCTCTGCTGGGGAGATCAGCTTGGCATATGTGCCCACGCAGGAGAACATTGCAGACCTTTTCACGAAGGCTCTGCCTAGGGAGAAGTTTGAAGCTTTCTGCAAAGCTTTGGGCTTACTTCTTTTTGTGGAGTGATTTCCACATAGCTTGGCACTTCCTTATACATGAGTGCCAGCTCCTTGTTCACCGCATCACTCCCAGGGAGGATTTGTTGATATATTTAGGTAGTGATGTGTGTGAACACTGTAGGACCGCCGGGGCACTTTTTTCCCTCTTTAGGAGGTTTTTTTCCCCCGGCTTGTATATACGCCTATTGCCCTAATGGGCTACTTATCTTTGTACATTCTCTAGTAATACATTCAGTTTTGTGTGTTGTGCTCCAAGCTTCTTCTTCTTCCTTGTGCAGTTCGCGTGCTTCCGCAGACGTCTAACTCCAACAGCAATCTACCTTAAATACGATTATAAACAAAGATTTAGGATTTTCAAGAGACATCTTTCATCTTTAGCTTATTTTAGATCAACTCCTTTCCTACATAAATATGAATATGCTCTTTCTCTAATAACATGCAAGGAAATCTAACTTAACTCCACTAATGCATAAATCTGCCTATATAGCCCGTGATTTATTCTACTATGCCTCTTTATCCTCCTTTGGCTTGCTCTTTTTTTTTTTTTGATGATGATGATTCGGCAACTTTATAGTTACGATCACTTTTTTGGGGTGGAAGAAAGTGTAAACTTCCTGGTAACATGTAGCTTTTTTTTTTTATGACGGGGAAAAATTAAACCCTGATACAAGGTACAACCATTTTTTATGACGGAGAACAGTCGTTTAAACTCCGATACAAGTGCTGTGAGATGGACTAAGGATGTAGAAACATGCAGTAGCAGGAGATAGGATTTCAACAATTATGCTTTCGATACAGGATACATATGCATGTTTATATATGAAAGTCATGTCATCAAAATAAACCTCCAAATCTACATGTCCTATCTTTCCATAATCTCAGATTATAACCGATTTCTTAGTAGATAAATTACTACTTAAGATACCATTTTACACAAGTAGAGAAATCATCATTTGCCTTTTTTTTGACTCAAGTGATGTGGATATGCAATGCAATGCAAAGACGGAAATCAAACATGCATGAAACAAGAATGGAAAAAAAAAGCAACATGAACTTGAAAAATTAATTATTTTTTTATACGTTTTTTTATTATTATTTCTATTTTTTATTTTTTTATTTTTTCATTTTTTTTATAACATGGATACTCCTCTTTATGAATCAGCCTCATTGTTGTCATCTTCTTCAATGTCCTCATCCAAAATGTACTCATCATTATCACGTTTCTTGAATAGCTTTATCCTTTTACTTGCAATCAAAGTTTTTAGTGCAACACCATTTAATTGACAAAGAGCATACGTACCATTGTTGTTGACTTTTGATACAATGTATGGCCCAAACCACCGTTGAGTGAGCTTTTTGCGTGCATCATATTGAGAGTCAAATGTACTATCATAAATGAGCACCCAATCTCCTACTTCAATTGGCTTGGGACGCAATCGATGAGTTTTATCAAAATAATGCTTGTTCTTCATTCTAGATTCTCTTAATTTTTCAACGACATCATCAAGTCTTAATTTACCTTGTTCTAACTGTTTAATGCGCAAACTCAAAAAATCATCAGTAGACATGTTTTCAGACCAAGGCAAATTTGACCATGCAGAAATATGAGACTGAATTGGAAACAATGGTTTTTGACAGTACATGAGTTCAGCAGGCATATATCCAGTAGTACGTGTGCATATCATTCTATCTGCCCAAAGTGCAAAAGGTAAGAATCTAGGCCATTGTTTGATGTCACTGTTACATGCTTTAGATATGGCTTTCACAATAGGTGGATGCCCTCTCTCTATTTTACCATTGGCCTCTGGATTATATGCAGTAGTGAGAGACAAACGAATACCGTGACGCTCAAAGAACTCTTTAGCTTCTCTCGCATTTAACTCTCCACGATCGGCAACTACTTTCTCTATGTACCCAAAGCGACTTATGACATCTTCTGGCAAGAATTTGCAAACATTGTAAGTGGTCTTAGATCATAGTGCACATCCCTCTACATGATTAGTTAAGTCTTCTCTTGCAAGTACAATGTAACGCATTTTGTCAATACCTTTAGGCATAGTTACAAGATCTTCTACCAACTTGTAGTGAATACAAGGTGGATAAGTAGGATGCAACGGATCTCTATGTTTGACTGATGAATGAAGTTGACAAGTAGAACATGTAGAAACATAGCTACTAATGTCAACGTACATCCTAGGCCAATAATAGGTAATTCTAATTTTTTCATATGTTCCAAAAAATCCTTTATGACCTGCCCATAATGTCTCATGCATTTCCTTCATTACTTGCAATTGAAGACCTCGTTTTCCTAGGACTCGTTGTGGATTCTTAACCTTACCCTTAGCATGTCTCCAAAGATAACCATTACATAGAAAAAAGTTATAAGCTCGTTTCCTAATGTTATGGAATCTATTCGTAGTCCAGCTAGGTAATGGTTGTAGTGTACTCAGATACTTTCCTATGTCTCTCCATTCATCTTCGTACTCAGACTCATGAAATTTCTCATACTCGTATATATGTGGAACATAATGAATTAAGTTCACATTCTTTATTAGATCACTTTCAAGATCATCAAATCTGGCTCTTGATAACATATCAGCAACTGAATTTGACTTACCTGAAATATGAACTAACTCAGGATTTATGAACTTAATATATGATATCCATCTAAGCATGGCTATATCAGGAGATGAACAATTCGCTATCATTCCAATGAGAGGCAAACAATCAGTTTCAACTTTGACATTTGCACCAATGAAATATTCTTTGTCTGTTTTCAAAGTTGTTACCATACCCCATAGTTCTCGTTTGATCTGTGGATATTTTCGTTGTGTTTCATGTAAAATTTTGGCACCAAACCTAATTGCATACCTATTCCCTTTACTATCATCTTGACTTATGACCCAACCTATACCAATAGGACTAGTATCAACAGTCAATATAATAGGTTTGTTAGCAGAATAGTCTACATGCTTAAAGATTGGAGCTTCAAGCAATAATTTCTTCAATTTACGCATAGCTTGAGTGTGTTTGTAAGTCCAAATAAATTTTTGTTTCTTCCTCAGCAAGTCATAAAGACAATCAGCAACATGAGCAAAGTGTGGGATCCAAATAACATAAAAGATGCAAGCACCAAGAAATCTATGTACCTCACTCACGTTGTTACATGTTTCAGAAATCTTGCTAATGCCATCAACTTTTTGTGGGTATGGCTTTCGACCATAATGGCCACATAAATGTCCAACAATAAGCACCTCATTGACACCAAAAACATACTTCTCTATGGAAAATGTGAGACCTACCTCTTCAAATCGTTGAAATATTCTTTCACAATCAGAGATATGGTCAAGAACAAATTTACGACATCCAGATGAATCTAAAGTAATGTCCTTTACACGTTCCTCACTCCCTTTAATTGGAATATCATCAATGAATGGCATAGTTATATGAGGGATAAAATCATGTAAGACCATATTCATAGCACTCATCATATGAGCCACAGAGCTAGTCGCTCCTTGAGGCAAAGTACACATTCGCATTAAGCCTAAAGGAGTTTTCATTGTGGTTATGTCACGACTATCAATTGCTAATTGGAATTGGTGATATCCGAATATAAATCACCCATTGAATAGATAGAATGTCCTGAAAATGATTCAGCAAACTCATCTACAATGGGTCCTGTTCCTACATTCCTTATGGTGACTTTATTGACAGGTTGGAGATCTTGAATAAAACGTAGTTTCCCATTCTTTTTAGGCACAGTGAACCATCTGTTTGAGTAAGGTGCAAAAGATGGCTCTAAAATTCTCATGTTTATCTTCTCCTTAAGTAGTTTCATTAGCTCAGGTAAGTGAGCCTTTGGAACAGGTATTGGACGAAGATTCCATGGAATATGTGGAATAGTAAAGATTATCATGGGTGCAACTAGCTTAGGATCTACACAACCAATCTCATGAGGATACATAGTAAAGGCTTTTCCATTGCTACGTATGACTCTCACAAATTTATCTCTCTCTGCTGGCAAAAGAAAGTCATCATCTCTACCAATTTTCACCTGTTTGATTGTCTCATCCATGAATGTATGTCCTATGTTTTTCTTATCCCTAAGAGTTGGATCATTTTCCACATCAATAATTTTTTCATTACTTCCTTGAGGTAATGGTTGAGCTATGGCTTTGATTTTGTTGTCTACAGTTTTGTACTTTGTTTCAACTAAGGCATCATGTGTTTGGTTAAATTTTGAGCACTTGTCAACATTGAGAGCATACTCATCAAGGGAAGAAAGAAGAATAATATGGGAAATAGAATTTTGTTGAAGACATAACTCTAAGTCCTCCAGGGTAGAGAAACAATGAGATGTTTCAATCACATGCTCAATGTTCTCATCATGTTCCATGATTTTGTTGTTTTTATATTTTTTTTGGTTTTTGAGATAAAAGACTTGGACAATTGACTCTTATGAAGAAAATCTAATCTAGAATGTGGAAAACAAAGTGACAAACTATTGTACAGGTTGGTTGGCTGCGAGATGTCAAGCCAATATCCACTGTTGTCCCGCTCAACAATGGATTCTATCCGAAATTTTGATCATATGTAGCTCCAAACATGAATCGAGGTGCACAATCACTACAAGCATGCTCATGACCTTGAGTAACAATAGGTTTCTTTTTAATTGACAATCGATTCTTAGGATGATTCACTCCTACCGTCATGACTTAAAGTGATTGCATTCCATCCTTAGACTTAAATCTAGCATAGGTAGACGCATCATCCATGGCTTTAGTTTCCATACGACTCTCACAAATAAAGGGTTGACCTAAGAGAACTTCATAGGAGCAATTATCTTGAATAAAAAAGTGAAACTCTTCTGTGATTCCACCAATGGATATGGGCACACTATCACAAGCTCCATACAGGGTACCTACACCATTATCTGCAGTTCTCATACGCCATCCACAATCTTTATCTATGGGCCATCGAAATTTATCATAGACTTCTCTTGAAATCACATTGATTTCGGAGCCAGAATCTACTAATGCATTTACAGTGATAGTGTTCTTATCATTTCCTACTTTAACATGCATCTCTGATGTACCTCTAGACCAAAATTTTCTTTTAAAGTGACTTTGAGGATTATTTTCATGATTTTCATGGTCAGGTTGAATAGGTCCTAAGAAATTTTTATTAACATTTACTTCATCATCATCAAAGTCCTCTTCATTAGATTCATCAAAGTTTAAGGCTTCATTCATAGCTTGATCTTTATCTAGAGAATCTTGCATCTCGGTATCTAGATTAAGCGGAAACCTCTTCCTTTTAATTAGGCCGATAAAGTTATCTTTAAAAACACGCTTTGCAATAGAGAAAACTTGTTCTAAAGACATAGTCACTTGACTCTTAAGCAAAATGTCATCTAAAATCTCCATAGGATCTATTTTTCTCTCAATTTCTGAAATCAAGATGGCTTTAGGTTTTCTCTTTGGTTTCTTTTGTTTTTGCTCAGGATCTTGTTTTTGTTCATGTTCTCGTGTTTGTTCTTCAGTTTGTTTTGATTGTTCTTGTTTATCTAAAAGCCTTGGTTCTGTTTTTCTTTGCTTTGTCTTCTTCCCTTTTTGTTTCTCCTCTGACATAGAAGAAAATAGAAGACATGTAAAAATACTTAAGAAACTGAGAGACAAGAGAGAAGAGACAAGTGACAAGTGACATGAATTAAAAGGATTTGAAATAAGGTACATGTATAAGATCGTCGTGGTACATCAAGCTAAGCAGTCTACTGATCAAAGGTAGTTCCGACCCTCAAACCATGACAATTCAACCGAATGTCATACGTAAGAAGGTGAGTTCCACTTCATTGACCCTATGTAAGTCTAGGCTCGTAACGTCTAACTAAAGAAGTCTAAGACTCATTAAAACTAGCTCTAACTCACTCACACGCTCCACCAAGGGTGAGTCAAGATAGAGATGTTGGTTTCAAGAGCCTATCCTAGATTGGAGTTCTAACTTAAATTTGAAACTATGTACTATACTCATACTAGCCCACCTTGGATCCTCACTCGCTCAACCGAGGGTGATCGTCTCAAGGAGACCGTAAGCTAGCAAGAGCCCTATGGATGCCTAACAATGATGCTCTAGGAGTTTGGAGGGGGGTTTATATAGTTTTTTGAATGAATTTGGGCCCTTGGATCTAGAGAAATCAAGTCTCAACTCTAGGATCACTACTTTCGATTACAACCAATTGATTAATCAAATCAATGGCTTGGAATTGTTTTTTCTATCAAATCTAGTGTAAAGGAGTGAAATTTAGGCGCCTTCATTCTCCACCATTGGATCTGGGGATGATCTGGACCGTCGGATCAGTGCTCACATCAGTTTGGATAAGATAAGCCACTATTTTTGGAGAAAAGCTGCATTATTGATCTTTGATCGTAAAAAAAGTCTTCTTTTATGGAAAAACTCGTGGATCCTCCTTGCTTTAAGCATAAGTGCATCTCCACCCTTGAATATGAGCTCATCTTGATCGTACAACATGGCTCAATCAACTTTCGCCATGTGGTAGCCCTTCAACCCTTCAATTTGCTTAAACTAGAAAACTGCGGTGATCCTGAAAACTGGACTTTGTGCTCTTTGACCCTCCAAATAGGATTTGATGAAGATGAAACTTTGTAGGACTATGTTTCCAAAGAACTCCTTCAGGAATATGCAAAAAAAAACTTCCATCTGAATCTTCCTTGTACAAGTTTGTCTAATTTGGAAGCTTGCAAGGTGGCATTAAGGTCTCTAGGAAGCTCTGATAGCCTTGAAACTTTGTACAAATATGTAGCCACATATGGTCTTTATACATGCCAAACCATATGGCTAACATAAATTTCTATACAAGAATTTGTAGGGACAAAATAGAAAAATTACATTTTTACAAAATGAACATAGCATATCAATGTGCTAAAAAATCCATTTTCCGCTGAAATTTGGGCTACAGACTGCCTTTGACAATCTTTACAAGTATATGAATTTTCATCTAATTTGGTGACAATCAAATTTTTGCCCTAATTTACTAACTTTGACCAGCTTTGACCGCTACCATGGACTTTCTTGATTTCTTTGAAACTTTGTATGTGAGCTTCCTTTGACATCCTTGATGCACCCTGGACTTCTCAGGGAATTCCAGCTACCTTCACCAAATATGTTTTTTGTAGGCCTTCACAAGTGAGAGAGGAGAGAAAATATGTGCCAAGCGATATGGAAATCACTCCAAAAAAGGAAGTAAGCCCAAAGCTTTGCAGAAAGCTTCAAATTTCTCCCTAGGCAGAGCCTTTGTGAAAAGGTCTGCAATGTTCTCCTGTGTGGGCACATATGCCGAGCTCATCTCCCCAGTAGAGAACCTCTCCCTGACATAGTGATAATGCACCTCAATGTGCTTAGTGCGAGCATGGAACACGGTTCCTCGCACTGCCAATGCGCTCTGACTGTCAGTGAAGATGGTGGTGGCAGAAGAATGACCAACACCCAAATCAGCCATAAGGTGTCTAAGCCACACACACTCAACAATCGTTGTGAAAGTTGTCCTATACTCAGCCTCACAACTGGAAGTGGCCACAGTAGGCTGCTTCTTGCTCAACCAAGATATACATGAGCTACCAAGCATGAAGCAAAAGCCACTAGTGGACACACGAGTGTCATAGCAACTAGCCCAATCAGAGTCAGAAAAAGCATGCAAATCTAGCGGTAGTGATCCCCCCTTGAGATAAAACAACCCAAGTAGCCGAGTACCACTCAAGTAGCGAAAGATGCGCTTAACCGCCTGCCAATGCTTCACTCCTGGGCAATGCATAAACCTGCTCATCTGTGAGATAGCAAACTGAAAATCTGGCCCAGTAATGCATAAGTAAATCAAGCATCCAATAGCCTGCTGATAGAGAACAACATCAAATGCATCTCCAGCATCATGAAGACTCAATTAGCCTTGAAATCAGCAATATGCTTCTCAATAGGACCAGTGAGCAGCATGTCGTCAACATAGACAACAATGATCAGAAGCACATCATTTGCACGCTTAACATATAAGGTGCTTTCAGTTGGACTGTTCTCAAAACCATGTGCAACCAGATAGGCATGTATCTTCTCATACCAAGCATGTGGTGCTTGCTTTAAACCATATAATGCCTTCTTTAACCTGCACACCTGGTTTTCATGCCCTTTCTGCACAAAGCCATGGGGCTGAAAAACATACACTTCTTCATGCAAGTCACCATTCAGAAATGTTGTTTTAATGTCCAACTTATGTACATTCCAACCATGATGGGCTGCAAGTGCACAAATACTCCGAACAGTAGTCATACGGCATGTAGGTGCAAAGGTCTCATCAAAATCAATGCCTCTTTCCTGTGCATAACCCTTTGCAACAAGCCTAGCCTTATACCTCTCAACTGTACCATCAGGTTTACGCTTCAACTTGTATACCCACTTAGTGCCAATGGCCTTCTTGCCAGGAGGCAAGTCACATAAAGACCATGTATAATTCTTCATTATAGCATCATATTCAGATTGCATAGCAGCCATCCAATTTTCTGAATTCTGTGCTTCATCAAAAGAAACAGGCTCATTCTCATCACAGAGACTAGACGCAGCCATAGCATAGCAATCTGATGCAAAGGAGGCACTATGAGAGCCTGAACGAGTACGATATGACAAAGATGCATCTAATTTGCTATCACGCAAAGTCTTCACCAGCCATTTTGGCATAGTTTTTGCCTTCTCAATATCAGCTCTCTCATCAACAAGTGCATCATGTAAATCTGCATCAGAAATGGAATGATCTGCATCATCATATGAAACCTGCAAAGGCTGAGAAGTTGCCTCATTAGGACCAGCACTAGACTGTCCACCTGTAAAAAGAGGCATCAAAGTATCATACATGTCTTTGGAGCTAACAGATGTCTCCTTAGTACATGAAAATAATGGCTGAATGGCATCTTCCACAAAGACAACATCACGGCTAACCAGAATGCGTTTAGTCTGTGGATGATACAGACGATAGCCTTTACTTTCAGAACTGTACCCAACAAAAATACAATTTACTGCCTTATCATCCAATTTTCTGCGATGTTGTTCAAGCACTAGTGCATATGCCAAACAACCAAAAACACGCAGATGAGCAACAGATGGCTTGCGGTCATGCCAAGCCTCATATGGAGTGATAGACTGCAACGCTTTAGTGGGACACCTGTTCAGTACATATGATGCACACATGACAGCCTCAAGCCAGAAACTATGAGGTAAAGCCTGACTCTTGACCATACACCTCGCCATCTCCATGAGAGACATGTTCTTCCGTTCAGCAACTCCATTCTGTTGAGGTGTATACGGCACTGTACACTAGTGTTTTATCCCATGTTCAGCTAGAAATGCATTAAAATGAGAAGACATATATTCCCCCCCTCGATCAGAACGGAGGGTGCCCATTTTACATGCTGACAGATTTTTAGCCAAAACCAAAAACTGTTTGAAGCACATGAACACTTCGGACTTTGCTTTGAGTGGATATACCCATGCATGCCTGGAAAAATCATCAATGAAAGTCACGAAGTAAAGGTAATTTCCAAAAGAGGGTGTCTGCATAGGACCACAGACATCACTATGTACAAGCTGCAATTTCTGTGTAGCCCGAACTGAACCATCTTTTGGAAAGAAGGAACACTGCATTTTGCCCAAAATACAACCTTCACAAACATGTTTTCCAGGTGCCTCAAGTTTGGGCAAAGAGGACACCATTTCAGATTTCTGTAGGCGTAGCAAACTAGCAAAATTCAGATGACCATAGCGTGCATGCGAAAGCTTTGCATCTGACATAGCCTGAGAATCATTTACTGCACATGCCAAATCATTTTCAGATCTTTCATAGTCTATGAGCTTATACAGCCCACGACATAAAATGTCAGAAGCAATAATCACATCGCCATTTGACAGATCATGAACTGTACACCCGTCATCAACAAATTTCACAACCAAGCCAATCTTGGCTAATGCAGAAACTGATAACAGGTTCTTTTTTATCCCTCGCACAAATAAAGCATCTGACAAAGTGGAAGAACTACCATCAGCAGTAGTCAAAATGATCTTACCAACTCCCATAACAGGATAAGAGGAGTTGTTGGCGCATGTAACAGTATTCCCTGTAGGGGCAGGCTCGAGTGAAGAGAAGAAACTGTGCTGTGAGGTAATATGTTTGGTTGCCCGGTCTGAACCGTTGATCTTGAAGGTATGTAACCAACATGTAATTCCAAGCTCTAGGATCTTGTTTCAATTCACGCAATGCTTTCTTAAGTTTGCAAACATAAGATGCATGATTAGGGTTTTCAAAACCTAGAGGTTGTCACATGTATACCTCTTCACTTATCCAACAATTTAGAAATGCATTTTTTACATCAAGCTAGAGGAGTCTCCAATTTCTTGCAACAACTACACTTATCAATCTTCTGATTGTGGTCATCTTTGCAACTGGTGAGAATGTTTCCTCATAGTCTATACCATGAGTTTGTGAGCATCCTTTGGGACCTAATCTTGCCTTTTACCTACAAATTGATCCATCTGAATTTCTTTTGAGTTTATATACCCATCTGCAACTAATTACCTTTTGATTGGGTGACATTGGAACCAAATCTCAAGTATCCATCTCCTTCAATGCATCTATTTCTTCTTTCATGGCCTTTTCCCAATTAGGGTTTTCCTTTGCCTCCTTATAGATTGAGGGTTCTTCTAAAATGGAGTCCTTTGAATGAATGCTTTGTAACAAATGTGGAATCATATCCATACCTTGCTTTGTAGATTGAATGCTTTGTAACAAATTTGGAATCATATCCATACCTTGCTGGTTGTTTCTTCTCTCTTTGTTGATCTTCTAGGAGCTTTATTGGAGCATTGTCCACAGTCCTGTATCTTTGCTTTGCCTCTTGACTTTCATATTTTGTAATCCTTTTCCCTTTCATCTTGGTCATCATTTGTATCACTTCTTGGATCCTAGACCTATGTATCATGCTTTCTTCCTAATTGATGAGAATTACAATCAAGATCATATGATAGAGTTACCTTTTGTTTGTCTTCATAACACCAAGACCTATGTTCTTCAAACACAACATCCCTACTTGTAGTGAATTGCTTGGTTGAAGGATTATAGAACCTGTAACCCATCTGAGTTGAGTCATACCCAATAAACACTACCTTTGTTGCCCTTTCATCTAGCTTACCTCTTATTTGTGAAGGTACATGAACATAAGCTAAACAATCAAATACCTTGTAATGTCCAAGACTATGTTTTCTTCCATGCCATGCTTCATAAGGAGTCATATCTTGAAGTGATTTGGATGGTAGTCTATCGACAAGGTACACAAAAGCCTCTGCCCATAGCTAATGTGGCAACCTCCTCTCTTCAAGCATTATTCTGGCTAATCCAATGAATCTCTTGTTTCTCCTCTCTGCAATTCCATTCAATTGAGGAGAGCACCTAGTAGTCACTTCATTTTTTATACCTTTATCTTGCAAAAGTTCATCAAACTCTTTGGAGAAGTATTCTCCCCCTCCATCAGATCTGAGCTTCTTGAGTGATCTACTTGTATGATTCTCCACATGTGCTAAATACTTTCTAAAGAAATCAAACACTTCATTCTTACTTTTGATAAAGTACAAAATAGTCCATCTACTATGGTCATCAATAAATGAGACATAATACCTTGATCTTGCCAATGAAAGTTCTTGACTGGCCCCCCATACATCTTTATGTATTAAGTCCAATAATTTGTTGTGGATGTAGCCTTTGTGGTTGAATGGTTGTCTTTGTGCCTTCCCAATCTGACGTGCATCACATCTATTGATCTTGTGTTGTTTTGATATGTTTGGCAACCCTAGAGCACTTTGATCCCTGCATATATCCTTCAAGGTTCTTTCATTTACATGAGGAAGTCTCTTATGCCACATTTCAAGCTCACTTAGGGTTTGAGACTCAAAAGTGAATAGAGCTATGTTGCTAGTTTCTCCTACTTCAAAAGTAAAGATCCTACCATGCTTCTTACCTTTGTCTATCTTCTTGAAACCTTGACATGGATCTTCCACAAAAGCTCCCTATTGGGTGAACCTAACTTGCAAGCCTTTTTTAACTATTTGGCCTACACTTATTATGTTTTTAGTGATAGTGGGTAAATATAGAACCTTACTTAGAATGTTTGTCCTACCATTGGAAGCTTTGACATTACCAATCTTCTCCACATTGTGGTTAGTATCCCTGTTTGTACTTCATGTCTATGCTTTGTACTTTCCAAGTTAAATAGAAGAGAAATGTTGCTTGCAACATGATTTGAACATCCTAAATCTATGTGGAATAAATTATCATCTTCTTTACCTTCTTTGTGGCTTAGATTCATTAGAAGAAATGAGTTTTCATGTGCTTGATCTTTAAGATAATCATTGTAGTCCCTTCTGTTATGGCCTCTATTGTTATTGTTGAAGTTGTGTCCACTTCTGCCTCTATTGCTGCCATATCCACCTCTTCCACTTCCTTTTTGGGTCTTCCCATTGAACCAACAATTGTGAGTGGTGTGGTTGGTCTTATCACAGATGACACAAGGTTTAACATTCTAGCATTTATTTTTGTCATGCTTTGGTCCTTTCTTCTTCCCTTTCCACTTGCTCTTGCTTGCAATGTTGGCTTGGGAAGTCTCCTCTTCATCTTCTTCATTCTTCTTGCCTTTTAGCTTCTTGTCCTTCTTATATGCATATAGAGCACTAGTTGAATTACCATGATAGGATTTACCTTCCTTTATGCTATTGTTGGCCTGTTGATTGAAGAGTTGTCCAAGAAAGATGTTGAAGTCTGGAGTTTGCACATCCATGATGAGATCATAGGCTGTGGTGAAATACCACCATTGCTTGTCACCTCTAATCCCATTGAGAATTTTCCTCATGATGGCCTCTTCTTCAATCAACTCTCCAATAGGTGCTAACTAATGTGCAACCTCCTTAACCTTGGTAACAAACTCTATGATAGTTTGTTTAGGTGTCTTCTTCATTTGGTTGAACTCATTCCAAAGATGATTCTTCCTTGCCTTTGTGATAGCAGAAAAGAAAGTCTCTAGGGCATCCCAAGTCCCTTGAGATGTCTTGAATCCTCTAATATGTGGTAATAGAAAATCAAATATAGATTTAAGTATGTATGACCTTTCTTGAGCATCCCTTGCACACCAAAATGTGAGCTTATCTGTCTTCTATTGTGTAGGTCCTCCTTTGGATCTTGGAGTAGGCATAGCTTTATCACCTGTTACAATTACATAAAGATTTATACCTTGCAAATAGGTCTCCATTCTGATTTGCCAAGCTGCATAGTTGTGTCTTGCAAGCTTCTCAATCATTGAGGGAAAGTAGTCACCCATCTTGACCTAGCTTAAATACCACTGAAAAAACTTGGAGAAGCTTGTAGGAGGTAGAAAAGTGAGTTGCGAAGTGATAAAGTTTGGTCTAGTTAACCAGTGAAGGACCAATCCTTGAACTTATGGAGACTCAAATAGACCTTATAGGCACATGATAAGTGCAATAAAATCCACTATGTACTTTAGGGCATCAAGAATAAAGAGTGGATACAGATAAGTTTGCACATTCACTAGCTCAAAAAACTTGTTATCTTTGAATCAACTTCAAATGCTCATAGTAGCAAGCATGATTACAATTGGAAAAAATCCTTTTAGAGGAATGATACACATAGGGTTGAGTGTATAAAATGCATAAGAGTACAAGTAATAAGTAAAATATGCTTTTGGAATGAACTTGACATTCAACAGTGGTACCTCCTATTTTTCAAGGTTGCACAGAGATAGACCTCGAGACCAAAAATTGAGATTTCTCCAAATCTACTAAAGAAAATGCTTTGAAATTTGTACACATAAACTAGACGCTAATACCTTTCCAATGAATTCTCACTCATGCAATTTGGAGCTCTATAGAGAGAACAACAGCCTCAAGTTTTTGTTGTTGAAGAAGATGATGCAGAGAAATGGAGCAAGACAATGATGGCCAAAAGCATATGTACATTGCTTCCATGTAATGTACTATTGATTTGAAGCCTTTATATAGACTCTTGAAGTGTTCCAAGATTTCTACAAGTGGATTTTGAATTCAAATGAAGGTGGGATTAGTTGTTGAAGAGAATCAATTCACTTTGCTACAATCTAGAAAAAGTGAAGATCTAATTTGATCTACTTTTAGGTGATTGATTGATTCATTGATTGTCAAGCTCAACCATCTCAAATTCATGGATATTGAGCTCCCTTTTTCTCCTTCTACATGTGTAAAGCCCTAGGCTTTTATATTGTTAAATTACTCATAAAAAACTTTAGAAAAAATACAATTAATGGACATAAATAAAAGAACTCTTCAATGGATTTTTTTGACATAATCCAAACAATAGCTTTTTGATGGAGATCAAACCCACCTTAGGCATAGTGTAAGCTTGATATTCCAATAGTACTAATCCCATTCACTTGTACAATTTTTCCTTCTATAAATTAAAGTTTTGGAGAGTAGGCTCTTACCGGACTTCCTTTTTTAAGAAAAAAATTACACATCACACTTTAGGTGAGATGAATCCTAGAATGTAGGAAAACAAATCCTAGCTTTTAAGAAATCTTTCAACTTGTATATACACACCAACCATCGTAAATAGGGTGTTCCTATGTGTGAATTATTAAAAGATTTGAATAAGCTAATAGCCTCCTTGCTAAGTTAGCTTTTGCTTGTTTGAGTGAATTTTTCATCTTTAGGTAGCCATTGCTGCCTCTCTGTTTAGATAGTCAACTACCAAATTAGTTATATCTTGAGATCATTACTTCTTCTTCATATGTTTGTCTTATTGGAGAGCTAATATATTCCTCAAAGATCTCTTATCAAATCTGCATATTCTGAGTGAATTGATGTCTAGAGTGGCTAGTGGTCATTGCATGTGCATCTTATGAAGGTAGTTGATATTATGTCTTTGTGGCATTGTCTCTCTGAGTGTGTATATATATTTTTAGTGAGATAACTTGCAGTGGGAAGCCCTTTGGAATATGTTTGAGTCTGAAAAACTTTCTTGGGTTCATCCCTTAAGGACTTTGAGATATAGAAGTTTGAGTGCATACAGGTCAAGAAAATATATATGTGAAACCATTCATGCTTCAAAGCTACAGGCGAAGTTATGAAATCTCCCTTCAAACATGTAGGTTTGTTTGCAAGAACTTACTTGTAAATTTTTTAGTGTGGTCAATGATGCATATTTGCATACGAGCACTATTATGTATGTGCATGTGTGATCATATGAAACAAGGGTACCACTCAAATAGCGAAAGATGCGCTTAACTGCCTACCAATGCTTAACACCTGGGCAATGCATAAAGCTCCTCATCTGTGAGATAGCAAACTCAATATCTGGCCGAGTAATGCATAAATAAATCAAGTATCCAACAACCTGTTGATAGGGAACAACATCAAATGCATCTCCAACATCATGAAGACTCAATCGTAAACATGTCTCCATAGGAGTGGCAATAGGCTTACAATCTTCAAGGCCAAAATGTTGCAATAATGTGTCAATGTATTTTGTTTGACACAAAGTATTTTGCCATCAACTTGCATAAACTGAATGCCCAAATAATGATGCAAATGCGTCAAATCTCACATCTCAAATGAGGCATGAAAATCAACCTTAAAATCAGCAATATGCTTCTCATGAGGATCAATGACCAGCATATCATCAATATACACAACAATGATCAGAAGCACATCATTAGCATGCTTAACATATAAGGTGCTCTCTTTTGGACTGTTCTCAAAACCATGTGCAATCACGAAGGCATGTATTTTTTCATACCAAGCACGTGGTGCTTGCTTCAAACCATATAATGCCTTTTTCAACCTGCACACTTCGTTTTCATTCCCTTTCTACACAAAGCCAAAGGGCTGAAAAACATACACTTCTTCATGCAAATCACCATTCAAAAATGCATTTTTAATGTCCAATTCATGTACATTCCAACCATGATGAGCTACAAGTGCACAAATGCTATGAACAGTAGTCATTCGACATGTAGGAGAAAAGGTTTTATCAAAATCAATGCCTCTTTCCTGACCATAACCCTTTGCAACAAGCCTAACCTTATACCCGTCAATTGTTGATATATTTTGGTAGTGATGTGTGTGAACACACTAGTACCACCGGGGCACTTTTTTTCCCTCTTTACGAGGTTTTTTCCCCCCGACTTGTATATATGCCTATTGCCCTAATGGGCTATTTAGCTTTGTACATTCTAGTGGTAATACATTCACTATTGTGTGTTGTGCTCCAAGCTCCTTCTTCTTCCTTGTGTTGTCCGTGTGCTTTCGCAGACATCTCACTCCAACAATTGGTATCAGAGTAGGTCACTGTTAGGGTGTTGAAAAATGTCCTATTACACCTCGGAACACAAGTACTGCAAATATAGGTATTGAAGTTTATGCAGATGGTGTCAAAGATGGTGATATTCTGCAGATTCTTGTTCGTGTTGTTGTTTCTGTTGCACCCTACTACAAAGCAAATTTATTGGGGTGGCAAAGATGCTCAGACACATGCATTGATAGCTTTGTCTGTCAAACATGCCATTATTCCTCACATTCGCTCTTGCAGAACAACTAAGGATGCTTGGGATACACTTACCACATTGTACCAGACTAGGAATGAGACTCGTGTTGCTTATCTCCGAAAACAATTGGAGAGTGAGCACATGAATGAAGGTGATTTTATGGGCAGTTTTCTGACAAAGATCAAGGATTTGAAGGAACAATTGATTTTTGCAGATGAAGTCCTTCTTGATAGTTCACTTATGCAGACTGTTATGAATGGTCTTCCCAAGTCATATCAGAGTTTTGCTTCTACTCTTCATTGGATGATGAAAGGCAATCCAAATGCCTTAACATTTGAAGAGTTAGATTATGTTTTGTTGCAGGAAGATGAATCTAGGTAGAACATGTCTATTATGTGCGTTGCAAATCAAGCTTTCCTGGCTAGTGAGAAGGGAAAAGGAAAATGGAGCTCTTCTACTAATAAGCAAAAATCTGCTAATTTTGCACAATTGAAGAAGGAAGACAAAGATGAGAAGAGGCAACATAGACAACAATGATCAGAAGCACATCATTAGCACGCTTAACATATAAGGTGCTTTCAGTTGGACTGTTCTCAAAACCATGTGCAACCAGATAGGCATGTATCTTCTCATACCAAGACGTGGTGCTTGCTTTAAACCATATAATGCCCTCTTTAACCTGCACACCTAGTTTTCATGCCCTTTCTGCACAAAGCCACGGGGCTGAAAAACATACACTTCTTCATGCAAGTCACCATTCAGAAATGTTTTTTTAATGTCCAACTGATGTACATTCCAACCATGATGGGCTGCAAGTGCACAAATGCTCCGAACAGTAGTCATACGGCATGTAGGTGCAAAGGTCTCATCAAAAGCAATGCCTCTTTCCTGCGCATAACCCTTTGCAACAAGCCTAGCCTTATACCTGTCAACTGTACCATTAGGTTTATGCTTCAGCTTGTATACCCACTTAGTGCCAATGGCCTTCTTGCCAGGAGGCAAGTCACATAAAGACCATGTACCATTCTTCATTATAGCATCATACTCAGATTGCATAGCAGCCATCCAATTTTTTGAATTCTGTGCTTCATCAAAAGAAACAGGCTCATTCTCATCATAGAGACTAGACGCAGCCATAGCATAGCAATCTGATGCAAAGGAGGCACTATGAGAGCCTGAATGAGTACGATATGACAAAGGTGCATCTAATTTGTTGTCACACAAAGTCTGCACCAGCCATTTTGGCATAGTTTTTGCCTTCTCAATATCAGCTCTCTCATCAACAAGTGCATCATGTAAATCTGCATCAGAAATGGAATGATCTGCATCATCATATGAAACCTGCAAAGGCTGAGAAGTTGCCTCATTAGGACCAACACTAGACTGTCCACCTGTAAAAAGAGGCATCAAAGTATCATACATGTCTTTGGAGCTAACAGATGTCTCCTTAGTACATGAAAGCAATGGCTGAATAGCATCTTCCACAAAGACAACATCACGGCTAACCAGAATGTGTTTAGTCTGTGGATGATACAGATGATAGCCTTTACTTTCAGAACTGTACCCAACAAAAATACATTTTACTGCCTTATCATCCAATTTTCTACGATATTGTTTAGGCAATAGTGCATATGCCAAACAACCAAAAACACGCAGATGAGCAACAGATGGCTTGCGGTCATGCCAAGCCTCATATGGAGTGATAGACTACAGCGCTTTAGTGGGACACCTGCTCAGTACATATGCTGCACACATGACAACCTCAAGCCAAAAACTATGTGGTAAAGCCTGACTTTTGACCATGCAGCTCGCCATCTCCATGAGTGACCTGTTCTTTCATTTAGCAACTCCATTCTGTTGAGGTGTATAAGGCACTCTACACTGGTGTTTTATCCCACGTTCAGCCAGAAATGCATTAAAATCAGAAGACATATATTCCTCCCCTCGATCAGAACGGAGGGTGCCCATTTTACATGCTGACAGATTTTCAGCCAAAACCAAAAATTGTTTAAAGCACATGAACACTTCGAACTTTGATTTGAGTGGATATACCCATGCATGCCTAGAAAAATAAACAATGAAAGTCACGAAGTAAAGGTAATTTCCAAAAGAGGGTGTCTGCATAGGACCACAGACATCACTATGTACAAGCTGCAATTTCTGTGTAGCCCAAACTGAACCATCTTTTGGAAAGGAGGAATGCTGCATTTTGCCCAAAATACAGCCTTCACAAACATGTTTTCCAAGTGCCTCAAGTTTGGGAAAAGAGGACACCATTTCATATTTTTGTAGGCGTAGCAAACTAGCAAAATTCAGATGACCAAAGTGTGCATGCCAAAGCTTTGCATCTGACATAGCCTGAGAATCATTTACTGCACATGCCAAATCATTTTCAGATCTTTCATAATCTATGAGCTTATACAGCCCACGACATAAAATGCTAGAAGCAATAATAACATCGCCATTTGACAGATCATGAACTGTACATCTGTCATCAACAAATTTCATAACCAATCAAATCTTGGCTAATGCAAAAACTGATAACAGATTCTTCTTGATCCCTGGCACAAATAAAGCATCTGACAAAGTGAAAGAACTACCATCAGCAGTAGTCAAAATGATCTTACCAACTCCCATAACAAGAGAAGAGGAGTTGTTGGCGCATGTAATAGTATTCCCTGTAGGGGCAGGCTCGAGTGAAGAGAAGAAACTGCGTTGCGAGGTAATATGTTTGGTTGCCCCACTGTCAAAATACCAAACATCTGAGTCTACTGCAGACATGCACTGATCATGAGAAGATGGGTCAAAACTGCAGACAGTAGTAAACACCCATTCTTCTTCTTGCACAAGATTTGCAGACTTTGTTTTTGGTGTAGAGGCCTCTACAACAACCATTCCAACCTCTTTCTTCTTTGCCTCTTTAGCAGCCAATTTTGGATAGTTCTTTATGATATGATCATTCCCTTTACAGTACTTACAAAACAATTTCTGCTTTTCTGATTTCTTCTCATCTTTATCTTCCTTCTTCGAATATGCAGAATTAGCATATTTCTGCTTACTACTTGAAGAGCTCCATTTTCCTTTGCTCTTCTGAATAGCCAGGAAAGCTTGATCTGCAACTCGCATAATGGACCTGTTTTGGGTGGACTGATCTTCCTGCAACATAACAGAGACTAACTCCTCAAATGATAAGGCATTTGGATTGCCTTTCATCATCAACCAAAGAGTAGAAGCAAAACTCTGATATGAATCAGGAAGACCATTCAAAACGGTCTGCACAAGTGAGCTATCTGGTATAACCTCATCAGCAGAAATCAATTGTTCCTTCAAGTCTTTGATCTTTGTTAGGAAATTGTCCATAGAATCACCTTCATTCATGTGCTCACTCTCCAACTGTTTTTGAAGGTAAGCAACACGAGCCTCATTCCTAGCTTGGTACAATGTGGTAAGTGTATCCCAAGCATCCTTAGCTGTTCTGCAAGAGCAAATGTGAAGAATAATGGCACGTTTGACAGACAAAGCTATCAATGCATGTGCCTGGGCATCTCTGCCATCCCAGGGAATCTGCTCTGCAGTAGGTGCAGCAGAAATAGCAGCACGAATAGGAATCTGTGGAATATCATCTTCGACACCATCTTCATCAGCTCCAGCACTTGTATTTGCAGTACCTGTAGTCAGAGGTGTAACAGGACTTCTTTCAACACCCTGCACAATGTTCCACAATCCTTTTGCAACCAATACATGTCGCATCATATAAGCCCATAATGGGTAGTTGGTACCATCCAACTTATCCTCAACAGCCAACATACGGAATACATCACTGCTTTCAGCCATGGCCGGTGACTAAAATACCTTGATGCAGAAAATTGATTGTATCTCAAAAAGTTGAAGTAAAACTACCCCGACGAATTCTGCTAGACCTGTAGTAGACTTCAAGACGCTTATACTGGCAAACAAAAACTGGTATATACCTTTGGCACAAAAAGATGAAATAGCTTGCACAAGCACTATGACAATGCGTTCGGAGGCCAAAACGAGCTCAGATCGCGATTTCGGCACCACACAGCAAAGCTGTTTTGATTTGAAATACACCCTAAGTATGCTCGCCAAAATTCGTACGATTTTGAGACTGCAAACGGAGGAGTGTCGACGGCGCCCTAGATGAAGCTACGACCTTCTCTGATACCAATTGTTGGAGTTAGACATCTGCGGAAGCACGCGAACAACACAAGGAAGAAGAAGAAGCTTGGAGCACAACACACAATATTGAATGTATTGTACAAAGATAAGTAGCCCATTAGGGCAATAGGCGTATATACAAGCCGGGGGAAAAAAACCTCCTAAAGAGGGAAAAAAGTGCCCCGGCGGTCCTAGTGTGTTCACACACATCACTACCTAAATATATCAACACCCTCAACATATGGATTCCATTCGATATGTCGAGCCTCTACAAGACTTGAACTCGGGACATCATCCCAGCCAGTTCATGGTGTAAACCACTTGGGCCACATCCCCTCGACTTTGAATTCCCTTTATGTCCAAACCCCTTGCCCCCAAGACGTTTTTCTAGTCCACCATGAGTCTTTAAAGGATATCTTTGACCCAATGGCAATCTTGAATACATGAAAAAATTGCACAAATTGATGGATATCCGACTAAACTCATATAAGGTTATTACAATTTACCTTTTCTCAATATGCCCCACTCAAAGAGGGGATTGGTCACTCAATCCAACTCTTAAATGTGATAAAAGGTGAAGATAGCTCAATATTGTTGACTATGGAAAAAACTAGATAGAACATTCTTTACGTAGATCCTTAACACTTTAAATAAATTTAAAAGTTGTAAGAATAACATTCCTTCAAGAACCTTGCAAAAGTATGTGGCATGAGGTAGTAGGTTTTGTTTGGAGAAGTTGTCCATTGCTCTATGGCTCTTTGAAATACCATTTGGAGCAAAGTTGTCTAGAAAATTGAAAGGAAAGATGTGTGGCCAACTTCAAAGAACCTCCTAGGGCATGGTCTATAGAGAAATTCTTCGATCTTGTAGGTAAGACCCGGAATCATAAAAGCTCTCACCCCTTCAAGCACCACAAGGTATTCATTGTAGAAAACGTCAAGCTGAAAAGCAAATGTGTCCCTCACGAAAGAGACAAGAAGGTTGTCAACCTTCTTTGTAACTCTCTCTAATCCTCTTGTATCTTTTTTCCTCCTTGCTAACTCAAGGTGCTTTTGTATTAAAAATTATAAAATTACAAAAAATTATGATGTATGGTTCAAGTTAACGAGTCAAAACAGATTTTACGTGGTACATAGACAATGGTTGTACCAACCATATGAGTTCCAATAAAGTTTTTTTCTTTAATTTACAGTCATCCACCACTCAAGGACATGCCGAGATAGGGATGTAACTGAACACAAAATTACACATGTGGGACATGTTCCTTCAATGGATCTCAAAGCTCCAACATGTTGAAGGATATGTTGCATGTGCCATCCATCACCAAGAATTTGATTTCAATAGGTCAAATGGTTGAAAGAGGTTATGATTTGAGGTTCAATGATCAAGGATGTTTTGTTGAAGACCCCATGTAAGACTACAAGCTCATAGAAAAATAAAAAAATCAAGAAAGAATGTTCACCATGGAGGTAAAGCCATCACTATTCACATTGTCTACTTGTCAATTGTAAATAAACCAATTGTAGAGGTAGACTTGTGGCATAAAAGAATTTGACACATAAACTCAAAAAGGATGAAGTACATACAAAGGAAGGGCTTGGAGAGAGTGGTATACTTGATCTTACATATCATAATATGAAACATGTGTGCCATGCTTGTCATTTAGGAAAACCAAGCATATTTTCATTCAAGAAGGGAGCACATGTAAGCAATGAAGTGTTGAATATCATACACACAGATGTATGGGGACCTACAAGGGAGCCATCCATAGGAGGTAATAGATATTTTGTGACATTTATAGATGATCATTCAAGGTTTCTTTGGATGTATTGCATGAAAACAAAGTCAGAGGCATTTTACCACTTCAAGAGGTTGAAAAAACCTAGTGGGTGTTAATATATTTAGGTAGCGATGTGTAAGAACACACTATGATAGTTGGGGCATTTTTCTCCCTCTTTAGGAGGTTCTTTTCACCCGGCTTGTATATACACCTTTAGCCCTAACGTGTTACTTATCTTTTTATATTCTAGTGGTAATACATTCAGTATTATGTGTTGTGCTCCAAGCTTCTTCTTCTTCTTCTTCTTTGTGTTGTTCATGTGCTTCCATAGACCTCGAACTCCAACAATTGGTATTAGAGCAAGTTTCCGCTTCATCTAGGGCATTGTCGACACTCCTCCGGTCATAGTCTCATAATTGCATATAATTTGGTGAGCATACTTAGGGTGATTAGGAGATCAAAACAGCTTCGCTATGTTGTGTTGAAATCGCGATCGAAGCTCGTTTCGACCTTCGAATGCACTATCATAGTGCTTATGTAGGCAATTTTGTCTTTTTGTGCCAAAGATATATACATGTTTTGGTTCACCAATATAAGCGTGTCGAAGTCTGCTACATGTTTAGCAGAACTTGTCAGGGTAGTTCTCTTCAACGTTTTGAGATACAATCATTTTTGCATCAGGGTATTTTAGTTAGTGGCCATGGCTGAAAGCGGTGATCTATTCCATATGTTAGGTGTTGAGGATAAGTTGGATGGTACCAATTACCCATTGTGGACTTATATGATGTGTCATGTATTAGTTGCAAAAGGACTATGGAATATTGTGCAGGGTGTTGAAAAACATCCTATTACACCTACAAACACAGTTGCTGAAGGTGATGTAGATGGTGTTGAAAGATGGCAATATTCTTCATGTTCGTGTTCGTGATGCAGTTCCTACTGCACCTACTATAGAGCAAATTTGTTAGGATGGCAGAGATTCTCAGGCACATGCATTGATAGCCTTGTATGTCAAACATGCCATTATTCCTCACATTCGCTCTTGCAAAACAGTTAAGGATGCTTGGGATACACTTACCACTTTATACTAGGCAAGGAATGAGGCTCATGTTGCTTACCTTCAAAAACAGTTGGAGATTAAGCACATGAATGAAGGAGATTCCATGGACAGTTTTCTGACAAAGATCAAAGATTTTAAGGAATAGATGAATTCTTGCCTGACAATTCACTTGTGCAGACTGTGCAGATCAAGGTTTCCTAGCTAGTTAGAAGGGCAAAGGTAAATGGAGCTCTTCTACTAGTAAGCAAAAATCTACTAATTCTGCCCAATCAAAGAAGGATTACAAAGATGAGAAGAAACAGAAAAGCAGAAATTGCTTTGCAAATATAATAAAGGAAATGATCATGTCATAAAGAGCTGTCCACAACTGGCTACTAAAGAGGCAAGGAAGAAAGAGGCTGGAATGGTTGTTGTTGAGGCCTCCAAACCGAAAACACAGTCTGCTAATCTTGTGTAGAATGAAGAATGGGTGTTTACCACTATTTGCAGTTATGACCCATCTTCTCATGAATAGTGTATGTCGATACTTTGATAGTGGGAAAACCAAACATATTACCCACAGTGCAGTTTCTTCACTTCACTCGAGCCTGCCCTTATAGGGAATATTGTCACATGCGCCAATAACTCCTCTTATCCTGTCATGGGAGTTGGTAAGATCATTCTGACTACTGCTAATGGTAGCAGCTCTTTTACATTGTCAGATGCTTTATTTGTGCCAGGGATCAAGAAGAATCTATTATCAGTTCCAGCTTTAGCCAAGATTATCTTAGTTGTGAAATTTATTGGTGAAAGATGTATAGTTCATGATCTGTCAAATGGCAACATCATTATTGCGTATGGCATTTTATGTCATGGGCTATATAAGCTCATAGACTATGAAAAATCTATGAATGATTCAACATGTGAAGTACATGATTCTCAGGCTATGTCAAATGCAAAGCTTTAGCATGCATGCTTCTCGTAAACCTGTTTGTGAAGGTTGTATGTTGGGCAAAATGCAGCATTTCTCATTTCCAAAAGATGGGTTCAATTCGATCTACTCAAAAGTTCTAGCTTGTTCACAGTAATGTATGTGGTCCTATGCAGACACCCTCTTTTGGAAACTATCTTTATTTCGTGACTTTCATTGATGATTTTTCTAGGCATGCATGGGTATATCCATTGAAAGCAAAGTCTGAAATTTTTGGTTTTGGCTGAAAATCTGTCAGCATGTAAAATGGGCACCCTCCATTTTGATCGAGGGGGGTGTTGAAGTTAGACGTCTGCAGAAGCACACGAACAACACAAGGAAGAAGAAGAAGCTTGGAGCACAACACATAATACTGAATGTATTAGCACTAGAATGTACAAAGATAAGTAACTCGTTAGGGTTATAGGCATATATACAAGCCAGGGGAAAAAAACCTCCTAAAGAGGGAAAAAAGTGCCCCTGCGGTCCTAGTGTGTTCACACACATCACTACCAAAATATATTAACAAATCCCCCTTGGGAGTGATGCAGTGAACAAGGAGCTTGCACTCATGTACAAGGAAGTGCCAAGCTATGTGGAATCAATCCACAAAAGGAATTAAGCCTAAAGCTTTGCAGAAAGCTTCAAACTTCTCCCTAGACAGAGCCTTTGTGAAAAGGTCTGCAATGTTCTCCTACATGGGCTCATATGCCAAGTTGATATCTCCAGTAGACAACCTCTCCCTAACATAATGATAATGTTCCTCAATGTGCTTAGTGCGAGCATGAAACACAGGGTTCCTCATAACTGCCAATGTGCTCTGACTGTCAGTGAAGATGGTGGTGGCAGAAGACTTATCAACACCCAAATCATCCATACAGCCTCTAAGCCACACACACTCAATAGTCGCTGTGAAAGCTGCCCTATACTCAGCCTCACAATTGGAAGTGGCCATAGTAGGCTACTTCTTGGTCAACCAAGATATACATGAGCTACCAAGCATGAAGCAAGAACCACTAGTGGACTCGCAAGTGTCATTGCAACCAACCCAATCATTGTTAGAAAAAACATGCAAATCTAGCGATAGTGATCTCCCCTTGGGATAAAACAATCCAAGTAGCCATGTACCACTCAAGTAGCGAAAGATGCGCTTAACCACCTGCCAATGCTTGACACCTCGACAATGCGAAAACCTGCTCATTTGTGAGGAAGCAAACTGAATATCTGGCCGAGTAATGCATAAGTCAATCAAGCATCCAATAGCCTGCTGATGGAGGATAGCATCAAATGCATCTCCAGCATCATGAAGACTCAGTTGTAAACCTGTCCCCATAGGATTGGAAATAGGCTTACAATCTTCAAAGCCAAAACACTTCAATAATGTGTCAATATATTTCATTTGACACAAAGCCATTCCACCATTAGCTTGCATATACTGAATGCCCAAATAATGATGCAAATGCCTCAAATCAGACATCTCAGATGAGGCATGCGAATCATGCCTCATCTAACTTGATGCAAAAGAGGCACTATGAGAGCCTGAGGTGCATCTAACTTTTTGTCATGCAAAGTCTACACTAGCCATTTTGGCATAGTTTTTGCCTGCTCAATATCAGCTCTCTCATCAACAACTGCATCATGTAAATCTGCATAAAAAATGGAATGATCTACATCATCACATGAAACCTGCAAAGGCTAAGAAGTTGCCTCATTAGGACCAACACTAGACTGTCCACCTATAAAAGAGGCAGCAAAGTATCATACATGTCTTTGGAGCTAACAAATGTCTCCTTAGTACATGAAAGTAAGGGCAAAATAGCATCTTCCACAAAAACAACATCACGGCTAACCAGAATGTGTTTAGTCTATGGATGATACAAATGATAGCCTTTGCTTTTAGAATTGTACCCAACAAAAATACATTCTACTGCTTTATCATCCCATTTTCTGCTATGTTGTTTAGGCACTAATGCATATGCCAAACAACCAAAAACATGTAGATGAGCAACATATGGCTTGCGACCATGCCAAGCCTAATATGGAGTGATAGACTGCAGCGCTTTAGTGGGCACCTATTAACTACATATACTGCACACATAACATCCTCAAGCCAGAAATTATGTGGTAAAGCCTGACTCTTGACCATACACCTTGCCATCTCCAGAAGTGACATGTTCTTCTGTTCAGCAACTCCATTATGTTGAGGTGTATATGGCACTGTACACTGATGTTTTGTCCCATGTTCAGCCATAAATGCATTAAAGTCAGAAGACATATATCCCCCCCTGATGAGAATGGAGGGTGCCCATTTTACATGCTGACAGATTTTTAACCAAAACCAAAACTGTTTGAAGCACATAAATACTTCGGACTTTGCCTTCAATGGATATACCCATGCATGCTTAGAAAAATCATCGATCAAAGTCACGAAGTAAAGATAATTTGCAAAAGAGGGTGTATGCATAGGACTATAGACATCACTATGAACAAGCTGTAATTTCTAAGTAGCTCAAACTGAACCATCTTTGGGAAAGGAGGAACACTGCATTTTGCCCAAAATACAACCTTCACATACATGTTTATCGGGTGCCTCAAGTTTGGGCAAAGAGGACACCATTTCAGATTTCTACAGGTGTAGAAAACTAGCAAAATTAAGATGACCAAAGCATGCATGCCAAAGCTTTGCATATAACATAGCCTGGGAATCATGTATTGCACATGCTGAATCATTCACATATCTTTCATAGTCTATGAGCTTATATAGCCCAAGACATAAAATGCCAAAAGCAATAATCACGTTGCCATTTGACAGACCATGAACTGTACACCTGTCATCAACAAATTTTACAACCAAGCCAATCTTGGCTAAAGTCAAAACTGATAAAAGATTCTTCTTGATCGCTGGCACAAATAAAGCATCTAACAGAGTGAAAGAACTACCATCAGCAGTAGTCAGAATGATCTTACCAACTCCCATGATAGGATAAGAGGAGTTGTTCGCGCATGTGATAGTATTCCTTGTAGGGGCAGGCTCGAGTGAAGAGAAGAAACTACACTGCAAGGTAATATGTTTGATCGCCCCACTATCAAAGTACCAAACATCTAAGTCTATTGCAGACATGCACTGCTCATGAGAAGATGGATCAAAACTGCAAACAATAGTAAACACCCATTTCTTCATCCTGCACAAGATTAGCAGACTCTGTTTTCGGTGTAGAGGCCTCTACAATAACTATTCCGACCTCTTTCTTCTTTGCCTCTTTAGCAGCCAGTTTTGGACAACTCTTAATGATATGATCATTTGCTTTACAATATTTGCAAAACAATTTTTGCAAATATTGATCTTTGTGAGGAAACTGTTCCTTCAATTCTTTGTGAGGAAACTGTCCATGGAATCACCTTCATTCATGTGCTCACTCTCCATCTATTTTCATAGATAAGCAACACGAGCCTCATTCCTAGCTTGGTACAATGTGGTAAGTGTATCCCAAGCATCCTTACTTGTTCTACAAGAGTGAATGTGAGGAATAATGGCACATTTGATATACAAGGCTATCAATGCATGTGCATGAGCATCTCTGCCATCTCAACAAATTTGCTCTACAGTAGGTGCAACAAAAACCACAACATGAACAAGAATGTGCAAAATATCACCATCTTCGACACCTTCTGCATCACCTTTAGTACTTGTATTTACAGTACATGTATTTACAAGTGTAATAGGACGTCTTTCAACACCCTGCACAATATTCCACAATCCTTTTGTGACAAATACATGATGCATCATATAAGCCCATAATTGGTTATTGGTATCGTCCAACTTATCCTCAATAGCCAACATACGAAATACATAACTGCTTTCAGCCATGGCCACTGACTAAAATACCATGATATAGAAAAAGGATTGTATCTAAAAAAGTTTGAATAGAACTATCCTAACGAGTTCTACTAGACCTCTAGTAGACTTCGAGATGCTTATACTGGCAAACCAAAACTTGTATATATCTTTGGCAAAAAAGGATGAAATAGCCTACACAAGCACTGCGATATTGTGTTCGAAGGCCGAAATGAGCTCAGATCGCGATTTCGACACTACAAACCGAAGTCGTTTTGATCTTTGAAACAGCTTGAGTATGCTCACCAAATTTTGTGTGATTTTGAGATTGTACCGAAGAGATGTCGATGACGCCCTAGATGAAGCAATGACCTGCTCTGATACCAATTGTTGGAGTTAGATGTCTGCGGAAGCACGCGAACAACACAAGGAAGAAGAAGAAGCTTGGTTTATGACACAATACTGAATGTATTACCACTAGACTGTACAAAGATAAGTAATACATTAAGGTTATAGGCGTATATACAAGCCGACGAAACACACATCACTACCAAAATATATCAATAGGGGGAAATATATGTCTTCTGATTTTAATGCACTTCTCGCCAAATGTGGGATAAAGCATCAATGTACAGTGCCGTATACACCTCAACAAAATGGAGTTGTTGAACGGAAGAACAAGTCACTCATGGAGATGGCAAGGTGTATGGTCAAGAGTCTGGCTTGAGGCTGTCATATGTGTAGCATATGTGCTTAACATGTGTCCCACTAAAGCACTATAGTCTATCACTCCATATGAGGCTTGGCATGGTCATAATCCATTTGTTGCTCACCTTCATGTTTTTGGTTGTCTCACATATGCATTAGTGCCTGAACAACAATGCAAGAAATTGGATGATAAAGCAGTGAAATGTAT
The DNA here is from genome assembly GCA_020310875.1 of Ceratopteris richardii. Classification (NCBI taxonomy): domain Eukaryota; kingdom Viridiplantae; phylum Streptophyta; class Polypodiopsida; order Polypodiales; family Pteridaceae; genus Ceratopteris; species Ceratopteris richardii. The sequence continues at coordinate 165,903,520 of CM035408.1, read as the reverse complement.
TTTTGTTGGGTACAGTTCTGAAAGTAAAGGCTACGTCTGTATCATCCATATCATCCACACACAAAATGCATTTGAGAAGCATATTGCTGATTTCAAGGCTGATTTGCATGCCTCATTTGAGATGTTTGATTTGGGGCATTTGCATCACTATTTGGGCACTCAATTTATGCAAGTTGATGGTGGAATGGCTTTGTGTCAAATGAAATATATTGACACATTATTGCAGCATTTTGGCCTTGAAGACTGTAAGCCTATTGCCACTCCTATGGAGACAGGTTTACGATTGAGTCTTCATGATGCTGGAGATGCAATTGATGCTGTTCTCTATCAGCAGGCTGTTGGATGCTTGATTTACTTATGCATTACTCGACCAGATATTCAGTTTGCTGTCTCACAGATGAGCAGGTTTATGCATTGCCCAGGAGTCACGCATTGGAAGGCGGTTAAGCGCATCTTTCGCTACTTGAGTGGTACTCATCTACTTGGGTTGTTTTATCCCAAGGGGGGATCACTACTGCCAGATTTGCATGCTTTTTCTGACTCAGATTGGGCTGGTTGCTATGATACTCGTGCGTCCACCAGTGGTTTTTGCTTCATGCTTGATAGCTCATGTATATCTTGGTTGAGCAAGAAGCAGCCTATTGTGGCCACTTCTAGTTGTGAGGCTGAGTATAGGGCAGCTTTCACAACAACTGTTGAGTGTGTGTGGCTCAGATGCCTTATGGCTGATTTGAGTGTTGGCCAGTCTTCTTCCACCACCATCGTCACTGATAGTCAGAGCGCATTGGCAGTTGCGAGGAGCCTTGTGTTCCATGCTCGCACTAAGCACATTGAGGTGCATTATCATTATGTCAGGGAGAGGTTCTCTGTTGGGGAGATCAGCTTGGCATATGTGCCCATGCAAGAGAACATTGCAGACCTTTTCACGAAGGCTTTGCCTAGGGAGAAGTTTGAAGCTTTCCGCAAAGCTTTGGGCTTACTTCCTTTTGTGGAGTGATTTCCACATAGCTTGGAACTTCCTTATACATGAGTGCCAGCTCCTTGTTCACCGCATCACTCCCAGGGGGGATTTGTTGATATATTTAGGTAGTGATGGGTGTGAACACACTAGGACCGCCGGGGCACTTTTTCCCTCTTTAGGAGGTTTTTTTCCCCCGGCTTGTATATACGCCTATTGCCCTAATGGGCTACTTATCTTTGTACATTCTCTAGTAATACATTCAGTATTGTGTGTCATGCTCCAAGCTTCTTCTTCTTCCTTGTGCTGTTCGCGTGCTTCCGCAGACGTCTAACTCCAACAGAGGGATGCCCACCCCTTCATAGTGGGTACTTTCCGAATTTGTTGTACTCTCTAAGAATAAAATAAAATAAAGGGAACTCAAAAGATAACATAGGATTTTAGATATTGCTAGAATGACAAACAAGTTTATGAAACAATGGATTTGTTGATGACTCTTAGAGACAGAGCTTATTGCGTCCCGTTGTCATTGTTGAAACAAAACTGAAAGACATTCACACTCATTAAGAGAAACATTTATTCAATTAATTTATTTTGTAATTCATTTATTTATTTAATTTCAATACATTTTTTTTTTGTGAAAGTTCATTCATCCACCTACTTTTCCATTTATGCTTGAAAAAATTAAAATGAACAAGTCAATAAATAAATAAATAAATATATATATGTATATATATATATGAAATTCGATCATCTACATAATCTTTCATTTATGCTTGAAAGATTGAAACTAACAACTTAAACTTAGTCAAAATGGATTCCTCTTGTCCGCCAGTTACGAAGGCTTATTCCTCAGACTGTACTCTCGATTTTGAACCACGCAGTTCACACTCCATGGTCCAAAGTGTTACCAATGCACTCTTACAAAGTTTCATTTCCCATTAACATAGAACAATATGTCATTTTGCAATTCATGAATCTATATTTGCAATTCATGAATCTATATATACGAGTCAGGACTTTCATGTATCAAAGTTTTTAGTTTCCGACAGAGCCAGAGGAATGAGAATGCTGAGGGCGAGGGGGTGTTGGAAAGGTCTTCGCCTCTTGAGCGGCCTTTCTGTCCACCCGTCACAATCTCCGAGACTACACGCGATCGCATTGGCTCAAAGCACCGCAACTTCACTTGAATCTTCATCTCCTATACGTCCAATCTTCAGCAGAACGTTTGCAAGTCCGTATATTCGGCACTCGGAGTTGAAGATTAGAGCTTGTGTTTCTTGTCTTCAGTTTTTTCCTACGTGCCCGATAACTGCACATTAAAAACAAAAAAAAGATTTTTTTAGATTGCTTATAGCTAGCATATAATCTTTAAGTCCTGAAACCTGTTTCAAACTTTTGTCAGCAGATGCGTCTGATTCATCTGTGATTGCAGTCAAGAATGATGCTGAGTATGTCAGTGCTCTTAATCTAGCCCAAGGTGACATATTTTGTATATATGACAGTTTTTAATCGGACCATCTTTCTTCTTTAAGCAAATCGATTTTGTAGCTAAACATTCTACAAAGACCAATGTCAAGCTCTTTATACATAAATGCATGTATTTATTTTCTGATTTTTGAGACATTGTTGCATGTGTGAAAGTTTGAATCTACGTATGTGTTGATGTTCTGCATGGAGCTCAAGATAGAGACAGACAAATGGATGCATGGAAAAATGTATGTGTAAAGTATGAACGTGGTAAAGAAATTTATACATGGAATTGTACACACACATAAATGCATGTATAAAATGGAAAAATGAAAAGGCTGGTAGATAGATACACGTAGGGAAGTATGAAGATCATGATGCTCTATTTGGATGAGTGCATAGATGGTTCGCAGATTGATACACTATAAAATGGTAGATCTTCAGGTACCTAAACATCTAGGTAGAAAAAAAGATGATAAATCAAGCTAGATAGAAAGAAGGATATATAGAAAGAGGGATGCATACATAAAAGAGTGTGAGTGGATGTGAATGATTAATACGTTGGAAAGGCAAGCTCGATGCACGATTCATCTTCATGAAATGCTATTTGTGTGGATTTGTCCATGTTTTTTTTAATTGTTTCACCTGCACTTTTTAGTAGGTTTACAGTTGATACATGCATTTAGCTAGTTTAGTTATATTTTGTATGTTTAACTTTTTGTTAATCTAATATATACATACATATGTATGTATGTATGACCTTGGAAGGACACATTTTAAAGGAACTTGGGAACTCGATGGATTGCCAAAGGACTTCATGCCCCCATATGGTTGGATTCCGTATCAAGAAATTTACTTATCCTCTCTTGGAAGAAATTGGTTCCCATGATCCAATGGAAAGGCACATCTTTCTCCATCCTTAATTTTGTAGGGGCAGAGAATCCTTTTTGAACACCTCTTTGACGTGGTCCACTTGCTCTAAAATTTGGCTGTGATTTGAGATACTTACACAAAAAAGGCATCTCAAAATTGTCCCATTGTTTTCGTGAATCGAACACATGGATCGCCTTTCCAACTGAGAGGACTTTTCACCTATGCTCTTCCTACCATCATGCAAGTTAAGGATGAAAGAAGCATTCTAGAACACACGGATGACATCATCTACATGTGCTATTTCTCGAACATCGGGAAATCACTTCTACTATCGATGTTTACATCTTGTCATTGATATCTTGTACGTATGCAACCAAAGGTGGAAGGTCGAAAGATGGAATAGTTGGTGGGTTGGATGAAGCATGATGATATCAAACTTGAAGACAACACTATATTATAGAATCTTCCTTCGGATGTTAACAATTGGAGCTCTCGAATACGATGCCTTCCTTAGACATCATTGTGCATTGCAATTAACTTGCCCTCATTGTGGTTCATCATGTGAAACATTATAATAGATATTCCAGAACGGTGTACACATTCATCCTTGGTGAAAAGACCTCCAATTTAGGTTGAGGAAATTGCAATAAGATTTTTCCATTTTCTTATTCACTTTTGGAGTTAGTGAACTCAATGACTCTGATGAGTTACGATGCTTGATCTTATGGTGCGTGCAACGTATGGAAGTATAGGAATGCCCTCATATTTGAGGGAAAAAATATTTTTCATGACTTCACTCCACCTGAAGTTCTTTGTAAGCGTCTTCTTAGTAGGTGTATTAAAGAGAAGGAACCACTTAGAGCATCCATTACACTCATTGTTCATACATTGTTTTAATGGATCCTAGAGAGATTTTTAAATATTTTGCGACTTGGCCAACCATGTAAATATTTTCATGCAATGGAAGCTTCTTTTCTAAAAGAGAACAAAACACACACTCTTTCTCTCTCTCTCTCTCTATATATATATATATATACACACATACACACACACATATATATACACACACACACATATATATATATACATACATACATACATACATACATACACACACATATGTATGTATGTACTATGTATGTATGTAGAGAGAGAGAGAGAGAGAGAGAGAGAGAGAGAGAGAGAGAGAGAGAGAGAGAGAGAGAGAGAGAGAGAGAGAGAGAGAGAGAGAGAGAGAGAGAGAGAGAGAGAGAGAGAGAGTCTTGAGAAAAGAAGCTTCCATTGCATGAAAATATTTACATGATCGACCAATTGGTAAAATGTTTACAAACGTCTCTAGGATCCACTAAAACAACGTATGAACAATAAGCGTAATGGATGATCTAAGTGGTTCCTTCTCTTCAATACTAAGAAGACATTGACAAAGAATTGAAGGTGGAATAAAATTCATAGAAAATATTTCTTTCCCTCGATTATGAGTGCATTCCTTGACTTCCATACGAACCGTAAGATCAAGCATTGTAACTCATCGTAAGTCGATGATGCATGCATGTATGTATATATGTATGTATGCATGTATTGTAATAGGCCTTTCGATAGTGAAATAATTCATTTTGAATTTTACGTTATACATTATGGGGATAATGTTTAGAATGAATAATTAGGTCATTTTATGCATATATACAGAATTTAGGGATGAGAATTTTTATATTCTCTCTCTAAACTTCAACTTCGTCATGTTTTCTAATTGAAAATTGAACTTGAAGATGAAAGAATTAAGGGAAATGCTCTGTGAGTGAAAGGTAGAGCATGAATAAAAGTGTCCATGAAAAATTTGTGAATCATGTTTTAAGTACCTAGTCTTGGGCTCTACATACTGTAAGATAATGCCTTCATTTTAATTTCCAACAACCTTAATTTTTGGTACTTAGCCAAATTTTGGTCACAAAAAGTCAAAAATATTTATGAGCTCATCAGATAGTACTTGAGGAGAGCTTTCATTTGGTATATAACTTTCATTCATAAGAGATCCAGAAATGGTAGAAAATCCTAACCCTAATTTGTGTCCAAAATAGTTTTTTACCTAGTAATGTTCCTTACTTTATGTACTTTCAGAAAAGCAAGCTCATTCCTCAGTCTAAAGCCCAAATTAGGAGATTGTGGCTAAAGGAAAAAAACCCTATGCCAATAATTAATGATAGCTGTTTTTTGGAGTTTCTACGCAAGCTTTTTGCTTTTGGATATGTATTTTCATGGTTCAGCCTTGAGGCCTATATAAAGAAGCCTTAGGGGTCAGTTCTAGCATCACTTGAGCACTAATCTCAAGGATCAATCAGTTTTGGAGGAGGTGTCCTAACTTCTGGGGAAGCTTTGGAGGAGATTTTGGAGCCAACCATTCAGTGTTTGCTGAATTTCGTGAGTAGCAAGTTCTATATTCTGTCCTTTTCTTTTGGTGTTCTTGTTCCTAGGTTTCATGCCTTCCACATCACCATAAGGAGTTTCTCTTGTTATTCAATTAGGGTTTGTTATACAAACAGTTCTTAACAGTTTCTGTTCACTTCAAGCTCACATACAGACACTCTTCATACCTCTTAGGCACTTTATGAAAAAACTCTTGTACCTAGTTCTCGAAATTCTGCCTAGATTCAAGTTTTGTATCTACATTCAACACACATTCAATTTTGTAGTCATCTACACGCATTGTAAATTGACATTTGAATATTAAGGTAGGGTAGGTAAGCATTCAGCTTACTGTTACACTTTGACAAGTTTTGTATTCTCTCTCTACTTCTCATTCATCTACTTTTGAGTCTTAAGGTGTGTATAATAAGGTTCATTTGTTGGAAGATCTTGTAAACTTGTGATTATTATTATTGTGGCCCACCCCACTTCCAACGTTTGGTATCATAGCATAGTTGACATATAGCCTTAACAAGATGAGTGATTATAGACATGAGAAATGCTTTATCTTCCGAAGACTTGTTGAACCAATTTCTTTTGAGCAGGAGGTTAGTAAAGAAAGGGAGAAATTCTTTCACAATTTAGGTCATTTAGAACCTTTCGTCAGGCTAGGTTGAAGTTAGAGAACTTCTATCAAAGGAGAAATCCTATAAGGAAAGCACATCTAAGAAGTTAGTTAGCCAACACAAGGATAAAAGTTGGTGCGTCAGTTCAGTTATACATTTCGAAGTTCAAAGACTTATGCAATTAGTTCTCAGTTTTTGAAGTATCCATGTTCAGGCACAATCAGCTCACGATGTAGTGGAAATTAGTTAAGAGATATATTTTTAGACATCCGAAGTTTGCCCCTCTTTTTTTTTTCTCTTTATGTCGTTATGACATTGAAGGGGGGATTGTTGGAAACAATGTCAGGATATGTTTGAAGTGGGGTGGGCCTCAATCACAATAATCACAGGTTTACAGGATCTTCCTACATATGAACCTTAGTATACACACCTTTATACTTAAAAAGAGATGAGTGAGAGAGAGAGAGAGAATAGACAAGATGTTTCAAGTATAATGGTAAGCTAGAATGCTTACCTACACTATCTTAATTATGAATGTAAAATTACAATGTGTGTAGATGATGCAAAATCTTAATCTAGGCAGAAATAGGGAACTAGATACAAGAGTTTGTGTGTAAAGTGCCTAAGAGGTATGAAGAGAGTGTGTATGTGAGAATGTAGAGAATATGAACGGTTCAGAATTCTTTTACAGCAAACCCTAGTTTTGAAATTAGGGTTTCAAAAAGCCTCAATCAAAAGCTCGTGACCTGACAAGTATGGAACTGATATAGACTTGCTATTCACAGTAAAATGTGTAAAATGTGCTGATGGTTGGTTGACAAAATCTCTTCTTCACCAAAAGTAGAGCACACCTCCTCCAAGTGTGTAGAACACTTCCTCAAAGATGATGGGAGCTTAAGCACTCTTTGTGATCTCCAACGATAGTTAAATGATGCTTGGATGATTTAGAATATGACCTAAGTCCTTCCTTATATAATAATCAGCTGCTCCCACGATCATCCCTCAAGAAAGCATGAAAAGCATGATCACATGCCCAAAAAGTTGCTATCGTAGTTTTTTATCGAAGGAATAATTTTTACGCAATTTTTGCTTGATGACTTTAGGAGCAGATATCTATTTGATTTAGGCTTCAGATAATTATTTTGATTAGCTTTCCTTGACCTACATGATAAGAGGGTTCTAATGAGGTAAAAAATACTTTTTATACATAAATTAGGATTAGGGTTCTCTCCTCATCTGGACCTCTGATGATTGAATGTTATATGTGAAGTGAAAGCTCTCTTCAAGCTTTATGTGATAAGCTAATAATTTTTGACCTTCTGTGATCAAAATTTGGCTAAGTACTCAAAAATTAGGGTCGTTGGAAATTAGAGTTTTGTGCTATTCTGACATTGTTTCTAACAACCCACCTTCAACGTCATAATGGTACAAGATTTAATAATCTGTAAAATTTTTGATGTATGTCTCTGGATAATGCTTTGGTAAAAATATTTGCAACATTCTCACTTGTAGGCATGTAGACTAGCTCAATGTGCTTTTTAGATATTTGTACCTGAATGTAGTGGTAATGAACCTCAATATGCTTTGTCCTAGCATGATGAACAAGGTTCTTTGCAATAGCAATAGCACTCTGACTGTATGAAAATATTTGCATAGCAAGATGAACTTGAACATCGAGATAACTCAGAATTTTCTGTAACCAAATAGCTTCAAGTGTTGCTGTGAAGGCCCCCCTATACTATGCGTCGATGTAGCAACTATAGGTTGTTTCTTGGATAACCAAGAGATAAGGCAATCTCCTAGAAAGAAACAATAGCCACTTGTGCTTCTTCTTGAGTCTTTATCACCTGCCCAATCAGAATTTGAAAAACCTTTAAGTAAGAAATGTGGTGATTTCGAAAATACCGTAGCATAACTAAGAGTTCTCGTCAAATATCTGAAAATTTTTTTAATTGCTGTCTAATGAATCTTGAGAAGACCGTGCATGAACCTAGATACTTGAGAAACTGA